>OY740781.1:152859768-153459768 GCA_963514005.1 Raja brachyura
TTGAGAATCTCTCTCCTGTCAATCACGCCATGAAGGCCACACCTTTTCCGGTGGGAGGGGGAGGGGTTATAAAACCTGGAAGTGTGGGTGTGGCTCAGTCTCTGCATGATGGGGGAGGGACAGGTCACGACTCTGTCTAAGCTGTGGATCAACTGAAGACACTAAATGTCTACTCCTACTTTTTCTTGCGTATGGCGTGCACAGCCTGAAGTTGTAAGACAACTTGTTCTGTTTGATCTTCTGTTTATGCATGCCAGGTTGATTGCATTTGTCGAAACAGGGTGAACCACGTGAAGGTTGCAATCTCCCACCCCGAATGTCTCCTAAACTGTGAGTTTTGTGTTTTGTGTGGATTTATGGTGGTTTCACCCTGCTTGAAATGGTATGAAACTGCATTTGAATGCTGTGGCGTTGCACCCTGCATGAAATGGTATGAATCTGCATTTGAATTTGGTGGCCTTGCACCCTGCTTGAAGTGGTATGAAACTGCATTTGAATTTGGTGGCCTTGCACCCTGCTTGAAATGCAATGAAACTGCACTTGAATTTGGCGGCCTTGCACCCTGGTTGAAGTGGTATGAAACTGCACTTGAATTCGGTGGCCTTGCACCCTGCTTAAAGTGGTATGAGACTGCACTTAAATTTGGTGGCTTTGCAGCCTGCTATAATGGTAGGAAAATGGATTTGAATTTGGTAGCCTTGCACCCAGCTTAAAATGGAATTTTAAGGAATAGCCATGAGTCAACTGCCAGCCCACCAGCCGTGAGTGAGCTGCCAGCACACCAGGCTTGAGGGACTGAGCTGCCACCCCAAGAACCCATACCAGCGCTCCAGAAAGCCCCCCCACTGGCCACCAATATTGGAATTGGTAGAGAGGTGGAATATTGCGTCGGGGGACCAGCCCTCCTGTGTGAACATGGGACCCAACGGGTCCCACTTTGTCTAGTACCGTTATATAAATATATACACACATGAATAAATAAACTGATGAAGTGAAAATAAACGGATAAAGGGCTATGAATGTTCAGAGTTTTGTCCGAGCCAAGTTTAATAGCCTGATAGCTGTGGGGAAGTAGCTATTCCTAAACCGGGTTGTTGCAATCTTCAGGCTCCTGTACCTTCTACCCGAAGGTAGCAGGGAGATGAGTGTGTGCCAGGATGGTGTGGGTCCTTGATGATGCTGCCAGCCTTTTTGAGGCAGCGACTGCAATAGATCCCCTCGATGGAAGGGAGGTCAGAGCCGATGATGGACTGGGCAGTGTTTACTACTTTTTGTAGTCTTTTCCTCTCCAGGGCGTTCAAGTTGCCGAAGCAAGCCACGATGCAACCGGTCAGCAAGCTCTCTACTTTACACCTGTAGAAGTTAGAGAGAGTCCTCCTTGGCAAACCGACTCTCCGTAATCTTCTCAGGAAGTAGAGGCATTGATGTGCTTTCTTAATAATTGCATCAGTGTTCTCAGACCAGGAAAGATCTTCACAGATGTGCATGCCCAGGAATTTGAAGCTCTTGACCCTTTCAACCATCGACCCGTTGATATAAACAGGACTGTGGGACCCCATCCTACTCCTTCCAAAGCCCACAATCAGTTCCTTGGTTTTGCTGGTGTTGAGGGCCTGGTTATTGTGCTGGCACCATATGGACAGTCGCTCGATCTCTCTTCTATACTCTGACTCATCCCCATCAGTGATACGTCCCACAACAGTGGTGTCGTCAGCGAACTTGATGATGGAGTTCTTCATGAGTATAGAGTGAGTACAGCAGGGGGCTGAGCACGCAGCCTTGAGGTGCTCCCCTGCTGATTATTATAGAGTCTGACACATTTCCACCAATACGAACAAACTGGTCTGTGGATGAGGAAGTCGAGGATCTAGTTGCAGAGGGATGCACAGAGACCCAGTTCTGCGAGTTTGGTAACCAGCTTGGAGGGGTGATTGTATTAAATGCCGAGCTGTAATCAATGAATAACAGCCTGACATATGAGCTTTTGTTGGCAAGTGGTCCAGAGCAGAGTGGAGGGCCAGCGAGATTGCATCCACCGTTGATCTGTTGTGGCGGTAAGCGAACTGCAGTGGGTCCAGGTTTTTGTCGAGGTAGGAGTTGATTTACGCCATGATCAACCTCTCGAAGCACTTCATCAACACAGGGTTACACAAAAAGCTGGAGAAACTCAGCGGGTGCAGCAGCATCTAAGGAGCGAAGGAGATAGGCGACGTTTCGGGTCGAGACCCTTCTTACACCTCCTCCTACTTACCCCTGGACCATGACCCCACTGACGAGCACCAGGCCACCATCTCGAGCACCATAAAAAAAAAAAAAAAAAATTAAAAAAAGTTCTCATCAACACAGGCGTTAGTGCCACTGGTCGATAGTCATTGAGGTACGTCACCTTGCTCTTCTTGGGCACCGGTATAATTGATGCCCTTTTAAAGCAGGTGGGGACCTCAGACCTCAGAAGTGAGAGATTGAAAATGTCCGTAAAAACTCCAGCCAGTTGGTCCGCACAGGTTTTCAGAACACGACCGGTTATACCATCAGGTCCAGGCGCTTTTCGAGGGATCACCCCTCTGAAGGATTTCCTGACGTCGGCCTCTGTGACTGAGACTGAAATACCATCACAGCGAATGGGGGCTCGGGAAGGCACATCAAAGCCTATCTCCCTATCAAAGCGTGCGTAAAACGCATTGAGCTCATCAGGGAGTGATGTTTCGCCGACATTCGAGCTGCCACCTGGTTTCGCCTTGTAGGAGGTGATTGCATTCAGGCCCCGCCACAGCTGCCGAACATCCGACTCATCCTCCAGCTTGGAGCAGAAGTCCCTTTTGGCCTTTTTGATGGTCCTACCCAGGGGCGTATCTGGACTTCTTGTAGACCACTGTATCACCAGACATGAATGCCCGGTGTCTGGACTTCAGAAGAGTGCGGATCTGCTTTGATTGCACTGACTGGGACCTGTTTGCACAACAGGCTACCAGTGGTACAGAGGTAAACTTGGAGGAGTACACATCCACTGTGCTCTCCTACATCAACTGCTGTGTGGAGACTGTCATAGTGGACAAGCAAATAAAGATGTTCCCAAACCGGAAACTGTGGATGAACAAGGAGGTACAGAACCTGCTAAGGGCCTGCAACATTGCCTTTAAATCCAGGGACACTTCTGCCTACAGTGCAGCCAGGTCGAACCTGAAAAAAAGGCATAACAAAGGCCAAAGACATCCACAGGCAATGGGTGGAAGACCACTTCAACACCGCGGACACCAGAAGCATATGGCAGTCATCCACACATTTCTTTATGAAGTTTGTAACGACTGTGGCGTATTCGTTCAAGTCCGTTGCCATATTCGTTCAAGTCCTTGAATATTGCCCAGTCTACAGACTCCAAGCAGTCCTGGAGTTGTTCCTCTGCGCCCCCCCCCCCCCCCGGTTGGTGGAATGTTGGTGGAAGTTAGGGAGTGATTTCTTTAGGTTTGCCTTATTGAAGTCCCCAGCAATGGTAGTAAATGCCTCGGGGTAAGCTGTCTGGTGTTTGTTGACCACGGCGTGCAGCTCCTCCAGTGCCAGACGGACGTCTGCCTGGGGTGGGATGTAGACCACGGTCAGGATGATGGAGGTGAATTCCCTCGGGAGGTAGAAGGGACGGCACTTCACCGCCAGATGTTCCAGGTGTGGAGAGCAGGAGTTGGACAGGACTGCCACGTCTGAGCACCACGCAGAGTTGACTATGAGGCAGACGCCCCCTCCTCTCCCTTTCCCCGATGCCAGTGTACGGTCCATACGGTGGATGGAGAACCCTTCAGGCTGGACCGCTGAGTCTGGGGAGCTGGGGGTGAGCCATGTCTCTGCAAAACAGAACACAGAGCATTCCCTCAGCTCCCTTTGATAAAGCAGCCTTGACCTTAAGTCCTCCACTTTATTTTCAAGGGACTGTACGTTGGCCAGTAGGATAGTAGGGAGAGGGGGCCGAAGTCTCCTGCGCTTCAGTCTAACCTGTAGTCCTGCCCGTCGGCCACGTTTCCGGACACAATGGAGGCTTCCCCTTTGTTTCCAGGTACTGTACTTACTGTACCTGCGGTTTCTGTGAACCTGCGCTGGAACGGGAATTCCTTCACAGACGGCAGCTCCAGCTCCGTAACCAACGGGGGCACCCTTAAAGTCGGCAGCTCCAGCTCCGTTGTTCCTGGAAGATCCAGCCCGTCGTCATCCCGGAGTTTCCAGGTACAGTACCTGTGATCCTCAGTCGGGTCGGGAGTTTTTCAGCCAGCGTGGGAAAATTTTAAGTCCGGGGCTCCCGCAGCTGCGGGAGATTGCGAAATCGCAAGAGTCTTGAGCTGCTCAAGCAGCTTGTCCGAAACGGCACCGATTTCTGCTGTTATCCTGATCCAGGTAAGTTGATGGAAGTTGTATTTAAACCTTTTATGTTCTGGAGCTCCGCAAAAGTCGCCGCAGGCAGGCGCCATCTTGGTGTTGGAGAGAGTATACAAACATCATACAGACAGCACCTGTAGTCAGGATCAAACCTGTGGCTCTGGTGCTGTAAGGCAGCAACTCCCCTACTCCCCTGTGCTCTTCAGCTTCCAAATTAGGTTAGAGAAAATGCCCCTAATGGAGATTGTCAGTGCCAGTGGGGAGTTGAACTTCCCTTTACACACGCCACACCTAGGAGTTGCTGTGTACACTACTGCAGGTACCTCCATCCATAGGGACAGACATGGTTAGATTAGATTAGATTAGACTAGATTTTATTAATTATCATTTGAAGCTCAGTGAGGCTCAAATGAAACTCCTTTTCCACAGCCATACTAACAAAACAATTCCTACACGACACAGAAACAATTCAATTTACACAAACATCCATCCCAGTGAATCTCCTCCTCACTGTGATGGAAGGCAAAGTCTTCTCTCTCCCCCGCACCATTTCTCTCCCGATGTTGGAGCCCCAGGCGGGCAATGTTAAGTCCTATGGCCATTTAGGCCGCGCCTGGCGATGTACGGCCCCGCTCCAGGCCCAAAAGTCACAACGTTGGAGCCCCCGGCGGGCGCTGGAATGTCCTGCCACCATTGAAGCCACGCCGGTCGATGTACGGCCCCGCTCCGGGTCGTTCCAACCCCGCGACACGGGCGGGAGACGTTGCGTTGCGGGAGCTCCGGAATGTGGTCTCTCACCCGGACCCGCGAGCTCCCGATATCCCAGCAGTCCACCGGTCTGCAGCTGGAGCTGTGGAGTCGGGCCGCAGCAGTGAGCCACCACCGCTCCCCACGCTCCGAGGCTGGCCAGCCCCACGGTGAGTGACTGGAGCCCCCAGGTCGGAGACCGCTCCACGGTACTAGGCCCCAACGACAACGGAGACCCGACAGGGGAAAAAGTCAGGTCTCCCGTGCAGGGAAGAGATTTTAAAAGTTTCCCCCTCCCCACCCCCCACATATACAGAGTTAGAAACAGCACAAAAAAAGAAGACGGACAACTACATTTAACTAGACCAAAAAGACAGACGTAGGGGCCGCTGCAACGTGAGTCGCGCCTCCGCACCACAACTCTCTGGGTTAAAGTGTATATGCGTTCTTGGTAATGTTACAGATATGCAGTGCCAGTTTCTCTTCACTACCTGATAAAAAATGACTGATGGAGTACCAGGGTTTTTTTGGACCTTGTTCAATTTTCCACAACGTAACTGGAAGCTATCAGGCTACGGGATACTATGTACTTAAATAAGAACAGTTATGAGAATACACAGGCAGTGCCAGCTAAAATGAACTGCAGAGTACTGGCCTCAAAATACACGGAAGATAGACACAAAATACTGGAGTAACTCAGCGTGTCTTGCACCATCTCAGGAGAAAACAAAAATGTTTTGGGTCAGGACCCTTGTTTAGACTGAAAGGCCCAGGCTGGGAGTAAGGAGGACCTCCATCAGGGTTAATACAAAATTTAAACTAACATCAAATGTAAAGAAATTACGCAAAGACAAGTGACAGTTGACAGGACAGAATACAAAAAAGCAACAATGGCTAAAAGTAAAAGCAGTTTACAGGATAAAACCAGCCAGAAACAGACAAACTAGTAGCAAGAGTTTCTAAAGTTGTGCAAAAATAAGCTTGAACACAGTGAACATCGTTCCTGCAGGATATGGGATTAATAATGGAAAAGAAAGTGATTTTAGAAACATAGAAGCATAGAAAATAAGTGCAGGAGGAGGCCATTTAGCACTTCAAGCCAGCACCGCCATTCATTGTGATCATGGCTGATCATCCACAATCAATAACCCGTGCCTGCCTTCTCCCCATATCCCTTGATTCCACTAGCCCCTAGAGCTCTATCTAACTCTCTGTCAAACCCATTGAGTCAATTGGCCTCCACTGCCTTCTGCCTTCACAAATTCACAACTCTCTGTGTGAAAAGATTTTTTTCTCATCTCAGTTTTAAATGGTTTCCCCTGTATTCTTACACAGTGGTCCCTGGTTCTGGACTCCCCCAACATTGAGAACATTTTTCCTGCATCTAGCTTGACCAGTCCTTTACTCATATGACAGTCCCGCCACCACACGGATTAACCTTGTGAACCTACGCTGCACTGTCTCAGTAGCAAGGATGTCCTTCCTCAAATTAGGAGACCAAAACTGCGCACAATACTCCAGATGTGGTCTCACCAGGGCCCTGTACAACTGCAGAAGAACCTCTTTACTCCAAATACTCAAATCCTCTTGTTATGAAGGCCAGCATGCCATTAGCTTTCTTCACTGCCTGCTGTACCTGCATGTTTACTCTCAGTGACTGGTACAAGGACACCCAGTTCTCATTGCACTTCCCTTTTTCCTAACCTGACACCATTGAGATAATAGACAAAAATGCAGGAGAAACTCAGCGGGTGTGGCAGCATCCATGGAGCGAAGGAAATAGGCAACGTTTCGGGCCGAAACCCTTCTTCAGACCCGAAACTTTGCCTATTTCCTTCGCTCCATAGATGCTGCTGCACCCGCTGAGTTTCTCCAGCATTTTTGTCTACCTTTTGATTTTCCAGCATCTGCAGTTCCTTCTTGACCATTGAGATAATAATCTGCCTCTTTGTTCTTGCCGCCAAAGTGGATAACCTCACATTTGGATGAGGTTGTCCAGCTGGATGACCTGAGGGCGAGGGTCAGATTCCAGCAGGACATAAGGGACTGCAACATCCTCTGCCTGACTGAAACATGGCTGACCTCGCTGATTCCGGATCAGGTCATCTGTCCAACCGAGTCCTGGGCCCTGGCCTTTCTCACCGCCAGGCCCCAGGTTGTCAAGATGGGAGGAAATACATCGAAGTCCCTCACCCTGAGCACAGGATCCCCCCAGGGTTGCGCCCTCAGCCCCCTATTGTACTCCCTGTACACACATGACTGTGTGGCTAGGTTCAGCTCCAACTCTATAATCAAGTTTGCTGATGACACTGTGGTGGTGGGCCTGATCTCCGAGAACGATGAGAAGGCCTACCGGGAGGAGGTGGCTGATCTGGCACTCTGGTGTCAGGACAACAGCCTCCTCTTGAATGTAAAAAAAACTAAGGAGCTGATCATGGACTTTAGGAGGGCACAACATCCGAGGACGTACACACCATTGAGGATAAATAGAGATACTGTGGATAGGGTGAGCTGCTTTAAATACCTGGGAGTCCACATCTCTGAGGATCTGACATGGACATCGCACGCTACCGCACTCGTGAGTAAGGCAAGGCAGCGCCTTTACCACCTCAGGCAATTGAGGAAATTCAGAGTGTCTCCGAGGATCCTCCAGTGCTTCTACTCAGCGGCTGTGGAAAGCATCTTGTCCGGAAACAACACAATTTGGTTTGGAAACTGCTCTGCCCAGGACAAGAAGGCTCTGCAGAGACTAGTGCGTTCAGCCAAACGCACTATGGGAACTTCTCTCGCCCCTCTGCAGGAACTATACATCAGAAGGTGCAACTCCAGAGCCAACATTATCATGGGAGACCCCTTCCACCCCAGCAACGGGCTGTTTCAGCTGCTATGGTCAGGCAAACGCCTCCGTTGCCATGTTGTGAAAATGGAGAGGATGAGAAGGAGTTTCTTCCCAGAGGTCATTAGGCCTGTAAACTCATATCTCACCAGGAACTAACTTACTGGACCAATTTACTGTTGTGTGGTGCCTTTTTAAAATTGCCGTTTTTTTCTTTCCCCCCACCCCCCCCACAAATATATAATATGTGAATATGTGATTCTGTTCCATTCTGTTTTGTAGTTTTTTGTACAATCTGCGAGCACTGCCACTTTTCATTTCACTGCACATCTCGTATGTGTATGTGACGAATAAACTTGACTTGATTTATCTACATTATACTGCATCTGCCACGCATCTGCCCACTCACTCAACCTGTCTAAGTCACATTGCAACCTCCTAGCATCCTCCTAGCAATTCACACTGTCACTCAGCTTTGTGTCATCCACTCTTTGTTTCCTGTCTGACAACCAATTTTCTATCCATGTCAATACTCTACCCCCCAAAACCATGTGCTCTAATTTTGCCCACTAATCTCCTGTGTGGGATCTTATCAAAGGCTCTCTGAAAGTCTAGATACACTACATCCACTGGGTCTCCTTCATCCATTTTACTTGTCACATCCTCAAAACATTCCAGAAGATTAGTCAAGCAGGACTTCCCCTTCATAAATCCATGCTGACTTGGACCAATCCTTTCACTGCTATCCAAATGTGCCGTTATTACTTCTTTAATAATTGACTCCAGCATCTTCACCACCACTGAGGTCAGGCTACCTGGTCTAGAACTCCCCGTTTTCTCTCTCTCTTTCTTTCTTGAAAAGTGGGATAACATTAGCTACCCTCCAATCCACAGAAACTGATCCTGAATTTATAGAACATTGGAAAATAATCACCAATGCGTCCACGATTTCTAGAGCCATCTCCTTGAGTACCCTGGGGTGTAGACCCAGGCCCTGGGGATTTACCATCCTTCAGCCTACCCAATACTATTTCTCGCTTAATGGAAATTTATTTCAGTTCCTCTGTCTCCCTAGATCCTCTGACCTCCAGTGCATCTGCGAGATTGCTTGTGTCTTCCTTAGTGAAGAAAGATTCAAAGTACCTGTTCAACTCTTCTGCCATTTCCTTGTTCCCCATAATTTCCCCTGTTTCTGTCTTCAAGGGACCCACATTTGTCTTTACTAATCTTTTTCTCATTTGTCTTTACTAATCTTTATCTAAAGAAGCTTTTACTGTCCTTCTTTATATTCTTGGCCAGCTTCCCCTCGTACTTCACCTTTTCAGTGAATGAGCCCGTATTGCTCATTTTGTTTCCTTCTGTTGTCCTTTGAAAGTTTCCCAATCCTCTGGCTTCCGGCTACTCTTTGCTGTGTTATACATCTTTTATTTTAGTTTTATTCCATCCCTAACTTCTCTTCTCAGCCACGGTTGCCTCTTACTTCCCCCCCCCCCCCCCCCCCCCCCCCACACTATTTAGTTTAATCCCACCTGTAGCAGTGGCCAACCTGCCGGAATGCTGGTCCCATCAGTCTTTATCACAGGGAATACAAATAACTTCCCAGAATTAGCCGGAAATTGGAACTTGGAAGGGACAGAGAAATTGCAGCTACCAAGGTATTTGTACTGAGAAATCATGTGAGTACAGGGTTGGTACATGCAGACTTCGCCAGTGATGCCCAGATGCTGAAATATTAATAAATATAAAGAAAGAGCGTAGTGGTGAGACCACATCTGGAGTACTGTACACCACACTGATCTCCTTGTGTAAGGAAAGATTTTAAATGGATTGGAAGGATTTCAGAAACAATTTAAGTAGAGACATATAGCAAAGAAACAGTCCCTTCAGCCCAACTTGTCCTTGTCAACCAAGATGTTTATTTAAGCTTTTCCCATTTGCCTGAATTTGGTCAATATTCCTCTGACCATCCTATCCATGCACTGGTCGAAATGTATTTTTAAACAATGTACAGTAATTTTACCCACCTCTACAACCACCCGCTGTGTGAAAAAGATTCCCCCCGAGATCCTTTTAAAATCTTTCTCACCCTGAATTGCACACAGCAGTCCAAGTGTGATGTGACCAGCCATGTGTACAGATGCAGCAGTACAACGGTGCTGTCACTAATCATGCCGAGTGTGTTAAACAGCACCCTCACCTCTGTTTACCCGTGCTGTACTTTCCAAAAGGGGATCTAATAGAAACTTGCAAAATTCTTAAGGGGCTGGGCAGGCTAGATGCAGGAAGATTGTTCCCGATGTTGGGGAGGTCCAGGACAAGGGGTCACAGCTTAAGAATAAGGGGGAAATCCTTTAGGACCGAGATGAGAAGGACTTTTTTCACAAAGAGAGTGGTGGGTCTCTGGAACTCTCTGCCACAGAGGGTAGTTGAGGCCAGTTCATTGGCTACATTTAAGAGGGAGTTAGATGTGGCCCTTGTGGCTAAGGGGATCAGAGGGTATGGAGAGAAGGCAGGTACGGGATACTGAATTGGATGATCAGCCATGATCATATTGAATGGCGGTGCAGGCTCGAAGGGCCGAATGGCCTACTCCTGCACCTAATTTTTATGTTTCTATGTCACCAGGTTTCTCTGTTCTACAAATCTGTGACCCACAGACGGCAATCAGTGAGGATAGGTGATGGTCTACAAGAGTCACTGGAGACATGCTGAATTTCCTCCCAACATCAGTCCCATCCTATGTACCAACCAATCCAATGGCTGGTTTGTAATCATGTATTGTCTTCCCACTGACTGGTTAGCACGCAACAACAGCTTTTCACACGTGACAATAAACTAAACTCAAACTCCCAGTGCAGCAACAGTCCAATCCTATGTACCAACCAATCCCAGTACACCAACATTCTGCCATCTTGAGTTGAGTTTGAGATGAGTTTATTGTCACGAGCTGTCATGCAGTGAAAGGCTTTTGTTGTGTGCTAACCTAACAGCGGAAAGATAATACATGATGACAAGTGATCCATCCACAGTGAACAGCTGGTTATCTCAGTCTAGATACTAGGTTTTTATCACTCCATCATTATGATGGTGCCTTCAATTGCAACAAAGAATAATTCAGATAAATTGGACTAGATGCCTGAAAGTTTGATCACTACAAGATTTGGTGTGCTGTTTGATAAGACTTTTGGTTGAAGGAGGAAGGGGTAGAATACATTTAAGGAGTGTACTCCACACATTCAGGCATCCAGTCCAATCTAGGTATCAGGGTGGAATTTTTTTTATATATATATATATTTTGTTCTTGTGAAGTAAAAGCCCTGTCCCACGGTATGAGTTCATTCCAAGAGTTCTCCCTAGTTTGCCCCGATTCGAACTCGGAGATTTACGGTAATGGCCACTCGTCGGTACTCGGGGCTCTCGTGGACATTTTTTCAACATGTTGAAAAATCTTCACGAGCCTTCCCGTGCTTACCTGCCGTTAGAGAGTCTTCCCGAGTACCTACAGTTAGCGTTAAGAAACGTTCCCGAGCTCCAACGTACCCGCTACGTTCATTCTCCGTGCTTACCACGAGTTTGTATTTTTTTAACTCGGGAGAGCTCTTGAAATGAACTCGTACAGTGGGACAGGGATATTACTGTAGCATGTATCAGCATATACACCCTGTGATTAGAAAGCAACAAAAGTGAAGCAGCCACTACTCAATTGCTTCAGTGTGCGAGAAAGAACTGCAGAAGCTGGTTTCAAAGACACAAAATGCTGGAGTAACTCAGCGGGTGATGCAGCTTCTCTGGAGAGAAGGAATGGGTGACATTTTGGGTATGGACTTTGAGGTGTGACAATAAAACAATATGATTAACTTCAACAACACTTGTAAATTTTTAGCCAACACCACACCTAGCACGTAAGCAATGACTACAGCAGTCTGTGTCCGATTATCACAGTCGACTTTGACCCCCCTGGTTTTCAGCTGCTCCTGTGAATTGCAGGTGAGACAATATAAACTGGTTCTACTACATTCCGACGGACTTTTAAATCGCACCTGGTCATAATCCCCTCATGGACGTCCATCTGGCTCAACCGGGCGTGGTAAACTGCAGGAGGACTTGCTTGCATCATTAACTGGAGGATGTGGCCACTGCAAGTAATCCACGTGGAGCAATGGGAGTCACGGGAACCACACACCCCATTGTCCGCTCCGCTGTGCACAGGCAGGACGCCACGGCCCAGTAACGATGGCAGAAGTGAATGGAAATCTGGTCACGTCATTCAAATGGACAGGCACCAACTGAGAAGAGAAAATCAGAGAGAATTCACAAGTGAGGAGATGGCCACGGTCATCTCAGCTGATCTCAGCTCCCACAATTAGATCCAGCACTTGTACATCACTGCTCTTCAAATACATCCAAGTATCTTCTAGTGTGATGAGGGTGCAGACCATCATCCTTTCAGGCAGCAAGTTCCAGACCTAAGAACCCGTAACTATGCGCACCCCACCTCCGGTACAGACGTGTACAATTACAATGCTTCAAACACATTTGGACAAGATCATGGATAGAGTCGCAGGCTCATAGAGCAAGATCAATTCCCTTTCAGCCTCCCCCTCCGTCATCTTGAACCCAAGCCTGGCTTCAAGTTCCAGATACCCTGGAATACAGACTATCTACCCGACCTATGTCTCTCATAATTTTACCGACCTCTAACATGTCGCATCTTGTCCTCTTCCACTCCAGGGAAAACAGACTCCGCCTATCCTTATGATTCAAACTCTCCAATCGAGGCAACATCATTGGGAATCTTTCCAGCATCCTCTCTAACTTCATCGCATCTCTTCCACAGTGTAGAGACAATTTACAGTTTACTTTAATGTTTGTGAGCGGATGACGGGCTACATCTATCGCCATAGTTAATGAATTGGCTGTAGTGCCCAGGTTACCTGCAAGACCCGGGACTGGCTGTAGTGCCCAGGTCACCTGCGAGACCCGGGACTGGCTGTAGTGCCCAGGTCACCTGTGGGACCCGGGACTGGCTGTAGTGCCCAGGTCACCTGTGGGACCCGGGACTGGCTGTAGTGCCCAGGTCACCTGTGGGACCCGGGACTGGCTGTAGTGCCCAGGTCACCTGCGAGACCCGGGACTGGCTGTAGTGCCCAGGTCACCTGCGAGACCCGGGACTGGCTGTAGTGCCCAGGTCACCTGCCCCGGGACTGGCTGTAGTGCCCAGGTCACCTGTGGGACCCGGGACTGGCTGTAGTGTCCAGATCACCTGCCCCGGGACTGGCTGTAGTGCCCAGGTCACCTGCGAGACCCGGGACTGGCTGTAGTGCCCAGGTCACCTGTGGGACCCGGGACTGGCTGTAGTGCCCAGGTCACCTGTGGGACCCGGGACTGGCTGTAGTGCCCAGGTCACCTGTGGGACCCGGGACTGGCTGTAGTGCCCAGGTCACCTGCGAGACCCGGGACTGGCTGTAGTGCCCAGGTCACCTGTGGGACCCGGGACTGGCTGTAGTGCCCAGGTCACCTGCCCCGGGACTGGCTGTAGTGCCCAGGTCACCTGCGAGACCCGGGACTGGCTGTAGTGCCCAGGTCACCTGTAACACCCGGGACTGGCTGTAGTGCCCAAAACAAAACAAAACGAAAACAAATTGAAAAAAATGCACCTGTGGGGTGGATACTTTCCGGTTACGGGCCGGAACCGGCCTGTGGACCATAGGTTGCTGACCCCTGCAATACACAATTATAATCAAACCATTTACAGTGTATAAATACATGATAAGGGAATAACATTTAGTGCAAAGTAAATCCAGCAAAGTCCGATCAAGGATATTCCGAGGGTCACCAAAGGGGTAGATTGTAGTTCAACACTGCTCTCTGGTTGTGGTAGGATGATTCAGTTGTCTGATAACAGCTGGGAAGAAACTGCCCCTGAATCTGGTGGTGTGCATTTTCACACCTCTATAGGTTTTGGCACCTCCCCTCGCCATCCTACATACATGCATCAGTTTATTTCTATGAAACTTAACAAACTGCAGCGGCTGGAAACACTCAGCAAGTCAGGCAGCATGATGATCCATGGAAAGGTAAATCATTTATATTCTCCTCCAACTCTGGTCTCATGACCATTCCTAATACTACTCCTTCCATCCCTGGCGACAATGATGAGCCTGAGGATTTCCCTCCCTATGCCGTTCTCCTCCTTTTGAGCACTTCTTCAAACATGTCTCTTGCCTGAGTTCCCACTTTACCTGTGTCACTGAGAGGTGTCATGACACACGTGAAGCACCAAAGGACAATTACTCCCAATAGTCCCATCAAAGAAAGGTTGGAGCCGGACCTCATCTTAGAGAATATAGTCTGACAAATGGCTGGAGCTTTGGTGGGTAACATTTTAAACAGAGTGGCCATAACACTGTAATTTTCAAGGTAGTTTTGGGAAGAGATAAAGATAGATGAATGAATGAATGAATAAGTTTATTGGCCAAGTATGTACACATACAAGGAATTTGCCTTGGTGCTCCACTCGCAAGTAACACATGACATACAGTAAACAATTAAGAATAAAACATTACAAAATTAAGAATAAAACATTATAGTTTGAACACATGATAGTTTAAATATGGTGTTAGAGTCATAGTCATACAGCCTGGAAACAGACCCTTCAGCCCAACTTGCTCTCACCGAACAACATGCCCCATCTATATTGGTCCAACCTACCCACGCTTGGCTCATAACCGTCTAGAACTATCCTATCCATGTACCTGTCCAAATGTCTATTAAATGTTATGATAGTCCCTGCCTCAACTTTGTTCTCTGACAGCTCGTTCCATACACCCACCACCCTTTATGTAAAAAAGTTGACCCTCAGGTTCCTATTAAATCTCACCTTAAATCTATGTCCTCTGGTCCTCAATTCCCCTACTTTGGGCAAACGACTCTGAGCATTTACCTGATCTATACCTCTCAAAATTGTGTTCACCACTATAAGATCACCCCTCATCCTCCTGCGCTCCAAATAATAATGTCCTAACCTCTCTCGAGAGAGAGCTCAGACCCTCGAGTCCTGGCAACACCCTCATAAATCTTCTCTGTACCCTTTCCAACTTGACAACATCTTTCCTATAACATGATGCCCAGAACTGAACACAATATTCTAAATGCGGCCTTACCAACGCCTGATACAACTGCAACATGACCTCCCAACGTCTATACTGAATACTCTGATTGATGAAGGCCAATGTACCAAATGCCTTTTTGACCACCTTATCTATATGTGATGCAACTTTCAACAAACAATATACCTACACTCCTAGATCCCTCTGCACCACGACGCTTCCCAGAGCCCTGTGTAGGTCCTGCCCATGTTAGGCTCTCCAAGATAAACACTTTGCATTTCTCTGTATTAAATTCAATCAACCATTGCTCCGTCCACCTGCCCAACTGATCAAGATGCTGCTGCAATTTCTGACATCCATCTTTACAATCTACAATACCACCCACTTCCCGAGGTGTTGCAGTGGTGCCCAGCCGGACGGTTTGTCAGTCGGCGGGACGTCACCCAAAGGCTCGGCGGTCGACAGGACCACGGGCCCACCCGAAGGCTCGTCTGGACCTGCTCAAAGGTTTGTCGATCGGCGGAACACGCCCGAAGACATGTCGGATGGCAAGACCAGTACCCCACCTGGAGGCTCATTGCAGCTGAACCGAAGGCTCGTCTGACCGGGAACACACCAAAAGGCTCGTCGGGTGGCTTAACCAAGAGGGAGCTGGAGACGTCAGGCGCTAGGAGTGGGCAGGTAGAAGGGTGATGCCTCCAACGCCTTCAAAGTCAGCTGCAGGACGAGGCCCCAGGACACAAATATGGCGAGCAAGGAGAGGGATGTCTGATTGTGGGAACTGCTCCAGTACATCGAACGCGCGGGCCGACCGGACTCTGGACTTTGAATGATGGCGCCAATAATGCGGTGCACGCAGGTGGAATGCATGCAAAAATAATATCACTGTGCAGTTGCATATGTGACAAATAAAGCCATATTGAACTATTGAAACTCGCTAATCATGCCTTGTGTGTTCTCATCTAAATCATTGATGTAGATGGCAAACAACAATGGGACCAGCAACGAACCCTGAGGTACACCACTAGTCACGGGCATCCAGTACAAAAGGCAACTTTCACCATCACCCTCTGCTTCCTTCCATGAAAACACATTTCCACCCATTCAGATAAAACCCCTTGGATCCCATGTGATCGAACCTTTCAGAGCAGCCTACCATGCGGAACCTTGTCAAATGCCATGCTGAAATACAATGTCTACAACTCTGCCCTCGTCAACCTTTTTGGTCACATCTTCATAAAACAATGGTCTGGATATTAAGGTGAAATTGGAGGATAGCCAATTTCAATATCCTACACAGAGCGTGTGAGGATCATTGGTGAGAAGCTCCTTGTCCGCATCCAACATATGGGAGTTATTTCCAGCACACACCATGTACCCTAAGGAAAGGACAACAAGTCCAAGGAACCCTGTGTTCAAGGATGTCAAGGGATAACAAGAGTTGGATATACAATGAAAGGAGGCATATGGCAGTGAACGAGAACTGAGAATGGGAGAGATATAGAATGTGTCATGGGAAGGTACTTAAAAAAAGAAATTAGAGGAGCAAAAATGGAGCACTATATACAAATGGAGAATTCGATAGGGACAGTGAAATTCAAGGACATGTTATCATTAAAAAAGAGCAAAGGTAGCCAAAAACGCTGGAGAAACTCAGCAGGTGAGGCAGCGTCTATGGAGAACTTTTCATTTGATTCTTCCAGCATCTGCAGTTCTTTCTTAAACATTAAAAAATGGCAGTGTATTTTTAGCAAGCTTAAATGTGGAGAAATCCTCAGGAACTCAGATGTATCCCAAGCTACGAGGACAGGCATTTTTAAAGCTTTGCTGGTCACAAATGAGCTGCCAGATGACTAAAAGTTCAACAAATGTTGCATTTTTACTTACAAAGGGCAGCAGGAATAAGCCAAGTAACTCCAGGCTTGTATGTTTAATGTAAGTTGTGGAGAAGTTACTGTAAAGAGTTCAGGGATACATATGGTGGCAGTCAACATCACCTTGCCAGGGAGATATCCTATCTGGTCAGTCTAATTGAATTTGTCGAAGAATATAATAATGACATTCACAATCACTGTATGATTGATATCATCTATGCTGACTTCAGCAAAGCATTTAACAAAGTCCCGTGTTGAAAAATAGTCCAGAAGGTTACAACCATTTGATTCCATGCAATTTAACAAATTGGGTCAGGGAGTAGAAGGCAGAAGGTGATGCGGACATTGATTTTGTGTCTAGAAGCCTGTGACCAGTGGTGAACCACTTCACTGTTTATTATATAATTAACAATTTGAATGTGAATATACAAAATATGATTAGTAAGTTTATAGAGGGCATGAACATTGGTGGTGTGGTTGATAGTGAGGAGAGTAGTCAGGCAGTAGAACAACATTGATCAGTTGGCAGAGTGAATACAGATAGAATTTCATCCTGATGTAATGCATTTTGGGAGAACTAAAAGGGTAGGACACACATAATGAATTTATAAACCCCGAGGGAATACAGGATGAAAGTCCAGCTGCCTTTGATATGCTGGTGCGAGACTGGCAGATATTCTTGACTGCTCTTATTAATCTTCAACATACTTTTAATTTACTACTAGACCAAGTGCAGGCCCGTTGTGTCTGCTCCCCCAACGCGAGATTCCACCGCTCACCGGTTCCCCCAATGCAATATTCCACCACTCATGCATAGCCCCCAACTGCGCAGGTGCGGCTCATTTCCCCTCATCCCCCAGCACTCCCTCCCCCTCCTCTTCCCTCCCTTGTCTTTCCCCTCTCCGCCTCCCCTCCCCTCCTCCAATCCCCCCCTCACCTCTCCATTCCCCTGCCCTCAGTCACTCCCGCCCTCCATAATTCCTCTCCCCTCCCTACCCCCCCCTCCGATCCCCGACTCCTCAACTTCCCCTATCCCCCCTGACCTCTCCCACTGCCCTCTATTCCCCACACCCTATCTCCCCCACTCCCCCTCCTCTCCCTCTATTCCCCTACTCTCCCTCCTCACCTCCCCCACTTTCCCCCCTCACCTTCCCTACCGCCTCCTCTCCCTCAATCCCCAACTCGCCCTCCTCATCACCACAGGATCTTTCCCCTCTCCTCCCCAAATCCTTTCCTCACCTTTCCCTTTCTCTCCTTTCCCCAACCCTGTCACTCCCTCCCTCCCTTCATGACACCTCTCCCCTCCCTACCCCCTCCATACCCCCTCCTCCCCTCCACTATCCCTTCTCACCACCCCTACTGCCCTCCATTCCCTCTATTCCCCCCTCCTCTCCCTCTATTCCCCCCACCTGACATGAGACAGGAAAAACATTTAAAAAGAGGTAGAGATAGATTTCTCCGTGGAATTTGTAATTCAGCAAGGCTTCACCTCCATCGCTAGGCCCCACCTCCACTCCATCACCGCGAGGCCCCACCGCCGCCGTGGCCTCATAGCTGCGAGGCCTCACCACCACGGTCTCAATGCCTTCTGGATCGACACACAGAACGCCATCCGGGGGCTCGCGGGTAGAAGCCCGGGTCAGACAAAGCTGCTGACGGCACCCGCAGCTGGGGACCACGGAGACCGTGAAGTGGGCTCGCTCGCTCGCTCGGCACCACAGAGGAGCCCGCAGATGCAGCTCCAACCGGCGGAGTGTTCGTGATGCTCGCTCCGCTCCTTCAGCTTTATATTCTCCTGGCTGGGCGAGGCAAGCACCGCCCGTGACTGACAGCGGACCCGACCAATCAGTGCGGCTTACCAACTTTTAAAATATACCACCGATCAGAACAAAACTTGTTGACGTTGTAGCATAGGAGAATGGTGAGTAAGGTGGTGAAAAATCGCAGTGCTATCCTGTACCGTTTTTGAGCAAATAGAAAAAAAAAACGCAAACCGGAAGAGCACAAAATCAGGATTTAAATGTGCTACACTGTTACAGTGCCCTCCATAATGTTTAGGACAAAGACCCATCATTTATTTATTTGCTTCTGTACTCCACAATTTGAGATTTGTAATAGAAAAAAATCACATGTTAAAGTGCACATTGTCAGATTTTAATAAAGGCCATTTTTAGACATTTTGGTAGTCTCCCCATTTCAGGGCACCATAATGTGTGGGTACAGCAATTTCATGCAAATAAAAGTAGCCATGTTTAGTATTTTGTTGCATATCCTTTGCATGCAGTCTGCGATTCATGATGATGATGATGGTGATGCTCTGCCAGGCCTGTATTGTACCCATCTTTAGCTTATGCTTGTTTTGGGGGCTAGTCCCCTTCAGTTTTCTCTTCAGCATATAAAAGGCATGGTCGATTGGGTTCAGATCGGGTGATTGACTTGGCCACTCAAGAATTGACCACTTTTTCGCTTTGAAAAACTCCTTTGTTGCTTTAGCAGCATGTTTGGGATCATTGTCTTGCTGTAGAATGAACCGCTGGCCAATGAGTTTTGAGACATTTGTTTGAACTTGAGCAGATAGGATGTGTCTGTACACTTCAGAATTAATTATACTACTGTCATCAGCAGTTGTATCATCAATGAAGATAAGTGAGCCAGTACCATCAGCAGCCATACATGCCCAGGCCATAACACCCCCACCATTGTGTTTCACAGATGAGGTGGTATGCTTTGGATCTTGGGCAGTTCCTTATTTCCTCCATACTTTGCTCTTGCCATCACTCTGATATAAGTTAATCTTCATCTCATCTGTCCACAAGACTTTTTTCCAGAACTGTGGTTGCTCTTTTAAGTACTTTTTGGCAAACTGTAACCTGGCCATCCTATTTATGTGGCTAACATCTTGCAGTGTAACCTCTGTATTTCTGTTCATGAAGTCTTCTGCGGACAGTGGTCATTGACAAATCAACACCTGACTCCTGAAGAGTGTTTCTGATCTGTCAGACAGGTGTTTGGGGATTTTTTTAATTGTAGAGAGAATTCTTCTGTCATCAGCTGTGGAGGTCTTCCTTGGCCTGCCAGTCCCTTTTGTGATTAGTAAGCTCACCGGTGCTCTCTTTCTTCTTAATGATGTTCCAAACAGTTGATTTTGGTAAGCCTAAGGTTTGGCTGATGTCTCTAACAGTGTTATTCTTGTTTCTCAGTCTCATAATGACTTATTTGATTTTCATTGGCACAACTTTGGTCCTCAAATTGATTATCAGCAATAATTTTCCAAAGGTGATGGGGGAAAGACTAGGTGCTGAGAGTAGGTTTGTTGCATAACTTACCTTTAGCGGCGCTGCACTTCTGCCGCTCCCCGTGTGCGCGTAAAGAGTGAGTCTCTGAACCTGGAAATAAAGACATTAGACAATAGACAATAGGTGCAGGAGTAGGCCATTCGGCCCTTCGAGTCAACACCGCCATTCAATGTGATCATGGCTGATCATCCCCAATCAGTACCCCGTTCCTGCCTTAATAGGCAATAGAAAAAAGAAGAAAGGTGTTGTTATTGTTTCAAAGTTTATTTATAACAAGAAAGAAAATGTGTGACTTTCATACTGAGTTTGACATAAAGGTTACAACATTGGCTTTGGATATGTTGCTTAAAACCGCCAGCATTGAGTTGATGAAAATGTATTTAACTTGTTTTAGTTCCCATGCTGTCTTTATACATTCACCTCCTTCTTTTGCCTGGATGAAGCTTTTCAGTTTTCTTAGTTGCTCTTCCTAGACTCTGTGGGCTCCTGTAGGCTTTCTGTGCTGCTTCTGATAATTCTGTTTTGAGTTTGTTTTCACGTGACTTTTGCTTTCTTGCAGCAGCAGCTTTGCGATATGCAGTCATCTGCCTCTTTGTCATGTCTTGTATGTGTTTCTTGCGTAGTGCTTCCACTCGTTGACTCTCCTTAGAAGAAAAGTTAGGATCTTGATGTTTCCTTTTTGCCCGAAGTCTCCTCATTTTCTCTGCTGAAGTCATCGGTCTTTTATTTGCAGGAGCCTGTTCATCCATGTTGTCTGTAATTTAATCACATTCATGTAAAAGCAGTATTAAAGTAAAACAGTTCCTAAAAGACTCCAGAATATTTTATTAACACAACATCATGCAGTGTAGTCATAGTCATTTTTGCCTACAATGAACATCAAAAGATGGACGTGTACTATTTATTTTTGTGTTGGTTCAATTAATGTGTTACCCTTAAAAGAAATTAAGGTACCTACATGTACACATACATTCTAATTTGAGTTAATTACTGAGTAGTCTATATGAACGTAAATTAATTCATCTTGATATCTCATGCAAACTCTGATGTCGTTAAATATCTCATTCAACAGTTTCATGTATGATAATGTTCTCTTATAAAAATACATATTCACCACATTGCACATGATTTACATATAATCATAGAACAAATTCCATATAATTAACTCTATTTATATTTAAAATCAACTGCATGTGTAAAATGCTCACCTTCAAATCATTTTCCAGCTCAAAACAGCTCAGAAATGTATAGCAGCAGTGAAGAGTTTGTATAGTTGCATCCAGTTGTCCAGCAGACACATGACCAGCTCTGACAGCGTACTTTGTGTGGTATTTTGGTAATGTGTGTGAACGGTGTGCGGGCCAAGTGCTAGACATTGGCATAACATACAATTACTCCATTGTTTCTAAGATCACATTCCTGCAATAACTGAGTGGACTCTACCATTACATTTGGGTAATCTGGTCAAGAAGAGGAGCAATGATAGGTATAAACAGAGTGAATTCATGGATTGCTTTGTTACACACGTGACCATAATTGTCACACACGCGACCACTTGGTCGTGTGTGTGATCAATTAATTAGTTCTTTATTAATTAAAAATGACAGTTTGGTGAATTTGGTGAAAAGGCACAATAAAGCTAGCTTTTGACATGAAAAATGAATATTATCAAAGCTGTGGTTTTCAGATGGCATAAACCTTTCATGGTTTTAGGTCACGTGTGTGACATTTATATTTCATTATAATTGAATGAAAGGTATTCTTTTTTAAGTGAAATATTTACAAATGGACGTGGACAAGCATATCATAACATTAAAATACAGAAAGGAAGATATGAGACACAATTTTACGGTTGTCTAATAAAGGGGGGAAATACATATTATTTTCATTGTAAACAAGGTAGTATACACCTACGTAAATTGAAGCAAATGAGCATGACTGGGGGTCTTAATTTGAAAAAAAAAAATTATTCACGTAACTTTGGACAATGCTCTTAATGAACATACAACTAAAAAATTAAAAGAAAAAACTTAATTTGTTTCAAATTTGGTTCACTTTCCCAAGAATGGCTCAACAATTAATGAATGAATGAATAAGCTTCTCTGAAGAAGAGTCTCGACCCGAAACGTCGCCTATCTCCTTTGCTCCTTAGATGCTGCTGCACCCGCTGAGTTTCTCCAGCTTTTTGTGTAACCCCCGAATGAATAAGCTTATTGGCCAAGTATGTACACATACAAGGAATTTGCCTTGTTGCTCCGCTCGCAGGTGACATCACGACATACAGTAAACCATTAAGAATAAAATATAAAACATTAAAACATTAAGAATAAAACATTATAGTTTATGGGTAAACAGATTGTAAAGTTTAACAGTATTGAGGAACAGAGGTAACAGATGCAAGTATCCCTGAAGGTGACAGTACAGGGAGATAAGATGGTGACACATATGTCCAAAGAAGGGTCCAGGCCCAAAATTTGTATCCATGTTTTCTAGAGATGCTGCCTGACCTGCTGAGTTACTCCAGCACTTTTTGTCTTTTGTGTAAATCGGCAGCTGCAGGTCCTTGTTTCTACAAGACACATTTGGAAATATAAATGGAAGAGCGAAGATGAATCCTGACCTGCAACCTCCTCTGTTCATTCCCTCCACAGATGCTGGATGACCTGCTGAGTTCCTCTAGCAGAAATGGAAGAGCAGGCTAGTTGTGGAACAACTTTGTAAAAGGTTGGTTGGGCCACAGCTGGAGTACTGTGTGCAGTGGTCCCCACACTATAGCACCAGGGGGTGACTTCACCGGAGAGGGTGCAGAGGAGATTCCCCTGTATTTGCCTGGACTGTAACCTCTCAGTAAGGGGGTGAACTTGACAGGTTCGGGGTAGTTTGACAATATACAATAGGTGCGGTAGGCCATTCGGCCCTTCGAGCCAGCACATTGATGGGTCACAGAGAGGGCGGGGAGTAGGGAACATTTTCCCACGACGGACTGGGGTAAAAACCAGAGGGGAAACAGGGTTAGAGACACACTAGTGTCAGAGCACATGAACCGCCGAGGCTCAGGCCACGGACCGGGGCCGGTGCATGGACGGCCACGACGGGCCGAAGGACTCCGCCTGTACAACACTGCAGGATGACGCTGCCGCTGTTCACGGGCTCTGGATCTAGCGCCCACCTGGATCGGACGGAGGGGCGCCACTCCCCCGATGGAAAGTCCCGACATCCGCGGAGAGACCCAGGCCCCGCCGGCCTTGCCCGGAGCAGGCCGCAGTCGCCATGGCAACGCCTGGCCCGGTGCAGGCTGCAGCCGCCATGGCAACCTCCGGCCTTGCACTGTGCAGGCTGCAGCCGCCATGGCAACGTCCGGCCTTGCCCGGAGCAGGCCGCAGTCGCCATGGCAACGCCTGGCCCGGTGCAGGCTGCAGCCGCCATGGCAACCTCCGGCCTTGCACTGTGCAGGCTGCAGCCGCCATGGCAACGTCCGGCCTTGCACTGTGCAGGCTGCAGCCGCCATGGCAACGCCTGGCCCGGTGCAGGCTGCAGCCGCCATGGCAACGCCTGGCCCGGTGCAGGCTGCAGCCGCCATGGCAACGCCTGGCCCGGTGCAGGCTGCAGCCGCCATGGCAACCTCCGGCCTTGCACTGTGCAGGCTGCAGCCGCCATGGCAACGCCTGGCCCGGTCCGGCCTTGCCCGGTGCAGGCTGCAGTCGCCATGGCAACGCCCGGACCCGGCCTTGCCCGGTGCAGGCTGCAGTCGCCATGGCAACGCCTGGCCCGGTTCGGCCTTGCAGGCTGCAGTCGCCATGGTAACGCCTGGCCCGGTCCGGCCTTGCCCGGTGCAGGCCGCAGTCGCCATGGCAACGTCTAGGCCCGCAGGCCGCGCCCCCTTTGCGTCAGCACCTGGAGACGGAACCTTGGAGGGCGGAGCGTCCGTCCGTCCGTCGGCCGGCCGGCGAGGCGGAGCAAGGCGGGGGAGGGAAGGTAACGGTCGACTGAGCGGGACGGGTAGGACAGGCTGTCGAGGACGGTAGGTGATGGTGGCGGCCGGTGGGGTGGGATGCGTGGCGGGGGAGGGCATGGCAAAGGGGTCGAGTCCCTGAGCGTCCCGGTCGGCCTTTCTCGGCTCCCCATCCCCTTGGGCCGAGAATCGCCCGCTCTCCGACTGTCTCGCCCTTCATGTGCTGTGACCGCAGTGTGTGAACGGTCGCGATGAACCCCGGCTGAGGGGAGAGGTTGAGACACGGGAGTGTAGTCGGGTCCCAGTAGCCTGGGGCGGGCGGGCGGGCGGGTGGGCAGTGCTGTCGGAGTGATGGGTTGGGAATCACTGACCGGAGAACACTCTCCACTAATTGCACTGAGCTGGGGGGCACAGCCCCTGATGTCAATATATACATTTGAGAGGTTTTTAGATAGAATGTGGGGTGGGGGAGATATGGATCATGTGCGGGCAGAGGGGATGAATATCTTGCACGGACATTGTGGGCCGAAGGGTCTCTTCCTGTGCTGTACTGCGTTCTATGTCAGGCAAGTCTGGAGAAGGATCTCGATCCGAAACGTCCCCTATTGCTTCGCTCCATAGACGCCGCCTCCAGTTTCTCCAGCATTTTTGTCTACCTTCGATTTTTCCAGCATCTGCAGTTGTTTCTTAAACAACTCTATGACGGGCAATTTCTGTGGAAGGAAACAGTTAATGTTTTAAGGCAGATCGTTCATCAGACGGAAAGGGGCTCTTGGGGGGGG
Source organism: Raja brachyura (assembly GCA_963514005.1). The sequence continues at coordinate 152,884,727 of OY740781.1, forward strand.
CTCCACTACCCTCAAGGCAACTGCGTAAACCTAAAGAACATTTTCTGAACGACACTCGATGCAAAGATAAGATGAGTACAACTAATTGAAGGCTTTGGCATCCCACTAGTCACAGACACAGCTTCGCAAAGTGAACGTAATCCTGGTTGCTTGGATTGTTTTGTGTGGAACGTAGGAGGTTGATAGAATAGAAGTATATAAAATTATGAGGGGAATTGATAGGGTAGAAACTAGAAAGTAAGACCTTTTTCCCAGGGTGGCAATGTCGAAGACGAGAGGGCATAGCTTTAACGGGGGAGAGAGGCAACATTTAAAAGAGAGTAGACCAAGTGGGACCCGTTGGGTCCCGTCATCTCAACGCACGGTTGCGGAGTGGGGGGGAACCTGCTGCGTCACACACACACACACACACACACACACACACACACACACACACACACACACACACACACAGCACCCCCTTGATAGTATATTAATATTATTCATTGTGCTCCTTTTAACCATCCCCGCCCTATCCATTGACGCATAGCCCCCAACTCACAGGTGCGTCTAGAGAGGAAGGGGGGGTAGACAAAGAGGGCAGAGAGCGAGGGGACAGAGAGAGAGAGGGGCAGAAACAGAGAGAGCGGGGCAGCGAGAGAGAGAGGGAGGGGGGAGAGAGGGTGGGAGGAGAGGGGGGGGAAGGAGACGGGGGGAGGGGAGCGGGGCGGTTGGCCCCAGGTAGTGGGCGGCACCGGGCAGCAGATGGCCAGGTGACATCATTTGCAGCGCGTGGAACACAGCGTGCAGACGCATTATGACGACATCACATCATCAGCCAAAGCCAGCCGGTTTTATTTTCCAAGTTATTTCAGATTTTGGACCATTTTGATTAATAACTCGAGAAATAATGCATGAATTTTGCAGATAAGGCAATTTTGGACTCCACAGGATAAATCTCTATTGGAATATGTAAAATTTTTATCGTTAGCGCGTTGTGTTTTAAAAAAAATTTGATCACACACAAAGAAATAAATAAATACACATCCAAGATCAGAGTTTCAATAGTTACTAGACCAAGGGGGACCCGTTGGGTCCTGTCCCCTCAACAGACTTGGTTGCGGTTGGGGGGGGGGGGTGGGGGGGCAGCCTGTGGCATCACGCACACACACACACTAACCACCCCCCTTGATGTTATATTAATATTATACATTCGCTCCTTTTATCCCATCCCCGCCCTATCCACTCATGCATAGCCCCCAATTCGCAGGCGGATCTGGAGAGCGATGGGGGTAGAGAGAGAGAGGGAGGGAGAGAGAGAGAGTGGGGGGAGAGGAGGAGGGAGCGAGAGATGGAGCGGGAGAGAGGAGCGGGACGGGCAGCCCTGGGCAGCAGGCGGCCGGGTGACCATTCGCAGCGCGTGGAACACAACGTGCAGACCCATGGTGATGTCATCAGCCGAATTCAGCTGATTTGATTAATAACTCGAGAAATAATGCATGAATTTTGCAGATAATTTATCCATGGGATAAATCTCTAGTTGCCACCACATATACACACACACACACACACACACTCACTAACCACCCCCCCCCCCACACACACACACTAACCACCCCCGACACACACACACTAACCGCCACACACTAACTACCCCCCCACACGCAAACACATACACTAACCCTTGATATATTAATATTATTAATTTGCTCCTTTTACCCCATCACCTGCCCTATCCACTCACACATAGTCCCCAACCCGCAGGCGCAGCTAGAGAGGGAGGGGGTAGAGACACAGAGAGGGCAGAGAAGACAGAGGCACAGAGAGGGAGAGGGAGAGAGGGCAGAGACTGAGAGAGAGGGGCAGCGACGGAGAGAGAGGGGGGAGATCGGGGAGGAGAGATGGGGAGGGAGGAAGGGGGGGAGAGAGGGAGAGGGAAATGTGGGGAGAAGGGGGCGGGGAGTGGGGGGAGCAGCGGGGGTGAGCTGGCAAAAGACTGCGAGTTCGGCGGAGGGGGGGTGACGTCACTCGCAGTGCGTGGAATACAGCGCTGGATGTGAATGTGCAGGGCATGTTTTTTAGATACAATAATAGTGTTTGAGGCATTTAAATAGCTACATGGATATGGAGGAATATGGTTCAAATGCAGGCAGAGGTGATTAGTTTAACTTAAATTCATATTCAGCATTGCCATTGTGGGCCGAAGGGCCTGTTCATGTGCTGTACCGTTCTATGCTAGTTAGAACATACTTCGTGGTGCTAACGTGTTGTCCACATTGCTGCGTGCAAATAACAGGTGGCATTTTACTTATTTCCTTATCTTATTCCTTTCACCCACCTACTCATTAACTCCTCACAGGCTCTAAAACATTTTTCAAACACAATTTTCCATAAAACAATGTTGACCCTGCTTAATTATATGATTTAAAAACAAAAATGTATGCAAACTACTTCCTTAATATGGGTGCTAGTAATTTACTGGTGACAGATGGAAGGTTTATCATTTCCTGCTTTCTACCGTTAAAGAAACTGGGTAGATAAGAACCAAAGATCTAATAGCTCTAGGATCTTTGATAAGAACTAGTAGCAAGCGTTGGCCATTAAATAAAGACCATGGCAGCACTTTCACTTTAACATTCTTGCCATCGTGTTCCACACATCATAAAACTGATTGTCTTGTCAATGATTTGCTCAGTGACTGTGCTGCCACAGCCCCCCAGTGAGGATTGCAAAGATTTGTAACCCTCCCGATAAAGAACTTTCTTCTTGACGGTCCCCAACTTTGGGATATATCCTCCATGTATCCGTCCTGTAAGAATGTTGTATGCTTGTTTACACTCGAGAGTGTGGTGCTCCTACCTGATCTCTCCTCAGAAGTTAAACCTCCCCCTGCTCAGATCTGTGCAATATTCCACGTATGTTTTTGCCAGCACCCCCAGTAATTGCAGTAAGATTTTCAAATCCTCTTGTGACAATGCCAGCAAAGCTGTACCTGCCTATTAATGTTCAGTGATTTGTGTACAAGAACACTCATTGAAAAGCAGCAGCCTTCTCAGGACAACATGGTCTGGTGATGTTTCAGGTTGACACCCTTCTTCAGACAGATTGTGTGTTTTGGGGGTGGGGAGAAGAATACTGGGAGGGAGGAGGGGCAGGATATAGTGTGGCAGGTAGTAGGTGAACATAGGCAATGGAGTTGGGTTGATAGGCAGATGGATGGTCAGGCTAGAGATGGGAACAAAAAGTATGTAATGAAAGGATTTCCTTTGTCATTGTTATGTTTTTGCCTATCTTTCATTTATCAGTTCTATATCTCTCGTTTCCCTTTCCCATGACTCTCATCTGAAGAAGGGTCTCGACCCGAAACGTCACCTATTCCTTTTCGCCAGAGATGTTGCCTGACCCGTTGAGTTACTGCAGCTTTTTGTTGAGTTGTGAATTGTGGAGCCAGAGGCAGGAGTGCAGGTGGGGAGGAGGGGGAATGGAGAAATAGGTGCCAGTCCAGGTGGGGCATAGGGGATGGGGGAGGGGGGGGAAGGAAAGTTGGGGAAGTTATTGGAGGTTTACTAAAATTGGACAATTCAGGATTCATTCCGCTGGGTTGTAAGTTAAGTCAAGAGCGTTTATTGTCATGTGTCCCAGATAGGATAATGACATTCTTGCTTTGCTTCAGCACAACAGAATATAGTAGGCATGAATAATACAGAACAGATCAGTGTGTCCATGTACCATTATATAAATATATACACACATGAATAAATAAACAGATACGGTGCAAATAAACAGATAATGGTATATTAATGTTCAGAGTTTTGTTTCAGTTGAGTTTAATAGCCTGATGGCTGTGGGGAAGTAGCTATCCCTGAACCTGGTCGTTGCAGTCTTCAGGCTCCTGTACCTTCTACCTGAAGGTAGCAGGGAGATGAGTGTGTGGCCAGGATGGTGTGGGTCCTTGATGATGCTGCCAGCCTTTTTGAGGCAGCGACTGCGATAGATCACCTCAATGGTAGGGAGGTCAGAGCCGATGATGGACTGGCCAGTGCTTACTACTTTTTGTAGTCTTTTCCGCTCCTGGGCGTTCAAGTTGCCGAACCAAGCCACGATGCAACCAAGCCACGATGCACGGTCAGCATGCTCTCTACTGTGCACCTGTAGAAGTTGGAGAGAGTCCTCCTTGATATGCCGACTCTCCGTAATCTTCTCAGGAAGTAGAGGCGCTGATGTGCTTTCTTTATAATTGCATCAGTGTTCTCGGGTCAGGAGAGATCTTCAGAGATGTGCACGCCCAGGAATTTGAAGCTCTTGACCCTCTCCACCATCGACCCGTTGATTTAAACGGGACTGTGGGTCCCCATCCTACTCCTTCCAAAGTCCACAATCAGTTCCTTGGTTTTGCTGGTGTTGAGGGCCAGGTTATTGTGCTGGCACCATTTGGTCAGTCAGTCGATCTCTCTTCTATACTCTGACTCGTCCCCATCATTGATACGTCCCACAACAGTTGTTGTTCTTCCAGTTTGTGTGTGAATCTGGCCTTGTGAATTGTAGGAAGGAATTGCAGATGCTGGTTGAAATGAAAGAAAGACACAAAAACATGGAGTAACTCAGCTGGTCAGGCAGCACCTCTGGAGAAATGGCATAGATGAAGTTTCAGATCAAGACCCTTCTCCAATTTTTGTGTCTATCTTATGAATCTCTGTTGGATTGTCATTGAGTGTCATTGATTGTCATAGGTCATACAGTGTGGAAACAGGCCCTTCAGCCCAACTTGCCCACACCAACCAACATGTCCCAGCTACAGGTAGACAAAAATGCTGGAGAAACTCAGCAGGTGAGGCAGCATCTATGGAGCAAAGGAAATGCTTCTTCAGACTGACCCAACTACCCTAGTCCCACCTGCCTGCTTTTGGCCCATATCCCTCCAAACCTGTCCTATCCATGTACCTGTCTAACTGTTTCTTAAATGTTGGAATAGTCCCTGCCTCAACTACCTCTTCCGGCAGCTTGTTCCATGCACCCACCACCCTCTGTGTGAAAAAAGTACCCCTCAGGTTCCTATTAAATCTTTTCCCCTTCACCTTAAACCTATGCCCTCTGGTCCTTGATTCACCTACTCTGGTATTGTTTCCTTTGTTATATGAGACGTCAAAACTACGCACAGTATCCAGGTGTGCTCTCACCAACATCCTATTCAATTGCAACAGACCCACCTCTTTTTACATTCCAACCCCTTTCAGAAAAACCAGCGACCTCAGAAACTGTTCTACCCAAAGTTTCTACCTGCCTGTTAACGTCATGCACAAGAACTCCCCCATCCCTCTGCATTCCACGCATTTACAATGCTATCTGATCTTGTTTCACACTGAATTCATTCAACTCTCATTGCTGGCAATGTATTACTGAGCACTGAAACAGGTGGATGTGTCCCCACAATGGGCCTTATCTATTCTGTTTTGTCACGTTTACTTTGGCTGACTCTGACTTCCTACATGTTTAAGAAAGAACTGCAGATGCTGGAAAAATGGAAGGTAGACAATAATGCTGGAGAAACTCAGCAGGCAAGGCAGCATCTATGGAGAGAAGGAATAGGCGACGTTTTGGGTCAAGACCCGAAACTCGCCCGCTGAGTTTCTCCAGCATTTTTGTCTACCTCTGACTTCCTACATTGTAATTTCATCAGTTTAGCTTCAGACCCAAGTGGCTCTTGAACCACTTTCACGTTAAGATAATAGATTTCCTTTGCCTATCTTGGTTTAGTTTATTGCTGTTGTCATGTGTACTGAGATAGAGTGCAAAGCTTTTGTTTGCCTGCTGCACAGTCAAATCAAATCCAGCCAACTGTAACACAAGTCGTGCAAAGAGAAAAATACTGGAGTACAGCATGTCTAAATCTGTTACAATTCTGCATAACTTTTTTAAAAAAATCTCCCCTCAATCTTATATGATGCAGGAGGAGAATCTCCGTATTTAGAAACATAGAAACATAGAAAATAGGTGCAGGAGGAGACCATTCGGCCCTTCAAGCCAGCACCGTCATTCATTGTGATCATGGCTGACCGTCCCCAATCAATAACCCGTGCCTGCCTTTTCCCCATATCCACTAGCCTCTAGTATCATCCAACTATCTAACTCTCTCTTAAACCCATCCAGTGATTTGGTTTCCACTGCCCTCTGTGGCAGGGAATTCCACAAATTCACAACTCTCTGGGTGAAAAAGGTGTTTTCCCACCTCAGTCTTAAATGGCCTCCCCTTTATTCTAAGACTGTGGCCCCTGGTTCTGGACTCGCCCAACATTGGGAACATTTTTCCTGCATCCAGCTTGTCCAGTCCTTTTATATGTTTCTATAAGATTCCCCCTCATCCTTCTAAACTCCAGTGAATACAAGCCTAGATATGACAGTCCCGCCATCCCAGGGATCAATCTCGTGAACCTACACTGCATTGCCTCAATCACAAGGGTGTCCTTCCGCAAATTAGGAGACCAAAACTGTACACAATACTCCAGATGTGGTTGTACCAGAGCCCTATACAACTGCAGAAGAACCTCTTTACTCCTATACTGAAATCCTCTTGTTATGAAGGCCAACATTCCATTAGCTTTCTTCACTGCCTGCTGTACCTGCACACCAACTTTCAGTGACTGGTGTACAAGGACACCCAGGTCCCGCTGTACCCCCCCCCCCCTTACCTAACCTAACCACATTGAGATAATAATCTGCCCCCTTGTTTTTGCCACCAAAGTGGATAACCTCACATTTATCTATATTATACTGCATCTGCCCACCCACTAAACCTGTCCACGTCACCCTGCAACCTCCTAACATCCTCTTCACAGTTCACACTGCAACCCAGCTTTGTGTCATCCGCAAACTTGCTAGTGTTGCTCCTAATTCCCTCTTCCAAATCATTAATATATATGGTAAACAGTTGCGGCCCCAACACCGAGCCTTGCGGCACTCCACTCGCCACTGCCTGCCATTCTGAAAAGGACCCGTTCACTCCTACTCTTTGCTTCTTGTCTGCCAACCAATTTTCTATCCATGTCAATACGCTACCCCCAATACCATGTGCACTAATTTTAGTCACCAGTCTCCCATGCGGGACCTTATCAAAGGCTTTCTGAAAGTCCAGATACACTACATCCACTGGCTCCCCTTCATCCATTTTATTTGTCACATCTTCAAAAAATTCCAGTAGATTAGTCAAGCATGATTTTCCTTTCATAAATCCATGTTGACTTGGACTAATCCTTTTACTGCTATCCAAATGCCCCATTATTACCTCTTACCCAAAACTATTTCTCGCCTAGTGAAAATTTATTTCAGTTCCTCTACCCCTTTAGATCCTCTGTCCTCCAGTACTTCTGGGAGATTGTTTGTGTCTTCCTTAGTGAAGACATATCCTGTAACGCAGGCAGGTGTGAGCCAAAGCATTTAGGCCAAAGTCCCTGGAGAGCAATGTAGACATAATGGAGCACAAGCCGAGCTGCTGGAGTAACCCAGCGGGTGAGGCATAGATAAAGCTCATTGTCTATATCCTCAGGGTAGAGATTACTAAAACTAGAACACATTGGCTTAAGGTGGGACGAGAGAGAGAGGAACCTCAGGGGCCGAGGGTAGTGTGTGATATATGAGGGTAGTGTGACCATATGTCTTGGTCTTGGCATCATGTTTGGCACAGACATTGTGGGCAGAAGTGCCTGTTCTTGTGTTGTACTGTTCTGGAATAAGTTGCCAGGGGAAGCTATTGAAGTCGATACAATTATGACTTTTAAAAGACATTTGGGCAGATACTTGGGTTGAAGGTTTAGAAGGATACAAGCCAAATGCCAGTAACGGAACTAGTCCAAAATGCCAACTCGGTTGGAATGGACATGGTGGGCCGAAGGGCCTGTACAGCTCTGTGACGATCTGTGGATGGGACAGATGATGATTCGGGTTAACATCGCCAGCTAGATTAATGTGTACAGGAACGGTGGGAGATGGAAGGTCAACATCGAAGGCACAGGAATATGGAGGAAATACAATAGCTAGAAAAGCATTGGGATCTTGGAGCTGCACATATGGGATGGCACGGTAGCGCAGTGGTAGAGTTGTTGCCTTATAGTGCCAGATATCCAGGTTTGATCCTGACGACGGGTGCTGTCCGTATGGAGTTTGTACGTTCTCCCCATGACCGCATGGGTTTTCACCGGGTGCTTCCGTTTCCTCCCATATGCCAAAGACATACAGGTTTGTAGGCTGATTGGGTTTGGTAAAAATTGTACATTGTCCCTAGTGTATAGAGTAGCGCTAGTGTACGGGGTGATCGCTGGTCGGCGCAGACTCGGTGGGCCAAAGGGCCCATTTCCAGGTTGCATCTCCAAACTAAAATTAATTTTGCACCATGCATTGAAGCAATAAAAATATAAAAATTAAAGCAAAGAAGTACAACGTAGCAAATATGAGCGGGAAGCAAGAGGATTGGGTAATGTTTAAAGAACAGCAGAAGATAACTAAAAAGACAATATGGGGAGAAAGGATGAGGTATAAAGGTAAGCTAGCCAAGAATATAAAGGAATGTAAAGACTTCTTTAGGTATGTTAAGAGGAAGAAATTAGTTAAGACAAAAGTTGGACCCTTGAATTTATTATGGGGAACAAGGAAATGGCAGATGAGTTGAACAGGTACTTTGGATCTGTCTTCACTAAGGAGGACACAAACAATCTTCCTAGTTATGGCCAGAGGATCTGGGGTGATGGAGGAACTGAAGGAAATCCACATTAGGCAGGAAATGGTGTTGGATAGACTGATGGTCTGAACGTTGATAAATCCCCAGGGCCTGATGGTCTGCATTCCAGGGTACTTAAGGAAGTGGTTCTAGAAATCGTGGATGCATTGGTGATAATTTTTCAATGTTCTATAGACTCAGGATCAGTTCGTAGGGATTGGAGGGTAGCTAATGTTATCCCACTTTTTAAGAAAAGCAGGAGAGAGAAAACAGGGAATTATAGACCAGTTAGCCTGACATCGGTGGTGGGGAAGATGCTGGAGTCAATTATAAAAGATTAAATAGCGGCACATTTGGATAGTAGTAACAGGATCGGTCCGAGTCAGCATGGATTTACAAACGGGAAATCATGCTTGACAAATTTTCTGGAATTTTTTGAATATGTAACTAGGAAAATGGACAAGGGAGAGCCAGTGGATGTAGCGTACCTGGACTTTCAGAAAGCATTTGATAAGGTCCCACTTAGGAGATTAGTGGGCAAAATTAGGGCACATGGTATTGGGGGTAGAGTGCAGACATGGATAGAAAATTGGTTGGCAGACAGCAAACAAAGAGTAGGGATTAACGCGTCCCTTTCGGAATGGCAGGCAGTGACTAGTGGGGTGCTGCAAGGCTCGGTGCTGGGACCGCAGCTATTTACAATAGTACAGAGTACTCTGCAGTTGCACAGAGCTCTAGTGAGACCACACCTGGAGAATTGTATGCAGTTTTGGTCCCCTAATTTGAGGAAGGCCATTCTTGCTATTGAGGGAGTACAGCGTAGGTTTACAAGGTTAATTCCCGGGATGGCGGGACTGTCATATGCTGAGAGAATGGAGCAGCTGGGCTTGTACACTCTGGAGTTTAGAAGGATGAGAGGGAATCTCATTGAAACATATAAGATTGTTAAGGGCTTGGACACGTTAGAGGCAGGAAACAGGTTCCCGATGTTGGGGGAGTCCAGAACCAGGGGCCACAATTTAAGAATAAGGAGTAAGCCATTTATAATGGAGACGAGGAAACACTTTTTCTCACAGAGAGTGGTGAGTCTGTGGAATTCTCTGCCTCAGAGGAGGCAGGTTCTCGATGCTGTCAAGAGAGAGCTAGATAGGGTTCTTAAAAATAGCCAGAGTCAGGGGATATGGGGAGAAGGCAGGAACAGAGCGCTGATTGGCGATGATCAGCCATGATCACATTGAATGGCAGTGCTGGCTCGAAGGGCCGAATGGCCTACTACTGCACCTATTGTGTGTTGTCATTCCTCTAATAATGTGAGTAACTTTACGTAGTTAGAGTAAGAAATGTTGCTGTAAGAGTAGAGATTTAAGAGTGGAGCGATTATAATGCATGACTGCAGATCCACTTCTGTGACTGGCACACAGTCGCGTGGGTTGGGCGCCATTTTGGAATAAGAATTCTGGAGTACAGAATGTTTCACCCCCCCCCCCCATCCCATTATGCTCCAGGTTTCTGTTTCACCCCCAATCCCTTTGTGCTACTGCTTTCTGTGTTTAACACCAATCCCTTTGTGCTCCAGCTTTTGGCACTTGTTCTCTATGTAAATAATAACAAGTTCTGTCATATTTTCATTCGGGCTGATCACCTTATACTACCACACTGTGCTCCATCTGTCAACCTGTTTGGCAACTAATTTATCTTACTGATCTCTCTCTGTAAACTGTAGATGTGGCTGCAGTAAGTCATTTTCTTCCTATAAATCATGAATGCATATTGTGGGCAGCTGCTGTCCCAGCACTGATCCCTGCAGCCCCACTAGATACAAGTGGCCAGCCTGAAAATGAACTCCTTATCGCAACTCCCTTTCCATTTGCCTGTCCTTTATTGATGACAATATGTCATCATGCCCTTTCCTTGCAAGGTAACACTACCCCTTTGGCTGATCCCTGTTCAAACAGCACTGTTATTTGTCAGAAGTCACTTCCTCTTCAGGGAGTCTCGAGCCTTTGCATGATCAGAAGGTGACTTTCCAAATGTTCTCTGATCGTCTGATACATTTCTGATTCTAGCATTTTTCCAGCAGTAGACGTTGTGTGGCCTGGCCTACATTTCTGCATTTATTGCCTCCCACCATTGAGAATAAGGACCATGTTGGCAGCAGAAAAGCAAAGTGCTGGAGTCAGGCAGCATCTGTGGGGGGATGGATAGATGACGTTTCACGTCGGGATCCTGCAGACTGATCCAACAATAATAGTTCTCCAAAGTTCCAAGTTATATTCTCAATGAGTGCCATGGTAACTAGATCTGTCTTTGTGAACTGTAATTGCTGATGTAAGGAATGATTTCAGGGCAGTAAGGTTCAGAACCTAACCATGATTCACCTTCTCTATGCAGGTGTTTGTGGGTAGTGGAAGCCGCTGTTAATCCCTCGAGACGTGCTATTTATTCCACTGACATAGTCAGAAACGGAACCGATTCATATTCACTTTTGTTGATTTTCAGTTGATTTCCAAAATCATGGAGAAAGACAAGAACAAGAGGAAGCTGCGGATCTGTGTAGCCACGTGCAACCGGGCAGATTATTCCAAGCTTGCCCCCATCATGTTTGGTATCAAGGAGCAATCTGATGGCTTTGACCTCAAGGTTGTTGTTTTAGGATCTCATTTAATTGACGACTATGGGTGAGTATGAATATGTGCATTTTGTGTCAAAACTTAGCCTAGACATCTGATGAAAACAAAGCCGTACTGGCTTCTATAAGTAGTCACAAGGAAGTGCAGATGCTGGAATCCTGCAAAGAACACAAGTGCTGGAGGAACTGAGGGGGTGAAGGAGGATCTGTAGAGGACTATCCATCTCTTGTGTTATACGCTGGCTTCAAAGGGCCCTTCCTGCAACTACTGACAATACATGGGGGATATTTGAAAACATCTCATTTGTTGACACCGATACCAGAGGGGATGGGGTAAGCACATGAAGCGATAATTAAAAAAACTACTTTGGAAATGTGTTAACAGAAAGCACCATAACACATTGTGATCATTTCATTAATTCCAAAAAAGAATGTGGATCATAGAATGGTACAGCACTGGAACAGGCCCTTTGGCCCACAATGTCCATGCTGCACATGGTTTAAACTAATCTTTGCTGTCCTTCCATTCCATGTATCGCCACGTGCCTATGTAAAAGCCTCTTAAAGTGCTCTCTGTGTAAAGAATAACTTGTCCCACACATCTCCTTTAAACTTTGGCCCTCTCGCCTTAAAGCTGAGCAACCTGGGTAAAACATTCTAAATGTCTACTCTATCTGAGCCTGTCATAACGTTAATCACACAGAGATCACGCAGCTCCAATGTGAGAAGCTGTATGGGAGTGTTGGCTTGTATATTTAAGTAAGACACCAAATAGGACGATTGCATCGACCTCAAGGTACAGCAATAGTACTTGAACAGTAGTGGTGTGTATGTCATTAAAGGTTGTGACATTTTGTAGGGCTGTGACGGTCACATTGGGCTTCTGTTTGGTACAACACTGATAATCTGACTATTGGAAATCCCAATGTTTCCGCATCGGGTTCTCCTCTGCTCCCGGGATCCCCTGGTGCCCGGAACCTGCCAGTCCCTGCGCTCTGCAACGCTCATAGAGTTCAGTGGAACATTTGCACGACGTCAACAAGTAATTAAAAGTGTGTGGGACACAATAGCAACAGCCTCCGATAGTTCAGCAATGCTCCAAGCTCCTGGTGTGCTAGATTACCAGAGCTTTGTGTTTCATGGCTGACCTCTGGTGATATGGGCGCAGATTCAATACACAGACAGTGCTGACTGCATTGTCTTTTAAACTCTGTTTTTTTGTAGACAAAGTGGTGCTGATGTGCACGATTATTATATATCTTGTGGCTGGAAAATGAAAAAAATGGCACTGTACTGGTGTGCATGATCTCAAAATATAAACCCTGCTCTGAAACATAACCGTTAATGATTTAAAAAACACACATTTTTCATTAGTGCCCTCCGTCCCTTCTCCCCTGAGATTATCTACCCCTTCCCTTTACCAGCCATTTGCCCCGCCACAACCTTCGTAATGAACTCCGCACTCACCTCATTCTCTGGATAAAGAAGTTTATGAAGTTATGTTCCCAATGTTGGGCGAGTACAGAATAGGGCCACAATCTAAGAATAAAGGGGAGGTCATTTAAAACTGAGATAAGAAAAAACTTTTTCACCCAGAGTTGTGAATTTGTGGAATTCTCTGCTACAGAAGGCAATGGAGGCCAATTCACTGGATGAATTTAAAAGAGAGCTAAGTAGAGCTCTAGGGGCTAGTGGAATCGAAATATATGGGGAGAAGGCAGGCACGGGTTACTGATTGTGGATGATCAGCCATGATCAAAATGATTGGCGGTGCTGGCTTGAAGGGCCGAATGGCCTCCTCCTGCATCTATTTTCTATGTTATGCGTGACTCTATTTAGGGTTGTTGAAGTTATGTAGTAGTTGGTGCTATTAGTCAAACAGCCCCAACGAGAGCCTCTTGGTTAGGTCACTGAGTTTCACTGGAAGCCAATGTTAGTTAGAAGTGAGTCAATGTAAGTGCCAGAGAGGGTGTTGAACTTGCAGCAGAGCCAAGACTCACACGTCAGTCCTTGCAAGGACTGGGACAGAACTTGCCGCTCATTGAATTCTGCTTAGAGTGATACAGTGTGGAAACAGGCCTTTCAGCCCAACTTGCCCACACTGACCAACATATCCCATCTACACTAAAGTAATTGAGTGATACAGTGTGGAAACAGGCCCTTTGGCCCAACTTGCCCACACCGACCAACATGTCCCATCTACGCTCGTCCCACCTGCCTGCATTAGGCCCTTATCCCTCCAAACCAGTCCTATCCATGTACCTGTCTAATTGTTTCTTAAACGTTGTGATAGCACCTGCCTCAACTACCTCCTGTGGCAGCTCGTGTGAAAAAGTTACCCCTCTGTTTTCCTATTAAATCTTTCCCCCTTCACCTTAAAGCCATGTCCTCTGGTTCTTGATTCCACTACTCTGGGAAAGAGTCTCTGCAGCCCATCCAGCTGAAGAATCCATTCACATGTACTTATTCCAAATGAATGTAGAGTGAACACAAAGTGCTGGAGGAACCCGTGGGTCAGGCAGCATCTGTGGAAGGAAGGAATAGGTGACGTTTCAGGTGTACCCGATCTAATCCTCTGGTGATGTCCTCTTCTTGCAGGAACACGTACCGTATGATTGAACAGGATGACTTTGACATTAACACCAGGCTGCACACGATTGTGCGGGGTGAGGATGAGGCGGCCATGGTGGAGTCGGTGGGCCTAGCTCTGGTCAAGCTGCCTGACGTGTTGAACCGCTTGCAGCCGGATGTGATGATTGTTCACGGGGACAGGTTTGATGCTTTAGCTGTCGCCACCTCGGCTGCCTTGATGAATATTCGCATCTTGCACATCGAGGGGGGCGAGGTGAGCGGCACGATCGACGACTCGATCCGCCACGCCATCACCAAGCTGGCGCACTATCACGTGTGCTGCACCCGCAGTGCCGAGCAGCACCTCATCGCCATGTGTGAGGAGCACGACCGCATCCTGCTCTCTGGCTGCCCCTCCTACGACAAGCTGCTCTCCGCACACTCCAAGGATTACATGGGCATCCTGCAGACCTGGCTGTGTGAGTACTGCCCATCACAGCCCTCTCCCTCAGAGTAGTTCTGCTGTAATGCGTCTTCCCACAATATTAATTAGCTATAACACGATCGATGAATCAGGGATCACTGTATTGCAAGGAACACAGACACAAGGTACTGGGGTAACTCAGTAGGTCAGGCAGTATCTCTGGAGGAAACAAATAGGTAATGTTTTGGGTCGAGACCCATTATCAGACCCACTGAGTTACTAAGGACCTAATTGGTTATAACATGATTTTCATTGCAAACTAGAGAATCACTTCAAAGCTACTTTGGAACTTGGCAAGCTGAGAACAGAAGCTGTGGTGACCAAAACCTGTTCCCCTGTTGCCTGCTTACAGGGATCAGACACCATTTCTGTTCAAGACTCACTGTTACTTTCACGGCAAGAGCCCTGGAATTGGCAAGAGACCATCGACCCTGGTGCAACATTACCCACTTAAACAAAGTAACATAACGCCGTTCAGCTCGCGGCAATAAAAATAAACACAGTTATGAACTTCTTCTTTAGATATGTTAAGGGAAAAAGAGCAGCAAAGTCAAATGTGGGTCCTTTGAAGGCAGACACGGGTGAAATTATTATGGGGAACAAGGAAATGGCAGAAGAGTTGAATAGGTACTTCAGATCTGTCTTCACTAAGGAAGACACAAACAATCTCCTAGGTTAATGAGACTGATCCCTGGGATGGCGGGACTGTCAAATGAGGAAAGATTGAAAAGACTAGGCTTGTATTCAATGGAGTTTAGAAGGATGAGGGGGATCTTATAGAAACATATAAAATTATAAAAGGACTGGACAAGCTAGATGCAGGAAAAATGTTCCCAATGTTGGGTGAGTCCAGAACCAGGGGCCACAGTCTTAGAATAAAGGGGAGGCCATTTAAGACTGAGGTGAGAGAAAAAACGTTTTCACCCAGAGAGTTGTGAATTTGTGGAATTCCCTGCCACAAAGGAGGCCAAATCTCTGGATGTATTTAAGAGAGTTAGATAGAGCTCCAGGGGCTAGTGGAGTCAAGGGATGTCGGGAGAAGGCAGGCACGGGTTATTGATTGGGGACGATCAGCCATGATCACAATGAATGGCGGTGCTGGCTCGAAGGGCCGAATGGCCTCCTCCTGTACCTATGTTTCTATGAATATGCCTTTTATGAAAATCCTGTGGGGAAAAATAACAATTTTCATGTGAGTGTTGGACCCGCCCATTTTCCCACAGACCCCAATCCCCATGGACTCTAATCCCCATTCATCCCCACGGACACAATTGTTTTTATAACAAAATCTTTTATAACGCACGGTTTCACCAGAAAGTGACTATCGCCTTGTAGCAGAACTACCTGTACTTGTTTAAGAAGGAACTGCAGATGCTGGAAAATCAAAGGTAGACAAAAGTGCTGGAGAAACTCAGCGGGTGCGGCAGCATCTATGGAGCAAAGGAAATACTCACTCAGAAATACTCAAATACTCACAGCGAAAGTGCTCATTCTGGAACCACTGGAAACTGGGCAGTCTGCACCCCAGTGGCCATTGACTTCTCCAATTTCAGGTAGCCCTTGCTGTCTCCTCCTGTTCTCACCTCTCCCTCAGCCCACTGGCTCCTCCTCTTCCTTTCTTCTTCCCGCCCCCCCACCCTGCATCAGTCTGAAGACGGGTTTCGGCCCGAAACGTTGCCTATTTTCTTCGCTCCATAGATGCTGCCTCACCCGCTGAGTTTCTCCAGCATTTTTGTCTACCTTCGATTTTCCAGCATCTGCTGTTCCTTCTTGAACAACATTATGTTACATTTGTTCCAGTCTTTGAACTCAATGCGCAGAGATGTTTAATAAAGCAATGTGGTTGTGGTAGCTGCCATATACAGTGCTGAGTGATGCTCTACCTAGAGCTTTTCAGCGTACTACATCCAGATCCAGAGGTAATGTCCGAGCTGGTGATGTGAGAGTCCCGGCTGCACTCATACCATTGCCCCCACTGGGGTTGGGATCTGTCCATCACTGGGACAAGGGGCTGGGTGTGAGCCGGTCGTTAGTTTAGTTTGAGGCACAGCGCAGGTGGAAACAGGCTCTTCGTCCCACCGAGTCCTCACCGACCAGCGATCCCCGCACACTAACTCTATCCTACACACACTAGGGACAATTTACATTTGTACCAAGCCAATTAACCTATAAACCTGTACATCTTTGGAGTGTGGGAGGAAACCGGAGATCTCTGAGATTTTTCAGGTCAATCATGAGCTCATGCTATTTTCAAGTTAAATGTTTTTGTAGATTTAAATTTGATAACAATGTTTTCAGTTTTATACTTTCGCTGCTTTAGGAATTCCCAGACTGTCAGTGTCCATAAGTCAATGAGTGTTTTGTTTCCGTGCTGTGGGAAATGTTTGGAAATAGTTCCAAGACCTGCACCTGTCCTGCGCTTGCTGTGAATTTTCTAATCCTTCATGACGACCTTACTCTGCTTTTGTAGGTGAAGATGTGAAGTCTCGAGAGTACATTGTGGCTCTTCAACATCCGGTCACCACTAACATTAAGCATTCCGTTAAGATGTTTGAGTTTACGCTCGACGCTCTGATAACATTTGGGAAACGCACCTTGATCCTGTTTCCCAACATTGATGCAGGTGAGCTGATATTCAAAGCGTTTAGGTGACTTCAAACTGTTTGGATTTATCATTGAAATAGCAGCTATAAAATACCGGTCTGAAGAAGGGTCTCGACCAGAAACGTCACCCATTCCTTCCATCCAGAGATGCTGCCTGTCCTGCTGAGTTACTCCAGCACTTTGTGTCTATCTTCGGCATAAACCAGCTTCTGTAGTTCCTTCCTACACAATGAGACAAGCCAAGATGTTCTACTAATATTAAACGTGTTGTTGTTAAACGTGCAGATGTTAGCAAGTGTGGCGGCATCTGGGCAGTGCGGTGGCAAATGAAGTTTAGTGAGATCTGCAAGTCAGAACGTCACAAAGGAACGAGTTGACAGAAGAACGGTTTACCTGTTGCTTTGTGCAGGTGCATGTTGGAAAGCTAGGGCCAGTTAGGAGCAGAATGGTCTATCCCAGTGCATCAGACCAGTTCCAGCGGTGACTGCTGCCTCACCAACTGTTACCCATTTACAGCTGAACCCCTGAACAAAAGCCCATTCCATTCTACCTCTGTCTGTTCTCTGCTCAACTTGGCAAAAGAATGATGGTGTTATCCAGCCCCCTTTGTGAAATGTGTGCAAGAAAAGGTTGATGAACTACATTCAACACTAGTCTCTTGTGTCTCTGTCCTGTCCTTGCCCCCCAGCACCATGAACTGCATTCAACGCCAGTCTCTGGTCTCTATGTCCTGTCCTTGCCCCCGGCACCATGAACTGCATTCAACGCCAGTCTCTGGTCTCTCTGTCCTGTCCTTGCCCCCAGCACCATGAACTGCATTCAACGCCAGTCTCTGGTCTCCATGTCCTGCCCAGGCCAGCGTCTGTGAGCTCGTTACAGGGCACTCGGGGACTCAATTAGTTCAGTCAGAAACACAGGGAAACACTGCACCAAAGATTATTATCTGATGAAGCCGATGATTTGATGCTGCGTAGGTGCAAAGTGACAGGAGGAATGGCCTGTGACTGAATTAGCTGGGAATGGACATTCTCTCAACTCTTCTCTCTCCTCTAAGTCAAGAGTGTTTAATTATCTTCAGTACCAGCAACGGAACAGTGAAATCCTTACTTGCTGCAGCTTTACAGGCCCGTACTGCGCATGTTGTTCCATTGTTTAAAAAGGGCTCTAAAAGTAAACCTAGCAATTATAGACCGGTTAGTTTGACTTCAGTGGTGGGCAAATTAATGGAAAAGATACTTAGAGATAATATATATAAGTATCTGGATAAAGAGGGTCTAATTAGGAACAGTCAACATGGATTTATGCCTGGAAGGTCATGTTTGACTAATCTTCTTGAATTTTTTGAAGAGGTTACTAGGGAAATTGACGAGGGTAAAGCAGTGGATGTTGTCTATATGGACTTCAGTAAGGCCTTTGACAAGGTTCCTCATGGAAGGTTGGTTAAGAAGGTTCAACTGTTGGGTATAAATGCAGGAATAGCAAGATGGATTCAACAGTGGCTGAATGGGAGAAGCCAGAGAGTAATGGTGGATGGCTGTTTGTCGGGTTGGAGGCAGGTGACTAGTGGGGTGCCTCAGGGATCGTGTTGGGTCCTTTGTTGTTTGTCATGTACATCAATGATCTGGATGAAGGGGTGGTAAATTGGATTAGTAAGTATGCAGATGATACCAAGATAGGGGGTGTTGTGGATAATGAAGAGGATTTCCAAAGTCTACAGAGTGATTTAGGCCAGTTGGAAAAATGGGCTGAAAGATGGCAGATGGAGTTTAATGCTGATAAATGTGAGGTGCTACACCTTGGCAGGACAAATCAAAATAGGACGTACATGGTAAACGGTAGGGAATTGAAGAATACAGTTGAACAGAGGGATCTGGGAATAACCGTGCATAGTTCCTTGAAGGTGGAATCTCATATAGATAGGGTGGTAAAGAAAGCTTTTGGTATGCTAGCCTTTATAAATCAGAGCATTGAGTATAGAAGCTGGGATGTAATGTTAAAATTGTACAAGGCGTTGGTGAGACCAAATCTGGAGTATGGTGTGCAGTTTTGGTCACCCAATTATAGGAAGGATGTCAACAAAATAGAGAGGGTACAGAGGAGATTTACTAGAATGTTGCCTGGGTTTCAACAGCTAAGTTACAGAGATAGGTTGAATAAGTTAGGTCTTTATTCTCTGGAGCGCAGAAGGTTAAGGGGGGACTTGATAGAGGTCTTTAAAATGATGAGAGGGATAGACAGAGTTAATGTGGACAAGCTTTTCCCTTTGAGAATAGGGAAGATTCAAACACGAGGACATGACTTTAGAATTAAGGGACAGAGGTTTAGGGGTAACATGAGGGGGAACTTCTTTACTCAGAGAGTGGTAGCGGTGTGGAATGAGCTTCCAGTGGAAGTGGTGGCGGCAGGTTCGTTGGTATCATTTAAAAATAAATTGGATAGGCATATGGATGAGAAGGGTATGGAGGGTTATGGTATGAGTGCAGGCAGGTGGGACTAAGAGAAAAATGTTGTTCGGCACGGACTTGAAGGGCCGAGATGGCCTGTTTCCGTGCTGTAATTGTTATATGGTTATATGGTAAATGCAATAACACGGATACATATTTACTAATCAATAATGCAATAAATGATTCATCAGTAACACACTGTGACCATAATAGTACAAAACCAAAGTCCGTTGTGCAACCACAGACACAGTCCGTAGAAGATCACAGTCGCTGAGGTTAGTGTTGGGCAGTGTTCAAGAGCCTGAAGGTTGCTGAGAAGCTCTTCTTGAACCTGGAGGTCACGGTTCTCACCTCCCCACATAATTGAGTGTTCTATCAGAGGGGTACAGGAAAGAAACTCAGTCTTTGATGTTGATTGTTTGCTGGAATTTGCACTCTGTAGGTGGCTACTGGAATTTGGGGGGAGTTGAGTTTAGGAGAGTGACTGGGGCAGCTGGGGGGGGATGTCCACGAGTCGTCACTCATCCAGTAGCCTTTGGTGCTTTGTTGGATTGATTGAAAGATACAGCATGGAAACAGGCCCTTCGGCCCACTGAGTCCACGCCAACCATCCACACACTAGTTCTGTGTTATCCTACTTTCTCATCCTCTCCCCACACACAGAGGGCCAATTAACCTATAAACCTGCACATCTTTGGGATGTAGGAGGTAACCAGGGACACCCAGAGGAAACGCACGCGGTCACAGGGAGAACGTGCAAACTCCACACAGACAGCACCCGAGGTTGATGCTAAGTGAGGCAGCGACTCTACCCGGTTGCAAGGGAAGATGGAATATGGGAATTGTTAACAATGGCAGAGACGAGCAGAGAAATTCACTTAAAAGCCAGGCAGTAACAAAACAACGTGCAGGATAGAATAGGGTCCGCAAAAGCTCTGGTTTAGCACCAGCTCTGACCTGCACTTAAACCCCTTCTGAGTTCATTCTTCTCTCTGTCTCCCCCCTGCCCTTGCACTGAACAACTAAACAGTTTGCATTACACTCCTGACCATCTTTGACCTGAATCTTTAACTCTGTTCTCTTAACGCTCATCCACTGAATGTTTCCAGCATTTGTTTTTTTGATCATTTTCTAGTTGCCCTATTGCACCTTCATGAATCCCAGGTTCCAGTATTTTCCCTACCTTCACACTTAAACTAATTGCTTCCTGTAAACAGTGGGCACACCTGCTGTTTCCAATCTGAGGGCAGTGTTTGAGACTCGTGCACTCTGACAGACTACAATCAGTGCCCACACCTTCCTGGCACCCACTTTATGAAAACCACCAGCAACATGTCATTGGCTCCTACAATGTTTTGCCCTTCAATCCCACTCATTTCTCCAAACCTTCTTCAGTAATCTCTCTGGCCTTGCCATTTACACTACATCACGGGTTATTGATTGGGGGCGATCAGCCATGATCACCATGAATGGCGGTGCTGGCTCGAAGGGCCGAATGGCCTCCTCCTGCACCTATTTTCTATGTTTCTATCTGTGGCTCTCTACCATATCCAGGGCGTTTACTTTGTAATGTCATGCGGAAAGTATATTTGCTGTAATTCCTCTGCCATTTCCTTATTCTCAGAATGATTTATCGTGTGTACACAATCTACATTAACTGACTCACATCCTTGCATTATTACAGACATTTATCATTTTCTATATATTGGTCTCTAACTTCAATTAACCTCTCTCTCCATCCCTCCCCCACCCAAGTCACACCATCTTCTTGATCTCACCTAACAAACAGCTAACAATGGCCTGATTCCTTTATCATTGTTACTTTTTTGCATATCTTTCATCCATTTGTTCTATATCTCCTTACATCACTGTCTATCTCTTGTTTCCCTCTCCCCTGAGTCTGAAGAAGGGTCTTGACCTGAAATGTCACCCATTCCTTCTCTCCAGAGATGAGGCCTGCTTTTTGTGTCTATCTTCGGTTTAAACTAGCATCTGCAGTTCCTTCCTGTACTTCTCGTTTTGCAGTTTGTTTGTACTACGGGCTTTCCTTCATATTATCATCTTCCTTTCATCATTAATACTTTCGTCATCTTTGCTCAGTTCTAGAGTTTTCCCCATCCGCTGTTTATTGTTTGTTGTTTCTGACAGCCTAAATCAATTCCAACCTGGAACATTGCGGTACCAGAACAGGCCCTTCGGCCCACAATGTCTGTGCTGAGCATTGTGCAAAGTAAAACAAATCTCCTCTGCCTGCACCTGATCCACATCCCTCCATTCTCTGCCTGTCCAAAGCTCACATGTTCTGTGCACCCACCACTCACTGGGTATTAAAAAAAATACTTGCCCTGCACATCATCTTTAAACTCCCCCCCTCTGACCTTAAAGATGGTCTTTGATATTTCCATCCTAGGGAAAAAAAGCTCTGACTATCTACACCTCTCTCTAATTTTGCGTCTCTCCTCGGCCTCAGATACTCCAGAGAAAACAATTCAAGTCTGTCTCACATCTCCTTCAATCCCCTCTAACCCTGGCAGCATTGTGCTAAACCTCCTGGGCACCCTCTACATCACCTCCACATCCTTCCTGTAATGACTATACCTTAAACGACTTGCTTGTTCACCCAACTCTCTACAACACTGACTGCAATGCGTGCACTTATTTTTTCATCACCAGTTATGAATGTTACCCGTATTTTGAAGCAAGAATAAATAATACTTTAATTGCACTTTAGTGTGTCAAATCAGTGCAAGGCTTACTCAGTAAATGGCAGAGCTGTGGAGAGTGTTGCAGGGACTACAGGTGCATGGTTGCCTGGAAGTGGAGAGAGGTGGACAGGGATCTGGAGAAGGTGTTTGCCTTCATTGGGAAGAGTACTGAGTACAAACGTTGGGACATCACGATGCAGCTGCACAAGTCGCTGGTGAGACCACACTTGAGTCGTGAGTGCAGTTCTGTTGACCCAGCTACAGGAAGGGAAGACATTAACTTGGAAAGGGGGCAAAAGAGACTGAGTCGAATGTAACCGCACTGGATCAGGCCCTTCAGCCCGCCATGTCTGTGCTGAACACTGCTGACATTATCAAACATTGTCATTTTGAAAATGTTGATGTACTTGTGAATACTTCTTGCTGCAAGTGTACATGCTAACCTTGCTCTCAGTCAAGGTGTTGTAACAATAGTTTGTTGTTTCACCTGTGGAGATATATTCTGCATCATGCTGACTGAGCTGTGTGTATCCCACGTTTACAGGAAGCAAGGAGATGGTGCGGGTGATGAGAAAGAAGGGCATTGAGAAGAACCCCAACTTCCATGCCGTCAAGCACATTCCCTTTGAACAGTTCATCCAGCTGGTTGCCCACGCGGGGCTGATGATCGGCAACAGTAGCTGTGGGGTGCGGGAGGCTGGGGCCTTTGGCACGCCCGTCATCAACCTTGGCACACGCCAGACCGGCAGAGAAACAGGTAACTGGAGCAAGGGGTACTGACACTGGGCACTGGGCCCACTGGCAGGGCAGGGGTTACTGACACTGGGCCCACTGGCAGGGCAAGGGTTACTGACACTGAGCCCACTGGCAGGGCAAGGGTTACTGGGCACTGGGCCCACTGGCAGGGCAAGGGTTACTGACACTGGGCCCACTGGCAGGGCAAGGGTTACTGGGCACTGGGCCCACTGGCAGGGCAAGGGTTACTGACAATGGGCACTGGGCCCACTGGCAGGGCAGGGGTTACTGGCACTGGGCACTGGGCCCACTGGCAGGGCAAGGGTTACTGACACTGGGCCCACTGGCAGGGCAAGGGTTACTGACACTGGGCACTGGGCCCACTGGCAGGGCAAGGGTTACTGACTTGGGCACTGGGCCCACTGGCAGGGCAAGGGGTTACTGGCACTGGGCCCACTGGCAGGGCAAGGGTCACTGGGCACTGGGCCCACTGGCAGGGCAAGGGTTACTGGGCACTGGGCCCACTGGCAGGGCAAGGGTTACTGACACTGGGCACTGGGCCCACTGGCAGGGCAAGGGTTACTGACACTGGGCACTGGGCCCACTGGCAGGGCAAGGGTTACTGACACTGGGCCCACTGACAGGGCAGGGGTCACCGACACTGGGCACTGGGCCCACTGGCAGGGCAAGGGTTACTGGGCACTGGGCCCACTGGCAGGGCAAGGGTTACTGACACTGGGCACTGGGCCCACTGGCAGGGCAGGGGTTACTGACACTGGGCACTGGGCCCACTGGCAGGGCAAGGGTTACTGGCACTGGGCACTGGGCCCACTGGCAGGGCAAGGGTTACTGACACTGGGCACTAGGCCCACTGGCAGGGCAAGGGTTACTGACACTGGGCCCACTGGCAGGGCAGGGGTTACTGACACTGGGCCCACTGGCAGGGCAAGCGTTACTGACACTGGGCCCACTGGCAGGGCAAGGGTTACTGGGCACTGGGCCCACTGGCAGGGCAAGGGTTACTGACACTGGGCCCACTGGCAGGGCAAGGTTACTGACACTGGGCACTGGGCCCACTGGCAGGGCACGGGTTACTGGGCACTGGGCCCACTGGCAGGGCAAGGGTTACTGACACTGGGCACTGGGCCCACTGGCAGGGCAAGGTTACTGACACTGGGCCCACTGACAGGGCAGGGGTCACTGACACTGGGCACTGGGCCCACTGGCAGGGCAAGGGTTACTGACACTGGGCACTGGGCCCACTGGCAGGGCAAGGGTTACTGACACTGGGCCCACTGGCAGGGCAAGGGTTACTGACACTGGGCACTAGGCCCACTGGCAGGGCAAGGGTTACTGACTGGGCACTGGGCCCACTGGCAGGGCAACGGTTACTGACTGGGCACTGGGCCCACTGGCAGGGCAGGGGTTACTGACACCGGGCACTGGACCCACTGGCAGGGCAGGGGTCACTGACACTGGGCACTGGGCCCACTGGCAGGACAAGGGTTACTGACACTGGGCCCACTGGCAGGGCAAGGGTTACTGACATTGGGCACTGGGCCCACTGGCAGGGCAAGGGTTACTGACACTGGGCACTGGGCCCACTGGCAGGGCAAGGGTTACTGACACTGGGCACTGGGCCCACTGGCAGGGCAATGGTTACTGACACTGGGCCCACTTGCAGGGCAAGGGTTACTGACACTGGGCCCACTGGCAGGGCAAGGGTCACTGACTGGGCACTGGGCCCACTGGCAGGGCAGGGGTTACTGACACTGGGCACTGGGCCACTGGCAGGGAAAGGGTTACTGACACTGGGCACTGGGCCCACTGGCAGGGCAAGGGTCACTGGCACTGGGCACTGGGCCCCACTGGCAGGGCAGGGGTACTGACACTGGGCACTGGGCCCACTGGCAGGGCAGGGGTTACTGACACTGGGCACTGGGCCCACTGGCAGGACAAGGGTTACTGACACTGGGCACTAGGCCCACTGGCAGGGCAAGGGTTACTGGCACTGGGCCCCACTGGCAGGGCAGGGGTTACTGACACTGGGCACTGGGCCCACTGGCAGGGCAGGAGTTACTGACACTGGGCACTGGGCCCCACTGGCAGGGCAAGAGTTACTGGCACGGCCCCACTGGCAGGGCAGGGGTTACTGACACTGGGCACTGGGCCCACTGGCAGGGCAAGGTTTCTGGGCACTGGGCCCCACTGGCAGGGCAGGGGTTACTGACACTGGGCACTGGGCCCACTGGCAGGGCAAAGTTTCTGGGCACTGGGGCCACGGGCAGGGCAAGGGTCACTAACACTGGGCACTGGGCCCACTGGCAGGGCAAGGTTTCTGGGCACTGGGCCCACTTGCAGGGCCAGGGTTGCGTGCCCTGACGTGCATGTTGCCTTTTGCTTGAGGGGAAGACACTGACCCTGTCCTCTCCTTCCCCACCCACAGGTGAGAATGTCCTCCACGTGCGGAATGCAGACAGTCAGACCAAGATACTCCAAGCCCTGCAGCTGCAGTTCGGCAAGTTATACCCCTGGTACGTCCTTCCTCTTTCCCTCCTTTTTTCACCAAAAATAATTTCATCAAACATTTACAATAATATGTACAATACGAAATAAATCAAAACAAAACCCACCACCATAATACGTCAAACAAATATACTAAATAAACAAATATACTAAATAAACAGAGGAAGGATATTCTTGCTATTGAGGGAGTGCAGCGTAGGTTTACAAGGTTAATTCCCGGGATGGCGGGACTGTCATATGCTGAGAGAATGGAGCGGCTGGGCTTGTACACTCTGGAGTTTAGAAGGATGAGGAGATCTCCTTGAAACATATAAGATTAAGGGTTTGGACACGCTCGAGGCAGGAAACATGTTCCCGATGTTGGGGGAGTCCAGAACCAGGGGCCACAAATTAAGAATAAAGGGTAAGCCACTTAGAACGGAGACGAGGAAACACTTTTTCTCACAGAGAGTGGTGAGTCTGTGGAATTCTCTGCCTCAGAGGGCAGTGGAGGCAGGTTCTCTGGATATTTTCAAGAGAGAGCTAGATAGGGCTCTTAAAGATAGCAAAGTCATGGGATATGGGGAGAAGGCAGGAACGAGGTACTGATTGGGGATGATCAGCCATGATCACATTGAATGGTGGTGCTGGCTCGAGGGGCCAAATGGCCTACTCCTGCACCTATTGTCTATTGTCTAAACCACTGTATAACTATATCACCATCCTTATTGAGGATGCATTCCAACCCCCGCGGTGCCCAACGGTCCCGAAAATCCCCTAGGGTGCCCGTGGACAATGTGTAGTCCCTCTCCTAACACCACCTGGGCACGGACATACCCCCGGAAAAGGGGCAAGCACCCGGCTCGGGCAGAGCCCTCTTCCGCCTGGCGCTGTGACTCGCAGATGGTCAGCTTGGCCGGGCCCAGGAGCAACCCAACCAGGACATCTTCAGCCCTATCCTCTCCCCCACACACAGGGTGGCCAAAGACGAGGATGGTGGGTGTGAAGTGCAGCCAGAAGCCAAGGAGCAGCCCCGTTACATAATGGAATAGGGGCTGCAGCCTCACGCACTCCATATACACGTGGAACACAGACTCTACCAGCCTGCAAAAGTAGCAGGCGGCTGGCGAGTCTGTGAACCGCGAGAGAAACAGGTTGCAGGGGACTCCTCTGCGCAATATCCTCCACCCCGATGTACAGGGGGAGAATCCCTGCGTAGAGGGACCCCCACTGGGAAGGCAACACCGGCCACCGCCACTTAGTGTCCGGACGGTGGGCGAGGGTGTGTGGGATCGGCTCCCGGGAGGACTGTGACTCTGGTGTACTGTGCACGTGCTGGCTGCCGGTGCCCCGATGGTACGTGAGGTGCGAGGGTACTGGACATAACGTAATGGTACATGGCGGTACTGGACGTGGCGTGCTGGTACGTGAGGGGCGAGGGTACTGGACATGACGGTACATGGCGGTACCGGACGTGGTGTGCTGGTACGTGAGGGGCGAGTGTACGGGACATAACGTAATGGTACATGGCGGTAGCGGACGTGGCGTGCTGGTACGTGAGGGGCGAGTGTACGGGACATAACGTAATGGTACATGGCGGTAGCAGACGTGGCGTGCTGGTACGTGAGGGGCGAGGTTACGGGACATAACGTAATGGTACATGGCAGTACCGGACGTGGCGTGCTGGTACGTGAGGGGCGAGGGTACTGGACATGACGGTACATGGCAGTACCGGACGTGGCGTGCTGGTACGTGAGGGGCGAGGGTACCGGGCATAACGTAATGGTACATGGCGGTACCGAACGTGGCGTGCTGGTACGTGAGGGGCGAGGGTACAGGACGTGGCGTGATGGTACATGGCGGTACCGGACATGACGTGCTGGTACGTGAGGGGCGAGGGTACTGGCCATAACGTAATGGTACATGGCGGTACCGGACGTGACGTGCTGGTACGTGAGGGGCGAGGGTACGGGACATAACGTAATGGTACATGGCGGTACAGGACGTGGCGTGCTGGTACGTGAGGGGCGAGGGTACTGGACAAGACGGTATATGGCGGTACCGGACGTGGCGTGCTGGTACGTGAGGGGCGAGGGTACCGGACATAACGTAATGGTACATGGCAGTACCGGACGTGGCGTGCTGGTACGTGAGGGGCGAGGGTACCGGACATAACGTAATGGTACATGGCGGTACCGGACGTGGCGTGCTGGTACGTGAGGGGCGAGGGTACTGGACATGACGGTACATGGCGGTACCGGACGTGGCGTGCTGGTACGTGAGGGGCGAGGGTACGGGACATAACGTAATGGTACATGGCAGTACCGGACGTGGCGTGCTGGTACGTGAGGGGCGAGGGTACGGGACATAACGTAATGGTACATGGCGGTACCGGACGTGGCGTGCTGGTACGTGAGGGGCGAGGGTACGGGACATAACGTAATGGTACATGGCAGTACTGGACGTGGCGTGCTGGTACGTGAGGGGCGAGGGTACCGGACATAACGTAATGGTACATGGCGGTACCGGACGTGGCGTGCTGGTATGTGAGGGGCGAGTGTACTGGATATGACGGTACATGGCGGTACCGGACGTGGCGTGCTGGTACGTGAGGGGCGAGGGTACTGGACATGACGGTACATGGCGGAACCGGACGTGGCGTGCTGGTACGTGAGGGGCGAGTGTACGGGACATAACGTAATGGCACATGGCGGTACCGGACGTGGCGTGCTGGTACGTGAGGGGCGAGGGTACTGGACATGACGGTACATGGCAGTACCGGACGTGGCGTGCTGGTACGTGAGGGGCGAGGGTACCGGACGTGGTGTGATGGTACGTGAGGGGCGAGGGTTCCAGACGTGACGGGGGGCTGTACCGGACGTGGAGTGATGGTACGTGAGGGGCGAGGGTACTGGACATGACGGTACATGGCGGTACCGGACGTGGTGTGATGGTACGTGAGGGGCGAGGGTACCGGACGTGGTGTGATGGTACGTGAGGGGCGAGGGACCGGACGTGGTGTGATGGTACGTGAGGGGCGAGGGTACCGGACGTGACGGGGGGCTGTACCGGATGAGGTGTGTCGGTGTGTAACAGTACCAGGAGTGATGGCACATGACGGCGTGACGGTTCTGCATGTGGCGTGATGGTGACGGGCCCATTATGGGCAGGGATGTGAGTATTGCATCCTTCAGTCTATACTGTAGGTATGTTGCAAAACTTACCTTGAGCAGCGCTGCAGTTCTGCCGCTCCCCGTGTGCGCGACTTTGGCGCCTTTCAGAGGGGGGCGGGCTTAAAGTGCCGTTTTTCCACAGACAGGGAAAATCGATGAATGTCGGGCGATTTCGTTGCGGAAGAAAAATCGCTCTGACATTTCATTAATGAAGGTATTTTTAAATTACTCTAAATTATTTATTAACTAGAGTAATTTAAAAATCACCTTCAAAAGCCGTGAGCACTGACGGATTTTCCGTAGGGGAGAAAAAAAGGTAGTTTATTTTTATATTAAAAGTTGGTTTTTCGGGAGGCTTTAATAACATTTTCATGTTGCGAAATGGGGTCCAAAAAAATGTATGAACCAACAGTATTTTTCCTCCCGACTTCACCGCTAACCGCAACGTTCCAATCCACCGCATTCCACTAAAACCCACTCGCTAGTTCATTTAAATGGCCATTAATTTACAGGAATCAAACACTAAATTCCTTCCATTTTGGCCCAGAAATTCATGAAAATGAGATTTAAAAATTATGCTATATTGTGGATTATTGTGTGAATGTTATTTGGACACTTAGGCAATTTTAAAAAAGTTTATCTTTTCTTAAGAAATGGATAGATGTTTAGATCTACTCATTGAATTTTGTAATTAGCTACAATTAGATAACTAACTAATTATATGCTTTAATTTCAGGTCATCCAAGTAAGATTGTTTCATATTTGTTTCAGAATGCTTCAATCTATAATAACTGAAAATTTCATTGAGTTCTCTTAATTTTTAAGAAAGTTATGGGCTTTTAACTGTTCTAGATCACAGCTTTTGAGTTAAGTCAATTGAAAGGCAATGGGGAACACGATGCTAATTTCCGAGTATGAAAATGGCCATAACTTTCTTAATACTGAAGATATGAAAGTGAATTAGGTGTCAAATTAAACTTCTTTTTATGCTTTATCTGATGGGATAAATTGCAGACTTGATTTTTAAAATCTCAAAATTTTGTAGCATTGCTATATTCTGAATTTAGACTCAGCCGCACACATAGGTTAAAACTGCTCGCTTCTCAGAAACACAACTTCGAGCCATTACTCTTTCAGAACTTTATTAAAGGTAAATAAACACTACAACTAAAATAATATAAAGTGCTTCATAACATAACAGAATGTGACTGGAAACGACAGGAATTATCCAGATATTACAAGATGCAACGTCCTGACCTAGACTTCACTGATATCCTCCGTTTGCATGTGTCGTCACTGGCCCCACACCACTCATCCCACAGTAACGTGGACTTTGTTCCCATCCTCACAGCTCATCAATGCTGCCCATTGTTTCCACCAGTTGCTTCAAGCTTGTCCTTGCACTCCATCAGACATGGCAGCCCTGACACTGGTTGACGCCACTCTGCCCTGTGACCTGCACATGTTCACAAATCCGTCCATGACATCAAGTTCCATAAGTTGAACACTACAACCCTTATGAACACTATTTAAAAAGGAAATCAGGAGAGCCAAAAGGGGTCGGGAAATAATATTAAGGGAAATCCATGTTGGTTGGTCTGGGCAAGATGGGCCGAAAGGTCTGTTTCCATGCTGCCTGACTTACTGACATGGATAATCGTGCCACAGTTATTTTAGTATTTAGTGTAGAGATACAACACAGAAACGGGCCCTTCGTCCCACCCTACTCGGGACAATTTACATTTATACCAAGCCATCTAACCTACAAACCTGTACGTCTTTGGAGTGTGGGAGGAAACCAAAGATCCAAATAAAATCCACGGGCAGAACGTACAAACTCTGTACAGACAGCAACCCGTAGTCAGGATGGAACCTGGGTCTCTGATGCTGTAAGGCAGCAACTCTACCGCTGCACCACTGTGCCGCCCCTGTGGTATTGGCTGCCGGAGGAGTGGACATTCGGTACATGGAGTCTGTCAGGTTGCTTTGTTTGTGTGAACCACCTTTGCCAGATCCTTCAGTAGCCCGTACGTGCCCAAAGCTGTGTGGGAAGGAACTGCAGATGCTGGTTAACACCGAAGATAGACACTAACTGCTGGAGTAACTCAGCGTGGGACAGGCAACATCTCTGGATAGAAGGAGACCCTTCTTCACACAGAGCCGGGGAGAGGAAGACACAGAGGTATGGAAGGGCAAGGTGTGACAACGAGACATCATAGGGGATGAAGTTCAAGGGAGATGATTAATAAATCATTGTTAGCTAGGAGAAGGTGACAACGAGGCAGGGACTGAAGAAGGGTCTGGACCCTTCCGTCACCCATTGCTTCTATCCAGAGATGCTGCCTGTCCCACTGAGTTACTGCAGCTACTAAAGCTTTTGGCTGATCATTGTCTACCTTGAGCTGTACGGAGCAGGGAGGGGCAGGGCAATACGTTCTCCACCTATGTTGTGGAACTGGTGCCAGCAAACTGGTAAAAATTAATGTCATTCCATTTCCAGTTCGAAAATATACGGTGATGGGAATGCTGTTCCTCGGATACTGAAGTTTCTGAAGTCAATAGACATCAATGAACCCTTGCAGAAGAAGTTCTGCTTCCCTCCAGTGAAAGAGTGCAGCTCGCAGGATATCGACCACATTCTGGAGATACAGAGCGCGTTGGCCGTGGACCTGGGCGGAACTAACCTGCGGGTCGCCATTATCGACATGAAGGTAATGCTCCTTCCCTCCTCATCTTCGTGCAGGCTCGCCATGTCATACACACTCTGCACAATGCTTTGTCCTAGTGTGTTTGGTACCTGGGAAATGCTACAGCAACGATTGCAACGTTTGAGAAACAGACGGGTACATGGATAGGACAGGTTTAGGTGGATATGGGCCAAGCGGGCAGGTGGGACTCGTGTAGATGGGACATTGTTGGCCGGTGTGGGCAGGGGCGGAAATTGCTATCAAAACATGGGGGGGACACAATTCCTTGGTGGTCTCACACACCCGAGGCTTCGGCCGTGGGCCCTGTGGACGATAACATCAGGAGCTGACTCGGTTGGTGACCGACTCCGAACTCCAGCAACAGCAGCTTTGTCCACCCCGAATCGTGGGGCTTGACTTGGCCCGTTCGTGGGGCTTTTCATCGCCCGGTGTGGCTTAAAATTGGCCGCGGGACCTTCCATTCCCGCGGCGGGGGCTTCAACATCGGGAGCCTCAATTGCCTCGGCGCAGCAATTTGACCGCGGGGCAATGGAAGATTCCGTATCCGATTTTAAGGTGCGCCGGGCGGTGAAAGGCCTGCGAACTGGCCAATTCAAGCTCCGCACTATGATCTTTGCCCCACCAGGACGTCTCCCTCCTCCAATCACCGAGTTCTATCCTCGGTCCCTTCCGCCTCTGACTGACACCTCCCTCCTCCAATCATCGCGCTGAATCATCATGCCCCCCCCCCCCCCCCCGCCTGCTGACCGATGTCTCTCTCGTCCAATCGGCACCCTCGATCATCAGTTCCACCCCCGCTGTCTCGCGGAAAGCGGAGATTTTTAATAGTTTTTCTTTCATCGAATTTCAAAATCCGGATTACAAAACATGGGGGGATTGTTCCCCACCTCTCAAAACATGGAGGGGACGTCCCCAAATCTCCCCCCCCCCCCCCCCCCCCCGCCCATGGGTGTGGCACGTTCGGCCGAAGGGCCTGTTTCCATGCTGTATCACTCTATGACTAGTATAGCTGGGACATTGTTGGCCGGTGTGGGCAAGTTGGGCCGAAGGGTCTGTTTCCACGCTGTATCACTCTGTGACTCTAATGTAGATGGGACATATTGGTCGCTGTGGGCAAGATGGGCCGAAGGGCCTGTTTCCACGCTGTATCACTCTATGACTCAATGAAGGGCCTGTTTCCACACTGCATCACTCTGACGACTGGCGCTGTGTCACTGAGTTGGTCTAACGACAGTAAAACACTCCAAGGGCAGTCAAGGGTGAACGGGCCTGCACAATGGCCACTAGAGTGGAGGTGGGGGGGT
The DNA here is from genome assembly GCA_963514005.1 of Raja brachyura. The sequence goes on from OY740781.1 coordinate 152,917,275, forward strand.
GGGGGGTGTCGACGGCAGTGGGGAGTTTGACAGAGGATAGGTCACAGCAGCTGTGGTAGAGGGAGGGGAGTGTTGGAGGCGGCAGAAAGGGTCGTCAGTGGAGGCTGGGCACGGAGGTGATGGAATAGGAAACGTAGAAACAAAGAAAATTGGTGCAGGAGGAGGCCATTCGGCCCTTCGAGCCAGCACCACCATTCACTGTGATAATGGTTGATCATCCACAATCAGTAACCTGTGCCTGCCTTCTCCCCATATCCCTTGACTCTACTAGCCCCTAGAGCTCTATCTAACTCTCTCTTAAATCCATCCAGTGATTTGGCCTCCACTGCCTTCTGTGGCAGAGAATTTCACAAATTCACAACTCTCTGGATGAAAACGTTTTTTCTCATCACAGTTTTAAATGACCTCCCCTTTATTCTTAGACTGTGGCCCCTGGTTCTGGACTCCACCAAAATTACGATTTTTTTTCCTGCATCTAGCTTTTCCAGTCCTTTTATAATTTTATACGTTTCTATAAGATATCGTCTCATCCTAAATTCCAGTGAATAAATCCCAGTCTTTCCAATCTTTCCTCATATGACAGTCCCGCTATACTGGGGATTAACCCGGTGAACCTACGCTGCACTCCCTCAATAGCAAGAATGTCCTTCCCCGAATTAGGAGACCAAAACTGCACACAATACTCCAGATGTGGTCTCACCAGGGCCCTGTACAACTGCAGAAGGACCTCTTTACTCCCATACTCAAATCCTCTCGTTAGGAAGACCAACGTTAGCTTTCTTCACATGCCTGCTGTACCTGCATGTTTACTTTCAGTGACTGGTGTCCCAGGTCTCGATGCACTTCACTTTTTCCTAATCTGACAGCATTGAGATAATAATCTGCCTCCTTGTTCTTGTCACCAAAGTGGATAACCTCACAGGAGGGTTGGGGTGGGAGGTGACTGCTGTGGACAGAACGGCAGCAGCCTCCTGGGGCTGTTTCCATCTGTGGGGCTCAGCATTGGTGCTGTGGGTAAATTATGGAAACAGGAGGAGGCACGGACAGACAACTGGGGAACAGAAACCGGAAGGTTCAACTACTTGCTGATGGAGGGCGCAAAACGGTGGGGTGGTGGTGCAGGATAGGGGGTTGGGGGACGGGACAGAGGGTGCAAGACGGGGAAGGTGGGAGTGTGCAGGACTGGGGCGAGGGGCGAGTGTGCAGGGGGGGCGAGTGTGTGGGGGGCGAGTGTGCAGGGGGGGCGAGTGTGGGGGCGGGTGTGCGAGGGTTTGGGGGGCAGGTATGCAGGGGGGGCGAGTGTTTGGGGGCGGGTGTGCAGGGGGGGAGAGTGTGCGGGTGGGATCGTGGGTGAGCTGGGATCCCTGCAGTGAGGGTGAGGGTGGGCTGGGCTGGGTGAGCTGGGATCCCTGCAGTGAGGGTGGGCTGGGTGAGCTGGGATCCCTGCAGTGAGGGTGAGGGTGGGCTGGGCTGGGTGAGCTGGGATCCCTGCAGTGAGGGTGAGGGTGGGCTGGGATCCCTGCAGTGAGGGTGGGCTGGGTGAGCTGGGATCCCTGCAGTGAGGGTGGGCTGGGTGAGCTGAGATCCCTGCAGTGAGGGTGGGCTGGGTGAGCTGAGATCCCTGCAGTGAGGGTGAGGGTGGGCTGGGTGAGCTGGGATCCCTGCAGTGAGGGTGGGCTGGGTGAGCTGAGATCCCTGCAGTGAGGGTGAGGGTGGGCTGGGTGAGCTGCTGTGGGAGGGCTGGACTACAGGACTGGTCTCAGGGCTGGAGTCACATCAGCTGCTGCTGTTGACTCTCCGGTCTGTCCGGGCAGCTTCAGCAAGGTGTTGACTTTGATCGTCATTTATTTCAGGGTGAAATCATGAAAAAATATGTCCAGGCCAATCCCAAAACCTACAAGGAGAGGATTGAGTTGATTCTGAAGATGTGCACAGAGGCAGCAGCAGAGTCAGTCAACCTGAACTGCAGGATCCTGGGCGTGGGTGAGTCCAGCAGTGTGTGCCGTCAATGTAGGTTGGCCAGTGGGGTGCAGGGATCTGCATTCGATTAGGGGGGGGTGGGGGGGTGTGAAACACACAACCCATTCATTTCTACGTTCTCGGAGCAGAATTAGGCCATTCGGCCCCTCATGTCTACACCGCCATTCAGTCATGTCTGATCTATCTATTATGTCCCATGTGGCAATGATCAAAGCAGATTTGGTTTGGTTTGGTTTAGACAAACAAACAGGCCCTTCAGCCCACCAAGTCCTCACTGACCATCGATCACCTCTTCACACTAGTTCTATGTTCTTCCTACACATGAGGCAATTTACTGAGGGCCAATTCACCTACAAACCTCTACATCTTCGAGATGTTTAAGAAGGAATTGCAGATGCTGGAAAATCAAAGGTAGACAAAAATGCTGGAGAAACTCAGCGGGTGCGGCAGCATCTATGGAGCGAAGGAAATAGGCGACGTTTCGGGCTGAAACCCTTCTTCAGACTGAGGTGGTACAGTTGGAGGGAAGGGGAAATCACAGAGGGGGGGGGGCAGTCAGAGAGAAGGCTAAGATGTCATCTTTGAGATGCCCCCGGAGAAAAGCCACGCAGTCATAGGGAGAACGTGCAAACTCCGTACAGACAGCACCCTTAGTTGGGATCAAACCCGCTCGACCCGTTACGCCATTGTGCAGCCCTCGGGTCTTGAAAATTGGGACCAACGCTGACAAAAGAACATTTCAGTTATATCAATTAAAAACAAAACATTTAAACAAATGGGTCTTCCACCTTCCACAGCGGCCTGGCCAGGGAACGCGGATTGTGCAACGTTCCATGTCCAGCCTGCAGTGAGGTGTGTGAGCTCATTCACACTGTGCATGCGTTAACACTACAAACCCACGCTTCTGCCCACCACCACACTCTGTGTTTGCTTCAAGTAGGTCTGAGCACAGCGGTTATGTAGTCAACACATATCTCACCATTCTATGTCCTTGAGGCTACACAATCTGACACCTCATGATTTACACGTTGTGCATGTGAGCAAACTCTTTTCCAAAGCGCCTGATGTTCCTCACAGCGATGCGCATGAATGTTAGCAGACAGCTCCACAGTGCTGAGAGGCCTATTTTAACCCTTGCATGCACGTGTAATTCACCCGTTTCTCAGCCGCAATGTAGAGTATCCCATTTTCTGGATTGTAAATAAGGGTGTTTGGCAAAGAGTGATAGGCCAGTGAGCCTCACTGGCATCAGTGGTGGCGAAGCTATTGGAGGGGATTCTGGGATGGCATTTACCTGCAGTTGGAAGAAAATGGCAAAATAGGGATAGTCCGCATCTCTTTTACAAGACGGGTCATGTGTTATGGATTTAATTGTGTTTTTTGAGCAAGTGAGGAAGGTGATTGATGTGGGCAGGGTGGTGGATGTTGCCCGCGTGGATTTTAGGAATGCATTTGATAAATCCCCCATGGTAGGCTAATCCGCAAGATGCACGGGATCAACGTTGATTTGATTGTTGGTGTTCTGGCTGCTGCTGGATTGTGCCGTGGATATCCCAGCTCCGGATTGTGCCGGTGGTTTCCCAGCCTGTGCCGAATTGTGTGGGGATATCCTGGCTCTGTATTGTGCCGGTGAGATCCCGGCCCTGGATTGTGCTGGCATGTGCCGGTGGTGTCCGGTGGTGTCCCGTGCCGGTGGTGTCCCGTGCCGGTGGTATCCCGTGGTGTCCCGTGCCGGTGGTATCCCGTGCCGGTGGTATCCCGTGCCGGTGGTGTCCCGTGGTGTCCCGTGCCGGTGGTGTCCCGTGCCGGTGGTGTCCCGTGCCGGTGGTATCCCGTGCCGGTGGTGTCCCGTGCCGGTGGTGTCCCGTGGTGTCCCGTGCCGGTGGTGTCCCGTGGTGTCCCGTGCCGGTGGTATCCCGTGCCGGTGGTGTCCCGTGCCGGTGGTGTCGCGTGCCGGTGGTGTCCCGTGCCGGTGGTGTCCCGTGCCGTGCCGGTGGTGTCCCGTGCCGGTTGTATCCCGGCCTATGCCGGTGATATCCGGCCGCAGCCTCTGATCTCCATGTCGGTGCTCCTCTCCCCAGGTGTGTCGACGGGAGGCCGGGTGAACCCTGGTGAGGGGGTGGTACTCCATGCTACCAAGCTGATCCAGGAGTGGGAGTCCGTGGATCTGCGCACACCCATATCGGACGCTCTCCACCTGCCCGTCTGGCTGGACAACGATGGCAACTGTGCCGCTCTGGCAGAGAAGAAGTTTGGTCGTGGCAAAGGCGTGGAATGTTTTGTGGTGATCATCACCGGCACAGGTGAGCCTCCCGTGGCTGTAGTGTGTGCGGCTCCACTAGCTCCGTGTGTGGGAGGGCTGGCAGGAGCAGGCACAGGCAAGGCTGTACCCTGTATCTCAGCGCACGTGAGGACAATAAGCCCACGCACAATAGGTGTGACCTCCAGTGGCATCACTGTTACTGAGCCCACATCCATCGACCACAAGCTCTACTGACCAACACACAACGCCTTGTATATTGCTTGGGCAGCTTACAACCCAGCGGTATGAATATTGACCTCTAACTGCAAGTAATCCTTGCTTTCCCTCTCTCTCCATCCCTCCCCCATCCCAGTTCTCCCACCAGTCTGACTCGGGGTTACTGTGGGTGGGGTGGGGTTACTGGGTGAGGGGGGGTTACTGGGTGAGGGGGGGTTACTGGGTGAGGGGGGGGTTACTGGGTGAGGGGGGTGTGGGGGAGGTTTACTGTGGGTGAGGGGGGGGTGGGGGAGGTTTACTGTGGGTGAGGGGGGGGTGGGGGAGGGTACTGTGGGTGAGGGAGGGTGAGTGGGGGTGGGGAGGGTGAGGGGTGTGTTACTGTGGGTGAGGGGGTTACTGGGGTTGTGGGGTTACTAACGGCAGCCGTTGTTCCACTAGGCATTGGAGGGGGCATCATCCACAATAACGAGCTGATCCATGGCAGCATGTACTGTGCGGCTGAGCTGGGACACATCATGGTGTCACTGGACGGGCCCGAGTGTACGTGTGGCAGCAAGGGCTGCATCGAGGCCTACGCCTCAGGGGTGGCGCTGCAGAGGGAGGCCAAGAGACTGCACGATGGTGAGTGGGCACACCATCAGGGCCCCCGTTACACCGCGCCCACGTTACACCGCGCCCACGTTACACAGCGCCCACGTTACACAGGGCCCACGTTACACAGGGCCCACGTTACACAGGGCCCACGTTACACAGGGCCCACGTTACACAGGGCCCACGTTACACAGGGCCCACGTTACACGGCGCCCACGTTACACGGGGCCCAGGTTACACGGGGCCCAGGTTACACGGGGCCCAGGTTACACGGGGCCCAGGTTACACGGGGCCCAGGTTACACGGGGCCCAGGTTACACCGCGCCCACGTTGCACGGGGCCCACGTTGCACGGGGCCCACGTTGCACGGGGCCCACGTTGCACGGGGCCCACGTTGCACGGGGCCCACGTTGCACGGGGCCCACGTTACACGGGGCCCACGTTACACGGGGCCCACGTTACACGGGGCCCACGTTACACAGGGCCCACGTTACACTGAGGGCCCACGTTACACTGAGGGCCCACGTTACACTGGGCCCACGTTACACGGGGCCCACGTTACACGGGGCCCACGTTACACTGAGGGCCCGCGTTACACTGAGGGCCCGCTTTACACTGAGGGCCCGCGTTACACTGAGGGCCCGCGTTACACTGAGGGCCCGCGTTACACTGAGGGCCCGCGTTACACTGAGGGCCCGCGTTACACTGAGGGCCCGCGTTACACTGGGCCCGCGTTACACTGGGCCCGCGTTACACTGGGCCCGCGTTACACTGGGCCCGCGTTACACTGGGCCCGCGTTACACAGGGCCCGCGTTACACAGGGCCCGCGTTACACAGGGCCCGCGTTACACAGGGCTCGCGTTACACAGGGCCCGCGTTACACAGGGCCCACGTTACACAGGGCCCACGTTACACTGAGCCCCCACGTTACACTGAGCCCCCACGTTACACTGAGCCCCCACGTTACACAGGGCCCACGTTACACAGGGCCCACGTTACACAGGGCCCACGTTACACAGTGTGATCACAGCAGCTAATCATGGATAGTGGAAAGATGGAAACAGAAACACAGTGTAGCACAAGGTCAGACCCTTCGGCCCACTTTGTCTGTGCTGAACATGATGCCAGGATCACTACTATTCTACCTGCATGTATCCCATATCCCTCCGTTCCCTGCACATCCCATTTCCTGTGCAAGAGCCTCAACAGGAGCCCGATTGTGATTGAGGCTGATGGGTGGTGTGATGGACGTGGCCTGTGCTGGGAAGATATGTAGTGTTGCATGCATCTGCCACCAGCTCCAGTTTAAAGCTCCCTCTGTCTGTGGAACTGGCCACAAACCTCCCTCGCCCTCACCCTGGATAGTAACATGGGGCATGCCGCCTAACAAGGCCCAGAGATGGAGCCCAGGCCTGAGACCAGGGTGATCACCAGCAACACACACCTTGGCATTTTGAGTTGGGACCCTTTAAAATTTTTTAGCAAGCTTCGGAGCTCCAATTTGTTGCAAGATTACTCTTATAAACTAGAACGAGGAGAAACATGCAGGGAACGTGTGTACAATGTGGGGTGAATTGGGCGTTGGACTTGTGTAGAGCTGTGAAACTGGGGCAATCGATGATGGGCAGCCTCCAGTCTGGTTGAGAGATACAGCATGGAAACATGGCCTTAAGCCCACTCAGTCAGCGTCAACCAACACTTGCACGTTCCTACACACTAGGGACAATTTACACAGGTCACCTAACCTACAAACCCGCACGTCTTTGGAGAGTGGGAGAAACTGTGAGTACCCGGAGAACGTTGCTGCCTCACAGCGCCAGAGACCCGGCTTCCATCCTGACTACGGGCGCAGTCTGTACGGAGGTTGTACCTTCTCCCAGTGACCGCGTGGGTTTTCACCGCGATCTACAAACCTGTACGTCTTTGGAGTGTGGGAGTTTATCTCTAAACTAAAGTAAATTTTTAAAAAACCACGTGGTCACGGGGAGAAGGTACAAACTCCAGACAGACGGCACCTGTGGTCAGGATTGAACCCAGGTCTCTGGTGCTGTGAGGCAGCACCTCTACCGCTGCGCCACCCGGCCGTCCCAAGTCACCTCGACAGCCGAAACGCCTGGTTGAGAGTTGCCAGACTGTGTGTGGTGACTGCCAGCACCAGGCCTGCATTCAGTGTTTGTGTTCTGCCCTTTACAGAGGACTTGCTGATGATAGATGGCATGTCCAAGAGTGGAGGGGCAGTGAGTGCCATCGACCTTGTCTGTGCTGCCAAACTGGGCAACGTTGAGGCTCAGAAAGTCCTCAAAACAGGTAACCCCAACGCCTGGTTGCATTTACATCGCTCCCCATGTTGCATTGAATGCATTCCTTGGTCGGGGGGGGCAGGGGAAAGGAGTGGGGGTAGGGAGAGGGAGGAAGCACGGGGGGGGGGGGGGGGAGAGAGAAGGGGAGGGGTAGAGGCCAGGGAAGGAGCAGAGGGTGTTGAGGGAAGGGGAGGGTGTCGGGGAGGGAGTAGGGTGGAGCGGGAGGGTGTGGGAGTGTGCAGCTTTCACCATTTCCCCCAGCCACACTTGCATTGTCCATTGGTTCCCCCTGTGGAGCAGAGCGTTTTCCCTGCCATGAGTCTGACTCGGTTTGCAACCACAGAGGGTGGCTCTCCATGAATGTGGTCACCAGGTTCACCCCCATGTCGGGCACTGCTCCACTGCTTCCAAACTGTACCCCTGGACACGCATCATAACCTGTGCCCTCGTTCCCTCCCCCTGTCACAGTCACACAGGCCCAACTTGCCCCATCTACGCCAGTCCCACCTGCCCATGTTTGGCCCATATCCCTCTAAACCTGTCCTCTCCATGTGCATGTCCAAATGCCTCAACTACCTCCTCTGGCAGCTTGTCCCATACACCCACCACCCTCTGAGTGAAAGACTTGCCCTTCAGGTTCCTATTAAATAATTTCCCCTTGAGCTTAAAACTATGTCCTCTACAACCTGGGAACAGGCCCTTCATCCCAACTTACCCGTCCCAACCAACATGCACCATCTACACTAGTCCCACCTGCCTGCGTTTGGGCTCGTATCCCTCTAAACTTTTGTACCAAATCTTTCCTCCCTCACCTTAAAGCTATGGCCTCAGGTTCTAGATTCCCTTACTTTAGGTGAAAGACATTCATCCTATCGATTCCTCATGACCCTCTAGACCTCTGTAAGATCACCCCTCATCCTCCTGCGCTGCAAGGAATAAAGTCCTAGCCTGCCCAACCTCTCCCTGTAGCTCAGAGCCTTGAGTCCAGGCCACACAGTCACACTTGTCCTTACTTGCCCTCCCCTGGGTAAAGGTCTATGTGTGCTCACCTCATGTGTGTAATCCCATTCTATCTGCCAGTCCCTATGCCCCCTGCCCCTGCCCCGCTGCTGAATACTGCTGAGTGCCTGTTCCCCAACTCTGGGTGGGGAAGGGTGTGGGTGTGTGGGCTGTGATCACTGCTACCTAACGTCCCAACCCATGACCGCGTGTGCCCTCACCCGTCGACCCGTGGATCCGGCTTCGGGGGAGTGGTGACGAACGGCAAGTTTCCCCCGACAACAACATGTCTTTGCGGCTGTATCAGAAGTGGGAGGACAGGTGTGTCCCGGGCTACAGGGGGAGTTAACGACTGCCCAAGCACCAGGCGTGAGGATGTGCAGTGGCAAGGTGCAGCCACAACTGAGGGGCTCTCTCACTGGGTCTGGCAGAGATAGACGGGGTGGACCATCAACCAGGAATGAAGGGGCTGGGGTGAGGGGTGAGGCTGGGGGTGGGGGTGGGGATGGAGTGGAAGGTGGAGCCTGCCTGATGAGGGGGTGGGTGCACCATGACCCACATCTGTGTTGCAGCGCTCCGTCCTGGCACAGTGTCATCTCTGTGTTCTCTCATGTTTCCCGTCTGTCTGCCGTGATCTCACCCCGTCTCAGTCTGTCTCACGTATTCTCTCCGTGTTTCCCAGTGCCCTGTGTTCTTTCTGTGTCTCCCAGTCTGACGCGTGCTCTCTCCATGTCTGTGTGTGCCGGTCTGATCCGTGTCCATGTGTGGTGGTCTGATGCGTGATCTATCCGTGTCCGTGTGTGCCGGTCTGACATGTGCTGTGTCCGTGTGTGGCAGTGTGATCCCTGCTCTCTCCGTGTCCATGTGTGGCGGTCTGACGTGTGCTTTCTCTGTGCTCTCTCCGTGTCCATGTGATCCCTGCTCTCTCCGTGTCCATGTGTGGCGGTCTGACGCGTGATCCATCCATGTCCGTGTGTGCCGGTCTATCCGTGTCCGTGTGTGGCGGTCTGATGCGTGATCTATCCGTGTCCGTGTGTGGCAGTCTGATGTGTGTGTCCGTGTGTGGCGGTCTGACGCGTGCTTTCTCCGTGCTCTCTCCGTGTCCGTGTGTGCCGGTCTATCCCTGTCCGTGTGTGGCGGTCTGATGCGTGATCTATCCGTGTCCGTGTCCGTGTGTGGCAGTCTGACGTGTGTGTGTCCGTGTGGTGGTCGGATCCGTGCTCTCTCCGTGTCCGTGTGTGGCGGTCTGATGCATGATCTATCCGTGTCCGTGTGTGCCGGTGTGATCCGTGCTCTCTCCATGTCCGTATCCATGTGTGCCGGTGTGATCGCTGCTCTCTCCGTGCTCTATCCGTGTCCGTGTCCGTGTGTGCCGGTGTGCTCCGTGCTCTGTCCGTGTCCGTGTGTGCCAGTGTGATCGCTGCTCTCTCCGTGCTCTATCCGTGTCCGTGTGTGCCGGTGTGATCCGTGCTCTATCCGTGTCCGTGTGTGCCGGTGTGATCCGTGCTCTATCCGTGTCCGTGTGTGCCGGTGTGATCGCTGCTCTCTCCGTGCTCTATCCGTGTCCGTGTGTGCCGGTGTGATCCGTGCTCTATCCGTGTCCGTGTCCGTGTGTGCCGGTGTGATCTGTGCTCTATCCGTGTCCGTGTCCGAGTGTGCCGGTGTGATCGCTGCTCTCTCCCTGCTCTATCCGTGTCCGTGTGTGCCGGTGTGATCCCTGCTCTCTCCGTGTCCGTATCCATGTGTGCCGGTGTGATCCGTGCTCTATCCGTGTCCGTGTGTGCCGGTGTGATCGATGCTCTCTCCGTGTCCGTGTCCGTGTGTGCCGGTGTGATCACTGCTCTCTCCGTGCTCTATCCGTGTCCGTGTGTGCCGGTGTGATCGCTGCTCTCTCCGTGTCCGTGTCCGTGTGTGCCGGTGTGATCGCTGCTCTCTCCGTGTCCGTGTCCGTGTGTGCCGGTGTGATCCGTGCTCTATCCGTGTCCGTGTGTGCCGGTGTGATCGCTGCTCTCTCCGTGCTCTATCCGTGTCCGTGTGTGCCGGTGTGATCGCTGCTCTCTCCGTGCTCTATCTGTATCCATGTGTGCCGGTGTTATCGCTGCTCTCTCCGTGTCCGTGTGCCGGTGTGATCCCTGCTCTCTCGGTGCTCTCTCCGTGTCCATGTGTACCGGTGTGATCCGAGCTCTCTCCGTTCTCTCTCCCACAGCCAGCTGTGCCTTGGGCGTGGGCATTGTCAACATCCTACACACGGTGAACCCGGCACTGGTGGTGCTGTCGGGGGTGCTGGCCACCCACTATGAGGACGGGGTGAAGGAGGTAATTGCCCAGCGGGCACTGCCCTCTGCCAGGGCTGTAGACGTGGTGGTATCTGGCCTGACTGAGCCGGCATTGCTGGGTGCTGCCAGCATGGTGCTGGACTATGCCACACGCAGAACCTACTAGACGCTGCTCCCTTCCTCCCTCTACATCCATCGCCTCTCTATTGAATATTTATTCTACTCTAACGCCTATATCTAGTCCCCCCCGCCCCCACCCCCACCACTCTGCCTTTACCTGTGGCAGTTTCCTGCCAAAACCACGTGCAACAATTGCATTCTGGATCAGCCCAGACCAGGGTTCGGCCCTTCCCTGACCAATCCCTCCTCAAACCAGTTGCCACAGTTTCTGATCTAATGGACTATCCTGACCGTGGGAAGAGTGGAGCGCGAGTCTGCAGTACTAGTCCTAGTCTCCATATCTGTTCAGAACTTCATTTAATCAGCATTTCAATTTAAAAGACTAAGTGCTGGAGTAACTCAGGGGGTCGGGCAGCATCCGTGCAGAGCGTGGACAGGTGCCATTTGCCGTGGAGACCCTTCTTCAGACTGATGGATTTGGGGGAGAAAGCTGGAATAGAGAGAGAGAGAGAGAGAGAGAGAGAGAGAGAGAGAGAGAGAGAGAGAGAGAGAGAGAGATGAGGGCAGGACAGGGCAGGACAAAGCCTGGCGAGTGATAGGTGGATACAGGTGAGGGGTGGAGTAGGTGACATGCTGGAGGTGAAAAGAAGACAAAAGGTGTCAGATAGGGAGCGAAGAGGAGGAGTGAAATGTAGAGCTGGAGGGAGTGAGGGATGTGGGTGGAGGGGGGGGGAGAAACTGTATTTGTAATGACACAGAGGAGGCCATTTGGCCCGTCTGTTCCATGCCATTCCAGCAGAACAATCCAGACATCCACATTACCCCCCTTGCTCGCCACATCGCTCACTCTCGGCAACTCTCGGCAACTCTGAGCTGATGAAGAACCTTTGTCCCGGCACTAATTTCCACATGTCCTGCTCTCGCTTGTATTTAGTGTAGTTTAGAGATGCAGCGCGGAAACAAGCCCTTCAGCCCACCGAGTCTGCACCGACCAGCGATCCCCGCACACTAACACTATCCTACACACACTGGGGACAATTTACAATGATACCAAGCCATTTAACCCACAAACCTGTACATCTTCGGATGTGGGAGCAAAGCGAAGATCCCGGAGAAAATCCACGCGGTCACGGGGAGAAGGTACAAACTCCGTACGGGCAGCACCCGTAGTCGGGATGGAAGCCAGGTCTGTAGCACTGTAAGGCAGCAACTCTACCGCTGTGCCACCATAGTCTAGTCACGCAGCACAGAAACAGGCCCTTCAGCCCATCATATCTGTGCCAACTGTCACGCCCATCCACACTAATTCCATTGAAATAACTGGTGGAGTTAACTCATCCAGTGAGTCTTTATGGGTGGAGCTGAGAAATACAAGGGATGACCATCTTGTTGGGGGGTGTACTACAGGCCCCCAAATAGTCAACGGGAATTAGACCAACAAATATGCCAGGAGATTGCAGTCAGCTGCAGGACTAATAAGGTTGTTGTAGTGGGGTTTTGTGGGCAAAAGAATGTCTGGGAAGTGGGATGTCGGGAGTTCAGGGCATGGGTGTGCCTGTTGGGGTGAGCGTCAGCAAGCCTGGGTGGCGAGGGACATTGAGGCACCGGTCATTAAACAAATAGCCAGGGAACAGGTGGAGATAATGTGGCAGACTTGGTCAGTGGGACAATCGACCAGCGAGTGTCCTTGCACCATGGGCATGGGCAGGTGGGACCCGTGTAGATGGATGGGGCACCCTGGTGGGCATGGGCATGGGCAGGTGGGACCGTGTAGATGGATGGGGCACCCTGACCATGGACAGGGAAGGTGGGACCGTGTAGATAGATGGGGCACCCTGGTGGGCATGGGCAGGTGGGACCATGTAGATGGATGGGGCACCCTGGTGGGCATGGGCAGGTGGGACCGTGTAGATGGATGGGGCACCCTGGGCATGGGCAGGGCAGGTGGGACCGTGTAGATGGATGGGGCACCCTGGTGGGCATGGGCAGGTGGGACCGTGTAGATGGATGGGGCACCCTGGTGGGCATGGGCAGGTGGGACCGTGTAGATGGATGGGGCACCCTGGTGGGCATGGGCAGGTGGGACCATGTAGATGGATGGGGCACCCTGGTGGGCATGGGCAGGTGGGACCGTGTAGATGGATGGGGCACCCTGGTGGGCATGGGCAGGTGGGACCGTGTAGATGGATGGGGCACCATGGGCAGGGCAGGTGGGACCGTGTAGATGGATGGGGCACCCTGGTGGGCATGGGCAGGTGGGACCGTGTAGATGGATGGGGCACCATGGGCAGGGCAGGTGGGACCCATGTAGATAGATGGGGCACCCTGGTGGTCATGGGCAGGTGGGACCGTGTAGATAGTTGGGGCACCCTGGTGGGCATGGGCAGCACTCGCCAGCTGCCGCTTAGCTGCAGGGCCACATGTGAGCTTTAGGGTTTTATACTCCTGGGGGGGGGGGGGGGGGACACAGCACAGGGTGGGGAGGGCTTAGACACAGCGCTGGTAGGGGGGGGATTGTGGAATGGGGGGGGGAGTGTTGAGGCTGGAGGGAGACGCTGGGGGTTTCTGCACTTTGTTAAAGAGTGTTTTCATCTTACGAATTGTTAGACTGGCCTGGCTGCACACGGTGACAGAGGGCCCTAACCCGACAGTGCAGACATCACCCCTGCACGGCTAGGCAGTGGGGGCATCTCTGGTGGTGCTGTGTTCAGTTTGACCCCGAATGCAGTGGGTGGCACTGCCAGTCCTGGGTGGCAGGATCTCGCCCGCACTGTGCCCCACCCTGGGGATCTGCCTCTCCGCTCGTGGTGGAGAGTTTGTTGCCCTCGGGGGCAGGTCATTGAACTGAGGCCTGGCTTTCCCTCTGCCCCCCCCCCCCCTCCAGCACGTCTACAACCTGCCACACACACCCTGCCTTGGGCAGGTGGTCTACACCCACGTGAGTGAGTGAGTGTGGAGCTGGTTTAGTGTAAATCAGTCTGGGACCTGCCGGGAGGTTGGGAATTTCAAGGGTGTCTTTGTAAAACTCAAGCTGAGGTTGAAGCTGTTGTGTGCAGAGATCCTACAGCGAGCAAGATAGTCCACTCGAGGAAAAAGATGTAGTACGGTCATGGGCAGATTCATGGGTAATGTTCGGCCCCATTTCCGTAACCGGCTTCCGTCTCCGCACCAAAGATCCCGTAGCGGAGCAAAGATACTAGTGCGGAGACGGAAGCTGGTTACGGAAACATCCTCGTAAAAATAAAAGCTCTTTGGTACAAATCTTCTCCTCATTTTCAGAATTATAATTTATTAACACAAACGCTGATTACACTGCGGGTCGGGTCGGGTTACTGAGATGGATGAAAAAAAGGCCCACATTCCGCCCCGTTGCGTACTACACGTCAGCCCATTGCATTTAACAAGTGAGTGCTTGGATCAATTACTGGCGTGCAGTGCCTTGGCCGTGCTCTGGTTACAGATCCCTGCACCCTGCCTTCAACCTGCCGCCCCGCACCTCCCCATTCTCATTTATTCAAATGACTATTGTAAATAGATGAACATTTGAAATAAAAACACTAAAAGAAACCAACATTTGTCAAAGTCTGCAAGCTGTTTCATTTATCCCTCGTGTTCACAGAGGATTTACAAGGACGTTGCCAGGACTAGCAGGCCTGAGCTACAGCGAGAGGTTGAGCTGGCTTGGACTTTATTCCTAGGAGCGCAAGTGGATGAGGGGTGATCTTATCTAGGTGTGTAAAATCATGAGGAATAGGTGGAGTGAGTGCAGTCTTTCGTCCAGTCGGGAATTCAGAAACTAGTTCCCAGGCTTTTCCTTGCAGCCCTGTTGAATAGAGACATAACACTAGCCACTCACCATTCTTCTGGCACCTCACCCATAGATCTCAGCGAAGGCTCCTGCAATTTCTACTCCAGCTTCCCACAATGTCCTTGGAGATGTATCTGATCGGGCCTGAGAGATTTGTTTATCTTCACAAATAGAAGTTCAAGTTTGCATTTCTTGTCACTTAACCAATTAAGGTACAGTGGAATTTGAGTTACCATACAGCCATACTAAGTGAAAAGAACACAAGAAAAGAATAAAATACATTGAACATAAACATCCACCACAGTGGAATCCACATTCCTCACAGTGAGGGAAGGTAATAAAGTTCAGTCATCTTCCTCCCTTGTTCCTCCGTGGTCGAGGCCTTTGAACCGTCCGCAGTCAGTCCAATGTTCAGGCCCTCTCGTCGGGATGTTCGAAACTCCGATGTTGAGACGGATTGGAACACTCGAGTTCCCGAGTCGGCGGCTTCTTACCAGACACCGCTGCTTCACGGTGTTAAACGTCCACAGGCCCCGTGGTCCTCGAAAAAAGAATCGCAGCTCCGCGATGTAAAAGTCCATGCCGCGCCTGCGGCTTGAAGCTCCAGCCAGGCCTCCAGGAAAGGCCGCACCACTCCAGTTGATAGGCCGCCAAGGGGGAGGGCGGGGAGTGGAGGCGGAGATGAGACGCTAAGAAAGTCGCATCTCTGTCAAGGTAAGTGACTGAAGGAATTTCCCCCCCACCATTCCTCTCCCCCCCCACATAAACTAACCAAGAAACATTAAAACACACATTTAAAACATACTTAAAATAATAAAAACAGAGAGAGGACGTGACAGGCTGCTGGTGAGGCGGCCATTGCTGGCACCACACGAAACAGAAAAATTGGTGCAGGCCATTCGAGCCAACACCGCCATTTATTGTGATGTAGGCTAATCATCCACAATCAGTAACCCGTGCCTGCCTTCTCCCCATATCCCTTGATTCCGCTAGTCCCTAGAGCTCTATCTAACTCACTTTTAAATGCATCCATTGAATTGGCCTCTGTGGCAGAGAATTCCACAAATTCACAGCTCTCTGGGTGAAAATGTTATTTCTTATCTCAGCTTTAAAGGGCCTCCCATTTATTCTTTGACTGTGGCCCCTGGTTCTGGACTCTCCCAACACTGGGAACATTTTTCCTGCATCTAGCTTGTCCAGTCTTTTTATAATTTTACATGTTTCTATAAGATCCCCTCTCATCCTACTAAATTCCAGTGAATTACAAGCCCAGTCTTTCCTCATATGACAGTCCCGCCATCCCAGGGAATAACCTCGTGAACCTATGCTGCACTGCCTCAATAGCAAGAACATCTTTCCTGAAATTAGACCAAAATTGCACACAATACTCCAGATGTGGTCTCACCAGGGCCCTGTACAACTGCAGAAAGACCTCTTTATTCCTATCCTCTCGTTATGAAGGCTGGCCGTGTCACAGTCAGTCTTTGTCCATCCGGAATCATCTCTGGAAAGTGTTAGAGGGACTCAGTGGCTCAGGCAGCATCTGCACAGGGAATGACAGATGATGTATTGGGTCGGGACCCTACTTCAGGCTGACGGAGTATGAGCGGGCAGAGGGGTTTCTCTGACGGGGTGAAATGAAACTGATGTCAGGTGTTGGTCCTGTAGAGTGTGACAGCCTGTGTCCTGTGGCCAGGAGGTGCACGGAGGAGCCAGAGCCGGGGCTGCACCAGCATAGACAGACGAGCGGTACAACCGGTGGAAGATGTACCATCTCCACCCCTGGAGAATCTCCGCCACACCAGGCCCAGTACAGCACCCTGGTGTGGCAGCTAGATCTATTACCCCCCCCACCCCACATTAATCACCCCCCCACCCATCACCCACCCACCCCACATTAATCACCTCCCCCACCCCATCACCCACCCCACCCCACCCATCCCATCACCCCACATTAATCACCCCCCCCACACCCATCACCCCCACACCCCACCCATCACCCCCCCCACACCCATCACCCCCCACACCCATCACCCCCCCACCCCACCCATCACCCCCGCACCCATCGCCCCCCCACCCATCACCCCCCACACCCATCACCCCCCCACACCAATCACCCCCACACCCATCACCCCCCCCCCCCATCCATCTCTCCATCCCCCCCTCCCCCCTTCTGTCCAGGACATGTTGTCCTGTGGGGACGAGGAATACTTTGTGTGCAGAAGGTTGGGAATGGGCTGAATCTTCACAGTCCTTAGCGTGAGGTTAACGCCAACCGTTCCATGTGAACGTCGATCCTCTGGGGCCTGTGTTCCCCCCCGTGGGGGACGACATTAGCGAGGGGGGGGGTCCCTCTGGTCAGCAGGGGGATACATTGGGTAGATGTGGTCATTTACCCAGAGATGGGGAATCAAGAACTAGAGGACTTGAAGGTGAGGGGGGGAACCCAAGTGGTAACGTTCTTCCACAGAAGATTGTTGGTGTTTGGAACGAAATGCCAGAGGAGATGGGTTGAAGCCAGGACTATAACAACCATTTAAAAGATACAGGGATAGGAAAGATGAGGACTTTTTTTAGCCAGGGGTTGGTGAATCTGTGGAATTCATTGCCACAGGCAGCGGTGGAGGTCAAGTCAATGGATATCTTTAAAGTGGAGGTTTCCAGGTTGTGGATTAGTACGGGTTATGGGGAGAAGGCATGAGAATGGGGTTGAGGGAAAGATAGATCAGCCATGATTGAATGGCAGAGTAGACTCGATGGGCAGAATGGTCTAATGCTGCTCCTGTGTCATGAACGGTTCAAGAGACAGGAGTGTTTTTAACCCATTCCTTCGCATCCTGTATAAAAATACAAAAGCTCTGGATGGGAATATTCAATATCATCCCTAAAACACGTAAAACTCAACTGGAGCCAGATGCAAAACTAATAATTTTAGGAATGTCGGAGGACTGTTCTAAGTTAACGACATTCCAAAGACCTTTCCTCGACTACGGCTTAATAACTGCGAAAAAATGTATACTTAAATTCTGGAAAAAGATAACAGTTCCCACAGTGAAGATGTGGATCACTGAAATGACCGAGACGCTACATTTAGAAAATATTAGGCTCCTTTTGGCTGATAAATCAGACCAATTCTCCAAAACATGGTCTTTCACTGAATTTCTACAACAATAGAATGGTTGAACACAAATTTAAAACCGATGGCTGGGATGGGTGAGCGGGGGGGGGGGGGGGGGGGGGGGGTGAGGGAAGGATAGTGGGACATATCTCCGTTTTTTCTTTTTGCATCTTTCTTCTTTTTCTTCATTGATTTCTTTTTACTTTTTTTCCTTTTCATGTATTAACTTATCAAATGTTAAAACTGAAGCTGTACGAAAATTGTATATTTGTTATGCCGATTGCTTTATTCTTGTACAATTGCTTCTAATAAAATAAACATTAAAAAAAAAGACAGGAGTGTTTTATTGTCATTGGCCCCGAAAAGGAACCATATAACAATTACAGCACGGAAACAGGCCCTCTCGGCCCTTCCAGTCCGTGCCGACCATTTATTTTCCCTTAGTCCCATCTGCCTGCACTCAGACCATACCCCTCCCTTCCCTTCCCGTCCATATACCTATCCACTTTACTTTTAAATGTTAAAATCGATCCTGCCTCCACCACTTTTGCTGGAAGCTCATTCCACACAGCCACCACTCTCTGAGTAAAGAAGTTCCCCCTCATGTTACCCCTAAACTTCTGTCCCTTAATTCTCATGTCATGCCCTCTTGTTTGAATCTTTCCTACCCTCAATGGGAAAAGCTTATCCACGTCAACTCTGTCTATCCCTTTCATCATTTTAAAGACCTCTATCAAGTCCCCTCCTTAACCTTCTGCGCTCCAAAGAATAAAGACCTAACTTGTTCAACCTTTCTCTGTAACTTAGTTGCTGGAACCCAGGCAACATTCTAGTAAATCTCCTCTGTACTCTATCTATTTTGTTGGAAAAAACAATGGAACTGTTGTGGGATTGGGGTGAAGGGGCGATTTCTGTGCTGTGTGACTCTGGTCCTCATCTGTGATGTGGACTAGTGTCCTGCCCTCAGACAGCGAGACTGTCCCTGGATGGTGAAAAGAGACTTCAACCACTACAAATTTTTCACACTTATCAATTTTATTTCCCGTCGGTTTATAATTTAGTTTGAATCAATATTTACAGACACCATGTGAGTGAGGAGCAGAGCCCAGGAGAGCAGGGCCACTGATACAGGAGAGACGCCACACACACACACACACACACACGCGGGATGAAGCACAGGTCGTGGGCACCCTGCAGCGGGTGCTGGGCTGGCGGGTGGGAGGGAGAGACACCTCCGACAGACAGGCCGTTACTTCAGGGGCACTGGCACCTGGCTGAGGGATAGCAGCACCGAGCGCATCCGAGACACGTCTTTGGTCGGCTTGCTGCTCTTGGAGTTCAGGTCACACAGGTGGAGGACCCGCTCCCAGTCTGAGGCCGAGCACAGGTCCTGCCCCTCATCCTCTGCCACATTGTCGGCCCTGCAAAGGGAGGCAAACACAGCACTTAACCCCCACAGCACAGCACAGCCCCACTCCCTTCATCGCAACGCTGCCTCGACAAGGACCAGGCTCACCCTGCTCACTCCCCTCACCCCTCTCCCATCAGGCAAGAAGACCCACACCTCCAGATTCAGGGACAGTTTCTTCCCATTATTATCGGGCAACTGAACCATCCTATCACCAACTAGAGAGCGGTCCTGACCTCCCAACTACCTCACTGGAGACCCTTGGTCTATCTTTAATTGGACTCTATCGTGCACTAAATGTTGCACCCTTTATCCTGTACACTCTGGACACCTCGATTGTAATCTTGTATAGTCTTCTGTTTGACTGCTTGGCACACAACAACAAGCTTTTCACTGAACCTCAGCACACGTGACAATAATAAACTAAACTCGGAGTTGGATGAGGGAAGATTGTGTGTGTGAGCTGTGTGTTATGGGAAGGGATGAGACTTTTGCCAGTAACTCCCTGTTAACCCGGCCGTGGTCAGAGCCTCATCTCTCTCCGTGGGCACCGGCCAATCCAAATCATGCTCTTGTCCCTTCATCGCCGGCTCGCTGGTGGAGAGAGTCACAGAAACATAGAAAATAGGTGCAGGAGGAGGCCATTCGGCCCTTCGAGCCAGCACCGCCATTCATTGTGATCATGGCTGATCGTCCCCAATCAATAACCCGTGCCTGCCTTCTCCCCATATCTCTTGATTCCACCAGCCCCAAGAGCTCTATCTAACTCTCTCTTAAATCCATCCAGTGATTTGGCCTCCACTGCCCTCTGTGGCAGGGAATTCCATAAATTCACAACTCTCTGGGTGAAAAAGTTTTTTCTCAGCTCTGTCTTAAATGACCTCCCCTTTATTGTAAGTCTGTGGCCCCTGGTTCACCAGGTTCCTGGGCAAAGCACACCTCTGACGATCGGTCCTGGACCCAGCACATTGACATACACACTGCCCTGGTGCCCCCTCTCTCTGCCCCTGGGCTGAGAGTTCCAGACGCCACCTCATTGGGAGAAATCACTTCCAGCTCCACATTCCTCGACCAACTGATTCCAATCTCTGTCCTGGTTATTGAACTGTTGACAGTATGGATGTCTCCTTATTTAACCAGGTGTTCTCTGTCTCTCGTGTCCCTCACCTAAGCCACAACCTTCCTTTAACAGGGGCGTTGTTTTGTTTACACTTAGGGTGCAGAGGAGGTTTAACGATTTGTGGATCAGGCGGTAATAGCTGCAGGGACAGTTTGGGAAGACTTGGATTGGTTTCTCTACAATGGTACAGGTTGGTGCAAGACCTGACGGAATTATATAAAATGAGGAGAGGCAGAGATAGGGTAGAGCATCAGAACCCTTTCCCCAGGGTGAATATGTCTAACACGTGAGGACAATTTGGTAACAATGTACTGCAGATATAGAGGAATGTTAAAAGATGTGCATGGGGCAGGTATTTGTACAGGGTGGTGGTGGAGGCAGATGCGGCAGTGGTGTTTAAGAGGCACGGATATGCAGAGAATAGGGGGATGTGGATCATGTACAGGCTGGAGATCCATTTAACTTGGCATCAGGTTGGACACAGACATTGTGGGCCGAAGGGCCTGCTCCTGCTCCTGCACTCTGCTCTGTGCTGTTTAATGTTCTATTTTACTTCGGAGTCACGTGAGTGACTACGTGAAGACCCCGCCAGCACGCATGCGCGACATATCGTCGTACGCATGCGGAAGCGACAGTCGGGAGGAGCGGGGCTCCTCCAGCGTAAGTTTAAAAAACTTACGAAAGGTAAGTCTCACCGGAGTGGTGAGCGTGGCGACTCAGTGTATACTTGTTTTTTCAGGAATTCTACATGGAGTCGCGGAAATCGAAAAGAGCAGCGGCAAGAGCTGCTGCCATGGAGAGCAGCCAGCAGCGTGCCACTTCTCCTGAGCTGCAGGTGTTACCCGCAGCTCCCGACTTTTCGCCTATGAGGGCCGCAGATACGCCGCGGTCGTGCGGTAAATCCACCCAAAAGTCGGACGGGGCCGCCGACCCAGTTGGGTCCAGTCCCGAGGACACCCCGTTCGCTGATAGCGACGGGGGTCGTCTTGCCCGCATGGAGCGTATGGTGGAGCAATTGCTCCAGCGTGACCTGCTTTTGCAGGGGCAGAGTCACGGTGGGCCTCTTCGCAGGCCCACGGCAGGATCCTATCATGGACTGCCTAATGTCTCGCCCTCTTCGCAGGGGAGCATTGGGGGTCAGAACTGGGCTGACCCTGAAGAGGGGGAGTTGGCTGAACAACCAACAGTGTCAGGGGTGCAAGAAGAGTTACTGGATATGGTAAACAAGCATGCAGTTCCTTCTCAAAAAGGCCTACCTATCCACCCAAAGCTGGCAGCTAGTATCAATTATATGACTACAAACCAGCTTCAGGAGCAAGCCATCAATGCAACAGCTGATAAGTATCTTGCTCCTGAAAATTGTAACTCACTGACTGTTCCTGCGGTGAATAACCCTATATGGGGGAACATGAGCCCTACGATTAGAGGGCAAGAAGTCAAACTTCAGAGGATCCTGAAACTTTTGACCGCCGGGATTACGGCAGTGGCCAGAACTGCGGTGGGAATAGAGTTACCGGAAGAACTACAGGATGCTCTGGCCTTGCTGTGTAACACACAGTACGAGATAAATAACTACAGGAAGAGCATTATCAAACCGGCACTTAACCCCAAGTTTGCGGGGTTATGCAGACCAGGTAACGCTCAACCACCAAATCTGCTGTTCGGGGATAACCTCCCCAAACAGGTGAAAGACCTGGACGAGGAGGCCAAGGCCATAGGCCTGATTAAGGTACCCAGTACCTCCAAACCTCACTACCAACAGCGGCAGCACCCCTACACACCCACCGGACAGCGATATCACAACAGACCGTCCGGTGGTGAAAGCTCGAAGGCCGGCCCACCTGCACAACGGTCTTTTTTAGGCCATGGCCCAGCCCGGCCTTCTTGGAAAATGCGCCACCCCTACAACGCAGCAACTCAACAGAAGAAACAAGGGCAAAGACCGCAACACCGGCAATAACCTTGGAGGTAGGTGGGTCTGGCTCCCCCAGGAACATTGCTTGTCTAAATTCATCTTATGTGGGAGGCCGGTTGCACTTGTTTTATGAAGTATGGCGCACTTTTACCTCTGATCCTTACATACTCGGAAGTATTCAGGGCTATAAAATTGAATTCATTTACGAACTCCCTACCCCGGTCCAGCATTCGCCTAGCCGAAAGTTTATACTTTCACAAAAAGAAAGAACGGCAGGCCATGCTGAACTATCAAGACTAATTAGTAAAGGGGTAATTGAGAGAACCACCAGAGAATCTCAGGAGTTCGTATCTAATATATTTACCAAAAATAAAAAAGATGGGGTGCCGCATAATCATAGATCTGACCGAACTGAATACTTCTGTTCAGTATGTTCATTTCAAAATGGACACTTTTGACACAGCTAGACAGCTAATAGCTAATGGGTACTACATGGCGTGCATTGACCTTAAAGATGCATACTATTCAGTGCCAATACACAAGGATCATAGGAAATACCTTAAATTTATCTGGATGGGACAATTATGGCAATATAAAGCCTTACCCAATGGGTTATCATCAGCACCCAGGCTGTCCACCAAAATATTGAAACCAGCTTTGGCCTATTTAAGGAAACAAAACCATACTGTTATGGCCTACCTTGATGATATCCTCATTGTCGGGGAGAATTTGGAAACGGCTACATTGGCAGTTCTAGCCACAAAACATCTCTTTCAAAAGCTGGGGTTCATCATACATCCAGATAAATCAAAGTTGGAACCCTCTACTACCATGGATTACTTGGGGTTCACCATTGACTCGGTGCAAATGTCTATCACCTTACCACCGAACAAGGTGGTGGACTTGATAGAAGCTTGCAGGAGCCTTACTGGCATCAGGGATCCATCCATACGGCAGGTGGCCAGGGTAATTGGGAAGATAGTGGCTGCTTTTCCCGCAGCACAATTCGGACCACTACATTATCAAAACCTACAAAGAGCTAAAATTATAGCTCTCAAAAGTCATGCAGGCCATTTCGACAGGCCTATGAAGTTACCAGAAAAGGCAAGAATTGAATTAAATTGGTGGATGGAATATGCTCAATTCTGTTCCAAACCCATCACTATCATAAATCCCTCAGTCATCTTACAAACTGATGCCAGTGCCAAAGGTTGGGGAGCAACTAATACCACCACTAGTTGTGGAGGCAGATGGAGTGCACAAGAGCTAACCCTATTTGAAACATTGGGGATTAATTATTCAGAAATGCTGGGAGCATTTCATGGCCTTAGGGCATACTGCTCAGACATGCACCAAGTACATGTTAGATTACAAATTGACAACACCACAGTGGTGGCTTATATTAATCATATGGGTGGAATAAAGTCGATATCATGTGATGAATTGGCTAATAATATCTGGCACTGGTGTCTGCAAAGGGAAATTTGGATTTCAGCCACTTACCTTCCAGGTAAGCTAAACACAGTGGCAGACACCAGGTCACGCAAATTCAACGACAACATAGAATGGATATTGGATCGGAAAGTGTTCACAGATATTGTAGAACGTTATGGGACACCAGATATCAACCTTTTGCATCCAGATTAAATCACCAACTGCCAACATATGTTGCTTGGGAACCAGACCCAGGGGCAGTAGCAATGGACGCTTTCACGCTACATTGGGGGGATTTGTTCTGTTATGCCTTTCCCCCCTTTCTGCCTCATCAGTCGGGTCTTGCAAAAAATCAGACAAGACTCCGCATCGGGTATTTTGGTTGTGCCCGACTGGCCTACCCAACCATGGTTCCCAGCGGTACAGAAGATGGCCACAGAACCTTGTATTCGGGTCAACAAACGACCTAGCCTATTAATACATCCCGTCACAGGGGAACACCATCCATGTCATGACCGCATGGACCTGTTGATTTGCAGATTCTGAAACGGCCACTTCTGGGATACGGACTCACCAACAGAACAATAGATACCATCTCAGCGTCATGCAGGGAGTCCACTAGGAAACAGTACCTGACCTACATCAGGAAGTGGGAAGTGTTCTGCTCTACAACAAACACAACCTACGAATCGGCTACCATCACGGAAGTTCTGGAATTCCTGGCTACCCTTCACTACGATGAAGGATTAAGCTACAGTGCCATTAATTGTGCCAGGAGTGCCCTATCAACCTATCTGGGCAAGGGGAGTGATTAACTGGGCATTGGATCACATCCATTAGTGTCTAAGCTAATGAGAGGAATATTTAATTCCAATCCCCCCAGGCCCAGATACAACCACACGTGGGATATCAGCATAGTATTGACTATGTTGCGAGGATGGACACCAAACTCGGGGCTCACCTTGGACAAACTCACCTACAAAATGGTAATGATTATGGCACTTGTCACGGCACAACGGGTCCAGTCCCTGCACAAGTTGAATCTGGATGCCATGACTATCTCCAATGGCAAAATCACTTTTCATATGCAGGGGCTGTTAAAACAAGATCGACCCGGATCGTCTGGACATACATTAGAGTTTCTAGCCTATCCAGCAGATACTCGAGTCTGCATCGTCACTTTGATATCACGTTACATTTCAGTCACCAAGTCTCTCAGGGGCACGGAGAAAGCTTTGCTTATAAGCTACAAAAAGCCCCACCACAAAGTCACGGTGCAAACCATATCTAGATGGTTAAGGGTGGTACTGGATGCGGCGGGGGTGGACACTAATATTTTTAAATCTCACTCCACCAGGGCAGCATCCACTTCGGCGGCTAGGATGATGGAAGTACCCATGGACCACATCCTGGCCACAGCGGGTTGGAGCAATGAGAAGACGTTTCAACGCTTTTATAACAAACCCGTGGCCTCTCCTGACTCTTTTGCAGGAAGCATTTTGAGTTCTGCTAAATAATTACCCTATATGGGATATATATTTTGTTTTGGTATGAATAAATACCTATTTTGTTTTTCAGCCAGTGTCATGTCTGAAATACGTTCATCCTCTTATCCCAGCATAGCAGTGTGTGAGCATGGGGTGTTCCAGGGCATGAAATCACAGAGCTTTGAAATCTTCACGTAGTCACTCACGTGACTCCGAAGTAAAATAGTAAGATTAAATGAGAACTTACCAGTTTGAAGTTTGATCTTTATTTTATGAGGAGTTACGATGAGGGATTACGTGCCCTCCGCTCCCAAACCCTCTATTATAAAGATCAACTGGTATGAAAGTTCTCTCTTATCTTACTATATTAGTCTACGTTGCTGTCTGTGATTTCACACCACTGCTTTGAAGAATGTCGCGCATGCGTGCTGGCGGGGTCTTCACGTAATCCCTCATCGTAACTCCTCATAAAATAAAGATCAAACTTCAAACTGGTAAGTTCTCATTTAATCTTACTATTGCTGTGACAAAGTTCATGGCCTTGATGTTAAGAACTTTCACAAAAGACTAACAAATGAAAGAACAATATTTAGTCTGGGTGTGTATAAAGTTAGTCACTGCAGCATTTTATGAGAACAAGTTGTTACACAATTGTGCCGACTGAGATATGAGTGTGTATGTGGGACGGGGTTACAGTGAGGCGTGGACGGTGTATGTGGGACGGGGTTACAGTGAGGCGTGTGTGTGAGACGGGGTTACAGTGAGGCGTGGACGGTGTATGTGGGACGGGGTTACAGTGAGGCGTGGACGGTGTATGTGGGACGGGGTTACAGTGAGGCGTGGACGGTGTATGTGGGACGGGGTTACAGTGAGGCGTGTGTGTGAGACGGGGTTACAGTGAGGCGTGGACAGGGTGTATGTGGGACGGGGTTACAGTGAGGTGTGGACGGTGTATGTGGGACGGGGTTACAGTGAGGCATGGACAGGGTGTGTGTGGGACGGGGTTACAGTGAGGCATGGACAGTGTATGTGAGACGGGGTTACAGTGAGGTGTGGACGGTATATGTGGGACGGGGTTACAGTGGGGCATGGACAGGGTGTGTTTGGGACGGGGTTACAGTGAGGCATGGACAGGGTGTGTGTGGGACGGGGTTACAGTGAGGCATGGACAGGGTATGTGCGGGAACGGTGCTTGAGGCAGCTCTGTCCACCTTCACTGCATTGTCTGGAAGGGGGGCGCTGTCCGGACGGGGGCGCTGTCCGGACGGGGGGCGCTGTCCGGACGGGGGCGCTGTCCGGACGGGGGGCGCTGTCCGGACGGGGGGCGCTGTCCGGACGGGGGGCGCTGTCCGGACGGGGGGCGCTGTCCGGACGGGGGGCGCTGTCCGGACGGGGGGCACTGTCCGGACGGGGGGCACTGTCCGGACGGGGGGCACTGTCCGGACGGGGGCCGCTGTCCGGACGGGGGGCACTGTCCGGACGGGGGGCACTGTCCGGACGGGGGGCGCTGTCCGGACGGGGGGCACTGTCCGGACGGGGGGCACTGTCCGGACGGGGGGCACTGTCCGGACGGGGGGCGTTGTCCGGCCGGGGGGCGTTGTCCGGACGGGGGGCGTTGTCCGGACGGGGGGGCGTTGTCCGGACGGGGGGCGTTGTCCGGACGGGGAGCGTTGTCCGGACGGGGGGCACTGTCCGGACGGGGGGCACTGTCCGGACGGGGGGCACTGTCCGGACGGGGGGCACTGTCTGGACGGGGGGCACTGTCTGGACGGGGGGCACTGTCTGGACGGGGGGCACTGTCTGGACGGGGGGCACTGTCTGGACGGGGGGCATTGTCTGGACGGGGGGCACTGTCTGGACGGGGGCATTGTCTGGAGTTGACTGCGGGGGGCTGTCTGGACGGGGGGCACTGTCTGGACGGGGGGCATTGTCTGGACGGGGGGCATTGTCTGGAGTTGACTGGGGGCACTGTCTGGACTGGGGGCACTGTCTGGACGGGGGGCGTTGTCTGGACGGGGGGGCGTTGTCTGGACGGGGGGCACTGTCTGGACGGGGGGCACTGTCTGGACGGGGGAGCACTCTCTGGACGGGGGGGCACTCTCTGGACGGGGGGGCACTCTCTGGACGGGGGGGCACTCTCTGGACGGGGGGGCACTCTCTGGACGGGGGGGCACTCTCTGGACGGGGGGGCACTGTCTGGACGGGGGGGCACTGTCTGGACGGGGGGGCACTGTCTGGACGGGGGGGCGCTGTCTGGACGGGGGGGCGCTGTCTGGACGGGGGCGCTGTCTGGACCAGGGGGGCGCTGTCTGGACGGGGGGGCGCTGTCTGGACGGGGGGCGCTGTCTGGACGGGGGGCACTGTCTGGACGGGGGGCACTGTCTGGACTGGGGGCACTGTCTGGACGGGGGCATTGTCTGGAGTTGACTGGGGGCGTTGTCTGGACGGGGGGGCGTTGTCTGGAGTTGACTGGGGGCACTGTCTGGACGGGGGGCGTTGTCTGGACGGGGGGCGTTGTCTGGACGGGGGGCGCTGTCTGGACGGGGGCGCTGTCTGGACGGGAGGCACTGTCTGGACGGGGGGCACTGTCTGGACGGGGGGCACTGTCTGGACGGGGGGCACTGTCTGGACGGGGGGCACTGTCTGGACGGGGGGCACTGTCTGGACGGGGGGCACTGTCTGGACGGGGGGCACTGTCTGGACGGGGGCATTGTCTGGAGTTGACTGCGGGGGGCTGTCTGGACGGGGGGCACTGTCTGGACGGGGGGCACTGTCTGGACGGGGGCATTGTCTGGACGGGGGGCACTGTCTGGACGGGGGGCATTGTCTGGAGTTGACTGGGGGCACTGTCTGGACTGGGGGCACTGTCTGGACTGGGGGCACTGTCTGGACTGGGGGCACTGTCTGGACGGGGGGCGTTGTCTGGACGGGGGGGCGTTGTCTGGACGGGGGGCACTGTCTGGACGGGGGGCACTGTCTGGACGGGGGGCACTGTCTGGACGGGGGAGCACTCTCTGGACGGGGGGGCACTCTCTGGACGGGGGGGCACTCTCTGGACGGGGGGGCACTCTCTGGACGGGGGGGCACTCTCTGGACAGGGGGGCACTCTCTGGACGGGGGGGCACTGTCTGGACGGGGGGGCACTGTCTGGACGGGGGGGCACTGTCTGGACGGGGGGGCACTGTCTGGACGGGGGGGCACTGTCTGGACGGGGGGGCACTGTCTGGACGGGGGGGCACTGTCTGGACGGGGGGCACTGTCTGGACGGGGGGCACTGTCTGGACGGGGGGCGCTGTCTGGACTGGGGGGCGCTGTCTGGACCAGGGGGGCGCTGTCTGGACGGGGGGGCGCTGTCTGGACGGGGGGCGCTGTCTGGACGGGGGCACTGTCTGGACGGGGGGCACTGTCTGGACTGGGGGCACTGTCTGGACGGGGGCATTGTCTGGAGTTGACTGGGGGCGTTGTCTGGACGGGGGGCGTTGTCTGGAGTTGACTGGGGGCACTGTCTGGACGGGGGGCGTTGTCTGGACGGGGGGCGTTGTCTGGACGGGGGGCGCTGTCTGGACGGGGGGCACTGTCTGGACGGGGGGGCGCTGTCTGGATGGGGGGGCGCTGTCTGGACGGGGGGCGCTGTCTGGACGGGGGGCGCTGTCTGGACGGGGGGCGCTGTCTGGACGGGGGGCGCTGTCTGGACGGGGGGCGCTGTCTGGACGGGGGGCGCTGTCTGGACGGGGGGGCGCTGTCTGGACGGGGGGGCGCTGTCTGGACGGGGGGGCGCTGTCTGGACGGGGGGGCGCTGTCTGGACGGGGGGCGCTGTCTGGACGGGGGGCGCTGTCTGGACGGCGGGCGCTGTCTGGACGGGGGGCGCTGTCTGGACGGGGGGCGCTGTCTGGACGGGGGGCGCTGTCTGGACGGGGGGCGCTGTCTGGACGGGGGGCGCTGTCTGGACGGGGGGCGCTGTCT
This sequence comes from Raja brachyura, assembly GCA_963514005.1. The sequence goes on from OY740781.1 coordinate 152,946,275, forward strand.
GGACGGGGGGCGCTGTCTGGACTGGGGGCGCTGTCTGGACTGGGGGCACTGTCTGGACGGGGGGCGTTGTCTGGACGGGGGGGCGTTGTCTGGACGGGGGGCGCTGTCTGGACGGGGGCGCTGTCTGGACGGGGGGCACTGTCTGGACGGGGGGCACTGTCTGGACGGGGGGCACTGTCTGGACGGGGGGGCAGTCTCTGGACGGGGGGGCACTCTCTGGACGGGGGGGCACTCTCTGGACGGGGGGGCACTCTCTGGACGGGGGGCACTCTCTGGACGGGGGGGCACTCTCTGGACGGGGGGGCACTGTCTGGACGGGGGGCACTGTCTGGACGGGGGGCACTCTCTGGACGGGGGGGCACTCTCTGGACGGGGGGGCACTGTCTGGACGGGGGGGGGGCACTGTCTGGACGGGGGGGCACTGTCTGGCCGGGGGGGCACTGTCTGGACGGGGGGGCACTGTCTGGACGGGGGGGCACTGTCTGGACGGGGGGGCACTGTCTGGACGGGGGGGCACTGTCTGGACGGGGGGGCACTGTCTGGACGGGGGGCACTGTCTGGACGGGGGGCACTGTCTGGACGGGGGGCACTGTCTGGACGGGGGGCACTGTCTGGACGGGGGGCACTGTCTGGACGGGGGGCGCTGTCTGGACGGGGGGCGCTGTCTGGACTGGGGGGCGCTGTCTGGACCAGGGGGGCGCTGTCTGGACGGGGGGGCGCTGTCTGGACGGGGGGCACTGTCTGGACGGGGGGCACTGTCTGGACTGGGGGCACTGTCTGGACGGGGGCATTGTCTGGAGTTGACTGGGGGCGTTGTCTGGACGGGGGGCGTTGTCTGGAGTTGACTGGGGGCACTGTCTGGACGGGGGGCGTTGTCTGGACGGGGGGCGTTGTCTGGACGGGGGGCGCTGTCTGGACGGGGGGCACTGTCTGGACGGGGGGGCGCTGTCTGGACGGGGGGGCGCTGTCTGGACGGGGGGCGCTGTCTGGACGGGGGGCGCTGTCTGGACGGGGGGCGCTGTCTGGACGGGGGGCGCTGTCTGGACGGGGGGCGCTGTCTGGACGGGGGGCGCTGTCTGGACGGGGGGGCGCTGTCTGGACGGGGGGGCGCTGTCTGGACGGGGGGGCGCTGTCTGGACGGGGGGGCGCTGTCTGGACGGGGGGCGCTGTCTGGACGGGGGGCGCTGTCTGGACGGCGGGCGCTGTCTGGACGGGGGGCGCTGTCTGGACGGGGGGCGCTGTCTGGACGGGGGGCGCTGTCTGGACGGGGGGCGCTGTCTGGACGGGGGGCGCTGTCTGGACGGGGGGCGCTGTCTGGACGGGGGGCGCTGTCTGGACGGGGGGCGCTGTCTGGACTGGGGGCGCTGTCTGGACTGGGGGCACTGTCTGGACGGGGGGCGTTGTCTGGACGGGGGGGCGTTGTCTGGACGGGGGGCGCTGTCTGGACGGGGGCGCTGTCTGGACGGGGGGCACTGTCTGGACGGGGGGCACTGTCTGGACGGGGGGCACTGTCTGGACGGGGGGGCACTCTCTGGACGGGGGGGCACTCTCTGGACGGGGGGGCACTCTCTGGACGGGGGGGCACTCTCTGGACGGGGGGCACTCTCTGGACGGGGGGGCACTGTCTGGACGGGGGGCACTGTCTGGACGGGGGGCACTGTCTGGACGGGGGGCACTCTCTGGACGGGGGGGCACTCTCTGGACGGGGGGGCACTGTCTGGACGGGGGGGGGGCACTGTCTGGACGGGGGGGCACTGTCTGGCCGGGGGGGCACTGTCTGGACGGGGGGGCACTGTCTGGACGGGGGGGCACTGTCTGGACGGGGGGGCACTGTCTGGACGGGGGGGCACTGTCTGGACGGGGGGGCACTGTCTGGACGGGGGGCACTGTCTGGACGGGGGGCACTGTCTGGACGGGGGGCACTGTCTGGACGGGGGGCACTGTCTGGACGGGGGGCACTGTCTGGACGGGGGGCACTGTCTGGACGGGGGGCGCTGTCTGGACGGGGGGCGCTGTCTGGACTGGGGGGCGCTGTCTGGACCAGGGGGGCGCTGTCTGGACGGGGGGGCGCTGTCTGGACGGGGGGCACTGTCTGGACGGGGGGCACTGTCTGGACTGGGGGCACTGTCTGGACGGGGGCATTGTCTGGAGTTGACTGGGGGCGTTGTCTGGACGGGGGGCGTTGTCTGGAGTTGACTGGGGGCACTGTCTGGACGGGGGGCGTTGTCTGGACGGGGGGCGTTGTCTGGACGGGGGGGCGCTGTCTGGACGGGGGGCGCTGTCTGGACGGGGGGCGCTGTCTGGACGGGGGGCGCTGTCTGGACGGGGGGCGCTGTCTGGACGGGGGGCGATGTCTGGACGGGGGGCGATGTCTGGATGGGGGGCGATGTCTGGACGGGGGGCGCTGTCTGGACGGGGGGCGCTGTCTGGACGGGGGGCGCTGTCTGGACGGGGGGCGCTGTCTGGACGGGGGGCGCTGTCTGGACGGGGGGCGCTGTCTGGACGGGGGGCGCTGTCTGGACGGGGGGCGCTGTCTGGACGGGGGGCACTGTCTGGACGGGGGGCACTGTCTGGACGGGGGGCACTGTCTGGACGGGGGGCACTGTCTGGACGGGGGGCATTGTCTGGAGTTGACGGGAGCACTATCTGGTCCGATGGAGGGGAGATCAGGAGGGCAGGAAGTCTGGCGACAGGCAGCCGAGAGCGAGAGCGAGCCAAGCAGGAAGATGAGTGAAGGCAAACGCTGTAATATACGATGTGTAATGTGATCTCGGTGCAGGACACAAAAATGTCTGGGCGTGTGGCCTTTGCAGGACTGGGACGATAAACCACCTGATAAGAACATCTCTGGCCTCACAGATGGGGTTGTGGGTGTAAACACTGCAAGGTTATAAGTCTTGCTGCATGAGTTCATGTGTTGATCAAATGCCTTATCTTCTCCTGCCTGTAAAACCCACACACGCCCCGAAACCCACACGCTCCTGCCCTTTCATCAATGACACAATGTATTTAGTGTCTCTGACAGTGTTTCACTTCACATACCGTCCCGGTGCGGTCCACCTGATGGGTAGTTTCTGCCGTGTCCACACAAGTAGCTCTCCTCAACTCTCCCCATGCCTGGTGCTTTGGGCACAGTATGCTAGCACAGCGTAGCAGGGAGCAGAGCTGGAGCAGCCTGGCTGAAAGACTTCAATCAGGTGAGGATGGAAGTGAAGTAGACACGTGAAGCAGTCTGAAGAAGGGTCTCGACCCGAAACGTCGCCTATCTCCTTCACTCCTTAGATGCTGCTGCACCCGCTGAGTTTCTCCAGCTTTTTGTGTAACCGAGGATGGAAGTGAGCTGTTCTGCTTGAAGCAGTGAAGGAGAACAGTGAAGGAGCACAGGAACAGGCCCTTCAGCCCACAATGTCTGTTCCAACATGATGCTAAGACCTACTCAGTTGGGGAACAGGCCCTTCAGCCCACAAAGACTGTGCTGGACATGATGCCATCATCATTTCTGCCTGCACGTGATCCATATGCCTCCATTCCCAGCATTTACATGTGCCTAGCCTAAAGTCTCTGTAACACCACTATCGTATCGGCTTCCACCACCACCCCCAGCTGTGAAATCCAGGCACTCACCACCCTCTGTGTAGAAATCCTGCCCCGCATATCTCCTTTAAACTTTCCCCCTCACATAGTTATGCCTTCAAGACTTCACCCTGGGAAAAAGGTTCCGTGTACCTTATCTATGCTGCCCATCATTTTATATACTTTTATCAGGTCTCCCCGCAACCTCCGATGTTCTGGGGGAAACAAGCCAGGTCTGTCCGACCTCTCCCTGTAACTACTGCCCCGTAATCCAGGCATCGTTCTGGTTAACCTCCTCTGCAACCGCTCCAAAGGACGAGTTTTCCCCCGGAGCATCCGGCAGAATTCCACCTGGTCACAGGGAGAACGTGCAAACTCCACAGGGACAGCAGCCCAGGTCAGGGTTGGCTCTGGGCAGCTGAGGCTGAGATTGTACAGGTGGGCCGATGTCAGGGACACAGGCTGCATTGTAAAGCCAGTGCCCCCAATGGGGCTGAGGTGCCCACTGGCCACATCGATAGGACCCAGTCTGCCCGCAGTGGACCTGCCCAGCAAGGGGGCAGTGATGTTACCGGGGGAGCTGGACACTGCCCAGTCCACCATCGGAGGAGCTCCATCACAGGTACTGACCTCCCCATCAGAGATCCACCAGTCACTGACCTCCCTATATTTCCCCTTCATAAATCCATGCTGACTTTGACCAATCCCATCACTGTCTTCTTCAGTCTGAAGAAGGGTCCCCCCCCCCCCCCCCCCCCCCCCCGAAACGTCATCTATCCATGTCCTGCCGTGTTGCTGCCTGACCCGCTGAGTTACTCCGGCCCGTGGTGTCTTTTATTGTAAAGCAGCATCTGCGGTTCGGGAACCTGCAGCTCAGAAACTGAAGGGCTGAGACACAAGGCACTGAAGATGCACACAGTGCTGGAGTAACTCAGCGGGTCAGGCAGCATCTGTGGAGAACATGGACACAGAGTGCTGGAGTAACTCAGCGGGTCAGGCAGCATCTGTGGAGAACATGGACACAGAGTGCTGGAGTAACTCAGCGGGTCAGGCAGCATCTGTGGAGAACATGGACACAGAGTGCTGGAGTAACTCAGCGGGTCAGGCAGCATCTGTGGAGAACATGGACACAGAGTGCTGGAGTAACTCAGCGGGTCAGGCAGCATCTGTGGAGAACATGGACACAGAGTGCTGGAGTAACTCAGTGGGTCAGGCAGCATCTGTGGAGGGAGGGATGGACGGGTAACGTTTCGGGTGGGGATGCTTCTTCCCAACCTGAAACATCATCTGTCCTTTCCCTCCACGGATGCTGCCTGAGCCACTGAGTTCCTCCAGCGCTGTGCATTAGGCTGCGAGAGGTGGATGTCCCAACCACAGCGTGGAAACACCTGCAATAGATTGCTGTACAATGGAGCAGACGTTACTTACTGTTGCAGGTTGTAGCAGTGCTGTTTGATGTTTGTGCTTCACCACATGTGGGAAAGAAAAGACACTCACAATTAGAAACTGGCTAAAGCAATCTGCAACAATAACTGCGGCATTTATCTCAACAAGTTCAGTACTAATTAAAACCGAGAGAGGTGGGAATAGACTTTCCAGCCCTTCAATGGACACAGAGTGCTGGAGTAACTCAGCGGGTCAGGCAGCATCTGTGGAGAACATGGACACAGAGTGCTGGAGTAACTCAGCGGGTCAGGCAGCATCTGTGGAGATGTGGATCGGTGGCATTTAAGCTACGGACCATTCTTCAGCCCCAATCATGTTACCTAATCATGTATTGTCTTTCCGCTGACTGGATAGCACACAACAAAAGCTTTTCACTGTACCTCGTTACACGTGACAATAAACTAAAAGTCTTATGCTGGGCCTCACTGTGTCACTGCAGGACAGGAACAAGTCGGAGAAGGGTGGGAGAAGAAGTGGCAGCAGTGGGAAGCCCGAGGTGATTCCTGTGAATGATCCTCCACAAACCCATCGACCCACCTATGTTTGGTTTCCGTGGAGCGGAGCAGCGCACACTGTCAACGCGGAGTGACGACACCGGGTTAGAAACAGTGCAGGGGTTCACTGCTTGTCCTGGCGTGTCCATGTCCCTGGATGGTGGGGACGGAAGGGGTGAATGGACAGGTGTTGCATGGCCTGTGGGTGCAGGGGAAGTGACGGGAGAAGGGGGAGTCTGGGATATGTCTCGGGACCATGGCCCCGTGCACCTGCTCCATGAAGCAGACCGCTCAGTGTGAGGTTGGACTGCAAGACCTGGGGGTGGATGCTCTCTATTGGACAGAGGATGAGGAAGGATGTGAAAGAGGTGGCCCCTGTGGCCACAGACGGCCCTGGGCGACCAGCAGTGGTCCCCATTGCCAGAGGTGGCCCCCATGGCTGGAGGTGACCCCTGTGGCTAGAGGTGGCCCCGGGCGACCAGCAGTGGTCCCCATTGCCAGAGGCGGCCCCCATGGCTGGAGGTGGCCCCCATGGCTGGAGGTGACCCTTGTGGCTGGAGGTGGCCCCAGGAGACCAGCAGTGGTCCCCATGGCTGGAGGTGGTCTTGGGTCACCAGAGGTAGTCCCCATGGCCAGAGGTGGCCCCCATGACCAGATACAGCCCGGATCACTGTTAGATGACAGAAGATAAAGAAGGGGCAGGTGGTCCCATTGCCGGAAGATTCCCAGCTCAGGGACTGAGCATAGTCAACAGAGGGAAGGTTAGGTGGGTGAACAAACTGGTTCATCTGGCCCATTACCAGATGAACAGAATCAATGAATGTCCTCAAGGGGGGAGTTGGATGGGCTTGAGTGGGAATCATTTCCAGTGGCACCATTGGGGTCACTCTACCAGGGGTCAGCAGAGACTCGATGGGCCAAATAGCCTTCGTCTGTGCCCATGACGCTGGGAGCCGGCAATGCTGGGTCTCAGAGACACGAGCTCCAGCACTGAGGGAAATCTAACTCGTGGTCAACCCTCATCAACAAATTGATCCAATATATAAAATGTTGACAAATGTAAACATTCCATGTTCAAGACTAACATTATACATGGGAAAGAGAAGAATGTGTCAATGTCTACCAAACAAGAAAAGCAAAATACTGCAGATGCTGGAAATCTGAAGTAAAGAGTGCTGGGGATATCCACGCTGCCCGTTGCGATGTGGAACGTCAACTTGTCCCTCTCCACAGACACTGCCCGATCCCGTCAGCACCTTCCCCACCTCCTGTCTTTAGTTCATATTTCCAGAGTTAATAGTAGTATCTCAGAGTATTTGCGAGAATAGCAGAGAGGAAAAAGAGAAAGCAACATACACATAGCCAATGACGTCAGCAAAGGGCTGTTTGAAGAAAGCTTCATCTAGGATCCTTGGTGGTCCACGGGTGATCAGTGGAGAGGAGAGAAGGGAGAGAGGAGTGAGACACAGGCACTTCAACAGCACAAAGCAGCATTATCAGAGACACGGTGGACAGGGAGAGAGGGGTAATACCCAGACAGAGCATCAGCACAAAGCAGGTGCTGTCATAACATTGAAGAGACATTTAGACAGGTACATGGATAGGATATGGGCTAAACGCAGGCAGGTGGGACGAGTGTAGACGGGACATGTTGGTCGGTGTGGGCGAGTTGGGCGAAGGCCTGTTTCCGCTCCGTATGACTCTGCGACTCTAAGCATGGCACAGGATTCCCAGAGAGAGCTTGGCTTGGTGGAGGGGGAAGAGTGGCCACTCTGTTTTTCCCCCTCTCCTCTGGGCGGCCGGTGGTGGGGAACACGCTGGTGAAGGGGTGGTGGTGGAGGCAGATACTATAGTGGTGTTTGAGAGGCTTTTAGATAGACACATGGATATGCAAGGAATGGGGGGATATGGATTAAATTTAGCATGATGTTCGGCACGGATATTGTGGGCCGAAGGGTCTGTCACTGTACCGTACTGTTCTATGGTTACCCAATGGAAGGTTTACCAGCTGGAAATGTTAACTCCTCTCCTCACCTTCTTTCAGCCTCTACTGAAAGTCCTGTGTTGACTTTAAACAGAGGCTATTTTGTTGGGATCTCTAACTTGTGAACAACACAAGAATCCTCGGACACTGCATGGCCAAGCACTGAGAGAGCACAGTAAACTGAGGAACTTAATCAGTAGGATCAGGAACTGCATCTTCCCAGCACCCAGCAGGCTCTTGAATGCCACACAACACTAACGGCAGTAACTCTGGTCTATGCACTGTGTGTTTGGCTGCAGTTAACTTGTATTAAGGTTAGTCATTTATGGTATTATTGATTATTATATATGTATGTGTGTTATTGTGTGTACGAGAATGTGTGCATGTGTATATATACACACTGAACGTTATGCACTAAGTTTACATATTCTGTTCTGCTGTAGCTAGTAAGATTTTCATTGTTCTATCTGGGACACATGACAATAAAATACTCTTGGCTCTTGCCGTGAAGCTACATGCAGCAACTAAAGGGCCTGTCCCACCAACATGCAACTCTATGCGATGAGCACGACCTAACGTGGTCGCTTGAGCTGTCCGGCGTCGCGGGGCCGGTCCCACTTCGATCGCCGGAGCCGTGCGGAATTGTGCGGAGTTCGTCCCGACATCGCGCGGGGCTCCGAAATACTGACTATGTTCAAAAATTCCGCGCGGCAATGGCTTGTCACCTCGACGCATTACACACCGCCTCGACGTCGTGCCTCTGTGACCCTCTCTGTAGGTGCCTCCGTGACCCTCTATGTGTGTGTCTCCGTGGCCCTCTGTGTGTGTGCCTCTGTGCCCCTCTCTGTGTGTGCCCCTCTCTGTGTGCCCCTCTGTCCTGGTGAACTTACCTTTAAGACTTCGCTCCAAGTTCGCCTCACTTTGCACCGCGTTGCACCACTCACCCAACCTCCGCGTGGCCCTCGCTGCTGGTTTGGTCGCGCTTGCCGCATGCAGGCGCATGCTGGTGGGAACGGCCCTGTACAAGGGATCACCCGACCTCCGCGCGGCCCCCGCTTCTAGTTTGATCGCGCTCATAGCATAGAGTTGCATGCTGGTAGGACAGGCCCTTTAGGATTTAATGGTTCTGTTGCTGGTACATAAGACAATTAAACACTGTTGACTATTCATCACCAGGAGTTGTGGCTCCCATTATTAAGCTCCCCCCTGTAGCATTAAGAAATGGAGTCTTTCCATCTGCTGTCACTCCTGGAAGGAAAGAAACCTTGGCCCTAATGCTTCAGTGGTGGAAAGTGTGAGCTGTGCCCACAGGATTCCAGCTTCCCGGGAAACATTTGTAATCAAAAGTAGAATCTGCTCAAATTCCACTCTGTGAAAAGAGCCAGACTGCCAGTGTAAGACTGCCAGGAGGAGCTGCGAGGCGTGGATGGATGAGACAGGAAACATGTGGACACCAGGGAGAGCAGATGTGGAAACTGGACAGGCTTTCATGAAACCTCTGATTCAGAACCAGTGGCATCGTCAGTAACACAGTTCACAATTTTCTGCAAAGACGGTACGAAAGGGAACAAACATTTACAAGTTCTGCTGACTGAGTACTTTGGCTAAAATAGACTCTCCCGACCTTCCCCCGCTGCCAAAGTTGACATAAAGCGTAGGTGCAGCAGGAGACATTTCTAAATGGGAAAGTTAGGGTAATGGTAAATGATTAAAAGGGATGTAATGCTGAGGCTCTATAAGGCACTGGTCAGGCCACATTTGGACTATTGTGACCAATTTTGGGCACCATATCTGAGGAAGGATGTGCTGGCTATGGAGAGGGTCCAGAGGAGGTTTACAAGCATGATCCCAGGAACGAGTGGGTTAACATATGATGAGCGTTTGTCGGCACTGGGCCTGTACTCGCTGGAGTTTAGAAGAATGAGGGGGGACCTCATTGAAACTTACAAAATAGTGAAAGGCTTGGATAGAGTGGATGTGCAGAGGATGTTTCCACTTGTTGGAGAGTCTAGGACTAGAGGTCACAGCCTCAGAATTAAAGGATGTTCCTTTAGGAAGGAGATGCGGATCGATTTATTTAGTTAGAGGGTGGTGAATCTGTGGAATTCTTTGCCACAATAGGCTGTGGAGGTCAGGGCAATGGATATTTTTAAGGCAGAGATAGATAGATAGATTCCCGATTAGTACAGGTGTCAGGGGTTATGGGTAGAAGGCAGGGGAATGTGGTTAGGAGGGAGAGATAGATCAGCCGTGATCAAATGGCGGAGTAGACTTGACGGGCCGAATGGCCTAATCCTGCTCCTATCACTTATGACATGATCTAAAACTGGATCATGCCCTTCATCTTGATGTTTCTTTATTTGGAGCCTTGCTAACTTTAATGGCTGACAATGGTTTGCTGAGGAATGGAGGAGTTAACGGCGGACTATGGGTCACTGGCTGCTTGTACAAGTCTTTGTTGAGGCCGCAACTGGGAGTACTGTGTACAGTTTTGGTCACCCTGTTACAGGAAAGATGCCATTAAGCGGGAAATAGCGCAGAGAAACTTTAAGTGGATGTTCCCTGGACTTGTGGGGCTGAGTCACACCGTGCGGAAACAGGCCCTTCGGCCCAACTGGTCCATGCCCACCAAGATGCCCCATCTAAATTAGTCCCACTTGCACCATAGGGAGAGTTTGAGCAGGTTAGGACTTTATTGCTTGGAGCACATGAGGCTGTGGGGTAATCTCATAGAGGTATGGTAGATGGTAGGGAATTGAGGAATGCTGTGGAACAGAGGGATCTAGGAATAACTGTGCATAGTTCCCTGAAGGTGGAATCGCATGTAGACAGGGTGGTAAAGAAAGCTTTTGGTGTGCTGGCCTTTATAAATCAGAGCATTGAATATAGGAGTAGGGAAGTAATGTTAAAATTGTACAAAGCATTGGTAAGACCAATTCTGAAGTATGGTGTACAATTTTGGTCGCCTAATTATAGGAAGGATGTCAACAAAATAGAGACAGTACAGAGGAGATTTACTAGATTGTTGCCTGGGTTCCAGCAGCTAAGTTACAGAGAAAGGTTGAACAAGTTAGGTCTTTATTCTTTGGAGCGCAGAAGGTTAAGGGGGGACTTGATTGAGGTCTTTAAAATGATGAAAGGGATAGACAGAGTTGATGTGGATAAGCTTATCCCATTGAGGGTAGGGAAGATTCAAATACGAGGCCATGACATGTGAATTAAGGGACAGAAGTTTAGGGGTAACATGAGGGGGAACTTCTTTACTCAGAGAATGGTGGCTGTGTGGAATGATCTTCCTGCAGAAGTGGTGGAGGCAGGATCGATTTTAACATTTAAAAGTAAAGTGGATAGGTATATGGACGGAAAGGGAATGGAGGGGTATGGTCTGAGTGCAGGTAGATGGGACTAGGGGAAAATAAATGGTCGGCACGGACCGGAAGGGCTGAGAAGGCCTGTTTCCGTGCTGTAATTGTTATATGGTTATATGGTTATATGTTATATATCATGAGGGGAATAGATAGGGTGAACACACACACTCTTTTACTCAGTGCAGGGGAATCAAGAGGGTATTGGTTTAAGGTGAGAGGGGAAATATCTAATAGGAACCTCAAAGGTAACTTTTTCACACAGAGGGTGCTGGGTATATTAACGAAATTGCCAGAGGAGGTAGTTCAGGCGGGTATAATAAGAGCATTTAATAGATATTTGGACTGGTATATTGATAGGAAAAGTTTGGAGGGATATGGGCCGAGAGATCAACACAAAAATCTAGAGTAACTCAGTGGGTCAGAAAGATGGGACTAGCTTTGATGGGGCATCTTGGTAAGCATAGTCGAGTTGGGCCGAAGGGCCTGTTTCCGTGCTGTGTGACTCTAACACAGGGCAGCTCTTAATCAGGGTAGCTTTGAGCTGGCCTTGGTTCTGGTGGCAACCCTCTGGTAGACAGACATCAGGTGATATGGGTTGAGATTGTGTGTAGGAAAGGACTGTAGGTGCTGGTTTAAATCAAAGATAGAGACAAAATGCTGGAGTAACTCAGCGGGACAGGCAGCAGCTCTGGAGAGAGGGAATGGGTGACGATTCAGGTCAAGGCACTTCTTCAGACTTTGAGAGTCCGAAACATTACCAATTCCTTCTCTCCAGAGATGCTGCTTGTCCCGCTGTGTTCCTCCAGCATTGTGTGTCTATCTTGGGTTGAGATAGTAATGTATAGTGAATCATGAACAGAGAGAGTGGGAATCTGAACCACCCGCCACCCCATAAAGCTGCTCCTCTGGGTCATTTATCTTATCTGCCGACTGATAATGGGATCGTTTGCCCAGAGCTGCGCCAGGCAAGGGTATGTTTGGATGGTGACTGGAGCTGCCGGTGACTACCTGTTGTTGGTTTTCATTCCCTCCAGCTGCTCTTCCTGCTGCGTGTACCAATCCTCCAGCTCCCTCTTCGCTTTCTCCCGCCACTCCAGCTCTGCCTCGCGCGAGTTCTCATCTGAGCAATTCAAAGGCAAGAACATCGTGTTAGGGTGATTCCAACTGCTGCGGGAATCCAGAAGGTGCGGCCCCCAGGGTAATGCCTGCCCTAACCCAAGCCCACATCCAGAACTGGAGCAAGATCCAGTTGCCTTTGTCCAGAGATGCTGCCTGACTCGCTGAGTTACTCCAGTATTCTGTGTCTATCTCCCACAGGTCCAGTCGTGGACCCCACGATCCCTCTCCACATCAATGCTAGAAGGGTCTTGCCCTCAATTGTGTATTTCCCCCTTACGTTTGACCTCCCAAAGTGCACTTGTTCAGATTAAACTCCATCCACTATTTCTCAATCTGACCCGCTGAGTTCCTCCATCACTCGGAGTTTCGCTCCTTCTGTCACTGTTTATATTTGTCCACATTGATAAAGCCAAGATCACTTTCTTCACCAGTTTCACTGACCAGCGTGTTGGGCAAGAACCATGCACACCAACGCTCAGCTGCCTCTGTCCCTGCACCCACTACATTCAACACTGTGGAACTGCAGATGCTGGTTTACACTGTCGATGGACACAGAATGCTGGAGTAACTCAGCGGGACAGGCAGCATCTCTGGAGCAAAGGAATGGGTGACATGTTGGGCCAAGACCCTTCTTCAGACTGAGAGTCCATGGAGAGGGAGACTAGATGATCAAGGAAATGCAAAATGGTACATTGTTAGCCGAGGGGAAGGTGACGAGGAGGCATGCAATCAGTAATAAATTAATCAGGAGTGAACTAGTCAGCGGTTTGGGTGGGGAAAGGATGGAGGGAGAGGGAAAGCAAGAGTTACTTAAAGTTAGAGAAATCAATATTCATACCGCTGGGGTGTAAGCTGCCCATGTGAAATATGGTGCTGTTAGAAACATAGAAAATAGGTGCAGGAGGAGGCCATTCGGCCCTTCGAGCCAGCACCGCCATTCATTGTGATCATGGCTGATCGTCCACTATCAATAACCCGTGCCTGCCTTCTCCCCATATCCCTTGATTCCACTAGCCCCTAGAGCTCTATCCGACTCTCTTAAATCCATCCAGTGATTTGGCCTCCACTGCCCTCTGTGGCAGGGAATTCCACAAATTCGCAACTCTCTGGGTGAAAACGTTTTTTCACACCTCAGTCTTAAATGGCCTCCCCTTTATTCTAAGACTGTGGCCCCTGGTTCTGGACTCACCCAACATTGGGAACATTTTTCCTGCATCTAGCTTGTCCAGTCCTTTTATAATTTTACATGTTTCTATAAGATATCCCCTCATCCCCTCTAGCCCAAGTGGGAGGAGAGTTCTCAGTGAGTCAGAGGGGTAAAGCAGTTGAAAAGGAGAGACAAAGCACAGGCAGACTTTACTCAGTCTTCCCGTGGATTTTGAAGCAACAGTAACAAAGAGAAGCAGGAGAAAGCACTGATTGGCTCTAGCCTAAGTGGGAGGAGAGTTCTCAGTGAGTCAGAGGGGGAAAACAGTTGAAAACTGAGGAATTTGGTTTGTAAATTAGGCAATTGAACAGTCAATATAAGCAAGGCAGCTCTTGGGGAGCGGCCTTGTGAGGGAAGTGCCCTGTGAGTAAAGTGTGAGTCTTTGGCTCGAGAGTCTTCGGAGAGGAGGCTGCGCAAAACACTGGATAGGGAGAGACCGAGGCAAAAGAAGGAGATGTCAAGCAAGCTGATGCAGTGTGATGCTTGCAGTATGTGGGAGGTCAAGGACACTGCTGGTGCCTCTGGATGCTACAAATGTGAGAAGTGCATCCAGGTACAGCTCCTGAAGGACCGTGTTGGGGAACTGGAGAAACAAGTGGATGACCTCAGGTTCATCCGAGAAACTGAGTCGTTCCTCGACAAGTCCTTCAGTATGATTGTTACACCCAAGGCACTAGAAGAGAGAAGGTGGGTGACGGTGAGAAAGGGAGGAAAACATGGAATGCAAAGGTCCCCGGGTGTTGTACCTCTTGTGAACAGGTTCACCCACGTGGAAGCTGCCGGGACAGAAGACGGTATCTCACTGAGCGGCGGACTGGCTTGCAAAACAAAAAGGGCTGACAGAGTAAGCCGGACAGAGTGCAGACAATCCTCAAGGGCGAAGGTGAACAGCCGGAAGTGGTCGTGCATGTTGGCACAAATGATGTTGGAAAGAAGGGGATGAATATTTTGCAGCGGGACTTCAGAGAGCTTGGAAAAATGCTGAAAAGCAGGACTTCCAGGGTTGTTATCTCCGGTTTGCTTCCAGTTCCTCGTGCTGGCGAGAGCAGGAACAGGGAGATACGGGACCTGAATGTGTGGCTGAGGAACTGGTGCAGGGGGCAGGGATTTAGATTCTTAGATCACTGGGATCTGTTTTGGAGTAAGGAGGAACTGTACAAAAGGGACGGATTGCATCTTAACAGGTGGGGGACCAGCATTCTGGCCGGCAGTTTTGCCACTGCTATGCGGATGGTTTTAAACTGAATAAGGGGGGTGGGGTGTCAAATGGGATAATCGAGAACGGAGTTAAAGGGAAAGAGAGTAAAGGGATGGTTAATGACCCCAGAATTAACGGGAAAGAAAGCTCACAAAGGGATAGGAGAGTGTGGCCAAGTGTAATAGGGATCGATGTGAAAGGGGCCACGTCAACATAATTGTATAAGGAGTAAGAGTGTTGCAAAAACAAGTCTGAAGGCTTTGTGTCTCAATGCGAGGAGCATTCGTAATAAGGTGGATGAGTTGAAGGTGCAGATAGCGATTAATGACTATGCTATAGTTGGGATCACGGAGACATGGCTCCAGGATGACCAAGGCTGGGAGCTGAACATCCAGGGATATTCAATATTCAGGAGGGATAGACGAAAAGGAAAAGGAGGTGGGGTAGCGTTGCTGGTGAGAGAGGAGATTAATGCAATAGAAAGGAAGGACATTAGCGTGGAGGATGTGGAATCGATATGGGTAGAGCTGCGAAACTCTAAGGGGCAGAAAACGCTAGTGGGAGCTGTGTACAGGCCACCTAACAGTAGTATTGGAGTTGGGGATGGCATCAAACAGGAAATTAGAAATGCGTGCAACAAGGGTAACACGGTTATAATGGGTGACTTCAATCTGCATGTAGATTGGGTGAATCAAATTGGCAGGGGTGCTGAGGAAGAGGATTTCCTAGAATGTATGCGGGATAGTTTTCTCAACCAACATGTGGAGGAACCAACGAGAGAGCAGGCTATTCTAGACTGGGTATTGAGTAATGAGGAAGGGTTAGTTAGCAGTCTTGTTGTGCGTGGCCCCTTGGGCAAGAGTGACCATAATATGGTTGAGTTCTTCATTAGGATGGAGAGTGACAAAATTAAGTCAGAAACAAGGGTTCTGAACTTGAACAAAGGTAACTTTGAAGGTATGAGATGTGAATTGGCCAAGATAGATTGGCAGGTTATTCTTAAAGGGTTGACAGTGGATGTGCAATGGAAGGTATTTAAAGACTGCATGGATGAAGTACAAAAGTTGTTCATACCAGTTTGGCAAAAGAATAAATTGGGGAAGGTGGTGCATCCATGGATAACAAGGGAAATCAGGGTTAGTATAAAAACAAAAGATGAGGCATACAAATTTGCCAGACAAAGCAGCCTACTGGGACTGGGAGAAATTCAGAATCCAGCAGAGGAGGACAAAGGGCTTAATTAGGAAAGGGAAAATAGATTATGAAAGTAAACTGGCAGGGAACATAAAAACTGACTGCAAAAGTTTTTATAGATATGTGAAGAGAAAGAGACTAGTTAAAACAAATGTTGGTCCCTTGCAGTCAGAAACAGGTGAATTGATCATGGGGAACAAGGACATGGCAGACCAATTGAATAACTACTTTGGTTCTGTCTTCACTAAGGAAGACATAAATAATCTGCCGGAAATAGCAGTGGAACGGGGTCAAATAAGATTGAGGAACTGAGTGAAATCCAGGTTAGCCGGGAGGTGGTGTTGGGTAAATTGAACGGATTGAAGGCCGATAAATCCCCAGGGCCAGATAGTCTGCATCCCAGAGTACTCAAGGAGGTAGCCACAGAAATAGTGGATGCATTAGTGATAATTTTTCAAAATTCCTTAGATTCTGGAGTAGTTCCTGAGGATTGGAGGGTAGCTAATGTAACCCCACTTTTTAAAAAAGGAGGGAAAGAGAAAGCGGGGAATTACAGACCAGTTAGTCTAACATCGGTAGTGGGGAAACTGCTAGAGTCAGTTATTAAAGATGGGATAGCAGCGCATTTGGAAAGTGGTGAAATCATTGGACAAAGTCAGCATGGATTTACGAAAGGTAAATCATGTCTGACAAATCTGATAGAATTTTTCGAGGATGTAACTAGTAGAGTGGATAAGGGAGAACCAGTGGATGTGTTATATCTAGACTTTCAGAAGGCTTTCGACAAGGTCCCGCATAAGAGATTAGCATACAAACTTAAAGCACACGGTATTGGGGGTTCAGTATTGATGTGGATAGAGAACTGGCTAGCAGACAGGAGGCAAAGGGTAGGAGTAAACGGGTCCTTTTCAGAATGGCAAGCAGTGACTAGTGGGGTGCCGCAAGGCTCAGTGCTGGGACCCCAGCTATTTACAATATATATTAATGATTTGGACGAGGGAATTCAATGCAACATCTCCAAATTTGCAGATGATACCAAGCTGGGGGGTATAGTTAGGTGTGAGGAGGATGCTTGGAGGCTGCAGGGTGATTTGGATAGGCTGAGTGAATGCGCAGATGCATGGCAGATGCAGTATAATGTGGATAAATGTGGGGTTATCCACTTTGGTGGCAAAAACATGTGGGTAGACTATTATCTGAATGGTGGCAGATTAGGAAAGGGGGAGATGCAACGAGACCTGGGTGTCATGGTACACCAGTCATTGAAAGTAGGCATGCAGGTGCAGCAGGCAGTGAAGAAAGCAAATGGTATGTTAGCATTCATAGTGAAAGGATTTGAGTATAGGAGCAGGGAGGTTCTACTGCAGTTGTACAGGGTTTTGGTGAGGCCACACCTGGAGTATTGCGTACAGTTTTGGTCTCCAAATCTGAGGAAAGACATCCTTGCCATAGAGGGGGTACAGAGAAGATTCACCAGACTGATTCCTGGGATGTCAGGACTTTCATATGAGGAAAGATTGGATAGACTCGGCTTGTACTCGCTGGAATTTAGAAGATTGAGGGGGGATCTTATAGAAACTTACAAAATTCTTAAGGGGTTGGACAAGCTAGATGCTGGAAGATTGTTCCCGATGTTGGGGGAGTCCAGAACAAGGGGTCACAGTCTACGGATAAGGGGGAATTCCTTTAGGACCAAAATGAGGAAAACATTCTTTACACAGAGAGTGGTGTCTCTGGAATTCTCTGCCACAGAAGGTAGTTGAGGCCAGTTCATTGGCTATATTTAAGAGGGCGTTAGACGTGGCACTTGTGGCTAAAGGGATCAGGGGGTATGGAGAGAAGGCAGGTACGGGATACTGAGTTGGATGATCAGCCATGATCACATTGAATGGCGGTGCAGGCTCGAAGGGCCGAATGGCCTACTCCTGCACCTATTTTCTATGTTTCTATGTTTCTATCCTTCTAAACTCCAGTGAATGCCATATAACAATAACCATATAACAATTACAGCACGGAAACAAGCCTTCTCGGCCCTTCCAGTCTGTGCCGACCATTTATTTTCCCCTAGTCCCATCTACCTGCACTCAGACCATACCCCTCCATTCCCTTCCCGTCCATATACCTATCCACTTTACTTTTAAATGTTAAAATTGATCCTGCCTCCACCACTTCTGCAGGAAGATCATTCCACACAGCCACCACTCTCTGAGTAAAGAAGTTCCCCCTCATGTTACCCCTAAACCTCTGTCCTTTAATTCTCATGTCATGCCCTCTTGTTTGAATCTTTCCTACCATCAATGGGAAAAGCTTATCCACGTCAAGCCTAGTGTTTTCAATCTTTCCTCATATGAAAGTCCCGCCATCCCAGGGATCAATCTCGTGAACCTACGCTGCACTGCCTCAATCACAAGGATGTCCTTCCTCAAATTAGGAGACCAAAACTGTACACAATACTCCAGGTGTGGTCTCACCAGGGCCCTATACACTGCAGAAGAACCTCTTTACACCTATACTGAAATCCTCTTGTTATGAAGGCCAACATTCCATTAGCTTTCTTCACTGCCTGCTGTACCTGCACGCCAACTTTCAGTGACTGGTGTACAAGGACACCCAGGTCTCGCTGCACCTCCCCCTTACCTAACCCCAATCTGTCCCCTTGCGTTTGCCGCCAAAGTGGATAACCTCACAATTATCTATATTATACTGCATCTGCCGCGCATCTGCCCACTCACTCAACCTGTCCAGGTCACCCTGCAACCTCCTAACATCCTTTTCACAGTTCACACTGCAACCCAGCTTTGTATCATCCGCAAACTTGCTAGTGTTGCTCCTAATTCCCCCTTCCAAATCATTAATATATATGGTAAACAGTTGCAGCCCCAACACTGAGCCTTGCGGCACTCCACTCGCCACTGCCTGCCATTCTGAAAAGGACCCGTTCACTCCTACTCTTTGCCTCCTGTCCGCCAACCAATTTTCTATCCATGTCAACACCCTACCCCCAATACCATGTGCTCTAATTTTAGTCACCAGTCTCCCATGCGGGACCTTATCAAAGGCTTTCTGAAAGTCTAGATACACTACATCCACTGGCTCCCTTTCATCCATTTTACTTGTCACATCCTCAAAAAATTCCAGAAGATTAGTCAAGCATGATTTCATAAATCCATGTTGACTTGGACTAATCCTTTTACTGCTATTCAAATGCCCCATTATTACCTCTTTAATAATTGACTCCAGCATCTTTCCCACCACCAGTCAGGCTAACTGGTCTGTAATTCCCCGTTTTCTCTCTCGCTCTTTTCTATTAGCTATCCTCCAATCCACAGGAACTGATCCTGAATCTATTGAACATTGGAAAATGATCACCTGTGCGTCCACTATTTCTAGAGCCACCTCCCTGAGGACCCTGGGATGCAGACCATCAGGCCCAGGAGATTTGTCATCCTTCAGTCCCATTAGCCTACCCAATACTATTTCTCGCCTAATGCACATTTCTTTCAGTTCCTCTACCCCCTTATATCCTCTGTCCTCCAGTACATCTGGAAATTGTTTGTGTCTTCCTTAGTGAAGACAGATCCGAAGTACCTATTCAACTTTTCTGCTATTTCCTTGTTCCCCATAATTATTTCACCCGTGTCTGCCTTCAAGGGACCCACATTTGACTTTGCCACTCTTTTTCCCTAAACATATCTAAAGAAGCTTTTACTGTCCTTCTTTATATTCCTGGCCACTTTCCCTTCGTACTTCATCTTTTCGGCCCGTATAGCCTGTTTTGTTTCCTTCTGTTGTCCTATGAAAGTTTCCCAATCCTCTGGCTTCCGGCTACTCTTTGCTGTGTTTTACATCTTTTCTTTTAATTTTATTCTATCCCTAACTTCTCTTGTCAGCCACGGTTGCCTCCTACTACCCTTAGAATCTTTCTTCCTTTTTGGAATGAAATGATCCTGTGACTTCGGGATTATGCCCAGAAATACCTGCCATTGGTGTTCCACCGTCATTCCTGCTAGGATCCCTTTCCAGTCTACTTTGGCCAGCTCCCCTCTCATGCCTTCATTGTCCCCTTTGTTCAACTGCATCACTGCCACTTCCGATTTAACGTTCTCCTTCTCAAATTGCAGATTAAAACTAATCATATTATGATCATTACCTCCAAGCGGTTCCTTTACCTCGAGTTCTCTTATCATATCTGGTTCATTAGACAACACTAAATCCAGAATTGCCTTTTCTCTGGTCGGCTCCATTACAAGCTGCTCTAAGAATCCATGTCGGAGGCACTCTAAAAAACGCTCTTTCTTGGGGTCCCGATCCAACCTGATTTTCCCAGTCTACCTGCATATTGAAATCCCCCATCACCACAATGGCATTACCTTTGTTACATGCCAGTTTTAACTCCTGCTGCAACTTACAGCCTACATCCAGGCTATTATTTGGGGGTCTGTAAATAACACCAATTAGTGTCTCTTGCCTTTCCAATTCCTCAACTCAATCCACAGTGACTCTACCTCGTCAGTCCCTATGTCTTCCCTCGCAAGGGACTGAATTCCATCCCTCACCAGCAGAGCTACCCCCCTCCTCTGCCCACCTGCCTGTTCATTGTATAGGATGTATAACCCTGAATATTAAGTTCCCAGGCCCGATCCTCCTGCAGCCACGTCTCAGTAATCCCCACAATGTCATATCTACCAACCTGTAACTGATCCTCAAGCTCATCTACTTTACTTCTTATAATTCGGGCATTCATATACAATACTTTTAATTCCTTACGCATCTCACCTTTCACACGATCCCTATTACACTTGGTCATACTCTCCTATCCCTTTGTGAGCTTCCTCGGTGTTTTCACATCTTCTGTCCCTACAACTTCTCAGTGGGTGAACCAGTTCACAAGAGGTACAACACCCGGGGACCTTTGCATTCCATGATTCCTTTCCTTTCTCACCGTCACCCACCTTCTCTCTTCCAGTAGCTTAGGTGGAACAATCTTACTGTAGGACTTGTCGAGGACGAACCTCAGGTCATCCACTTGCTTCTCGGGTTCCCCAACACGCTCCTTCAGGAGCTGCACCTGTATGCACTTCTCACATTTGTAGCAGCCAGAGGCACCAGCAGTGTCCTTGACCTCCCACATACTGCAAGCATCACACTGAACGAATCAGCTTGCCTGACATCTCCTTTCATCTCTCCCTCTGCAGCCTGTGGTGTGGCGTCCTCCCTCAGCCTCCTCGCTGATGATTCGCAGCCAAAGACTCACGCTTTTTTCACAGGGCACTTCCCTCAACTGTGCCGCATCCCTCGAGCAAGTCTTGCTTATATCAGACGCTAAATTGCCTAATTGCCCAATTTACCAATCTTCCAATCTAATTGTTCAGCCAATCCCCACACTCACTCCTAACCCTCCTTCCTCTGATGAGCTTGGAAGTATGCGCTTTGTCCGACCTGCATTCAAAGACTGCTAAAGTGCCGTTTGCACCCTTTTTATACCTTCTCTACCTGTGACTCACCAAGTCTAGCGTACGCTCATTCTCACCAGAGATCCTACAGCGAGCAAGATAGACCACTCGACGAAAAAGACGTAGTACGGTCATGGGCAGATTCATGGGTCATCTCCGTAACCGGGTTCCGTCTGCGCACCAACGATCCCAGGCCAGAAAGGTCAGTGTGGGAATGGGAGGGGGAGTTAAAGTTTTTAGCAACCGGGAGATCGGGTAGGTTTAGGCGCACTGAGCGGAGGTGTTCAGCGAAACGATCGCCGAGCCTGAGCTTGGTCTCGCTGATATATAGGAGTCCACACCTGGAACCGCGGATACAGTAGATGAGCTTGGAGGTTGGAGGAGGTGCAAGTGAACCTCTGCCCCCCCTGAAAGGACTGAATCCGGTCCTTGGATGGAGTCGAGGGAGGAGGCACAGGGACAGGTGTTGCATCTCCAGCAGTGCCTGGGCAGGGGATGGTTTGGGTGGGAAGGGACGTTGCGGAGGGAACCGTCTCTGAGGAAAGCGGAAAGGGGTGGAGCTGGGAAGATGTGTCGAGTTGGAGGATTATGGAGGTGGCGAAAATGTCCGTCACCATTCGCCGTTACAAAACACATCTCTTCATCCGCCACATCTCAGCTGTTGTCACGGGCGCCGAGAGTCAGCGGCTGGTGGGTGAGTGTGCGTTTACCCAGAGCCTCCAAGTGCTTGACCTGTTCCTCCCTCCAGGTGCGGATACTGTCGGGCTCCTGGCACAGACCATCCACTTCAGAAATGGCTGCGTATAGATCAGCAACGCTCTCCTGCCAACACAAGGATCACGTCAAATACCTCCGGCAATCTACATGTCATTTGTGTTCGTCACAGAGTCATACGTCATCTTGCCCACACCAACCAACATCTACACTCGTCCCACCTGCCTGCATTTGGCCCTAAACTGCAATGATTATTCAACCCCTTTAGGACCTTCTGAATTTGTAAAATAATGTAATTTGTAAATAAATGCACATTTATTTATTTTTTAATTCTCCACGACTATTATGCCACAATTCTTCCAAATGCATTTAAAACTCTTGACACTAAACTCATATTTAGTTCTTCGTACAATGATTCGTAGATGCACAGAGTCTCTTGCCCAGAGTAGGTGAATCGAGGAGCAGAAGACATGGGTTTAAGGTGAAGGAGAAAAGATTGAATAGGAATCTGACGAGTAGCTTTTTCACACAAAGGGTGGTGGGTTGGATGGAACGAGCTGCCAGAGGAGGTGGTTGAGGCTGGGGACTATCCCAACATTTAAGAAACAGTTGGACAGGTACATGGATAGGACAGGTTTGGAGGGATATGGACCAAGCGCAGGCAGGTGGGACTAGTGTAGCTGGGACATGTTTGCCAGTGTTGGCGAGTTGGGCCGAAGGGCCTGTTTCCACACTGTATCGCTCTATGACTGGCTCAAGCTTTGCTCTGTCCCTTTGGGGCCCTCTATATATTGCCTGAGGAAACTTTCCCAAACTCATTTGACAAATTCCACCGCATCTAAGCCCTTGGCACCATGACAGGCCCAGTCTATATTGGGAAAGTTAAAATCCCCCCCTACAACAACTCTATTAGTCCTGCAGCTGCCTGCAATCTCCTGGCATATTTGCTGGTCTAATTCCCGTTGACTATTTGGGGGCCTGTAGTACACCCCCAACAAGGTGGTCATCCCTTGTATTTCTCAGCTCCACCCATAAAGCCTCACTGGACAAGGCAACTTCACCGTCACAATAAACTGCCTAATGTCTGAACATTCGGATCTGGAGACAGAACGGTGTAGATCCCATCCAGGGCTGGGTCTGTGGGACGGGGCCCATTGTCTTCCTGCTGATAGGCCTGAGGGAGATGCAGGAAGGCTGCACATGGACCGAGCTGCAATGTGGATGATCTGAAACACTAACTGTGTCTCCCAAACATTGGGACAGCTTGATGAGACCACACTTGGAGTAAAGTGTGCAGTTCTGGTCACCCAGCACTGGAGACCCGGGTTTGATCCTGACTGTGTGCTGTCTGTACGGAGTTCACACGTTGTCCCCGTGACCCGTGTGGGTTTTCTCTGAGATCTTCGGTTTCCTCACACACTCCAAAGATGTACAGGTTTGTAGGTTAATTGGCTTGGTAAATGTAAAAACTGTCCCTAGTGTGTGTAGGATAGTGTTAATGCGGGGATTGCTGGTCGGCACGGACCTGGTGGGCTGAAGGGCCTGTTTCTGCGCTGTATCTCTAAACTAAACAGCCAATGACAGCAAGGATGTTATTCACTTGAAAAGGGTGCAGAAGAGATTTGCCAGGATGTTGCCTGGGCTTGCGGGCTTGAGTTACTGGATGGGATCTCTTTATATGGAGCGTAGGAGGCTGAGGGTGACCTTATAGAGGTGTACAAGATCACAAGGGGCACAGGTATAGTGAATACTCAGTCATTTTAGACTTATGCAGCGTGGAAACAGGCCCTTCACCCACCGAGTCCACACCGACCAGCGACCACCCATACACTCGCACTATTCTACTCACTGGGGGCAATTTACAATTTACAGAAGCCAACTTACCTACAAACCCGCGCATCTCTGAAATGTGGTGGGAAATCAGAGCCCTCGCGGTCACGGGGAGAATGTACCCCTGGTCAGGATCGAACCCGGGCCTCCGGCGTTGTAAGTGGCAACTTTACCACTGTGCTGCACTTTTCCCAAGATAGAGGAATCAAAAACTAGAGGGCACAGGCTTAAGGTGAGATTGAAGAGGGACCTCAGGGGCAACTGTTTCTCTCAGAGGGTAGTCCACATCTGGAATGAGTAGCTGGAAGAAGCCATACAGAGGCAGGTTCAATGACGACTTTTACATCTGGCCAGATATGGATAGGAAGGGTTCAGAGGAATATGGGCCAAATGCAGGCAAATGTGATGAGGCCGCATTGTTAACTTGGTGGGCATGGACAAGGTGGGTCTAAGGGCCTGTTTCTGTGCAGTACTGCTGTGGGGCTTTACGACACTGCTGCTGCTGCAGACTGCCAATAGCTTGGATGTATTTTACACAGACTGCCTGCAGTGTGGCCATTGCTGGCAGTGCCTACCCCAGCCCGCCACTCCTCTCCCCTGCTCTGTGGCCAAGGTTGCTGGCGAGCAGGATCCAAGCAGCAACACCAGCTTGACCCTGGAAGGCAGCAGGGACCCAGGGAGAAGGCAGGAGAATGGGGTTGAGAGGGAAACATAAATCAGCTACAATCGAACGGGGGAGCAGACGTAATGGGCCGAATGGCCTAATTCTGCTCCTATGTCTTCTGGAAAGTCTTTTCTCTGTGTACCCCAGTGTGTTTGAGCGGGGGTTTAGCCTGACGTGCAGAGCTACCTGTGACACATGGTCCGACTGGACACAGCCTCCCTGAGGGGTGAACAAGGTCCTGGACGCAAGACTCTTCACTGACAAGCATTGAGGTTTGAAACATAAGGGGCCAGTAAAGGCAGACGTGTGTACCTGGCTGGAGTCTCCGTTCACAGTGTCCACTTCACCATCTTCCTCTGCAAGAAACAAGAGGCCCCGTTAAGCCCATCATGCCACATACGATCAGTGCATGTGCGTGTGTGGCTTCAGGAGGAGTTAAACAAGGATGATTTCACCATCCAGTCTGACGGGTCCCGACCCAAAACTTCACCCATCCACGTCCTGCAGAATTGCTGCCTGTCTCACCGAATCACTCCAGCTGTGTGTATTATTCCCCTCTGCCTTCAGCAGTGCTGAATCCCAGGCTGTCTGTTACTGTGTTACCTGCTCCCAGTGTGTCCTCTACAGTTCTGCTGGAAGGGGACTAACGGCATCTCGTCCGCGACAGAACAGATCAAGAGTCAAGAGTGTTTTATTATCATATGTCGCCGATAGAACAATGAACTTGCTGCAGCACAACACAATATGTAAGCATAGTACACTGGAAATAATATAATAAACAAGAGAGAGAAAAAAAAAATCAGTGTGTAAATATACACACACATACTCATATATATATCTATCTATATATATATATATATATATATTCTCAAAAACAAACAATAATAGTGCAATAATACTAATAATAAATTGCAGGCAGCTGAGGCGTGTTAAACTTGGCATCAATCACTATGGGCCAACAGCCTGCTCCTGTGGTGTACACTTCAGTGGTCAGGCAGCATCTGTGGAGGGAAATGAACAGATGACGTTTTAGATCCGTCCCACCTTCAGACGGATCAACATTATCCTGTAACCTAATTCCTGTTTATCAATACGCCACCATTGCTCTTCTCCGGCGATCCCTAGCAAGGGGTCCCAGTCTCCGGACACCCCGCTCGCAGCTAGAAGTTCCGCAGACCGCAGCTTCAGGCTGAACAGTCCGCGGGCCAGCGATCGGAACGCTCCCTTCTGGCGACACCGGCGAGGGCTCGCCCGCTCCCCAATGAAAGGTCCACGCTGCGCCCGCTGCTGAAACTCCGGGCCCATCTCCAGGAAAGGCCGCACCGATCCATGGTGTTAGGCCGCGAGGGAGGCGACATGGAAAAAGTTGCCTCTCGTGGAGGAGGCGACCTAAAGTGGTTCCCCCCCTTACCCCCCCCTCACCACCCCCCACACAAGACACACCAAGAGACAAAACACACATTTGGATATACTAAAAAAAACAAAAAAAGTAGAAATAACGAACACGCTGCTGGCAGGGCAGCCGTCTCGCAGCGCCCCCACCGACCGGATAATACTCAATACTCTGACTGATGAAGGCCAAAGTGCCAAAAGCATTTTTGACCACCTTATCTACCTGCGACTCCACCTTCAAGGAACCATGCACCTGTACTCCTAGATCCCTCTGCTCTACAACACTACCCAGAGGCCTACCATTCACTGTGTAGGTCCTGCCCTTGTTAGACTTCCCAAAACGCAACACCTCACACTTCTCTGTATTAAATTCCATCAACCATTCCTCAGCCCACCTGGCCAATCGATCCAGATCCTGCTGCAATCGTTCACAACCATCTTCACTATCTGCAAAACCACTCACTTTTGTATCATCAGCAAACTTGCTAATCTTGCCCTGTATGTTCTCATCCAAATCATTGATGTAGATGACAAACAGTAACGGGCCCAGCACTGTACACTGAGGCACACATACACACCTAGTCATACAGTGTGGAAACAGGCCCTTCAGCCCAACTTGCCCATGCCAGCCTACATGCCTCCTCTACACTAATCCTACCTGCCTGCGTTTGGTCCATAA
The DNA here is from genome assembly GCA_963514005.1 of Raja brachyura. The sequence goes on from OY740781.1 coordinate 152,972,590, forward strand.
TCCTGTAAACCTATCCTATCCATGTACCTGTCCAAATGTCGCTGATAAGTTATGATAGTACCTGCTAAATACAATATATATAAACTACTGGCCCGTAAATGTAGGTGGGTTGGTTAGTCAGCTTTCACATAATACCAACATGGAGAGTGAGGAAGGCTGTCAAAAGATAGAGTGGGATAGAGATCAGCTACAGGAATGGGCAGTGAAGTGGCAGGTGGAATCTAATCCCAGTAAGTCTCAGATGTTACACTTTGCCAGGTGGAATTCAAGGAGAAAGTGCAGTGTCCTCCGTAATGTTTGGGACAAAGACCCATCATTTATTTATTTGCCTCTGTACTCCACAATTTGAGATTTGTAATAGAAAAAATCACATGTGGTTAAAGTGCACATTGTCAGATTTTGTTAAAGGCCAATTTTATACATTTTGGTTTCACCATGTAGAAATTACAACAGTGTTTATACATAGTCCCCCCCCATTTCAGGGCACCATAATGTTTGGGACACATGGCTTCACAGGTGTTTGTAATTGCTCAGGTGTGTTTAATTGCCTCCTTAATGCAGGTATAAGAGAGCTCTCAGCACCTAGTCTTTCCTCCAGTCTTTCCATCACATTTGGAAACTGTTATTGCTGTTTATCAACACGAGGATCAAAGTTGTGTCAATTAACGTCAAATGAGCCATTATTTGGCCGGCGGTTCATTCTACAGCAAGACAATGATCCCAAACATACTGCTAAAGCAACAAAGGAGTTTTTCAAAGCTAAAAAATAGTCAATTCTTGAATGTCAATCACCCAATCTGAACTCAATTGAGTATGCCTTTTATATGCTGAAGAGAAAACTGAAAATCTCAAATTGTGGAGTACAGTGGCAAATAAATAAATAAATGATGGGTCTTTGTTCCAAACATTATGGAGGGCGCTGTATAGTGGGATATTCAGTACAGGAGTAGAGATGTTCTTCTGCAGTTGTATAGGGCTCTGGTGAGACCACATCTGGAGTATTGTGTACAGTTTTGGTCTCCTCATTTGAGGAAGGACATCCTTGTGATTGAGGCAGTGCAGCGTAGGTTCACAAGATTGATCCCTGGGATGGCGGGACTGTCATATGAGGAAAGATTAAAAAGACTAGGCTTCTATTCACTGGAGTTTAGAAGGATGAGGGGGGATCTTATAGAAATATATAAATTATAAAAGGACTGGACAAGCTACATGCAGGAAAAATGTTTCCAATGTTGGGGCGAGTCCAGAACCAGAGGCCACAGTCTTAGAATAAAGGAGAGGCCATTTAAGACTGAGGTTTTTCACCCAGAGAGTTGTGAATTTGTGGAATTCCCTGCCACAGAGGGCAGTGGAGGCCAAATCACTGGATGGATTTAAGAGAGAGTTAGATAGAGCTCTAGGGGCTAGTGGAGTCAAGGGATATGGGGAGAAGGCAGGCACGGGTTATTGATTGGAGACGATCAGCCATGATTGCAATGAATGGCGGTGCTGGCTCGAAGGGCCGAATGGCCTCCTCCTGCACCTATTTTCTATGTTTCTATGAATCACATGCAGACAGAAGATTAACATGGCATCATTTTCGCTATGACCATTGTATCGTGTTCCCGTGTTTTATTGTCTTTTATGTTATCAACTGCGTGCTGCACTCAATTTAATTTTGTTAACACTTTGAAAAATCAAATTAAATTGGCCAAATAGGATCTCTACAGACCCAAACCATGGAGACAATCCCTGCCTTTCCAAGTGTACACCAATCCTGCCCTTCGGAACACGCTACAAATGATTTAACCAAACTAAACTCTTGCACCTACATTGGTCTCAATGACCAGCCTTATGCTTGCTGCCCTTCTTGAATGAAGATCCGATCTCTGATGACCTTCAGCTATCTGGCACCTCACTAGTGGCCTGCTGAGGTCCCCTGCAGTTTGCTTTACCGTCACGACAGGCCCACTGCAGACTGTATCTCCCTGGCCCTAAACTCATCTCTGGAACAACTAGACAACAAAGACTCCTATTTATCAACTCCTATGGTTCTGCCTTCAGCACCATAATCCCGTCCAAATCCATCTCCAAACTACCGGGCCTAGGTATCAGCGTCCACCCTCGGCCACTGGATCCTCAACCTTCTGACCCAGACTACAAACAATGAGGATACCACCTCCACAATAAGTCTCACAACCGGTATCCTGCAACGATGCATTCTCAGTCCCCTACTGTACTCCCACATCACAATCAATGATGAGGCAGAGTACAGGAAGGAGCTAGAGAATTTAGTAACATGGTGTCACGACAACAACATCTCCCCCAATGTCAGCAAGATGAAGAAGCTACTTATTGGAATCAGGAAGCATGGTGGAGTACATGCCCCAATCAGAATCAGATTCAAGATTCAAGAGAGTTTATTGTCATGTGTCCCAGATAGGACAATGGCATTCTTGCTTTGCTTCAGCACAACAGAACATAGTAGGCATTGACTACAGAACAGATCAGTGTGTCCATATACCATTATATAAATATAGACACACATGAATAAACTGATAAAGTGCAAATAAACAGATAATGGGTTATTAATGTTCAGAGTTTTGTCCGAGCCGAGTTTAATAGCCTGATAGCTGTGGGGAAGTAGCTATTCCTGAACCTGGTCGTTGCAGTCTTCAGGCTCCTGTACCTTCTACCTGAAGGTAGCGGGGAGATCAGTGTGTGGCCAGGATGGTGTGGGTCCTTGATGATGCTGCCAGCCTTTTTGAGGCAACGACTGCGATAGATCCCCTCAATGGTAGGGAGGTCAGAGCCGATGATGGACTGGGCAGTGTTTACTACTTTTTGTAGTCTTTTCCGCTCCTGGGCGCTCAAGTTGCCGAACCAAGCCATGATGCAACCGGTCCGCATGCTCTCTACTGTGCACCTGTAGAAGTTAGAGAGAGTCCTCCTTGGCAGACCGACTCTCCGTAATCTTCTCAGGAAGTAAAGGCGCTGATGTGCTTTTTTTTAATAATTGCATCAGTGTTCTCGGACCAGGAAAGATCTTCAGAGATGTGCACGCCCAGGAATTTGAAGCTCTTGACCCTTTCAACCATCGACCCGTTTATATAAACGGGACTGTGGGTCCCCATCCTACTCCTTCCAAAGTTCACAATCAGTTCCCTGGTTTTGCTGGTGTTGAGGGCCAGGTTATTGTGCTGGCACCATATGGACAGTCACTCGATCTCTCTTCTATACTCTGACTCGTCCCCATCAGTGATACGTCTCACAACAGTGGTGTCGTCAGCGAATTTGATGATGGAGTTCGCACTATGACCGGCTACACAGTCATGAGTATAGAGTGAGTACAGCAGGGGGCTGAGCATGCAGCCTTGAGGTGCTCCCGTGCTGATTGGGCTGAAAGATGGCAGATGGAGTTTAATGCTGATAAATGTGAGGTGCTACACCTTGGCAGGACAAATCAAAATAGGACGTACATGGTAAACGGTAGGGAATTGAAGAACACAGTTGAACAGAGGGATCTGGGAATAACCGTGCATAGTTCCTTGAAGGTAGAATCTCATATAGATAGGGTGGTAAAGAAAGCTTTTGGTATGCTAGCCTTTATAAATCAGAGCATTGAGTATAGAAGCTGGGATGTAATGGTAAAATTGTACAAGGCGTTGGTGAGACCAAATCTGGAGTATGGTGTACAATTTTGGTCGCCCAATTATAGGAAGGATGTCAACAAAATAGAGAGGGTACAGAGGAGATTTACTAGAATGTTGCCTGGGTTTCAACAGCTAAGTTACAGAGATAGGTTGAATAAGTTAGGTCTTTATTCTCTGGAGCGCAGAAGGTTAAGGGGGGACTTGATAGAGGTCTTTAAAATGATGAGAGGGATAGACAGAGTTAATGTGGACAAGCTTTTCCCTTTGAGAATAGGGAAGATTCAAACAAGAGGACATGACTTTAGAATTAAGGGACAGAGGTTTAGGGGTAACATGAGGGGGAACTTCTTTACTCAGAGAGTGGTAGCGGCGTGGAATGAGCTTCCAGTGGAAGTGGTGGCGGCAGGTTCGTTGGTATCATTTAAAAATAAATTGGATAGGCATATGGATGAGAAGGGTATGGAGGGTTATGGTATGAGTGCAGGCAGGTGGGACTAAGGGAAAAAAGTTGTTCGGCACGGACTTAAAGGGCCGAGATGGCCTGTTTCCGTGCTGTAATTGTTATATGGTTATATGGTTATATGGTTATCGAGGCTGACACATTTCCACCAATTTGAACAGTCTGTGGTCTGTGAATGAGGAAGTCGAGGATCCAATTGCAGAGGGATGCGCAGAGACCCAGTTCTGCGAGTTTGGTAACCAGCTTGGAGGGGATGATTGTATTAAATGCTGAGCTGTAATCGATGAATAACAGCCTGACATATGAGTTTTTGTTGTCCAAGTGGTCCAGAGCGGAGTGGAGGGCCAGCGAGATCGCATCCACCATTGATCTGTTGTGGCGGTAAGCAAACTGCAGTGGGTCCAGGTTTTTGTCGAGGTAGGAGTTGATTTGCACCATGATCAACCTCTCGAAGCACTTCATCACCACAGGCGTTAGTGCCACAGGTCGATAGTCATTGAGGCACGTCACCTTGCTCTTCTTGGGCACCGGTATTATTGATGCCTTTTTAAAGCAGGTGGGAACCTCAGACCTCAGAAGTGGTGCCAAAGTGGAATTGCTTGCGAGCTTCAAGTTCCTTGGCGTTAATATTACCAATGACCTGTCGTAGACCAAGAGGCCACACCAATGCCTCCACTTCCCAACAAAGTTCTGCGTGTCTCCAATACAAAATTCTACAGATGTATCGTGGAGAGCACACTGTCGGGTTGCATCACAGCTGGGTTTGGGAACAGCTCTGCCCAAAACCACAAGGAATTGCAGAGAGTTCTGGATGTAGCCCAGTCCATCACACAGACCAGACTCCCCACCACTGACTCCATCTACACTTCACGCTGCCTCGGGAAAGCAGCCAAATAATTAGACTAGTCCCAACCCGGTCATCCCTTCTTCTCCCCGCTCCCGTCTGGCAGAAGGTGCAGAAGCTTGAAAGCGCGCACCACCAGACTCAGGAACAGCTTCTTCCCCTCTGTTATCAGGCTTGTGAACGGCCCTTCCATAAGCTAGGGTACTGTCCGATTCACCTCTACCCCTTTGCGGACATTGGACTTTGTCTGTGGAACTGATGCGCTACAATGCTGAGAACTATATTCTGCACTCTGTATCTTCCCCTTGGCTCCACCTGTTGTACTGGAGTTTGGCGTGATTGCATTTATGTATAGTATATCTGATCTGTTTGGATCAGATATCAAAGGTTTTCACTGTACCTTGGTACATGTGACAATAATAAACCTGAATCTCCTGACCTCTGCCATCACATTCTTCTCATCCGGGCTGCCAGTATACGTTCAAGACTCACGCCGTGAATTATCATCCCCAGTCCAAAGAAAGGTCTGGACACAAAACGCCATCTGTCCATTCGCCCACCGATACTGCCTGACCCACTGAGGTTTTCCCAGCACTGCTGTTCTTTGCTGAAGTTCCTTGTCTCCCTGAGGTAACCTGTCCCCTCTCATTACAGTAGGATCTCCATTCCCCACTCCTGCCTACTTGCTGTGATCAATGCTCTTCCTCCTTCCTCTTGTGTGAGGTTAATCAGAAATATAAGAACGGCAAGAATCAGTAGTAATCAATGGCATTATGTGGATAAACCCACCAACAACCTCAATAAAATCCCACCCGATGCTTCTCAGGAGCTGGTGAGAGACAGGTGGTAAACATGGCCCTGGAATGAGCTCCATCAGATGTAGTCATTGTCATCTGCGGCGGCAGCTTCACGCCCACGTTAACACACAGAGAAATGTACAACTACACAGTGGATTTATGATCAGTAATCCTGGATGGGGGGGGGGGGGGGGGGGGGGATGGGGGGGATAGAGGATATTTGTGGATAAAACATGTAATTCAGTCAGTGGCTCTGGCCGCTGGTCCACAACCCCAGAGCTGCTGCTGCTGCCGCCGCTGCTTGACCACCAGCCCCCGGCAGGCAGGCAGGCAGGCAGGCGGGCAGGCGGGCGGGCGGGCAGGCGGGCGGGCGGGCAGGCAGGCCAGTGTTAGCGCTGGATCCCGGGCCACAGTGAGCGCTCATCCCGGATTACCAGCTGCCTGAGCCTGGGCTTGACCGCGGGCCCGGGGAGTCCGCGGGCAAGGTGCGGCTCCGGGGCCGGTCAGCGGGGTCGAGTGCCGGGTCCGGGTCCGGGTCCGGGGCGGGGGCGGGGGCGGGGGGGTAGATGTCCGGGGTCGGGACCCGCATCCTCGCCCCCAGATGCTGCGCCGCTCGGTGTGTCCGGGACAGGGGGGGAAGGGACGGGGAGGGAGGGCTGGGTCACTGTGGGAACCTCACCTGCAGCAGCGGCGGCGGGGGCAGCAGCAGCGGGGGGCAGCGGCTCTGGTGCTGTCTCTGTCTCTGTCTCTGTCTCTGCGGGACTGTGGGGCAGCGGCGAGTTGCCGGTCGGTGCCTCCATGTCGCCGGGCGGGGATGGAGGAGGAGGCGGGAGGGAGGGCGGGCCGAGGCTGCGCTAATCCCGCCGCGAATCATCAGCGTAACGGAGCGGAGAGGGGGTGGCCGGCGTCGTCTGCCCCATCCCATCCCATCCCGCCCCAACCCATCCCCATCCCGCCCATCCCGCCCCATCCCATCCCCATCCCCATCCCATCCCGCTCCATTCCGCCCCATCCCCATCACATCGCGCCCGATCCCATCCCCATCCCGCCCCATCCTATCCCCATCCCACCCATCCCGCCCCATCCCATCCCCATCCCCATCCCCATCCCATCCCGCTCCATTCCGCTCCATCCCGCCCCATCCCCATCCCCATCACATCGCGCCCGATCCCATCCCCATCCCATCCCCATCCCCATCCCATCCCCATCCCGCCCCAACCCATCCCCATCCCACCCATCCCGCCCCATCCCATCCCCATCCCCATCCCCATCCCATCCCGCTCCATCCCGCCCCATCCCCATCCCCATCCCCATCACATCGCGCCCGATCCCATCCCCATCCCGCCCCATCCTATCCCCATCCCGCCCATCCCGCCCCATCCCATCCCCATCCCATCCCCATCCCGCCCCAACCCATCCCCATCCCGCCCATCCCGCCCCATCCCATCCCCATCCCCATCCCCATCCCATCCCGCTCCATCCCGCCCCATCCCCATCCCCATCACATCGCGCCCGATCCCATCCCCATCCCGCCCCATCCTATCCCCATCCCGCCCATCCCGCCCCATCCCATCCCCATCCCCATCCCCATCCCATCCCGCTCCATCCCGCTCCGTCCCGCCCCATCCCCATCCCCATCACATCGCGCCCGATCCCATCCCCATCCCGCCCCATCCCATCTCCATCCCCATCCCCATCCCATCCCGCTCCATTCCGCTCCATCCCGCCCCATCCCCATCCCCATCACATCGCGCCCGATCCCATCCCCATCCCATCCCCATCCCCATCCCATCCCCATCCCGCCCATCCCGCCCCATCCCATCCCCATGCCCATCCTCATCCCATCCCGCTCCATCCCGCCCCATCCCCATCCCCATCACATCGCACCCGATCCCATCCCCATCCCCATCCCGCCCCATCCCATCCCCATCCCATCCCGCCTGGAGCGGCCCCAACACAGCCCGGCTCATCATCCGCACCTCGTCTGCAATCCGCCACCACCCACCCACCCAAATTCCCACTCCCATCTCATCCCATCTCCTCTCCTCTCCCCGTTCCCCTAGTATCTCCCCTCCCACACAATCTCCCCTCTCCGTCCCCCAAATCTCCCCCTTCCCCTCCCCTCCGGCTCAGCCCCCACCCAGCCGAGCCCATCTCCGTGTATCCCACCACCAGCAGCTCAGGCCAACGTGGTCGATTAGCCCCAAACTCTGGGAAAGATGGAACGCATAAAGTAAGCATGCAGGTACAGCAGGCAGTGAAGAAAGCGAATGGCATGTTGGCCTTAACAAGAGGAATCGAATATAGGAGCAAAGAGGTCCTTCTGCAGTTGTACAGAGCCCTAGTGAGACCACACCTGGAGTATTGTGTGCGGTTTTGGTCCCCTAATTTGAGGAAGGGCATTCTTGCTATTGAGGGAGTGCAGCGTAGGTTTACAAGGTTAATTCCAGGGATGGCGGGACTGTCATATGCTGAGAGAATGGAGCGGCTGGACTTGTACACTCTGGAGTTTAGAAGGATGAGAGGGGATCTCATTGAAACATATAAGATTGTTAAGGGTTTGGACACACTAGAGGCAGGAAACATGTTCCCGATGTTGGGGGAGTCCAGAACCAGGGGCCACAGTTTAAGAATAAGGAGTAAGCCATTTAGAACAGAGACGAGGAAACACTTTTTCTCACAGAGAGTGGTGAGTCTGTGGAATTCTCTGCCTCAGAAGGCGGTGGAGGCGGGTTCTCTGGACGCGTTCAAAAGAGAGCTAGATAGGGCTCTTAAAAAGAGTCAGGGGATATGGGGAGAAGGCAGGAACGGGTTACTGATTGGGTATGATCAGCCATGATGACATTGAATGGTGGTGCTGGCTCGAAGGGCCAAATGGCCTACTCCTACACCTATTGCCTATTGTCTATTGTAATAATTGATTGGACTAGAATTGGGGCATTCGGCCCATTGAGTCTACTCCGTCATTCAATCATGGCTGAATTATCTCTCCCTCCTCTCCCCATTCTCCTGCCTTCTACCCATAACCCCTGACACCTGAACTAATGAAAAATCTACCTACCTCTGCTTTAAAAATATCCATTGACTTGGCCTCTACAGCAAAGAATTCCACAGATTCACCACCCTCTGACTAAATACATTTCTAATTTCCTTCCTAAAAGACCATCCTCTAATTCTGAGGCTATGACCTCTGGTTCTAGACTCTCCCACTAGTGGAAACATCCTCTCCACATCCACTCTATCCAAGCCTTTCACTGTTCTGTATATTTCAATGAAGTCCCCCCTCATTCTTCAGGCCCAGTGCCGACAAACGCTCATCATAGGTTAACCTACTCATTCCTGGGATCATTCTTGTAAACCTCCTCTGGACCCTCTCTAGAGCCAGCACATCCTTCCTCAGATATGTTTAAGAAGGAACTGCAGATGCTGGAAAATCGAAGGTAGACAAAAATGCTGGAGAAACTCATCGGGTGAGGCAGCATCTATGGAGCGAAGGAAATAGGCAACGTTTCGGGCCGAAACCCTTCCTCAGATATGGTGTCCAAAATTGCTCACAATATTCCAAATGTGGTCTTACCAGTGCCTTATAAACACCTCCGCATTACACCCCTGTTGTTGTACACAAGCCCTCTTGAGATGAATGCTAACATTGAGTCTGTTTTCTTTACTACCGATTCGACTCGCAGATTAACTTTTGGGGAATCCTGCACCAGCTCCCAAGTTCCTTTGCACATCTGATTTCTGGATTCTCTCCCCATTTAGATAATAGTCTACGCCTTTATTCCTACGACCAAAATGTACAACTCCACACTTTGCTACACTATATTCCAACTGCCACTTCTCTGCCCACTCTCCCAACCTGTCCAAGTCCTTCCGCAGAGTCCCTGCTTTCTCTACACTATCTGCTCTTCCACCTCTTTTCGTATCATTCGCAAACTTTGCCAATTTTTCAATCACCTCGTCCAAATCATTAATATACAACGTGAAGAGTAGCGGCCCCAGCACCGAGCCCTGCGGCACTCCGCTAGTCACTGGCAGCCAACCAGAAAAAGCCCCCTTTATTGCCACTCTTTGCCTTCTGCCAACCTGCTATCCACGCTAGTATCTTCCCTCTGATACTGTGGGCTCTTGTCTTCCATTGCAGGGGATAGTGCAAAGCCAGTAGCCGGGAATTCTTGGAATAACGTCCAACGCCAGGATTTATCTACACCAGGAGAGTCAGCGCTTGATCAGGAATAGTCAGCATGGCTCTCAAAGGTGTTGCATGATTGATCTCATCATTGAACAGTACAGCACAGGAACAGGCCCTTCAGCCCACAATGTCTGTGACCAACATGATGCTAAAACCAATTCTTAAGGGACTGTCCCACTGCGGCGACCTAATCTGCGAGTTTAGAAGAGTTTGCCCTCGACTCAAACTCACAGCATGGTCGACACGTGGTCCTAGGAGGTCCTATGAGGTCACTGGAAGTTTTCTTCCTGATCGCAGGTAGTTCCTGCAGACCCGCGGCCTCAGTTTGGTCGAGGAAAATGTTTCAGCACGTTGAAAATTTTTCCGCGAGTAAAAATTGGTCAGCATGATTCTTTTGAACTCATAGTGCAGTGGAGTGGGGTCGCTATGTAGTTACAGGCAGTCTAAGGCAGCCGTACGCAATCTCCTTCGCTGACTGGGCATTTTGATTGTCTCGTTGGAGTTTTCAGGATCAAGGATAACCGACCAATAAGTTAAATGCCCGCTAAACTTTATTAAACATTGTCAGGCTTCTTAAAAGTGTCTCCACTCCTTCTCTCCCCTTCTCTCTCCCCTTCTCTCTCCCCTTCTCTCTCCCCTTCTCTCTCCCCTTCTCTCTCCCCTTCTCTCTCCCCCCCCCCCCCCGCGCTCTCTAAAGGACTTACCGTACACTGTGCAGCTGTCTTTTACCTTCCTCTTCATCGTGGGTGTGAATTTCAGACAGCGCTCCCCCGCTTTCCCTGGCCCCCGCCTTTGCGATGTGTGTGTGCGGTCAGTCGATCCAGCTCGCGGTTTCAATGCTGACGGTCGATCCAGCTCAAGGTTTTTCAGGCGAGTGCCCTCGAACTTGAAGGTCGAAGACAGTCACTGAAAAGTCGCGTCAGTGGGACAGGCCCTTTATCTACCTGCACATAACCCATTCCCCTCCATTCCCTGCATATCTATGTGCTATCCAAAAGTCTCTTAAACACCACTGTTGTATTTGCCTCCACCACCACCCCCAGCATTGTGTTCCAGGCCGCCACCACCCTGAGTGTAAAAAAAACTTGCCCTGCACATCTTCTTTAAACTTTGCCGATCTCGCCTTATAGTTATGCCCTCTAATCTATCTATATATTACTAAAAGCCTCCACATCCTTCCTAATGGGAGCTGCACGCAATAGTCCAAATACGGCCCGACCATAGTCCATTTCTGTAGGTAATCGATATCCCACTGTTTACGTTGACAGCCTTCCTCAGTCTGCGTCCATATGTATATTTGTATATTTCACAAACAACAGAGGTATCATCCCAATCACAGACCTCCATCCTGAATATCATCCTTCCACTACAACCCTCTGTCAGCCGGTGACCTGTCCATACGACCAAGTCAGTTTAGTTTAGAGATACAGTGCGGAAACAGGCCCTTCGGCCCACCGGGTCCGTGCCGACCAGCAATCCCCGCATATTAACACTATCCTACACACACTAGAGACAATTTTTACGTTTACCAAGCCAATTAACCTACATACCTATACATCTTTGGAGTGAGGGAGGAAACCGAAGATCTCGGAGAAAACCCACACAGGTCTTGGGGAGAACGTACAAACTCCGTGCAGACAGCGCCTGTAGTCGGGATCGAACCTGGGTCTCCAACGCTGTATTCGCTCTAATGCCCCTGTCCCACTAATGCCCCTGTTCCACTTAGGAAACCTCTGGAGACTTTGCGTCCCACCCAAGGTTTCTGTGCGGTTCCCGGAGGTTTCTGTCAGTTTCAACCATTAGGGAGAATGACAAAAACCTCCGGGAACCGCACGGAAACCTTGGGTGGGGCGCAAAGTCTCCAGAGGTTTCCGTTCAGGTTTCCTAATGCCCCTGTCCCACTTAGGAAACCTGAACGGAAACCTCTGGAGACTTTGCGCCCCACCCGACGTTTCCATGGTCTTCCTGGAGGTAAGACCTCCCTGGTGGAATAAAACTGGGTGAAAAAAAGGTCTTAGCTTCCACTACCTGCAACCTCCGGCAACCACCTTCAACTAGCACCGCACCCAGCTTCGACTAAAAAATTACCGATTTTTAAAACGGCAACCTATTTTTAGTCGCGGCCGGTTTTGAATTTTTTGAAATAATAGGCGGAACATAGAAGAAGCGGAAACCACTTTCGACCATTAGGCAGACTGACAAAAACCTCCAGGAACCGCACAGAAACCTTGCGTGGGGCACAAAGTCTCCAGAGGTTTCCGTTCAGGTTTCCTAAGTGGGACAGGGGCATAAGGCCATGTCACTACTTGCAAGTAAGTCACGCCTCATAGAGTCGCAGGGTCACAGGGTCACTGACTCATGGAGGCACAAGAGGCACAGTCACAGACTGGAAAAGACTACAAAAAGTAGTAAACACTGCCCAGTCCATTATCGGCTCTGACCTTCCTTCCATCGAGGGGATCTATCGCAGTCGCTGCCTCAAAAAGGCTGGCAGCATCATCAAGGACCCACACCATCCTGGCCACACACTCATCTCCCTGCTACCTTCAGGTAGAAGGTACAGGAACCTGAAGACTGCAACGTCCAGGTTCAGGAATAGCTGCTTCCCCACAGCCATCAGGCTATTAAACTCAACTCAAACAAAACTCTGAACATTAATAGCCCAATGCACTTTATCTGTTTATTTATTTACGTGTGTATATATATATATTCAATGGTACATGGACACAATGATCTGTTCTGTACTTATGTCTACTATATTCTGTAGTGTTGAAGCAAAGCAAGAATTTCATTGTTCTATCTGGGACACATGACAATAAACTCTCTTGAATCTTGAGTCGCAGTCACAGAGTGATACAGTGTGGAAACAGGCCCAACTTGCCCACATCGGCCAACGTGTCCCATCTACACGAGTCCCACCTGCCTGCGTTTGGTCCATATCCCTCCAAACCTGTCCTATCCATGTACCTGTCTAACTGTTTCTTAAACATTGGGATAGTACCTGCCTCAACTACCTCCTCTGGCAGCTTGTTCCATACACCCACCATCCTTTGCATGAAAATGTTGCCCCTCAGATTCTTATTAAATCTTTCCGCCCTCACCTTAAAGCAATGTCCTCTGGTCCTCGATTCCCCCACTCTGGGCAAGAGACTCTGTGCGTCTACCCGATCTATTCCCCTCATGATGTTGTACACCTCTATAAGATCATCCCTCATCCTCCTGTGCTCACTTTTCATGTTGGCAGTGCTGTCGTCCTCGTATTACCACAGTGCTGGTCAGGACTAGCCATGAATGAATAAGACAAACATTATGAATGGTTGTTTCGCCTCTGTTGCATGCCATCAGTTCACTGAACCAGACAGTTCAGAGTCTTTGGGTTACACAAAAAGCTGGAGAAACTCAGCGGGTGCAGCAGCATCTAAGGAGCGAAGGAGATAGGCGACGTTTCGGGTCGAGACCCTTCTTCAGACTGGTTGGGGATCAGGGAAACGAGAGATATAGACAGTGATACGGAGAGATAAAGAACAATGAATGAAAGATATGCAAAAAAGTATCGATGATAAAGGAAACAGGCCATTGTAAGCTGTTTGTAGTGTGAAAATGAGAAGCTAGTGCGACTTGGGTGGGGGAGAGATAGAGAGAGAAGAAATGCCAGGGCCCGAGGGCTGAGGGAGAGGTGGGGAGGGGAGGAGGCAGCCAGGGTTAATAGAATTGAGAAAATTCAATGTTTAAGCACAGAGGATGCAGACTCCCCAAGCGGAATATGAGGTGCTGTTCCTCCAACTTGCGGTGTTGCTCATGCTGGCCGTGGAGGAGGCCCAGGACCGAGAGGTCGGATACGGAATGGGAGGGGGAGTTGAAGTGCTGAGCCACCGGGAGGTCGGGTTGGTTATTGCGGACCGAGCGGAGGTGTTTGGCGAAACGATCGCCAAGCCTCCGCTTGGTCTCACCGATGTAGATTAGCTGGCATCTGGAGCAACGGATGCAGTAGATGAGGTTGGAGGAGGTGCAGGTGAACCTTGAGAGTCCTTTGTGGACTGAGCATTTTGCCAGCAGTTCTCAGACAGACCCAGCAAAACATCTTGTGAGCAGCGTGTGCTGTGGTGTGTGGCTGTTCACAGCAGCACGAGCTCTCGGTAAACGACAGGGTGTGTCACTGCGCTGACCAGCGATCACCCCGTACACTAGCGCTATCCTACACACACTGGGGACCATTTACAATTTACAGAAGCCAATTAACCCACAAACCTGCACGTCTTTGGAGTGTGGGAGGAAACCGGAGCACCCGGAGAAAACCCACGCAGGCCATGAGGAGAACGTACAAACTCCGTGCAGACAGCACCCGTGGTCAGGGTGGAACCCGGATATCTGGCGCTGTGAGGCAGCAACTCTACCGCTGCACCACCGTGCCCCACTCTATGTCAGTGTAATATGTGCATAGGAGGCAGAGTCAGAATTCCCAGCTTTGTGGGTGGATCAACTTACAGGAACAGTCTTGGACTGGAATGCACACAAACAAAAGCTTTTCACTGTATCTCGGTACACGGGACAATAATGCTAAATTTAAGTGAATATTCCCCACAGCTCCATGTAGGTGTCAGGGTTTATGGGGAGAATGGGGTTAGGAGGGAGAGATAGATCAGCCACGATTGAATGGCGGAGTAGACTTGATGGGCTGAATGGCCTAAGTCTTATCACCTATGACCTTATGAACTCTTTAGTGAACAAGGCCACTTTGCGAGGTGGCTGCATATGTCAGCAGCTCGTTGCATCTTTCCGGATGAACATGGTTGAATGTAAATCACCAGTTGTCACTTAGGGGCCTGTCCCACGTGGTGATTTGTTTCGGCAACTGCCGGCGTCATTGACTGAGGTATCTGGGTCGGCGAAAGATTTTGAACATTTCCAGCGGCGACAAAAACAATGTTGCGACACTTGAGGCGACACCGCGCGGCAATACGCCGTCACGCCGCGAATTATACGGTGACCCTGACACGTCAGTCAATGATGCCGGCAGGCCAAGTGCAACAGGCCCGTCACTGACGTCCATCTTCCATGTTGTTGGCTGCGATGATTATGATGATTAAAACATGGAAGAATGCTGCACAGGAACAGGCCCTTCGGCCCACCTTGTCTGTACTGACCATGATGTAAACATAGTCTGTTCCCGTATTCCCGGCCTGTCCACGTGTCTGTCCAATGTAAACACCATGTCACGCAGGACTGCAGGGGAGGCGTAGCGGTAGAGTTGCTGCCTCACAGCGCCACAGCGCCGGATTCAATCCTGATTACAGGTGCTGTCTGTGTGGAGTTTGTACGTTCTCCCCATCATCCCGTGGGTTTTCTCCGGGTGCTCCGGATTCCTGCCATCCTACAAAGACGTGCAGGTTTGTAGGTTAATTGGCTTTGGCAAAATTAGTAAATTGTCCCCAGTGTGTTGGTTAGTGTGAGTGTGCAGGGTCATCGCTAGTCGGCACGGACTCTGTGGGTTGAAGGGCCTGTTTCCGCGCTGTATGTCTAAATTAAACCATGCATCTTCCCCCCCACCCCCCCCCCCACCCGCTGCACATTCCAGGCACTCACCAGCCTCTATGTTATAAAGTTGCCCCCCTCCCACCAATCTTCTTGAAACTTTGCCCCATAAAGAGGAAGATTTGTCATTATGAATCAGGCACCTTTGATGTCTCAGTGGCCAACCTTCCCCAGGTGGAACCCAGATAAGAAGTGATGAAAACACAAGCTCTGGAGCAACTCAGCGGCTCGGGCAGCAGCATCTGTGGAGGGAATAGACAGCCGGTGTTTCTCATCAGGACCCTTCTTCACACTGATCGTGGCACCGATCTGTTCACACAGGGTGGGCGGGTTGGTGGCGGCTCCATTGGCGGGGGCGGGCATGCTGAACTTTTAGGTACAAAAATTAGAAATGCAAAAGTGAGTGGTTTTGCAGATAGTGAAGATGGTTGTGAACGATTGCAGCAGGATCTGGATCGATTGGCCAGGTGGGCGGAGGAATGGTGGACGGAATTTAATACAGAGAAGTGTGAGGTGTTGCATTTTGGGACGTCGAACAAGGGCAGGACCTACACAGTAAATGGTCGGCCTCTGGGTAGTGTTGTAGAGCAGAGAGATCTAGGAGTGCAGGTGCATGGTTCCTTGAAGGTCGAGTCGCAGGTAGATAAGGTGGTCAAAAAGGCTTTTGGCACTTTGGCCTTCATCTGTCAGAGTATTGAGTATAGAAGTTGGGAGGTCATGTTGCAGTTGTATAAGACGTTGGTGAGACCGCATTTAGAATATTGTGTTCAGTTCTGGGCACCATGTTATAGGAAAGATATTGTCAAGCTGGAAAGATTACAGAGATGATTTACGAGGATGGTGCCAGGAATAGAGTGTCTGACTAACAGGGAGAGGTTGAGTAGGCTGGGTCTCTATTCCATGGAACACAGGAGAATGATGGGTGGTCTTATAGAGGTGTGTAAAATCAGGAGGGGAATAGATTGAGTAAACGCACGCAGTCTCTTGCCCAGAGTTGGGGAATTGAGGGCCAGAGGGCACCGGTTTAAGGTGAAGGGGGAAAGATTTAATAGGAGCCTGAGGGGTAACGTTTCAACACAGAGGGTGGTGGGTGTATGGAACAAGCTGCCAGAGGAGAACGTTGAGGCTGGGACTATTGCAACATTTAAGAAACATTTGGATTGGTGCATGGATAGGATAGGTTTAGAGGGATATGGGCCATTCGCAGGCAGGTGGGACTAGTATAGATGGGAGATGTTGGTCGGTGTGGGCAAGTTGGGCTGAGCAGCCTGATTCCACGCTGTATCACTCTATGACTAACAATTCAAGAGTTGATAACACTGAACACACTGAGCAACGTTTCAGCAAAACGCAAAGTGCTGGAGGAACTCTGCGGGTCAGGCAGCATCCGTGGAGAGGATGAAATGATGACATTTTGGGTCGGAACCCAGGCTTCAAGAAACGTCACCTGTCCATTCCTCCACAGATGCTGCCCGACCCACAGAGTTCCTCCAGCACCAGATTCCTGCCTGTGCAGTTGCTGGCTGTGTACCAGCTGAGGTGTGGTTGCCAGTTTCTGCTGGGCTGGCTGCTCCTCTCGATGAGCTTGACAAGCCCGAGACCAATTGCCCAACTCAGTAGAACATCCCAATAACTTCAGCTCGAGTTGAAGAATCAAGAAATGGGGCTGCCATTGAAATGTTTCAAATGATTTACGTGTTGTACCAAGTTCACATTTTGTTAGAGCACCTTGTTGGGCTTTCAAATCCCATCACAAGTGTGGTGTGTAACACTAAGTTTGGAGGCTTTTGTATAGGTGCCTGGATCTCAGGGAGTGGAGGGACATGGATCACGTGCAGGCAGAGATGAGCTTGTCTTGGCATCCTGTTCAGCATGGACATTGTGGGCCGAAAGGCCTGTACTCTTCTAAGGTGTCTGAAAATGTAGTGGAGGATTTACCACATGCTCTGCAACTGATAATGTTCCGTACTGGTCCCGACGTACCTATCTGTATGTGATCCTTCTCCCTCATGTTTCTCCTCTTGGCTTCCACCGCCTCTTCCCTTTTATCCTCTCATTCTCCTTCCCATCACACCTCCCTCCATCCCTTCCCATCCCTCCATTCCACCCCTCCCTCCCATCTCACCTTCGATGTAATATTATTTATTATCATTCCATATTGTGTGGTGCTGCAGCAGGTAAGAATGTCCTTGTTCTATCTGGGACACTTGATAATAAAACACTCTTGACTGTTGAGTTGACACCTTCACCTATTCTATCGATTCTATCTTGCCCTCAAATCCATCTCACCCTCTTTCCCCTCTAAGACTCCTACCCCTCATTCCTCTGGTACATTGGCCTTCACCAGTCATCAGAAGTTGGGAGGTCTTGTTACATTTGTATGAGACATTGGTTAATTTAGTGTATTTCAGTTTGAGGAAGTCTTTCCTATATCGTTTAAGCCTTTTGTATAATTTCAGCCTTTTCTGTTGTGCATCTATTTGTCTCCTTATGTATTTCCTAAACCAACTCATACGGAGTACTGACTGAAATTTTACAGTAGCCCTCTTTTGCTTAACCCACTGCCTAACCACCATACCCTTTTAGGCAGCCTGAATGCTAATGGTTGCATACCTCATTGACTGATATTGCACAAACTGGGAATGCCATGCTTTGTACCATCTCTGGATCGAAGTGACTGCTTGATGTTCAGCTCTGTATCGTTGCTGTACCACAATGGCAGACCAGCGTAGTTTCTTGAAATACTGACGCTGTTTATGCATCTGATAATAAGTCTGTATGACCTTGGCAGATTTGTGCATGCACCACAATTGCTTTCGAACAACCATTCCTCGGTAGGCAAGTCAAGTCAAAATCAAAAGAGTTTATTGTCATGTGTCCCTGACAGGATAATGAAATTCTTTCTTTGCATAGCACAACAGAACATAGAAGGCATTGACTACAATTCTATACGTAAATACACCCAGAATTAATAAATTAATAAAGTGCAAATAACAGATGGAGGGATATTAATGTTCAGAGTTCTGAGCTAAGTTTAATAGCCTGATGGCTGTGGGGAAGTAGCTATTCCTAAACCGGGTTGTTGCAGTCTTCAGGCTCCTGTACCTTCTACCCGAAGGTAGCAGGGAGATGAATGTGTGGCCAGGATGGTGTGGGTCCTTGATGATGCTGCCAGCCTTTTTGAGGCAGCGACTGCAATAGATCCCCTCAATGGAAGGAAGGTCAGAGTCGATGATGGACTGGGCAGTGTTTACTACTTTTTGTAGTCTTTTCCTCTCCAGGGCACTCAAAAATTGCCGAACCAAGCCACGATGCAACCAGTCAGCAAGCTCTCTACTGTGCACCTGATGAAGTTAGAGAGAGTCCTCCTTGACAGACCAACTGTCCGTAATCTTCTCCAGGCAGCCTGAAGCAGTACAACACTTCTGCGTACCTTCATGTAAGTCTTGCCATCACTTTCCATGTGAAGGTATGCGCTATAATGGGTTTGTACTAGTATTAGCTGCCAATCTCATTGCCCTGTGTGGACGGTATACTCTGTGCCTTCTAAATGCTGCTTGCATTACCGTTGCTGCCTTGTTTGTTCCGGATCTCTCTCCGTACCTTCATACCCCTGAGTGCAGCTTGAATAGTTAGAGTTGCCCTCTGGATGGCAATGTCCCTTTGCACTTGACCTTTGCCCCGTTTGCACTTGACCCGTGTCCCTTTTGCACTTGACCTTTGCCCCTTTTGCACGTGACCTTTGCCCCTTTTGCACGTGACCTGTGCCCCTTTTGAACTTGACCTTTGCCCCTTTTGCACTTGACCGTTGCCCCTTTTGCACTTGACCGTTGCCCCTTTTGCACTTGACCTTTGCCCCTTTTGCACTTGACCTTTGCCCCTTTTGCACGACCTTTGCCCCTTTTGCACTTGACCTGTGCCCCTTTTGCATGTGACCTGTGCCCCTTTTGCACTTGACCTTTGTCCCTTTTGCACTTGACCTTTGTCCTTTGAGGGACTCCGTGCCCTCTTTTGTTCAGGCCCCTTGCCTCTGGATGCCCTTGGAGGTTTTGGCGAGAAATGAGCCATTAATGCCTCCTGACACTCCTGGTACGTTTTGTCTGTGGGCTTTGCTGGCCGCAGTAACATACGTAAGGTCTGATAACCCTCTCTTCCCAAGCCTAATATGAACCATGCTCTCTTCTTTTCCTCTGCAGCGATATCATTGGAAATGAACAAAGCCTCCATGACTTCGGTCCATTTCTTAAAATTACACCCAGAATCTAACCGGGGCACGTTTCCTACAATTTGTAAAGCCATGCTACCTGTTGCTATTCAGGTGCACTATATTCTGTTCTCTCACTGAGTTTTCTGCCCTGGACTTCATCCTTTTACACACTAAGAAGTGACCCAGTACACTGACTATTACTAATTCTTATAATAATAGATTTATACTATTAACCACCATTTCATGTTAATAGCCAACTAGAACATTTTAAACATATTCCTTCTATGCCCAGATTTACTATTAATAACAGTGACCAATGCATTACATCCAAACAGTGCCGCTTTTACTGTGAAGGAATATTGAATAATGCATAACATTGCAACAGTGCTTTTATTGTGAAGGATTTCACCGGCCAGGCTTGTGGGCCTATGGACTCCGGTGCATCCTCGACCTCTCGGATTCTCCAGAGCTTCTCCCAAGGATAACGTTGCTGCTGGCCACTCCAGATCTCCGCTGCTACTGCTGGCTCATCTGTTGCTGTTAACTTGCCTGCCAAGTCAACTCCTGCTGCTGGTCCCGCTGCTGGGCTCGTCGCTGGCTCCATGGCCCACCTGGCTGCTGGACTCGTCTAGACTGTTCCCACCATCGGGGGCTGGGTTATGCACTGTGTCCCGCTTCTCTCGCAGGGCCTGGTCCTCTTCTGTCTCGCAGTCGGCTCTCTCACTCGGCCGGTCCACTCGTCCTGCGTGGCCGCACCCTCTTTTCTGCTCCCGGCCGGGCTGACTCCGTTTTGTCGGTGGCTTTTCTGGACCTGTCCGTGGCCTACCCGGTACTAGGCCCTCACTCAACGTCGGTGGCGGCTCCTGGGCCTGGCTGCGGGCTACATAGCCCTGGAAAACATTCAAAGCCGTTGGCGGTCACCGGACCTATCCGTGGCCTACACAATACATGGCCCTGGAACTCACCCGAAGTCGGTGGCGGCTGCTGGGCCTCTTAAGTCCCTTTGCCGTGGCTACACAGCCCTGGAAAACATTCTAGGTAAGTTGGCATCGTCGCTGTCCTGCTGGTTAGGCTTCCAGCTTCCAGTTTTCAGAATACAAGCATACAAATTAGCCAGAAAAAGCAACCTACCAGGGGACTGGGAGAAATTCAGAGTCCAGCAGAGGAAGACAAAGGGCTTAATTAGGAAAGGGAAAATAAATTATGAAAAAAAACTGGCAGGGAACTTAAAAACTGACTGCAAAAGTTTTTATAGATGTGTGAAGAGAAAAAGATTAGTTAAAACAAATGTAGGTCCCTTGCAGTCAGAAACAGGTGAATTGATCATGGGGAACAAGGACATGGCAGACCAATTGAATAACTACTTTGGTTCTGTCTTCATTAAGGAAGACATAAATAATCTGCCGGAAATAGCAGGGGACCGGGGGTCAAATAAGATGGAGGAACTAAGTGAAATCCAGGTTAGCCGGGAAGTGGTGTTGGGTAAATTGAATGGATTAAAGGCCGATAAATCCCCAGGGCCAGATAGGCTGCATCCCAGAGTACTCAAGGAAGTAGCCACAGAAATAGTGGATGCATTAGTGATAATTTTTCAAAACTCTTTAGATTCTGGAGTAGTTCCCGAGGATTGGAGGGTAGCTAATGTAACCCCACTTTTTAAAAAGGGAGGGAGGGAGAAAATGGGGAATTACAGACCAGTTAGTCTAACATCGGTAGTGGGGAAAATACTAGAGTCAGTTATTAAAGATGGGATAGCAGCACACTTGGAAAGTGGTGAAATCATTGGACAAAGTCAGCATGTATTTACGAAAGGTAAATCATGTCTGACGAATCTTATAGAATTTTTCGAGGATGTAACTAGTAGAGTGGATAAGGGAGTACCAGTGGATGGAACCAGTCTTATATCTAGACTTTCAGAAGGCTTTCGACAAGGTTCCACATAAGAGATTAGTATACAAACTTAAAGCACACGGTATTGGGGGTTCAGTATTGATGTGGATAGAGAACTGTCTAGCAGACAGGAAGCAAAGGGTAGGAGTAAACGGGCCCTTTTAAAAATGGCAGGCAGTGACCAGTGGGGTACCGCAAGGCTCAGTGCTGGGACCCCAGCTATTTACAATATATATTAATGATCTGGATGAGGGAATTGAATGCAATATCTCCAAGTTTGCGGATGACGCTAAGCTGGGGGGCAGTGTTAGCTGTGAGGAGGATGCTAGGAGGCTGCAAGGTGACTTGGACAGGCTGGGTGAGTGGGCAAAAGTTTGGCAGATGCCGTATAATGTGGATAAATGTGAGGTTATCCACGTTGGTGGCTAAAACAGAAAAGTAGACTATTATCTGAATGGTGGCCGATTAGGAAAAGGGGAGATGCAACGAGACCTGGGTGTCATGGTACACCAGTCATTGAAAGTAGGCATGCAGGTGCAGCAGGCAGTGAAGAAAGCAAATGGTATGTTAGCATTCATAGCGAAAGGATTTGAGTATAGGAGCAGGGAGGTTCTACTGCAGGTGCACAGGGTTTTGGTGAGACCACACCTGCAGTATTGCGTACAGTTTTGGTCTCCTAATCTGAGGAAAGACATTCTTGCCATAGAGGGAGTACAGAGAAGATTCACCAGACTGATTCCTGGGATGTCAGAACTTTCATATGAGGAAAGACTGGATAGACTCGGCTTGTACTCGCTAGAATTTAGAAGATTGAGGGGGGGATCTTAAAGAAACTTACAAAATTCTTAAAGGGTTGGACAGGCTAGATGCAAGAAGATTGTTCCCGATGTTGGGGAAGTCCAGAACAAGGGGTCACAGTTTAAGGATAAGGGGGAAGTGAGTGGTGAGTCTCTGGAATTCTCTGCCACAGAAGGTAGTGGAGGCCAGTTTGTTGGCTATATTTAAGAGGGTGTTAGATGTGGCCCTTGTGGTTAAAGGGATCAGGGGGTATAGAGAGAAGGCAGGTACAGGATACTGAGTTGAATGATCAGCCATGATCATATTGAATGGCGGTGCAGGCTCGAAGGGCCGAATGGCCTACTCCTGCACCTATTTTCTATGTTTCTGTGTTTCAGTGACACTTACTTGCTGCCCCACTTGTTTTCCTTGATCCAACCTTTCTTTACTTTGGCTCCAATTCAAAACCATTTGGCACCAAATCATTTTGCTTGGTGCCGTTCCACTTTGTCTCCTCTTTGTTTAAACTTTTTTTCTTTCTTGACAGTCCTTCCTTACTTTTCTGTTATTTTATCCTCGTCACCAATTGTTGTGTATTTGGGTGCTTGGAATTGACTTTAAATAACACTCAGATACAGGATTTACTAAACAAGCTTCTTTATTCCAGGATGCCACCTTGAGTCTCCTCAACGCATGCGTCCCCTCGCACGAGACATCTCATATGCTAATTATATTACAGTGTTTATTACATCACAGTGTTTATCTATAATGTTCTCATAAGCAGGACTGGAGACAATGTCTAAGAAGGAATCCGGTGATTTTGTTGCCACCATGTTTAAAGGATTAGACAGCAATGACAGACTGGAGAGGACAATTTAATTGGATCTTTAGTAGGCATTAAATAATTAGATTGACCGGTGTATATAAATAGAAGCTTTAAGCATGGTTCGAGTCACATGCTGCAGGCAGGCAGGCAGATGTTTTAATGTATGACACGCATGAATCCTGGAAACTGAGGGTTCCATTTAACATGATTTGTGAAAATGATTAAGTTAAATTTTAAGAAGAAATACAAGATAGAATTTTGTTTAGGAAGGAACTGCAGAAGCAGATTTAAACTGAAGATAGACACAAAAACCTGGAGTAACTCTGACAGGATTTGCAGTTTTCTTTTGGGAAGGAGTGAATACTGATGTCATAGAGTGGAAACAGGCCCTTCCTTCAGCCCAACCTGCCCACACCGACCAACATGCCCCATCTACACTAGTCCCAGAAGCAGGCCCTTCCTTCAGCCCAACTTGCCCACACCGGCCAACATGCCCCATCTACACTAGCCCCAGAGTCCCAGAAACAGGCCCTTCCTTCAGCCCAACTTGCCCACACCGGCCAACATGCCCCATGTACACTAGTCCCAGAAACAGGCCCTTCCTTTAGCCCAACTTGCCCACACCGGCCAACATGCCCCATCTACACTAGTCCCAGAAACAGGCCCTTCCTTCAGCCCAACTTGCCCACACCGGCCAACATGCCCAACTGCACAAGTCTCAGAGTCATGGAAACAGGCCCTTCAGCCCAACTTGCCCACACCGACCAACATGCTCCATCTACACTAGTCCCAGAGTCATGGAAACAGGCCCTTCAGCCCAACTAGCCCACACCGACCAACATGGCCAATCTGCACTAGTCCCAGAGTCAGGCCCTTCAGCCCAACTTGCCCACATCAGCCAACATTCCCCATCTACACGTGTCACAGAAACAGGCCCTTCCTTTAGCCCAACCTGTAGATGGGGGCAACATGCCCCATCTACACTAGTCCCAGAGTCACGGAAACAGGCCCTTTGACCCAATGCCCACACCGGCCAACATGCCACTACACCACTAGTCCCAGAGTCACGGAAACAGGCCATTCAGCCCAACTTGCCTACATCAACCAACATGCCCCATCTACACTAGTCCCAGTGTCAGGCCCTTCAGCCCAACTTGCCCACACCAGCCAACATGCCCCATCTACACTGATCCCAAAGTCACGGAAACAGGCCCTTCAGCCCAACTTGCCCACATCAAACAACCTGCCCCATCTACACTAGTCAGTGAGTCACGGAGAGATGACCGCAAAGCTGAGGCAGTGGGAAAATCAAGAGGCGATGGAATATGCTTCTAAACTAACCAGGACTGGTGCAGCGACATCAACACGGTATTGTCTAACTTCTGTTCTGTCAATCTAGAATCTTTCTTTATAAGCTGCAAACCCATTAATTCTTCGAGGGAATTGAGCTCTTTTATTCTCGCTGTAGTTTACATCTCCCCCCCACTTGTGATGGGCACATGGATATGCGGGGAGTGGAGGGATATGGATTGTGTGCAGGCAGAGATTAGTTTAACTTGGCATCATGGTGGGGATGAACATTGTGGGCCGAAGGGCCTGTTGGTATGCTGTACTTTTCTATGTTCATTTAGATAGGCATCTGCAGCTCTAGACAGGCAGGGAATGGAGGGGTGTAGGTTGTGTGCAGGTACATGAGATTAGTTGCTACCAGGGGCGGTACATACAGCCCCACTAACCACTGTTGGGTCG
Organism: Raja brachyura; assembly: GCA_963514005.1. The sequence goes on from OY740781.1 coordinate 152,997,496, forward strand.
CTTCCATCTACGAGTTCTTGCCTGTTGTGTCGTTGTTGAGCAAGTTTGTCTGTGTCCTGAGCTCCCATCTTGTTGCAGCTCTCATCTTGTGAAGCTGAGCCTTTACACAGTCCATTCACCAGGGGATGAAGATGATTTTGGAATCACTTCCTTCCATGTATTTAACTAATAACACTTTATTGCCACAGGTACATGGACAGAACTCTTCACCGCGCTCACAGACACCAAGGTAAAGCCGCAATGTTATTATTATATCCCGATAAAAGTCTGATTTGGGGAAGTCTGCAGAATATCTTGGCTGGGCACTTTCTGGCCTGGGCTCACATATCCGACACAAGGCCTGAGGCATGGTAGAGATGAGTGGGGAATGCAGAAAGCTTTGTGGGGCAGTGCGACTTGTTGGGCCGAAGGGCCTGTTTCCTCATTGTATCTGTAAAGTCTACACCACTGTGACGGGATGTCCACGTGAGGTGTACGGTGTGTTTCCTAGCGTGTGATCTAGTTACGTTACAAAACTTACCTTGAGCGGCACTGCAGTTCTGCCGCTCCCCGTGTGCGGGACTTTGGCGCCTTTCAGAGGGGGCTGGGTTTAAAATGCCGTTTTTCTCCAGACAGTTCAAATCGATCCATCTCAGGGAATTTCGTTGCTAAAGAGAAATCACTCCGACATTTGTTTTATGAAGGTATTTTTAAACTACGCTAGATCATTTATTAGCTAGAGTAATTTAAAAATCATCTTCTAAAGCCTTGAACGCCGACAACAGGAAGGATTTTACGTAGGGGATAAAAGAAGCTAGTTTACTTTTACATAAAAACGCGCTTCTTAGGAAGCCTTTAATCAAATTTTCATCATGCGAAAAGGGGACAAAAAAAAAAAAATACGAACCAGCAGTGTTTTTCCTGCCGACTGTGGGTTAAATTCACCGCAAACCTCAACGTTCCAATCCACCTCGTTCCACAAAAACCCACTCGCTAGTTGATTTAAATGGCCAATAATTTACGGGAATTAAACACTAATTTCCTTCCATTTGGCCTATAAATTCATGAAAATGAGATTTAAAAATTGTGTTATATTGTGAATTATTGTGTAAATGTTATTTGGACACTTAGGCAATTTAAAAAAGTTTATCTTTTCTTAAGAAATGGATAGATGTTTAGATCTAGTAATTGAATTTTGTAATTAGCTACAATTAGGTAACTAACTAATTATTTGCTTTAATTAAAGGTCATCCAAGTAAGATTGTTTCATATTTGTTTCATAATGCTCCAATCCATAATAACTGAAAATTTCACTGAGTTCTCTTCATTTTTAAGAAAGTTATGGGCTTTTGACTGTCCTCGATCACAGCTTTGGTGTTAAGTCAATGGAAAGGCAATGGGGAACAAGATGCTATTTTACAAGTATGTAAATGGCCATAACGTTTTTAATACTGAAGATATGAAAGTGAATTAGGTGTCAAATTAAACTTATTTTTATGCTTTATCTGATGGGATAGATTGCAGACTTGATTTTTAAAATCTCAAAATGTCGTAACATTGCTATGTGATGTACGCTGCTGATTGGCAACGCTTGCTTCATCCAGAGTACACTGGTGTACACACAACAGCAGCAGCTGGAGCAGACGGATGCCGATCTGGACGAGCGTAAAAAGATGATTGGCAGTCTGAAGGAGAAGCTACAGCGTGTGGAGCAGGCACTCACAGACATGGAGCAGGAACGCCGAGGATTTCACAACAATGCAGGAGCTGCAGGTACGGTTGTGTATAATTCTCATGTACTGATACCAATATTACCCAGTAACACAATACACAACACCGTGCAGGAACGGAAAGTACCGTCAGCTCATCACAGTCGTGTTTAGTCCTCATGCACTGACCCTGTAACATTACCCAGTAACAGTACACAACGTCGTGCAGGAGCTGCAGGTAGCATCAGCTCACATCCTCATGTACTGACTGTAGATTGGCTATAGCATGTTAGCCAATTCCGCCTAGTTATAACATTCATAGTGTAAGATTCAACTCACTGTCTGGCAGTTAGAGCTGCAGTGTGAACGTGTGATGACCTGCTTACTAGTTAATGACCTGAACAATAAAGATGCTTGTGTTTCAACCTGTGTGAGTCTGGACTCCTTACATGGTGTCAGATAATCGGGTCTACCCCGCTCATTTGAAAAGGAGAGGCTAAGCACAGGCAGACTTAACTCAGAGCTCCCGTGGATTTTGAAGAAACTGAATCACGTGACTCCGAAGTAAAATAGTAAGATTAAACAAGAACTTACCAGTTTGAAGTTTGATCTTTATTTTACGAGGTGTTGCGATGAGGGATTTCGTGCCCTCTGCTCCCAGCCCTCTATCATAAGTTCAACTGGTATAGTCAAGTTTTAATCTTACTATCTTCGTTTTGTGATCTGTGATTCCACACCGCTGCTTTGAAGAATGCCGCGCATGCGTGTTGGCGGGGTCTTCACGAAATCCCTCATCGCAACTCCTCATAAAATAAAGATCAAAGTTCAAACTGGTAAGTTCTTGTTTAATCTTACTATTAAATCCTGCTATGGAAATATTAAGACAGCCAGTGCCAATAATTCTAGAAGCATTAAAATCGATGTATTGGCATTAAACGATTAACCTTAAGATTCAAGCTTGCATGTGCAAAAGAGCTTACTAATACAAAAAGCAGAACTGCTGCATCTGCACAACTTGTGAATGTGCAGACTGGCTAACCGCAGACGACTGGCTTTTAGCAAAAAGTGAAAACCAGCTCCATATTTGGAGGTGGCTGATGGCCTTTGCACCTTACATCATGTCTGATATGAAGAGATACGTGGAAGAAATGTAATTGGGTAAAAGGGGAGAAGAGGAAAGCTTTGCATTAAGAGTATATAAGGTGGTACCTGCTGAAGAGAAGTAGCGAGTCTTTGCAGGGTTACCTGGTCTGTGGCCGGGTGAACTGATGTAAAGACTCTTGCTCAATAAAACGTACGTTTTTGGTAACCCAGTGGTCTGGTCGATTATTGTCGCAACAACCGATGAAAAAAGTTTAAATCCTCATTTGGTGTCAGAAGTGGAATGTCAACCGACGACTGATCCTGCCGGTTGAGAACGCCGACGGGCGGGGAGATCGGAGGAGGAGTGGGCACCCAAGTGAGAACGGTTCTGGCGGGCCCTTGGGGACAAGGGCCGTGGATTGCGGAGCCAACTTGGTGACGAGGAGTCGGTCGGCTGCAGGCTTAGAGGTGGATCCATGCTGGTTGGGTAACCAACGTAACACCTTTTAGCCACAATGTCAACAGGAGCAGGAGTACAGGGTATTCGGAATACCCTGCGAATAAGCGTCAAGGACCTCAGCGAGGGGACCCCCTTCTCACGAGACCTGTTCGTGAAGGTCTTGCTCGGGGCCCTCAAATTTGAGGCTAAGGACATCCACTGCCTCCAGGATTTCCCGGGTAACGGATATTTTGACGTTACCTTCAAGTATCCGACGGGATGGCAGAAGGTGATGGAAGACTTCCGGGAGAGGGGGAATGAAGCTGTGCTGTCGCTGCTGAAAGTGCAGCTGCTCTTCATCCTCCCCACACAGAAGGAAAGGTTGATCACGGTGCACATGTTCAACCCACATGTGCCCGTAGTGGATGTCCTCACCGCTATGTTGAGGGAACAGGGAACTGTGTGGACGTGAAGGACATACACGGGATTTGGTCGAGCAAGAGGCAAGTTAAGGTGAAGCTGAGGGTGGACAAGGACGGAAAAATTGTCCACACCCCCTCGGTTTTCGCGATTGGAGGAAACCGAGGATACCTGAGCTACGTAGGGCAACCCAGGCTGTGCAGGAAATGCAACAAACCTGGGCATGTGATGGCCCAATGCACAGCAGTTGTCTGCAAAAACTGCAAGATGGAGGGCCACGAGACAAAGGACTGTCAGGCCAGCAAGAACTGCAACCTGTGCGGGGAGGCAGGCCACCTTTACAGGGCTTGCCCTAAAAGAGCCTGCACCTATGCACAGGCGATAAGAGGGGCTGCTGCCAGCGCGCCCAAGGAGGGTGAAGCACCCCCCACCACTGCCAAGACCCCAGCAGAAAGAAGGAACGCAGATGAGAACAGCCCAACCACCTTGAAGCCCCAAGTGCCAGAAGGAGACGCCCAGCATCCTGCCCAGGAGGGAAAATCAATGGAGGAGAAGGAACTGAAGGAGAAATGGACAACAGTGACGTACAAGAAGCAGAGGGTTCAGCCCAAAGAGCCGAGGCCACAAAGGACTGGTAAGTCCAAAAGTAAACCCCAAAAAAGATGTCTTTCTCTTACAGAAGGCAGCAACCTCTCCTCTTTGTCGGAGGATGAGGCGACCGGGAAGTCCCAACGAGGGAGGCAGAGGAAGAAAACGGGGGAGGCGAAGAGAGAGGCCACGACGATCACCTCCCGGCCCCAGGAGACTGAGAGCAGAGAAGCGGCCGAAGGGCTCCAGCCCCAGGACATCAGGAGCAGTGCAGCGGTCGAGGGGCTCCAGCCCCAGGACATCGGGAGTAGTGCAGCAGTCGACGGGCTCCAGCCCCTGGAGACGGGGATCATCATGGCGGCCAATGGGCCCCAGCTCCGGGCGACCGGGAGCAGCGCAACGGCCGATGGGCCCCAGCTCCGGGTGACCGGGAGCATTGCAGCGGCCAATGGGCCTCAGCTCCGGGTGACCGGGAGCATTGCAGCGGCCAATGGGCCCCAGCTCTGGATGACCGGGAGCATTGCAGCGGCCAATGGGCCCCAGCTCCGGGCGACCGGGAGCATTGCAGCGGCCAATGGGCCCCAGCTCCGGGCGACCGGGAGCAGCACAACGGCCAATGGGCCCCAGCTCCGGGCGACCGGGAGCAGCGCAACGGCCGTTGGGCCCCAGTTCCGGGTGACCGGGAGCATTGCAGCGGCCAATGGGCCTCAGCTCCGGGCGACCGGGAGCATTGCAGCGGCCAATGGACCCCAGGTCCGGGTGACCGGGAGCAGTAAACCAGCCACCGTGACCCAGCTACAGGAGACGGAGGAAGCCGTGTGCCCGAAAGGGGGTGGAATGAGAAGGCCCCCCCCCCCAATGACACCTTTGGTTGCGCCACCAGAAACCCACCTCATCGCTGGATTCCTGAGCCCAGGAAAGCTGAGGCAATTCACCGAAGTGGGGGGAATGAGGGGACATGGAAATGGTCAGTGACTCTAAAGACAATGGAGCTCAAACTGGCATCTTTAAACGTGCGCAGTATAAAGAGCACTGCGTGATGTGTGAATGCTTTACAGTACCTGGCCAAGGTCAAGGCAGATGTGACTTTTCTTCAGGAGTGCGGGCTGCCACACCTCCGCTGCTATCGGAGGTGGTCGCGATGGTGGCCCCACGGACTGTCGGTGTGGTCGGGGGGCAATGACTGTCGTGCTTCTGGCCTGGGGATTTTGCTTGGTGAGACCACATCTGGAGTATTGTGTACAGTTTTGGTCTCTTAATTTGAGGAAGGACATCCTTGAGATTGAGGCAGTGCAGCGTAGGTTCACGAGATTGGTCCCTGGGACGGCGGGACTGTCATATGAGGAAAGATTGAAAGGACTAGGCTTGTATTCACTGGAGTTTGGAAGGATGAGGGGGCATCTTATAGAAACATATAAAATTATAAAAGGACTGGACAAGCTAGATGCAGGAAAAATGTTCCCAATGTTGGGCGAGTCCAGAACCAGGGGCCACAGTCTTAGAATAAAGGGGAGGTCATTTAAGACTGAGCTGAGAAAAAACGTTTTCACCCAGAGAGTTGTGAATTTGTAGAATTCCCTGCTACAGAGGGCAGTGGAGGCCAAGTCACTGGATGGATTTAAGAGAGAGTTAGATAGAGCTCTAGGGGCTAGTGGAGTCAAGGGATATGGGGAGAAGGCAGGCACGGGTTATTGATAGGGGACGATCAGCCATGATCACAGTGAATGGCGGTGATGGCTCGAAGGGCCGAATGGCCTCCTCCTGCACCTATTTTCTATGTCTGTTTACCGCGATTTATTTATTTCATTTCGGAGTCACGCGAGTGACTTCGTGAAGAACCCGCCAGTACGCATGCGCGACATATCGTCGCAACGCGTTGCTGCCGACGGCTGGCGGTGGAGCGCGGCTCCCCACCAGCCCTTCATAAGGAACCGCTAAGGTAAGTGACAGTAACCTTAAGTTGGTTGGTCCTTGTTGGTAGTGTGTTCTTTCAGCAGGGACATGGAAGGGAGGAACAAAGGCCGTAGGACGTCCGTCCAGAGTCGCCGGCCACCCATCCCGGAGCCCTCATCAACGGCTGCACCTGCGAGTCAGGCCGGGAAGAAGGCGGGGAAGTCGGGGAACCCTGCCGCTACAGGGCCCGACCCGCCGATACACCGGAGCTCCAGCGAGGATTCCGTGGAGCAGGATTTTGGTGTACCACCGGAGCAGGTAGACCCTGACTCCGTATCGAGGTCGCCAACGGGCTCGTTGGCCGACCTGGGCAAGGGCTCGCGTGCGGCTGCACGACCCTTCTCCCTGAGCCCTCGGAGGAGAGGGAGGGATGGAGCCTGTAAGCCTAACCCTTTAGGGGCAAAGGCGTCACCTGCCGCTAAAATGCGGAGTGGTGTTATGGCCGGACTCAAGTCCACTGGGAGACCTATCAGGACCAGTGTTGACTCCCCAACCATCGAGACCAGGAAGAGTCACTTGGGAGGAGTCCCGCCACAGTCACCGAGTCCCCCGTGGATGGGAGGACGGGACCGTACGTCGGCTAGGCCCACGATGTGGGCAGCCGGCAAGCCCGCGCGGGCGTCGGGTCACCGTGCTGAGGCATTGGGTGCCGACTCTCCACCGCGTTTGCCCTCCGAGGCAGCGAGATCAGGCTCCACCAAAAGGAGGCGTTTGAGCGCACCTCCCGCGCGGGAATCGCTCAGCTTTGCTGCGGCGGCTGGAAGCAACAACTTCCGGCACCGGGTTCACCTCGACGAGGTGCGGGCCGATGAACGGAGCCTCAGCAGTTCAGCAGAACATGAGGACTCCGACCGCCCGAGTGTTAAGGGTGAGGGGCGTATTGACCGGATGGAGCGGATGCTGGAGCTCCTCTTGCACAATCAACGGCAGGAAGCATCCAGCTCCAGAGGGCACAGGGAGGTTTCACCATTCTCAACAGGCAGCCTGAGGCAGCCAGAGGAGGAGGACATTTTAGACCCTACACCAGTTCCATCGGAGGTGCCGCAGGAAGAACTCCTCGACGTAGCGGCAAAATTTGCATCTTCGGAGACATCGGGACTACCCCTCAACCCCAAACTGGCTGCCACCGTGGACTTCCTAACTATCCACCAGCTCCAGGAGGAAGTTCTATCGCAGGCCATCAACAGGCACAAGGCCCCAGCCAACTGCAACTCCCTCAACGTGCCCACAGTCAATACGCCAATCTGGGGCAACATCGGCACAGCCATCAGGACCCAGGAGATAAAGCTCCAGCGCATCCTGAAGCTGCTTACTGCTGGGATCACCGCGGTCGGTGGACGGAGAGGACCTAAGCACGGAGCAGGAGGATGCTCTCGCTCTGCTGTGTGCTACTCAGCATGAAATATATGCCTTCTGGAAGAGTGTCATCCGCCCCACGCTCAACCCGAAATTCGCGGGGTAGTGTAAGGCGCCTCCTACACCACCGCCCAGACAGTTGTTCGGGGAAGACCTCCCGAAGAGGGTCAAGGAGCTGGACGACCACGCCAAAACGGTGGGACTGATGCGGTCTCAGATCGCGCCCAGGCAGGCGGCCAAGAAAGCGCCGTTTTACAGGCCACGAGGCCCTGCCACCAGACCGGCACGGACCTACACTCCAGCTCCGCCTCAATACCAACAGCCCCAGCTTTAGGGCAAGGCCCGCAGCGGCCACCATGGAAGATGCGGACACCGCATCATCAGCCCAACCCAGCACCTCCACGTCCCGCCAAACATGTCAAGGACCGCCGGTAACCATGGAGGTAAGGCGGTCTGGTTTTCATGCACCTATGTGCTTAACGTGTTGGTGGGCGACTGCGGTTCTTCACGGGGGCATGGGAAACTATCACTTCAGATGAGTTTATCTTACAAAGTATTCAAGGCCATGAGATTGAATTCACCAATGGCAACATCCCTCCATCCCAGCATATGCCCGATCGGAAATTTACGCTGTCTAGCACTGAAATGGCAGCAGGCTATGCTGAAATCTTAAGGTTACAAGAAAAAGGCGTGATAGAAAAAACTATACACAAACCAATTGAATTTGTATCCAACATATTCACCAGGCCCAAGAAGGATGGAGGATGTCGGGTTATTATTGATCTGACCCAGGGCTTTAGTGCCCACAGGGCTTTAAGACCGGTCCCTAGGAGGGGTGCGCCACCAAGACAAGTAATTGTAAAGGTGGTTTATGACAGTGTCTTTGAGGATATGATGAAGATAATCATAAGAAAAAGAAATCTGAAATACGAAGGAGATAACATCAGTATCTTCAGAGACTACCCGGCCGAAGTGGCTAAAAGAAGAGCTCTATTTACAGAAACAAGACGCATCTTGAGAGACATAAAAGGAATAAAGGAGATCAGATATGGTTTGGTGTACCCGGCAATACTTAGAGTTACCTACGAGAATAAGGATCTTCGTTTCACCAAACATACAGCGGCACTGGAATTTGCTCGGAAAATACTGAAGGAGGCAGAAGAAAGAGAAGAAGGAGAAGAAGGAGACGCTGTGGAAGAAGGAGTAGACCCAACTGGGTAGTGGATGAATGAACTTTATGGACCTGTGGCTGTGAATCATTTACTGAGAAAAAGGCGGAATAATGGACATCGATTTGTAGTTTTATAATGTTTACTAATTAATTAATAAATACTAATTTGTAATTTTTAATTATTAATTATTAATTACTAATTAGTTTGATTTCCCTTACTCCCCTTATATAGTATTACTAATTATGATAATAATTATAGCTGAGATTAACAACTAAAAATTAGTAATATGAATAATAGAAAAATTTATTAAGAAAATAAAGTTAGCACCCCCACCCCAATATACACAGTATTTCAAATAAGAGCTGGAATATTTAACATCTTTTTTTTTAATACGGAAGTCGTTAGATTAGTAGCCATGTTAGTGTGGCTTTCACTTGCACTTACTACACATTATATAAGTGTAGTTTCTTTTTTTTCTGATCACCTTTTTTTCACCCTTTACTTTTTTTATATTCACATTTGTTATTATTTTTGTTATTTTTTGCATAACACATACTTGATATTATATTATATATTATATAATTATGACTTTTATCTATTTTATATAATCAGATTAAATGAATATGGTTTAACGGAATTGGAAATTCGCATCGGACTGAAGTTGGGGTGTAGTGTCGGGCTGGAGGAGCCAAGAAGGCTACTCCAAAAAAAGCCACCCTAACAATAAAATGCAGGATATGAATGTAAGGAATGGAGATGATGGAATCACCTTCTGTAGCTGGAATGTTAAAGGAATCAATGAACCAATTAAAAGGGGAAAGGTACTAGCTCAGTTGAATAGATTGAAATCTGGAGTTATGTTTCTTCAAGAGACACATCTTAAAAAAGATGCTCAATATAGATTAACCGCGAAATGGATTTCAAAAGTATATCACTCTTCGTTTATACACAAATCTAGAGGAGTTGCAATAATTATTCGTAAAGGTATACCTTTTAAACTTAATTCATTAATAGAGGATAAGGAGGGTAGATATTTAATAATTACAGGGGAACTACATTCAAAAAAAGTAATTCTTATGAATATATATGCACCTAATTTTGATAATCCACTATTTTTTAAGAAAATATTTAATAGTATTCCTATATCCACCCAATATAATTTAATAATTGGAGGTGATTTTAATTGTACTTTAGATAATTATCTGGATAGATCTTCTACAAAAATTAAGGCTCTCTCTAAATCAAGCAAGCTTATAAACTCCTTTAGTAAGACATTGAATGTTAAAGATATTTGGAGATTGGATAATCCTACCGGACGGGAATATTCATTTTTCTCGCCGGTATTTGGAACATATTCGAGGATTGATTATTTCTTAGTAGACTCAAAACTACTCCCCTTTACATATGATGCAAAGTATCATAATATTATTATCTCAGATCATGCCCCTTTAACATTTAAGATAAAATTAAAAGATATGGTTAATAAAACTAATATTTGGAGATTCAATACACAGATATTAAAGGATAAAGACTGCTGTAACTATGTGGAGAAACAGATTAAATTATTTTTTGAAACTAACGATAAACCTGAGACTTCCTCATTACTATTATGGGACACATTTAAAGCATTTATGCGTGGTGCAATAATATCAGCACAAGCTCATTTTAATAAAGAAAATCGAAAGATGGAGCAAAAGTTAGAAAAAGAGATAAACCAATTAGATAGTGAAAATATAATACACCCTTCAAAAGAGTTGAGTAATAAAATTGCAATATTAAAATATAGATTAAATAAAATTTATGCTGACCAAGTGATAAAATTATACCAACAAACTAAACAAGTTCATTTTGAATTCGGTGATAAACCTCAAAAATTATTAGCACGACAACTCAGAAGATTAGACGATGAAAAAACTATACATAGTATTAGATCGGCGCAGGGAAATACGTTGACTATACCAAAAGACATTAATGATACATTTTTACAATATTATCAAAATCTTTATTCATCTAAATTAACAGGGCAAACAGATGAAATGGAAACATTTCTAGAAAAATGTCATTTTAATAAGTTAAATTTTGAGAGTAGGCAATTATTAAATGCTGAAATATCTGTAATAGATATCGAAGAATCAATTGGATCGTTAAAAAATGGTAAAACAGCGGGCCCCGATGGCCTGAGTGCAGAATTTTATAAAAAATTTCACGATCTACTTTCACCTAGATTACAAACAGTGTACAGACACACCTATGAGTTAGGAAAATTACCAGACTCTTTAAATGAATCTACAATTACATTAATTCCTAAATTAGATAAGGACCTGGAAGACCCTGGATCATACCGAGCGATTGCCCTTTTAAATACTGATCAAAAAATACTAACTAAAGTACTCTCTCGGAGGCTAAGTTTAGTGATTTCCAAAATAATACATTATGATCAAACAGGTTTTATTCCAAAACGTTACTCATCACATAATCTTAGACGCTTGTTTAACATTATTTACTCGAGAAGAAGGAGAGATATAGAATTAGCAGTTATATCGTTGGATGCTGAAAAAGCATTCGACCAGGTGGAATGGTCATATTTATTTAATATAATGGAAAAATATCAACTGGGGGACGGATTTTGTAAATGGGTAAGAATATTATATTCTAACCCTACTGCAAGAATTTTAACCAATCAAATATTATCACCTAAATTTAATCTCTTTAGGGGATGCAGACAGGGATGTCCGTTATCCCCTTTATTATTTGCCTTGGTGATAGAACCTCTGGCTGAAAGAATCAGATCAGAACCCGAAATATATGGGTACAACACTGACATAACAAATAATAAGATATCTTTATATGCAGATGATATTCTGATTTATATTACTAAGCCGGAACGTAGTATTCCAAAGCTATTCAATGTTATAAATGAATTTAGTGTATTTTCAGGATATAGGATTAATTGGAGTAAAAGTGACATAATGCCTATAACTGGTATAAATGTAAATATATTACAAAAATACCCATTAAAAATAGTTACAGATAAATTTAAATATTTAGGAATTAATGTGTCTAAATCCTATAAATTATTAATTAAAGCTAATTATTATCAATTATTAGAGAAACTTAAAAAAAACATTTTATATTGGAAAACACTTCCTATATCTATGATCGGTAGAATTAATGCTATAAAGATGATTTTTTTACCACAATTGTTATATTTATTTCAGGCAATTCCTTTTTTTCTTCCAAAAAGTTTTCTAAAAAAAATTGATACCATAGTTAATAATTTTGTCTGGGATTACAAAAGCCATAGAATAGGTAAAAAACACTTATGTAAGTCGAAGATAAATGGAGGGCTGGCACTTCCAAATTTTTTATATTACTATTGGGCAGTCCAGATTAAGAATATGAATTTTTGGTGGGTAAATATGGATGTTGAACCAATGTGGCTAAAAATGGAAAAGGAAGACTGTTTACCCTTCACTATAGAGTCGATTATTTTCGCACCAAAGGAAGTACAAAAAAAGACTTATAGGGACAACATTATCATTCATAATATTAGGCGTATTTGGAAACAGATAGTTAAGACCCTACATCTGGATAATCTTTCTTTTAGGTTATCAATTAGGAATAATCCACTGTTTAAACCCTCAATCTTAGATGCGGGGTTTAGACTGTGGGAGGATTTAGGAATTAAAAGAATAGAACACCTTTATAGAAATGGAAAATTATTATTATTTGAAGAGTTACAAGATATTTTTGGATTACCTTCACAACATCATTTTAGGTATTTACAAATTAGAGATTTTATTAAATGTAACACATACGACTATAAAAATAAAGGACCAGGCTTATTAGATGAAGTGTTTAATTTACATCCAAATACGGATAAGCTTATAGCTTATATCTACAATATTATTTTAGATAAAGAGAACCCAACAACTGAAACATATCGTCAAGCATGGGAAAATGAAATTGGATTACCTATAACGAAAGAAACTTGGGAAGAAAGCTTACAAAGAATACATTGGTGTTCTTTGAATGCCAGACATACATTGATACAATTTAAAGTTATATATAGATTACACTACTCGAAAACCAAATTAAAAAGTATTTTTCCTAACCTTTCCTCTATTTGTGATAAATGTAAGAATTTTGAAGCAAATTTAATACATAGTTTTGTAACATGTCCACGGTTGAATTTTTATTGGATTGAAATTTTTAAAGTTATTTCGGAAGTCCTTAAGGTTAAACTTGACCCAGACCCAAAATTAATAATATTTGGAATCCCGGAGCCAAATTTGGTACTCACAATTAATCAAAGAAATTTTTTTGATTATTGTTTAATAATTGGGAAAAAAATGATACTTAAATTTTGGAAGGGAACATTATCCCCAACAATTAAAATGTGGAAAGCAGAGATGTTGGAGACGTTGAATTTGGAAAGAATTAGATTTGTCCTTTTGGACAAGTATAATTCTTTTGAATTGATATGGTCTCCATATATACAGTATTTAGAGAAGTAGCTATTCTTGGAATCACGGCTTCGACGGGCACCCTATGGATCCGATGCGAATAACTTACCTATAATTGATAATATTGTGTATTTATTAGAGATATTTCTGAATGAAATAGTATCTCGTACAATGTCTTTAGTTTTTGTTTATATATATATATATATATATATATATATATATATAATATTATTGTTTTTCAAATTATCTTTTTAATTTTTAATTGATATATGTGCGAAAAAAAAATTTTTTATTCCCTTTTATTTTTCCTTTTTTCTTTATTCTTTTATATATCTTTTTCTTTATTTCCATAAAAATAGAAGATATTATGTATTGATATGCTATTTGTAGTAATACTGAATTAAGGTGTTAGTTTATAAAGTAAGCTATATATTGTAAACTATTTACTTCAAATTAAAAAAAATATTATATATTATTGATCTGACCCATTTGAATACCTTTGTAACATATACCCATTTCAAAATGGACACGTTCGAAACAGCCAAGTCATTGATTTCTCATGGCTGCTTTATGGCATTCATTGATTTAAAAGATGCATACTATTCTGTATCCATTCGGAAACACCATAGGAAGTTCTTAAAATTCATCTGGATGGATCAGCTCTGGCAATACAGAGCTTTGCCAAATGGGCTTACCACAGCCCCTAGATTATTTACTAAATTACTCAAACCTATTCTGGCCACGCTACGGAAACAACATCATATAGTGATGGCCTATTTGGATGATATCTTGATTGTTGGCAACACCCTGGAATCAGCTGAACTGGCAGTTTCAGCCACTGTGGCAATTTTTCAGGAAATAGGGTTCATTATCCATCCAGATAAGTCAAAGTTCTGCCCTTCACAGGTCATGGATTATCTGGGGTTCACGGTGGATTCCAATCCCATGAAGGCCACCATACCAGCTAACAAAGTTGGGGATGTCACCCAAGTATGTGAGGATTTAGTCTGGGTCAGTATACCATCAATTAGACAAACTGCTGAGGTGATTGGCAAGATCGTAGCACTTTTTCCAGCTGCTCAATACGGACCTTTGCATTACCAAAATTTGCAAAGAGCCAAGATCTCAGCGTTAAAACAAAACGCTGGACATTTCGACAGACCAATGCAGCTGCCTCTTAAAGCTAAGATTGAGTTACAATGGTGGGTGGACAATATTTGTGACTCATTTAAACCCATCATTTTGCCCAATCCGATGGTATACTTACAAACAGACGCAAGCTCCCATGGCTGGGGAGCTACGGACAACTACTCTAGTTGTGGGGGCAGATGGGACACCCTTGAATCTACTCTGTTATTGTCACAAGGGATAAACTATTTGGAGTTGCTTGGAGCATTTCACGGACTTCGAGCTTATTGTTCTAATCTTACTGACGCTCATGTCCGTCTCCAAATAGATAATACCACTGCGGTGGCATATTTAAACCATATGGGCGGTACCAGGTCAATTTCATGTGATGAATTGGCAAATACAATTTGGCTCTGGTGTATTCAACGGAATATTTGGATTTCAGCTACCTATTTACCAGGTGAGCTCAATACTGTGGCGGACACCAGGTCACGCAAATTCAATGACAACATCGAGTGGATGTTGGATCCTCAAATCTTCGCTAAAGTTACACCCAAATTTGGTAAACCGGATATCGACCTCTTTGCGTCGCGGTTGAACCATCAGGTACCAACATACGTTTCGTGGGAACCAGATCCTGGGGCAATGGCGATGGATGCGTTCTCACTGGACTGGGGGAAATGGTTCTTCTATGCATTTCCTCCATTTTGCCTCATCAGTCGGGTATTGCGGAAAATCCAGATGGATGCTGCCAAGGGCATTCTTATCATACCCGACTGGCCTACGCAGCCATGGTATCCGGTGGTCTTTGATATGATCAGTCAAGCTTGGGTCCTCTTAGAGGGTTGCCCACAATTGGTCATTAATCCTGTGTCAGGGGAACCACATCCCTGCCACAGCTATCTAAACTTGTTCGCTTGCAGGTTCTGAACAGGCCATTACTGCGGTATGGCCTATCACCCAGAACAATGGATACCATCGGAGCGTCATGCCGGGAGTCCACCAGGCGGCAATACCGCTCCCACATCCGGAAATGGGAAACCTACTGCGGCCGCTCCCACATTGCATATGACGCTGTAACCATAACCGACGTATTGGAATTCCTGGCCGGGTTGCACCATGATGAACACTTGAGCTACAGTACCATCAACAGCGCCAGAAGCACGCTGTCATTCTACCTCAATATTGAGGTAGGATCCAACAGGCTGGTGTCCAGGCTCATGCGGGGAATATTCAATTCCAATCCGCCCAGACCACGTTATAACATCACCTGGGATATCGGGAAAGTATTAACCCTGCTCAGGACGTGGTCGCCCATGGAGGGGCTAGAGCTGGACAAACTCACCCTGAAGCTGGTGATGTTACTGGCACTGACTTCAGCGCAGAGGGTACAGACACTCCATAAAATCCGGATCGACAGGATGATCTCTACCCCTGCAGAAGTAGTCTTCTTTATAGATGAGCTACTCAAGCAGCATAGACCTGGGTTCACAGGGCTGCAGCTGAAGTTCCCGGCATACCCCGCCGATGCGAGGCTATGTTTAGCCGCCCATATCCGTCACTATGTCAAAGTGACAAGAAACCTAAGGGGAATGGAGAAATACCTGCTTGTCACTCACAAGAAACCTCACCATCGAGTGACGGTTCAGACGATATCCAGGTGGCTCAGGATCGTCTTGGGTAAGTCAGGTATCGACACCAATGTCTTTAAATCCCATTCCACCAGGGCTGCATCAACGTCGGCGGCGAGGGTCATGGAGGTGCCCATGGACCATATTCTCGCCACAGCAGGATGGGCGAATGAAGCCATCTTTCAGTGGTTTTATAACAAGCCTGTTGCCGCTCCTCTACAGTTCGCGGAGGCCGTGCTGAATGCAGGTCAAGAACGTGGAGATGTCCCCGAATGAGGGGTTTTTGCTTTGATTGTTAATAAATATTATTCTTGTTTTTCAGTACAAGCAGTCTGGAAAGTTGTTTACTCCCATCCATCCTTAATAGTGGTGTGTGACAGCATGGACATGGTCCAGGGCGTGAAATCACAGAGCTTTGAAGTCTTCACGAAGTCACTCACGTGACTCCGAAATGAAATAGTAAGATTAAACGAGAACTTACCAGTTCGAAGGTTGATCTTTATTTTATGAGGAGTTGCGATGAGGGATTTTGTGCCCTCCGCTCCCAACCCTCGATCATAATCAACTGGTAATTAGAGTCTCTTCAATCTTACTATGCCAAGTCATTTCTTTGTTGTTGTTTCTGTGATTCCACACCGCTACTTTGAAGAATGTCGTGCATGCGTGCTGGCGGGTTCTTCACGAAATCCCTCATCGCAACTCCTCATAAAATAAAGATCAACCTTCGAACTGGTAAGTTCTCATTTAATCTTACTATTTTACCAGTGTTGATTGGGATTCAAGCAGAAGCCTCCACGTGGCCCATCCCGGGCAATGCTGACGACAGGAACTGCACCACAGTGACTGACTGAAGTAGCCAATTCTGCAACCACCGACCGTCAACGACAGTCAGGTTTTTCCCTGCGAGCCACAATGCCGGAGTTAGTAGTGACCTCAATCAATGTGGAGGGATACACTAGAACGAAGGCTGATGTGCTAGCTAGCCACTGCAACGGAAGTGATATTGTCTGTATGCAGGAGTCCCACCTGGGTCCGACGAGCAACCGGCCAACACCACCAGTTATGAAACTGGTAGCTGAGATACGTCATCCCAAGTACGGATCAGCCATGTTTGTGAAGCCCCTGTTGGACGTCAGGGACATCCACACTGGCAGCTCAGACACCAACATAGAGACTGTTACTATCTGCCTGCCAGAGATTTCCATTACCTCGTTGTATAAACCACCTGCCTGCCCCCTTGTACGGCCTGACCTACCACCTAAGTGCAGGAAGAAGTATGCTGTTGTGATCGGGGATTTCAATTCCCATCACACAATGTGGGGCTATGACTCTACCAACAGCGATGGTGAACTAGTCGAAAGCTGGATGGAAAACACATTCATGCAACTGGAGTTGATTCACAATGCTAAACTCCCCAAGTTCTTCAACAGCTGCTGCTGGAGAAGAGGCTACAACCCTGACCTGTGTTTCGTCAGCCAGAGACTAGAGCACATAAGTGAGAAAGCGGTGCTGAACCCGCTCCCCAAGTCACAACATGGACCAATCTCAGTTACGATCAAGCCGACCATAACAAAGTCGGAAGTCCCTTTTTCGACGCCGCTTCAACCACAAGAAGTCCAAATGGGCTGAGTATAATGAAGGGATGGAAAAAGCACTATTGGACGTTGAGCCCACACCCGACAACGACACCATGTATGTCAAGGCTGTAAAGAAGACTGCTCGCGCTCACATCCATCGTGGATGTCGAAAAGAGTACATTGCTGGCCTCACAGAGGGATCATTGCAGCTGCTGGAGTGTTACGAAACAGAGTTTGGAAAGGACCCGTTTTCGGACACCACTAGCGAGCTCGGTGATGCATTCATGGAATCCCTGGGGAAGGAGAGGCGGAAAGCCTGGCAGGATCTAATAGAAAACATCAACATGACCCAGAACAGCAAAAAAGCCTGGTCCACCATTCAGAAACTAAACAGTGATAAGATCACACCACCTACTTTATCCGGCGTAACACCAAACCAGGTCGGGAGCCAACTGGTGGCCAACGGGAGACGAGCAGAAAGACGCAGGGCTAAAGGAAAACATCATTCCACAATCATTCCGGGCAATCAGCAGAACATGTCCATACTAACCAAGCCCTTCACCTTGGAGGAGTTTCAAGCAGGACTTAGCACCATGAAGCTGGGAAAAGCTGCGGGTCCCGACAACTTACTGACCAAAATGATTACTCACCTAGGCCCAGTCGCAAAACAATGGCTTATGAACATGTACAACACATGCCTCCAGACCCAGCGCATTCCAACTATCTGGAGGAAAGCTATTATCATTGCTCTACTAAAACCTGGAAAAATGCCAACCTCTCCAAAAGCTACCGGCCTATTTCCATACTATGTATCAGCTACAAGCTGTTCGAGAGACTGCTCCTTAGCCGCCTATCCCTCCCAGATAGACGCTGTAGATGGTTTATGCATGCAACCAATAATATAGTTACCTCGGTACCAATAACCCCGCCTTAGTTAACATCAATCACAACGCTTTCCCCTTTCTGGGTATAGTTCAGTAACAGAATGTAACCAGTGCTTGCTGATGTGTGTTATACCCTGTGACATTATTAAAGGATGCTATACACTTCAAGAGTGTGTGGATCGCTTATTTACATGGTGTCAGCGCTGGAAGATACCTGCGCCTCCTGTCTACCGGGTTTAATTTCTTTCTTTTGATTTTGTGCCTAATGTGTTTAATCTCTCCGACCATGGCGTCTTCTTGCAGAAAGCCCGCGCAGCTAGTCTTTGATTCTGATATCTCTGAGCGTTGGGCCACGTTTGAATTAGATTTCAACCGCTTTGTCAACGTTGTGCACCACACCGAACCTGACTCCGTTAAAGCCTCCCTCCTCCTCAACCTTGCCGGACCTGATGCCATGAGGAGGGCAAGAACCTTCACCTACGCTCCAGCGGTCCTGGACGAGAATAACCTGGAGATTACTCCTGCAGAATCAGCCAGTGACCCCACTTGCCTGCTACATAAGTTCAGGGAGATTTGTGACCTGCCCTCAAACCGCATTCAAGAGAGCACGGTTTTTTGCCGGATGAACCTGTTGAATGTTTTATTGCTGATTTGCGTTACCTTGCCCAGCGGTGCCGTTTTGGTGACATGACAGACCAGCTCACTAGAGACATTTTAGTAACTGGCATGCGTGACCAGAAGTTGTGTTCTGAGCTTCTAAGGAATTCTGATTTAACGTTAGTCGAAGCTATGCATGCCTGCAGAATGTCTGAGGTCATTAAATTGCCAGATGACCACCGTGACTCGGGCACTAAATCGATCAACCTGGCTGGGTTTAGGAGACCACAGCCTCGGATGGGGAAACACTGCTTTTATGCCGCGGCCCAACCCAGGTCCTGGCGAAATGCCCCCCAAGAGGTGCCCCAAGAGAGGCCCACAGGAGCCGTTGGAAGAGGAGGAGGGGGAGGAGCAACACCTGACCGGTAAGGATAAAAATCCAGCGCAGGGCTTGTTTACCAAAATCCATTAAGTTCCATTCGGAGAAGTGTTTTTTTTTTGAGGAAGCCGCTGATTGGTGGGAAGTGGACTAGGGTAAGCAGCTGATTGGCAGTCAGATTCCAGCAGTTTGTTGTGTACTTTGTATTGTGTTGAGATTGTATTCTGTGTAAGGGGGGAATATGAAGGCCAGGGCAGTGTACTGTTGTGGATGTCAGATGTGGGAGGTCAGGGAAGCTGATAGCCCTCCAGACGTCCACATCTGCGCCAGGTGTGTCGAGATGGGGCTCCTAAAGGACTGTTAGGAACCTGGAGCAGCAGCTCGAGGACCTCCATCTGGTCAGGGAGAGTGTGGAGGTCATAGACAGGAGTTACAGGGAGGTGGTCACTCCCAGACCACGGGAGGCAGACAAGTGGGTCACTGTTAGGAAGGGCAAGGGGCAGAGGCAGGGACTAGAGAGTACCCCGGTGGCTGTACACCTGGAAAATAGGTCCTCGTGTTTGAGTTCGATTGGAGGGGACAGCCTACCTGGGGGCAGCAACAACGGCCGGGCCTCCGGCACAGAGAGCGGCCCTGATGCTCAGAAGGGTAGCAAAAAGAGGAGGGCAATTGTAATAGGGGACTCCATAGTTAGGGGGTCAGATTGGCGATTCTGTGGACGCAGTCGGGAGATCCGGATGGTAGTTTGCCTCCCTGGTGCCAGGGTCTCGGATGTGTCGAAAAGATTCTGAAAAGGGAGGGAGAGGAGGCTGATGTTGTGGTACACATTGGTACCAATGACATTGGCAGAAAAAGAGAAGAGGTCCTGAAAGGAGAATTTAGGGAGTTGGGGGGAAAGTTAAGGAGAAGGACCAAAAGAGTAACAATTTCAGGATTACTGCCTGTGCCACGTGACAGTGAGAGTAGAAATGGAATGAGGTGGAGGATAAATGCGTGGCTGAGGGGCTGGTGCAGTGGGCAGGGATTCAAGTTTCTTGATCACTGGGACCTCTTTTGGGGAAGGCATGATCTGTATAAAAAGGACGGGTTGCACTTGAACCCGAGGGGAACCAATATCCTGGCGGGCAGATTTGCAAAGGAGACTTTAAACTAGAAAGGCTGGGGGGAGGGACTCGGGTAGAGGGGGCTAGGGGACAGGGTGAGGGGCAAGAGGCAGAGAAGGGAAGCACTCTGACCCAAAATGTAGGCGAGAAATAGGAAAAAGATAATAAACAGAGAATAAGGGATGGTGGGTTTCTAAAATGTGTATATTTTAATGCTAGGAGCATTGTAAGAAAGGTGGATGAACTTAGAGCCTGGATTGACACCTGGAAATATGATGTTGTGGCAATCAGTGAAACATGGTTGCGGGAGGGTTGTGATTGGAAACTAAATATTCCAGGATTTTGTTGCTTCAGGTGTGATAGAATTGGAGGGACCAGAGGTGGAGTTGTTGCATTGCTTGTCAGAGAAGATATTATAGCAGTGCTTTGGCAGGATATATTAGAGGGCTCGTCTAGGGAGGCTATTTGGGTGGAACTGAGAAGTGGGAACGGTGTAGCAACACTTTTAGGGGTGTATTATAGACCGCCAAATGGGGAGCGAGAATTGGAAGAGCTAATATGTAAGGAGATAGCAGATATTAGTAGTAAGCACAAGGTAGTGATTGTGGGAGATTTCAATTTTCCAAAAATAGACTGGGAAACACATTCTGTAAATGGGCTGGATGGTTTGGAGTTTGTTAAATGTGTGCAGGATAGTTTTTTGCAGCAATACATAGAGGTATCGACCAGAGAACGGGCAGTGCTGGACCTCCTGTTAGGAAATGAGGCAGGTCAGGTGATGGAGATATGCCTTGGTGAGCACTTCGGGACCAGTGATCACAATACCATTAGTTTGAATATAATTATGGAGAGAGTCAGAACTGGACCTAGGGTTGAGATTTTTGATTGGAGAAAGGCTAACTTTGAGGGAATGCGTAATGATTTAAAAGGAATGATTTGGGACATTTTGTTTTATGGGAAGGATGTAGAAGAGAAATGGAGGACATTTAAAGGGGAAATTGTAAGAGTACAGAATCTTTATGTCCCTGGTCCGTTGAAAGGAAATAGTAAAAATTGGAAAGAGCCATGGTTTTCAATGGAAATTGGACACTTGGTTTGAAAAAAGAGAGATATCTACAATAATTATAGGAGGCATGGAGTAAATTAGGTGCTAGAGGAGTATAAAAAGTGTAAAAAGAATCTTAAAGAAATTAGAAAAGCTAAAAGATACGAGGTTGCTTTAGAAAGAAAGGTGAAGGTAAATCCAAAGGGTTTCTACAGGTATATTAATAGCAAAAGGATAACGAGGGATAAAATTGGACCATTAGAAGGCCAGAATGGACAGCCATCTGCAGAGCCAAACGAGATGGGAGAGATATTGAACAATTTCTTTTCTTCGGTATTCACCAAGGAGAAGGATATTGAACTCTGTGAGGTAAGGGAAAAAAGTAGAGTAGCTATGGAAACTATGAGATTCAAAGAGGAGGAAGTACTGACACTTTTGAAAAATATAAAAGTGGATAAGTCTCCAGGTCCTGACAGGATATTCCCTAGGACATTGAGGGAAGTTAGTGTAGAAATAGCAGGGGCTATGACAGAAATATTTCAAATGTCATTAGAAACGGGAATTGTGCCGGAGGATTGCCGTACTGCGCATGTTGTTCCATTGTTTAAAAAGGGTTCAAAGAATAAACCTAGCAATTATAGTTAGTTTGTTAGTTGGGAACCCTGGTCACTGCCGCCCCCTGCAGCCACACATTGTCACACTCTGCCTACCTGCTTGGCAAAACGCAAAATGTAGAGGGATTCATTAAAATCTTGCTCCAGCAGCAAACATCAACCTGCAGGACAGCCTTGTCGGTTACAAACACAAACAGACATGAAGCTGAGTTTGCATCTCTTTAACTATATAACATATAACCATATAACAATTACAGCACGGAAACAGGCCCTCTCGGCCCTTAGTTAGTTAGTTTGACGTCAGTGGTGGGCAAATTAATGGAAAGGATACTTAGAGATAATATATATAAGCATCTGGATAAACAGGGTCTGATCAAGAACAGTCAACATGGATTTGTGCCTGGAAGGTCATGTTTGACAAACCTTCTTGAATTTTTTGAAGAGGTTACTAGGGAAATTGATGAGGGTAAAGCAGTGGATGTTGTCTATATGGATTTCAGTAAGGCCTTTGACAAGGTTCCCCATGGAAGGTTGGTTAAGAAGGTTCAATCTTTGGGTGGTAATGGCGGAGTAGCAAGATGGATTCAACAGTGGCTGAATGGGAGATGCCAGAGAGTAATGATGGATGGCTGTTTGTCAGGTTGGAAGCCGGTGACCAGTGGGGTGCCTCAGGGATCTGTGTTGGGTCCACTGTTGTTTGTCATGTACATCAGTGATCTGGATGATGGGGTGGAAAATTGGATAAGTATGCAGATGATACTATGATAGGTGGTGTTGTGGATAATGAAGTAGATTTTCAAAGTCTACAGAGTGATTTGGGCCATTTGGAAGAGTGGGCTGAAAGATGGCAGATGGAGTTTAATGCTGATAAGTGTGAGGTGCTACATCTTGGCAGGACAAATCAAAATAGGACGTACATGGTAAATGGTAGGGAATTGAGGATTGCTGTGGAACAGAGGGATCTAGGAATAACTGTGCATAGTTCCCTGAAGTTGGAATCATATGTAGATAGGGTGGTAAAGAAAGCTTTTGGTGTGCTGGCCTTTATAAATCAGAGCATTGAATATAGGAGTAGGGAAGTAATGTTAAAATTGTACACGGCATTGGTGAGACCAATTCTGGAGTATGGTGTACAATTTTGGTCACCTAATTATAGGAAGGATGTCAACAAAATAGAGAGAGTACAGAGGAGATTTACTAGAATGTTGCCTGGGTTACAGCAACTAAGTTACAGAGAAAGGTTGAACAAGTTAGGTCTTTATTCTTTGGAGGGCAGAAGGTTAAGGGGGGACTTGATTGATGTCTTTAATATGATGAAAGGGATAGACAGAGTTGACGTGGATAAGCTTTTCCCATTGAGGGTAGGGAAGATTCAAACAAGAGGGCATGACATGAGAATTAAGGGACAGAAGTTTAGGGGTAACATGAGGGGGAACTTCTTTACTCAGAGTGGTGGCTGTGTGGAATGAGCTTCCAGCAGAAGTGGTGGAGGCAGGATCAATTTTAACATTTAAAAGTAAAGTGGATAGGTATATGGACGGGAAGGGAATGGAGGGGTATGGTCTGAGTGCAGGTAGATGGGACTAGGGGAAAATAAATGGTCGGCACGGACTGGAAGGGCCGAGAGGGCCTGTTTCCGTGCTGTAATTGTTATATGGTTATATGTTATATAGTTAAAGAGATGCAAACTCAGCTTCATGTCTGTTTGTGTTTGTAACCGACAAGGCTGTCCTGCAGGTTGATGTTTGCTGCTGGAGCAAGATTTTAATGAATCCCTCTACATTTTGCGTTTTGCCAAGCAGGTAGGCAGAGTGTGACAATGTGTGGCTGCAGGGGGCGGCAGTGACCAGGGTTCCCAACTATCCCGTATTTGCCGGGACGTTGGCAAGAACACTTCAGGCTCGATCACGCTGAGCACCGGCTCCCCTCACAGTTGCGTGCTCAGCCCGCTGCTGTTCACACTGCTCACACATGACTGTGCTGCCAGATTCAGGGACAATAGGATTATTACAATTGCAGATGACACCACAGTGGTGGGACTCATCAGTGGAGAGGATGAAGTGAAACAACTAGTGGACTGGTGCGGCAACAACGACTTGGAACTAAACGTCGACAAAACCAAGGAGATGATTGTCGACTTCAGGAGGTCACAGCCCAAACACACACCCCTCAACATCAGTGGCGCCACGGTAGAGAGAGTGGAGAACATAAAGTTCCTCGGAGTGCAAATCACAGACAGTCTTACCTGGTCCAGGAACAACACTGGGATTGTCAAACGGGCCAATCAGTTCCTAGCCCTGTTGGGGGAGGGGCTGTGTGTGACGGACCCCTGTGTGGGGGGTGGCCCTGTGCGTGACGGGCCCCTCTCTCTCTCTCTCTAGCTCTCGCTCTCTTCAAGGAAGCTTACGTCCTATTCCACAATAGCAAGCTGACGCACCTGCTGCAGAACAGCTTAGGAGAAAATTCAAAGATGGGAGTAGTCCTCTCATCCTCTGCTGTAACCTGTGCCCTGGGCTACTGACACGTCTGCCCTGCAGGTTGATGTTTGTTGCTGGAGCAAGATTTTAACGAATCCCTCTACACTTTGCGTTTTGCCAAGCAGGTAGGCAGAGTGTGACAATGTGTGGCTGCAGGGGGCGGCAGTGAGCTGTACCATGGTTCCCAACTATCCCGTATTAGCCGGGACATCCCGTTTGTTGGGCTAATACATCCCGTATGTTAGACAGCCCCACATGGTGTTTTTAACACCAGCCTATAGAGCACTGCAAAAACAAGTTAGAGCAGAGACAAAACACACCAGGGTCTGGCCAGAGGGATTGCTTCCTGCACACTGACTGGGATGCGTTCAGGACCTCATCAACATCGAGGAGCACGCAGAGACTGTAACCAGCTATATTGCTAAGTGCGCCGAGGATGTCATTGTCATTAAAACCTTCACTGCACGTGGAAATGAAGAGCCATGAATGACAGCAGAGGTGCGCTTGCTGCTGAGGGCCCATGTTGCAGGAGCCGGAGACACGGCTGCTCTTCGATCTACCAGGACTGCACTGGAAAAAGGGATCAAGGCAGAGAAACGTGCCTTTGCAGAGAAAATCCAGGGACACCTCTGTGACACAGGAGACACCAGGAGGATGTGGAAGGGAATCCAAACACTGACGGGGTACAAGGCAAGGTACAACAGGTAACTAACATGTCCACACTGGCTGCATGGTCTCCTGTGGTGGTCAGACTGAGGGACGGGTCGGTCTCAGTTGTTGCCAACATGGAAACGTGGTGTATAAAGTGTAATGGGATTTGATCAAGACCTTGTGCCGAGCTGATGACGTTATTCAATGTTCAGCTGCAAACTGAACTTTCCTCATATTATTTCCAAAGTCTCGACCTGGGATAAACGGGAAAGATGTGGTGAAACGCAACTTCAGTTGGTCACGTTTTCCAGTCGGGATGTGGAAGGGAATCCAAACACTGACGGGGTACAAGGCAAGGCAGCAGGTAACTGACACCGACACTTCTCTTCCAAACGGAACAATCTCCCTGCACGTTTTGATGCAGCTAACACCACACCCAAGGGGAGAGCCAGCCCCTGCTCACCATCTGACCAGCCAGCCATGATCATAAATGGACACGCGGAGGACCCTGTCCCAGGTCAACCCGTGGAAAGCAGCCGGACCTGACAACATCCCAGGGCGTGTGCTCAAGGAATGTGCTGATGAGTTAGCAGATGTGCTAACAGACATCTTCAACATCTCCCCCACATGCCTCAATAATCCCAATAGCAAAGACATGTTGTGCCCTGCCTAAATGATGACCACCCTGTCGCCCTGACCTCCATAGTAATGAAGTGCTTTGAACGCCTGGTTGAACCTCACATTACTGTCAGCCTCCCCTCTTCGTTAGACCCCCTCCAGATCGCCTATTGCCCCAACCGCTCTACAGAAGATGCCATCTCTACTACGCTGCACACAGTAATCACTCATCTGGAAAACAGAAACACCTACGCCAGAATCCTGTACATTCTCAGTGAGTCAGAGGGGGAAAGCAGTTGAAAAGGAGAGACAAAGCACAGGCAGACTTTACTCAGTGTTCCCGTGGATTTTGAAGCAACAGCAACAAAGAGAAGCAGGAGAAAGCACTGATTGGCTCTAGCCCAAGTGGGAGGAGAGTTCTCAGTGAGTCAGAGGGAGAAAACAGTTGAAAACTGAGGAATTTGGTTTGTAAATTAGGCAATTGAACAGTCAATATAAGCAAGGCAGCTCTTGGGGAGCGGCCTTGTGAGGGAAGTGCCCTGTGAGTAAAGTGTGAGTCTTTGGCTCGAGAGTCTTCGGAGAGGAGGCTGCGCAAAACACTGGATAGGGAGAGACCGAGGCAAAAGAAGGAGATGTCAAGCAAGCTGATGCAGTGTGATGCTTGCAGTATGTGGGAGGTCAAAGACACTGCTGGTGCCTCTGGATGCTACAAATGTGAGAAGTGCATCCAGGTACAGCTCCTGAAGGACCGTGTTGGGGAACTGGAGAAACAAGCGGATGACTTCGGGTTCATCCGAGAAACTGAGTCGTTCCTCGACAAGTCCTTCAGTATGATTGTTACACCCAAGGCACTAGAAGAGAGAAGGTGGGTGACGGTGACAAAAGGGAGGAAAACATGGAATGCAAAGGTCCCCGGGTGTTGTACCTCTTGTGAACAGGATCACCCACGTGGAAGCTGCCGGGACAGAAGACGGTATCTCACTGAGCGGCGGACTGGCTTGCAAAACAAAAAGGGCTGATGAGCCAAAACCAAAGAGGCCAAAGTCGGGCAACGCCATTGTAGTTGGAGACTCCATTGTGAGAGGTACGGACAGGGGTTTTTGCGGCAACAGACGGGATTCCAGGATGGTGTGCTGCCTTCCTGGTGCCAGGATCCAGGATGTTACGGACAGAGTGCAGACAATCCTCAAGGGCGAAGGTGAACAGCCGGAAGTGGTCGTGCATGTTGGCACAAATGATGTTGGAAAGAAGGGGATGAATATTTTGCAGCGGGACGTCAGAGAGCTCGGAAAAATGCTGAAAAGCAGGACTTCCAGGGTTGTTATCTCCGGTTTGCTTCCAGTTCCTCGTGCTGGCGAGAGCAGGAACAGGGAGATACGGGACCTGAATGTGTGGCTGAGGAACTGGTGCAGGGGGCGGGGATTCTTAGATCACTGGGATCTGTTTTGGAGTAAGGGGGAACTGTACAAAAGGGACGGATTGCATCTTAACAGGTGGGGGACCAGCATTCTAGCCGGCAGGTTTGCCACTGCTACACGGATGGTTTTAAACAGAATAAGGGGGGTGGGGTGTCAAATGGGATAATCGAGAACGGAGTTAAAGGGAAAGAAAGTAAAGGGATGGTTAATGACCCCAGAATTAACGGCAAAGAAAGCTCACAAAGGGATAGGAGAGTATGGCCAAGTGTAATAGGGATCGATGTGAAAGGGGCCACTTGTCAACATAATTGTATAAGGAGTAAGAGTGTTGTAAAAACAAGCCTGAAGGCTTTGTGTCTCAATGCGAGGCGCATTTGTAATAAGGTGGATGAGTTGAAGGTGCAGATAGCGATTAATGACTATGCTATAGTTGGGATCACGGAGACATGGCTCCAGGATGACCAAGGCTGGGAGCTGAACATCCAGGGATATTCAATATTCAGGAGGGATAGACGAAAAGGAAAAGGAGGTGGGGTAGCGTTACTGGTGAGAGAGGAGATTAATGCAATAGAAAGGAAGGACATTAGCGTGGAGGATGTGGAATCGATATGGGTAGAGCTGCGAAACTCTAAGGGGCAGAAAACGCTAGTCGGAGCTGTGTACAGGCCACCTAACAGTAGTATTGGAGTTGGGGATGGCATCAAACAGGAAATTAGAAATGCGTGCAACAAGGGTAACACGGTTATAATGGGTGACTTCAATCTGCATGTAGATTGGGCGAATCAAATTGGCAGGGGTGCTGAGGAAGAGGATTTCCTGGAATGTATGCGGGATAGTTTTCTCAACCAACATGTGGAGGAACCAACAAGAGAGCAGGCTATTCTAGACTGGGTATTGAGTAATGAGGAAGGGTTAGTTAGCAGTCTTGTTGTGCGTGGCCCCTTGGGCAAGATTGACCATAATATGGTTGAGTTCTTCATTAGGATGGAGAGTGACAAAATTAAGTCAGAAACAAGGGTTCTGAACTTGAACAAAGGTAACTTTGAAGGTATGAGATGTGAATTGGCCAAGATAGACTGGCAGGTGATTCTTAAAGGGTTGACAGTGGATGTGCAATGGAAGGTATTTAAAGACTGCATGGATGAAGTACAAGGGTTGTTCATACCAGTTTGGCAAAAGAATAAATCGGGGAAGGTGGTGCATCCATGGATAACAAGGGAAATCAGGGATAGTATAAAAACAAAAGATGATGCATACAAATTTGCCAGAAAAAGCAGCCTACCGGAGGACTGGGAGAAATTCAGAATCCAGCAGAGGAGGACAAAGGGCTTAATTAGGAAAGGGAAAATAGATTATGAAAGGAAACTGGCAGGGAACATAAAAACTGACTGCAAAAGTTTTTATAGATATGTGAAGAGAAAGAGACTAGTTAAAACAAATGTTGGTCCCTTGCAGTCAGAAACAGGTGAATTGATCATGGGGAACAAGGACATGGCAGACCAATTGAATAACTACTTTGGTTCTGTCTACACTAAGGAAGACATAAATAATCTGCCGGAAATAGCAGTGGAACAGGGGTCAAATAAGATGGAGGAACTGAGTGAAATCCAGGTTAGCCGGGAGGTGGTGTTGGGTAAATTGAACGGATTGAAGGCCGATAAATTCCCAGGGCCAGATAGTCTGCATCCCAGAGTACCCAAGGAGGTAGCCACAGAAATAGTGGATGCATTAGTGATAATTTTTCAAAATTCCTTAGATTCTGGAGTAGTTCCTGAGGATTGGAGGGTAGCTAATGTAACCCCACTTTTTAAAAAAGGAGGGAGAGAGAAAGCGGGGAATTACAGACCAGTTAGTCTAACATCGGTAGTGGGGAAACTGCTAGAGTCAGTTATTAAAGATGGGATAGCAGCGCATTTGGAAAGTGGTGAAATCATTGGACAAAGTCAGCATGGATTTACGAAAGGTAAATCATGTCTGACAAATCTGATAGAATTTTTCGAGGATGTAACTAGTAGAGTGGATAAGGGAGAACCAGTGGATGTGTTATAGCTAGACTTTCAGAAGGCTTTCGACAAGGTCCCGCATAAGAGATTAGCATACAAACTTAAAGCACACGGTATTGGGGGTTCAGTATTGATGTGGATAGAGAACTGGCTAGCAGACAGGAGGCAAAGGGTAGGAGTAAACGGGTCCTTTTCAGAATGGCAGGCAGTGACTAGTGGGGTGCCGCAAGGCTCAGTGCTGGGACCCCAGCTATTTACAATATATATTAATGATTTGGACGAGGGAATTCAATGCAACATCTCCAAATTTGCAGATGATACCAAGCTGGGGGGTATAGTTAGGTGTGAGGAGGATGCTTGGAGGCTGCAGGGTGATTTGGATAGGCTGAGTGAATGAGCAGATGCATGGCAGATGCAGTATAATGTGGATAAATGTGACGTTATCCACTTTGGTGGCAAAAACATGAGGGTAGACTATTATCTGAATGGTGGCAGATTAGGAAAGGGGGAGATGCAACGAGACCTGGGTGTCATGGTACACCAGTCATTGAAAGTAGGCATGCAGGTGCAGCAGGCAGTGAAGAAAGCAAATGGTATGTTAGCTTTCATAGCAAAAGGATTTGAGTATAGGAGCAGGGAGGTTCTACTGCAGTTGTACAGGGTTTTGGTGAGGCCACACCTGGAGTATTGCGTACAGTTTTGGTCTCCAAATCTGAGGAAAGACATCCTTGCCATAGAGGGGGTACAGAGAAGATTCATCAGACTGATTCCTGGGATGTCAGGACTTTCATATGAGGAAAGATTGGATAGACTCGGCTTGTACTCGCTGGAATTTAGAAGATTGAGGGGGGATCTTATAGAAACTTACAAAATTCTTAAGGGGTTGGACAAGCTAGATGCTGGAAGATTGTTCCCGATGTTGGGGGAGTCCAGAACAAGGGGTCACAGTCTAAGGATAAGGGGGAATTCCTTTAGGACCGAAATGAGGAAAACATTCTTTACACAGAGAGTGGTGAGTCTCTGAAATTTCATTTCGGAGTCACGTGAGTGACTTCGTGAAGAACCCGCCAGCACGCATGCGCGACATATCGTCGCAACGCGTTGCTGCCGACGGCTGGCGGTGGGGTGCGCTCCCCGCCAGTCCTTCATAAGGGACAGCTAAGGTAAGTTATACTAACCTTAAGTTGGTTGGTCCTTGCTGCGAGTGCTTTTGTCTTTCAGCAAGGACATGGACGGGAGTTTGAGAGGCCGAAAGACGTCTGTCCAGAGTCGCCGGCCACCTGTCCCGGAGCCCTCATCATCGGCTACACCTGTGAAACAGGCTGGGAGGAAGGCGGGGAAACTGGGGAGCCCTGTTGCTGCAGGGCCGGACCCGCTGATACACCGCAGCTCCGGGGAAGAGTTCGAGGAGCAGGACTGCGGTGTGCCGCCGGAGCAGGTAGACCCTGCTTCGGCATTCAGGTCGCCAACGGGCCCGTTGGCGGCCTTGGGCAAGGGCTCGCGTGCGGCTGCACGGCCCTTCTCCCTCAGCCCTCCGAGAAGGGGGAGGGATGGAGCCCGGAAGCCTCACCCTTCAGGGGCAAAGGCATCACCTGCCGCCAAGTTGCGGACTGGTACAAAGGCGGGACCCAGGTCCACTGTGAGGTCCAGTGTTGACTCCCCAACCACCGACGCCGGGACGGGTCATTTGGGTGGGGTCCCGCCACGGTCGCCGAGTCCCCCATGGATGGGAGGACGAGACCATGCATCGGCAAGGTCCACGATGTGGGCAGCCGGCAAGCCCGCGCGGGCGTCGGGTTGCCATGCTGAGGCATTAGGTGCCGACTCTCCGCCGCATTTGCCCTACGTGGCAGCGGCATCAGGTCCCGCCAAATGAAGGCGGTTGAACACACCTCCCGCGCGGGAATCGCTCAGCTTCGCTGCGGCGGCTGGCAGCGACAAATTCTGGCACCGGGTTCACCTCGACGAGGTGCGGGCGGATGAAAGGAGCCTCGGCAGTATTTCAGAGCCTGAGGACTCCGACCGCCCGAGTGTTCAGGGCGAAGGGCATATTGACCGTATGGAGCGGCTACTGGAGCTCCTGTTGCATAACCAACGGCAGGAGGCATCCAGCATCAAACGGCACAGGGAGGTGTCACCGGTCTCCATAGCCAGCCTGGGGCAGCCAGAGGAGGAAGAATTTGCAGACCCTACACCGGTTCCCTCGGAAGTGCCGCCGGAAGAACTCCTGGATGTGGCGGCACAATTTGCTGCTCCAGAGACAGCAGGGCTTCCCCTCAACCCCAAACTGGCTGCCACCGTGGACTTCCTCACTAACCGCCAGCTCCAGGAGGAAGTTCTCTCTTAGGCCATCAATCGGCATAAGGCCCCTTTCAACTGCAACTCCCTCAACGTGCCTGTGGTCAATACGCCGATCTGGGGCAACATCGGAACGGCCATCAGAACCCAGGAGTTAAAGCTCCAACGAATCCTGAGGCTGCTCACGGCCGGAATTACCACGTTTGTGCGGTCGGTAGATGGCGAAGACCTCAATCTGGAGCAGGAGGATGCTCTGGCGCTGCTATGTGCCACGCAGCACGAAATCAATGCTTTCAGAAAAAGCAGCATCCGCCCCACGCTCAACCCAAAATTTGCTGGGTTGTGCAAGGCGTCGCCTCCACCGCCGCCCAGACAGCTCTTCGGGGAAGACCTCCCGAAGAGGGTCAAGGAGCTCGATGAACATGCCAAAACGGTGGGACTTATGCGGTCTCAGATCGCCCCCAGGCCGCCGGCCCAGAAAGCTCCATTTGTTCGGCCACGAGGCCCTGTGTCCAGATCGACAAGGACCTATGCTCCAGCTCCACCTCGCTACCAGCAGCCCCAACAGCCGCGGCCTTTTTTAGGGCAAGGCCCGCAGCGGCCCCAGTGGAAGATGCGGACACCGCAGCACCAGCCCAACCCAGCACCTCCACGACCACCCAAACATGTCAGGGACCGCCGATAACCAGGGAGGTAAGGCGGTCTGGTTTTCACTTATCTGTGCGTTTAACTTCACATGTTGGTAGGCGCCTTCGGTTCTTTTTGGGGGCATGGGAAACTATCACTTCCGATTAATTTGTTTTGCAAAGTATTCAAGGTCATGAGATTGAGTTTATTAACGGCGACATTCCTCCATCCCAGCATATGCCCAATCGGACATTTACGCTGTCTGCCGTTGAACAGGCAGCAGGCTATGCTGAGATCTTAAGGTTAGAAGAAAAAGGCGTGATAGAAAAAGCTATGCACGAACCAATTGAATTTGTATCAAATATATTTACTAGGCCTAAGAAGGATGGAGGCTGTCGAGTGATTATTGATCTGACCCATTTGAATACTTTTGTAACATACACCCATTTCAAAATGGACACTTTTGAGACAGCCAAGTCATTGATTTCTCATGGCTGCTTTATGGCATGCATTGATTTAAAAGATGCATACTATTCTGTATCCATTCTTATGGATACAGAATGGATCACCACAGGAAACACCACAGGAAGTTCTTAAAATTTGTCTGGATGGGCCAGCTCAGGCAATACAGGGCTTTGCCAAATGGGCTTACTACAGCCCCTAGATTGTTTACTAAATTACTGAAACCCATCATGGCCCAGTTACGGAAGCAGCATCATATCGTGATGGCCTATTTGGATGATATCTTGATTGTTGGCAATACCCTGGAGTCGGCTGAACAGGCAGTCTCAGCCACTGTGGCAATTTTTCAGCAGCTGGGGTTTATTGTCCATCCAGACAAGTCGAAGTTCTGCCCTTCCCAGGTTATGGATTATCTGGGGTTCACGGTGGATTCCAATCGCATGAGGGCCACCATACCGACTAATAAGGTTGGGGATGTCACCCAAGCATGTCAAGATTTAGCCTGCGCCAGTATACCATCAATTAGACAAACAGCTAAGGTGATTGGCAAGATCGTAGCATTGTTTCCAGCAGCTCAATACGGGCCTTTGCATTATCAAAATTTGCAAAGAGCCAAGATCTCCGCGTTAAAGCAGAACGCCGATCATTTCAACAGACCAATGCAGCTGCCTCCTAAAGCTAAGATTGAGTTACAATGGTGGGTGCGCCATATTAGTAGCTCATTTAAACCCATTATTGTGCCCAATCCGATGGTATACTTGCAAACAGATGCAAGCTCCTATGGTTGGGGAGCTACGGATAACTATTCTAGTTGCGGGGGCAGATGGGACACCCTTGAATCCACTATGTTGTTATCACAAGGGATAAACTATTTGGAGATGCTTGCAGCATTTCACGGACTTCGAGCTTATTGTTCCAATCTTATTGACGCTCATGTCCGTATCCAAATAGACAATACCACTGCGGTGGCATATTTCAACCATATGGGCGGTACCAGGTCAATTTCATGTGATGAATTGGCTAATACAATTTGGCTCTGGTGTATTAAAAGGAATATTTGGATTTCAGCTACCTATTTACCAGGTGAGCTCAATACTGTGGCGGACACCAGGTCACGCAAGTTTAATGACAACATCAAGTGGATGTTGCATCCTCAAATTTTTGCTAAAATTACAGCCAAATTTGGTAAACCGGATATCGACCTCTTTGCGTCACGGTTGAACCATCAGGTACCAACATACGTTTCATGGGAACCAGATCCTGGGGCAGTGGCGATGGATGCATTCTCGCTGGACTGGGGGAAGTGGTTTTTCTATGCATTCCCCCCGGTTTGCCTCATCAGTCGTGTATTGCGAAAAATCCAGATGGATGCTGCTAAGGGCATTCTTATTATACCCGACTGGCCTACGCAGCCATGGTATCCGGTGGTCTTTGACATGATCAGTCAGCCTTGGGTCCTCTTAGAGGGTTGCCCACAATTGGTCACTAACCCCGTGTCAGGGGAGCCACATCCCTGCCATAGCTATCTAAATTTGTTGGCTTGCAGATTCTAATCCGGCCATTACTGCAGTATGGCCTATCACCTAGAACTATGGATACCATTGGGGCGTCGTGCCGAGAGTCGACCAGGCGGCGATACCTTTCCCACATCCGAAAATGGGAAGCCTACTGCAGGGATTTCGTGCCCTCCGCTCCCAACCCTCGATCATAATCAACTGGTAATTCGAGTCTCTTCAATCTTACTATGCCAAGTCATTTCTGTTGTTGGTTTTCTGTGATTCCACACCGCTACTTTGAAGAATGTCGCGCATGCGTGCTGGCAGGTTCTTCACGAAATCCCTCACCGCAACTCCTCATGAAATAAAGATCAACCTTCGAACTGGTAAGTTCTCGTTCAATCTTACTATTCTCTGCCACAGAAGGTAGTTGAGGCCAGTTCATTGGCTATATTTAAGAGGGAGTTAGATGTGGCACTTGTGGCTAAAGGGATCAGGGGGTATGGAGAGAAGGCAGGTACGGGATACTGAGTTGGATGATCAGCCATGATCACATTGAATGGCGGTGCAGGCTCGAAGGGCCGAATGGCCTACTCCTGCACCTATTTTCTATGTTTCTATGACTACAGCTCAGCTTTTAATCCCACAGAGACGTGTGGAGAAACTAACCCTGCTGGGCCTCAACACCACCCTGTGTCACTGGATCCTGGACTTTCTGACACAGCGACTGCAGTCAGTCCGTGTTGGCAAAGACAACAGTGAATGATCATTTATCACGGAGCCACAGTGTCTTTCGTGCAAATAGACGGGACTAACTCTGTCAATGGCCTGGGCAATGACACCAGATGTGGGTAATGACACCATTGTGAATGGTTGGCACCGACGTGCAGGGCACCCTGGCCCAGTGTGGCTGCCGTCCTGTCTGTGTCTGGCCGGGGTCCTATCAGCTAACGGCCCCATCTGGCTGACCCACTGTGCCTGGTGGACCTGGCTGGCAGCGAGCATCTGAATAAATCTACTCGACCGGGGAACGTCTGCGGGAGGCTGAGACCATCAACGCCAACTTCTCCAGCGTCACACTCGTCATTCTGGCACTGTCCAACAAGATATCGGCGCACGCGAGTCTCTAGTCTGGTGTATCTGTTTTGTATTTGCCTGCGTTTTTAAATCTGTGTGAAGCAGACTATATGTATAGTCGACAGAACTTAATCAGCTTTGGACAATTGTAATACAATTTGATCTTGAAAATTTTCTACCGCATCACAAGTGATTTTCAGTGGGCTCACAACAGAGGAGGACATCGCTAGACCACAGGAGTCACTGTGGATTATGAGTTGGACCGACAGCCAACGTAGACAGCAAAATGAGAGGAAGCAGAAGCGAGGATGCCGGTCAGCATTACTGGCGAGGCTGGGGAAACAGCCACACAAACTGCCGATTCAGAGTATCTTCCTCACAAACACCCAATCTGTAACGCACAAAATGGATGAATTGGAGCTGCTGATCGCTTCAAACTCCGTCGTCCGGACCTGCTGCGTGATGATTATGCCCGTTAATCCCTGACGCCCAGTGCAACTAGCAGGCCGCACTAGCTACAGGCAGGACAGAAGCAATGAGTCAGGTAAGAGCAGAGGAGTGGGGGGGCTCGGTGTCTATCTACACAATGACTGGTGTGCCAACAGCAGCATTGTTGCCTGACACTGTTGTCCTGATCTTGAAACCCTCTCAGTTTGATGCAGACCCTTCTATTTACCCCGGGAGCTGAGCGTAGTGACAGTCATTGCTGCTTACATCCCTCCCAATGCTAATATTAGCATAGCCCTCAGCTACTTACTAGCCATTGTAAACAAACAGCAGCATGCCCATCCTGACGGTACACACATCATAGCAGGGGATCTTAAAGAAGCAAGTTTTAAAACAGTACTTCCCAACTTCTACCAGCATGTGAACTGTGCAACAAGGGGGAAAGATACTTTCGACCATGTATACTCAAACATCTAACATGCTGACAGAACTGCAACTCTCCCTCACCTCGGCCAGTCAGACCACCTCTCACTGCTCCCGTTTCCTGCATATACCCCCCTCAGAAGAACAACAAAACCAAGTACCAAAACCATCACAATATGGCCCGAGGGGGCTCTATCCCAGCTGCAGGACTGCTTTGATCACACAGAATGGGATTTATTCGATCAAGGGGACCTGAAGGAATACACAGAAACTGTACTTTTTTACATTAAAGCTGCGTCACAGTCAATAAACGCATCCGGGTGTTTCCCAACCAGAAACCCTCAGGTGACCAAGCCCGGTACAGCACCGCGAGAGCCGACCTGAAGCGAGGCATAAAGGAGGTCAAGGTGGCCTACAAGAAGAGGCTTGAGGGCCACCTGTCACACAACGACCCACGGAGAGTGCGGCAAGGCTTACAGCACATAGTCAACTATAAAGGCAGTACCAACAGCACTGTAAATGCCACCGCGGAGGAGCTCAACAGTTTATTCGCCCAGTTTGAAGCTAACAGGCCTGCTTCAGACTCACTGCCTCCACCCGCCTCTAACACCCACACTACAGGATGCGAGGCATGTGTTGAGGTCAGTAAATCCAAGTAAGGCTGCTGGACCTGATGGAGTACCGAGTAAAGTACTCCAGGCATGTGCTGACCAACTTGCTGGGGTCTTCAAAGATTTTTAACATCTCCCTGTCACAAGCTATCATACCACCCTGCTTAAAGTCAGCCACAATCATTCCTATTCCAAAAATGCCAGTCTGAGGACTTGAATGACTATAGACCGATTGCACTTACACCTGTGATTATCAAGTGCTTCGAGAAACTAGTCCTGCACCACATCAGAACCAGCCTACCTCCCTCCTTCGACCCACATCAGTTTGCATATAGAGATAACAGATCGACTAAGGATGCCATCGCCACTGAGCCATTTGGAACATCGGGAAATCTACGTGAGGATGTTATTCATTGATTATCGCTCAGCAGTCAATACAATCATTCCGGACATTTTAATCAGCAAACTGCTTGACCTAGGCCTCTCCTCCCCCATCTGCACATGGATCAAAGACTTTCTCACAAACCGCCCACAGAGAGTTAAAACCGGCTCCCACATGTGCTGTCGGGGAGGATTTAACCTAGTGGCAGGGGGATGGGAGCATGAGCAGAGAGACAGAGGGGTGTAAAATGAGGGTAGATGCAATAGGTAGCAAGGAGAAAAGTAAAAGTGGCAGGCAGAAAAATCCAGGGCAAAAATCAAAAAGGGCCACTTTTCAACATAATTGTACAAGGGGTTAGAGTGTTGTAAAATCAAGCCTGAAGGCTTTGTGTCTCAATGCAGCCATGACGCCATGGACAATCCAAGAAAACTCAATTAAAATATATCGAGCTGTTTTAAATACCTGGGAATCTACATCTCTGAAGATAGGACATGGACATCACACGCTGCCGCACTCGTGAGTAAGGCAAGGCAGCGCCTTTATCACCTCAGGCAATTGACGAAATTCAGAGTGTCTCTGAGGATCCTCCAGTGCTTCTACTCTGCGGCTGTGGAAAGCATCTTGTCCGTAAACATTACAATCTGATTTGGGAATTGCTCTGCCCAGGACAAGAAGGCTCTGCAGAGAGTAGTGCGTTCGGCCGAACGTACTATGGGAACTTCTCTCGCCCCTCTGCAAGAACTACACAGTAGGAGGTGCAACTCCAGAGCCAATAAGATAATGGGAGACCCCTTCTACCCCTGCAACGGACTGTTCCAGCTGCTACGGTCAGGCAAATGCCTCCGTTGCCATGCTGTGAGAACGAAGAGGATGAGAAGGAGTTTCTTCCCAGAGGCCATTCGGACTGTAAACTCCTATCTCACCAGGGACTAACTCTACTAACTTACTGTACCACAAAACCGCCCACAATATTTAATATGAAAAAGAACATGTGATTCTGTTTGTAGCTTGGTGGTTTGCTTTTTGCACAAAGTCCGCAGGCAAGGCCAATTTTCATTTCACTGCACATCCCGTATGTGTATGTGACGAATAAACTTGACTTGACATGAAGGCCATGGAGAAGCCTCGACCTTGCCCAAGGCACAGCCCCGAGAGGAAGCAGCAAGGCAACCTCTGGGTCAGGTGGACATTTGATCATTACTGTGTCGGGAACGTTCGGCTGTGAAGGAAGAAATATGTGACAAGATAGATGCTCGTATAGAAGAGGTAAATTCCCACCTGAAAGGGAAAATCCAAAGGCTTGAAACCGACATCAGCCGCAAGTTGAAACCTATTGTTGTCACCTCACAAAAACAAAGCGAGCCTATCCGGGAACTAAAACTGTAGCAGCTTTAAACTCCGAGACAACACAGGCTGATGGCTGAAGTTGAACGCGTCTCTGGGTTACTAACTAAAGTAACAGAAAAATGCCTCCAGTAATGAAGTGCTTTGAACGCCTGGTTAAACCTCACATTACTGCCAGCCTGCCCTCATCGTTAGACCCCCTCCAGTTCGCCTATCACCCCAACCGCTCTACAGAAGATGCCATCTCTACTACACTGCACACAGTACTCACTCATCTGGAAAACAAAAACACCTACGCCAGAATCCTGCACATTGACTTTAGCTCAGCTTTTAATACCATCATCCCACAGAGACGCGTGGAGAATCTAACCCTGCTGGGCCTCAACATCACCCTGTGTCACTGGATCCTGGACTTTCCAACACAGAGACCGCAGTCAGTCCGTGTTGGCAAGAACACCTCGGGCTCGATCACGCTGAGCACCGGCTCCCCTCAAGGCTGTGTGCTCAGCCCACTGCTGTTCACACTGCTCACACATGACCGTGCTGCCAGATTCAGGTACAACAGGATTATTACATTCACAGATGACACCACAGTGGTGGGACTCATCGGTGGAGAGGATGAAACAATGTACAGGGAGGAAGTGAAACAACTAGTGGACTGGTGCGGCAACAACAACAAAAATGAAACGTCGACAAAACCAAGGAGATGATTGTCGACTTCAGGAGGTCGCAGCCCAAACACACACCCCTCAACATCAGTGGCACCATGGTGCAGAGAGTGGAGAATATAAAGTTCCTCGGAGTGCAAATCACAGACAGTCTCACCTGGTCCAGGAACACCACTGGGATTGTCAAACGTGACGGACCCTGTGTGTGACGGGCCCCTGTGAGCGGGAACCCTGTGTGTGACTGACCCCTCTCTCTGTCGCTCTCGCTCTCTTCAAGGAAGCGCATGTCCCGTACAGAAACAGCAAGCTGAGCAGAGGGAAAACACACCAGGGTCTGGCCAGAGGGAGCAGCCTCAGCACTGCAGGATTGCTTCCTGTAGCAATGTTACAACATTTTGAGATTTTAAAAATCAAGTCTGCAATTTATCCCATCAGATAAAGCATAAAAATAAGTTTAATTTGACACCTAATTCACTTTCATATCTTCAGTATTAAAAAGGTTGTGGCCATTTTCACTCGAAATTTAGCAACTTGTTCCCTATTGCTTTTCCATTGACTTAACACAAAAGCTGTGATCGAGGACAGTCAAAAGCCCATAACTTTCTTAAAAATTAAGAGAACTGAAAGAAATTTTCAGTTATTATAGTTTGAAGCATTCTGAAACAAATATGAAACAATCTTACTTGGATGACCTGAAATTAAAGCATATAATTACCCAATTGTAGCTAATTAGTTACCCAATTGTAGCTAATTACAACATTCAATTACTAGATCTAAACATCTATCTATTTCTTAAGAAAAAAATAATATTTTTAAATAGCCTAAGTGTTCAAATAACATTCACCCAAGAATTCACAATAGAACATGATTTTTAAATCTCATTGTCATGCATTGATAGGCCACTACAGGGGCACGGTGGAGTCCGTACTCACGTACTGCATCAACATGTGGTACTCCAACTGCAACTGCTCAGACAGGAAGGCTCTGCAGAGGGCAGTGAGGGGAGCAGAGAGTATCATTGGCATGTCCCGACCCTCAGTACAAGAACTGTAAAGGACACACTGCACCCCCTCCACACACACCTGGATCTCCTGCCATCAGGCAAGAGATACAGCAGCATCAAAGCCCGGACAACCAGACTGCTAAACAGCTTCCTTCCACAGGCTGTGAGGCTGCTGAACAGTCACTCCACCCGATGCTGCTGCTTTTTTTGCACGGACACTTTAATAACAAACTCTGGCACTGGCCACTAGACAATTTATGACTGTTTTTACTTGTATTTTGTTGTTGTTTTTTTATCTGCACTTTTTTACTATTCCTACTGTTTTTATCAGGGACTAGATTGATTTTATTTCTGTGTGAGATGTTTAAGTTTTATGTGCAATGCTCTGGTATTCCCTGGGAAACATCTTCTCATTTAACACTGGACAACTGCTGCTTTGCAAGATGACAATAAAGGTTGATTTGATTTGATCCCCGTCCCCTGGTCTGTTGGATCTGCAGGGATGGGCGACAGAGAGACGACTTCACGGCTGGTCAAAGAACGGGCACACGGATAAATGCACACTCGGGTAAACGCACACACGGTAGCTAAGGCAAGCCGCCCAGCAGTAGGTG
The DNA here is from genome assembly GCA_963514005.1 of Raja brachyura. The sequence goes on from OY740781.1 coordinate 153,038,238, forward strand.
TGAGCACAGGCCCGTCCCACTGGTGTGCTGGGCCTCACCTTGTTGGACAGTGCCAGAATGACGAGTGCGAGGCTGGAGAAGCTGGCGTTGATGGTCTCAGCCTCCCGCAGACGTTCCCCGGTCGAGTAGATTTATTCAGACGCTCGCTGCCAGCCAGGTCCACCAGGCACAGTGGGACAGCCAGATGGGGCCGTTAGCTGATAGGACCCCGGCCAGACACAGACACAGACAGCAGCCACACTGGGCCAGGGTGCCCTGCACGTCGGTGCCAACCACTCACAATGGTGTCATTACTCACATCTGCACACCAGGCCAGTGACAGTTAGTCCCGTCTATTTGCAGCTGAAACACACTGTGGCTCCGTGATGAATGATCATTCACTGCTGTCTTTGCCACCGAGCGGTTGGTTTTGGCAATGGTAATCAACTTGTTGACCTGTGGGGAGAGCACAAAACACTCAGTCCAAACCCAGCAGCTCAAAGCAACACTGACCAAACGAGAAGACAAAGTGCTGGAGTAACTCAGCGGGTCAGGCAGCATCTGTGGAGAACATGGATATGTGACGATTCAGGTCAGGACCCTTCGTCAAGAGTGTGTGCGCGAGTGTGTGAGTGCGTGTGTGGGCGAGTGCGTGTGAGAGCGGGCGAGTGTGAGAGAGTGCGTGTATGTGAGCGCTAGTAAGTGCATGGTCGTGTGAGAGTTAGTAAGTGTGTGCGCGCGTGCGCAAGTGAGAGTGAATGCGTGTGCACGATAAAGCATGGCGGGTGGTTACAAGCATGGGGGGGGTGGGGGGTCAGAGAGGCAGATGGTGGACAAAGGCCAGAGATCCCATCAATTACTGCACCGTCCCGTCTGTCCCCAGGATGGAGATGGGTCATCCCACTGTGCAAGTTGGGGACACCGAGACACGGGTGTGGGTGAAACGGGAGCCAGTACTGCCCTCGACCTCCCCGGCAGGCAGACTGGTGACAGTACCACACTGTAGTCAGTGAGGGGGGGAGAATGAGGAAGAGTGGAAAGATGAATGCTTGGTGGTGACCTGCTGCCAGGAACGAGCAACAACATCCACTCAGTGACAACACTTAGAGTGTGTGGGCTTGTTGCCACGGACCTGTGGGCAGGGAGTAACGTTATTAGAGGTGGGTACACACCTCCTCCACTGTGCCGACACTGATGTACTCCAGGTTGGTCACGTACAGTGGTCCACTCCTGTTACTCCGTTGCTAGATCTCGTACTTGACGGCAGTCTGTGATTTGGTCACCAACAGGTCACGGATGGTCTCGTTGTAGATCTCCAGAGCTGGCTGTGAACTTGTACTGAAGCAATCCTGCAGTGCTGAGGCTGCTCCCTCTGGCCAGACCCTGGTGTGTTTTCTCTCCGCTCTGACTTGTTTTTGCAGTGGTCTGTTGGCTGGTGTTAAAAACACTGGAGTCAATGGAGTCAGGACCATACAGTGTGATTGTGATTGGCGGTGCTGGCTCGAAGGACCAAATGGCCTACACCTGCACCTATTGTCTAACTCTGGGTAAAGGACTACCTGATCTATTCCCCTCATGATCTTGTACGCTTCTATAAGATCATCCCTCATCCTCCTACGTTCTCTAGCCTGTACAACCTCTCCCTATAGACTGACATCCACAAAAACCCACAGACTCCCATGGCTATCAAGACTACTCTTCTTCCCACCCTGCTCCCTGTAAGGACTCCATCCCCTTTTCCTCAGTCTACGCCGCATCTGCTCCCAAAATGAAGTGTTCCACACCAGGGCATCGGAAATGTTCTCATTCTTCAGGGAACGGGTGTTCCCCTCCCCTACTATAGATGAGGCTCGCACCAGGGTCTCCTCCATACCCTGCAACACTGCCCTCTCTCCCCATTCACAACAAGGGCCAAGTCCCCCTGGTCCTCACCTTTCACCCCACCAGCCGGCACATAACAGATAGTCCTCCGCCAGTTTCGCCACCTCCAACGTGACCCCTCCACTCGCCACATCTTCCCATCTCCCCCCCGTCTGCCTTCCGCAAAGACCGCTCCCTCCGCAACTCCCTTGTCAATACTTCCCTTCCCTCCCGCTCCACCCCTTCCCCGGGCACTTTCCCTTGCAACCGCAAGAGATGCTACACTTGTCCCTTCACCTCCCCCATCCACACCTTTCAGGGACCCAAGCAGTCCTTCCAAGTCCGACAGAGGTTCACCTGCACCTCTTCCAACCTCATCTACCACATCCGTTGCTCCAGATGCCAGCTGATCTATATCGGTGAGACCAAGCGGAGGCTTGGCAATCATTTCGCCGAACACCTCCGCTCGGTCCGCAATAACCAACCCGACCTCCCGGTGGCTCAGCACTTCAATTCCCCCTCCCATTCAATATCCGACCTCTCGGTCCTTGGCCTCCTCCACGGCCAGAGTGAGCAACACCGCAAGTTGGAGGAACTGCACCTCATATTCCGCTTGGGGAGTCTGCATCCTCTGGGCTTAAACATTGAATTTTCTCAATTCTGTTAACCCTGGCTGCCTCCTCCCCTTCCCACCTCTCCCTCAGCCCTCGGACCCTGGCATTCCTTCTCTCTCTCTCTCTCTCTCTCTCTCTCTCTCTCCCCCACCCAAGTCACACTAGCTTCTCATTTTCACACTACAAACAGCTTACAATGGCCCGTTTCCTTTATCATCGATACATTTTTGCACATCTTTCATTCATTGTTCTTTATCTCTCAACATCACCGCCTATATCTCTCTTTTCCCTGATCCCTGACCAGTCTGAAGAAGGGTCTCGACCCGAAAAGTCGCCTATCTCCTTCGCTCCTTAGATGCTGCTGCACCCGCTGAGTTTCTCCAGCTTTTTGTGTAACCTTCCATCTCCCCCCGTCTGCCTTCCGCAAAGACCGCTCCCTTCGCAACTCCCTTGTCAATTCTTCCCTTCCCATCCACTCCACCCCTTCCCCGGGCACTTTCCCTTGCAACCGCAAGAGATGCTTTACCTCCCCCCTCCACTCGAGGACCCAAGCAGTCGTTCCAGGTCCGACAGAGGTTCTCCTGCACCGCCTCCAACCTCATCTATTGCATCCGCTGCTCTAGATGTCAGCTGATCTATATCGGTGAGACCAAGTGTAGGTTTGGTGATCGTTACGCCGAACACCTCCGCTCGGTTCGCATTAAACAACCCGACATCCCGGTGGCTCAGCACTTCATCTCCCCCTCCCATTCCGTATCCGACCTCTCTGTCCTGGGCCTCCTCCACGGCCAGAGTGAGCAACACCGCAAATTGGAGGAACAGCAACTCATGTTCCGCTTGGGGAGTCTGCATCCTCTTGGCATGAACATCGAATTCTCTCAATTCTGTTAACCCTTGCTGTCTCCTCCCCTTCCTACCTCTCCCTCAGCCCTTGGGCTCCTCCTCCTCCTTTCTTCCCCCCCCCCCCCCCCCCCAATCAGTCTGAAGAAGGGCTTCGGCCCGAAACGTTGCCTATCTCCTTCGCTCCATAGATGCTGCTGCACCTGCTAAGTTTCTCCAGCATTTTGTGTATACTCTGTAAACAATGTTATAAACGAGAAAACAAAACTCCATACAGATAGCACCCATATTCAGGATCAATTCCGGGTCTCTGGCACTTTTAGGCAGCAGCTTAATGTCCAGCAAATTAATGGAAAGGATACTTAGAGATAATATATATAAGCATCTGGATAAACAGGGTCTGATCAAGAACAGTCAACATGGATTTGTGCCTGGAAGGTCATGTTTGACAAACCTTCTTGAATTTTTTGAAGAGGTTACTAGGGAAATTGATGAGGGTAAAGCAGTGGATGTTCTCTATATGGATTTCAGTAAGGCCTTTGACAATGTTCCCCATGGAAGGTTGGTTAAGAAGGTTCAATCTTTGGGTGGTAATGGCGGAGTAGCAAGATGGATTCAACAGTGGCTGAATGGGAGATGCCAGAGAGTAATGGTGGATGGCTGTTTGTCAGGTTGGAAGCCGGTGACCAATGGGGTGCCTCAGGGATCTGTGTAGGGTCCACTGTTGTTTGTAATGTACATCAATGATCTAGATGATGGGGTGGAAAATTAGATAAGTAAGTATGCAGATGATACTAAGATAGGGGGTGCTGTGGATAATGAAGTAGATTTTCAAAGTCTACAGAGAGATTTGGGCCATTTGGAAGAGTGGGCTGAAAGATGGCAGATGGAGTTTAATGCTGATAAGTGTGAGGTGCTACATCTTGGCAGGACAAATCAAAATAGGACGTACATGGTAAATGGTAGGGAATTGAGGAATGCTGTGGAACAGAGAGATCGAGGAATAACTGTGCATAGTTCCCTGAAGGTGGAATCGCATGTAGATAGGGTGGTAAAGAAAGCTTTTGGTGTGCTGGCCTTTATAAATCAGAGCATTGAATATAGGAGTAGGGAAGTAATGTTAAAATTGTACAAGGCATTGGTGAGACCAATTCTGGAGTATGGTGTACAATTTTGGTCGCCTAATTATAGGAAGGATGTCAACAAAATAGAGAGAGTAGAGGAGATTTACTAGAATGTTGCCTGGCTTCCAGCAACTAAGTTACAGAGAAAGGTTGAACAAGTTAGGTCTTTATTCTTTGGAGCGCAGAAGGTTAAGGGGGGGGGGGGGGGGAGGGGGGGAACTTGATTGAGGTCTTTAAAATGATGAAAGGGATAGACAGAGTTGACGTGGATAAGCTTTTCCCATTGAGGGTAGGAAAGATTCAAAGAGGACATGACATGAGAATTAAGGTTCAGAAGTTTAGGGGTAACATGAGGGGGAACTTCTTTACTCAGAGAGTGGTGGCTGTGTGGAATGATCTTCCTGCAGAAGTGGTGGAGGCAGGATTGATTTTAACATTTAAAAGTAAAGTGGATAGGTATATGGACGGGAAGGGAATGGAGGGGTATGATCTGAGTGCAGGTAGATGGGACTAGGGGAAAATAAATGGTCGGCACGGACTGGAAGGGCCGAGAAGGCCTGTTTCCGTGCTGTAATTGTTATATGGTCCAATGTACTGCCCCAATAGTCTTGAACGGAATTAAAACATACAGTAGCTGTAAGGGGGACATAGTGTCATTAAGAGATTTAAGACTAAAAATGGATAGTTTCTTTCTTTTTAGTAACCAATGTATCAACGTTATCAACGTATAATTTTTCGTGTGTTGGAAAATAAAATATAGTGGCACATCTGGTGGACTTGCTGCCTCACACACCAGAGATCTGTGTTCGCTCCTGTTCTCAGGCACTGTCAGTGTTGAATTTGCACATTCTCCCGGCAAGTGCGTGGGTTTCCTCCCACATCCCAAAGACGCATTGCCTTGGTAGGTTAACTTGTCTCTGTAAAATTGCCCCTAATGTGGAGGGAGTGGATCAGGAAAGTGGGATAACAGAACTTGTATGAATGGGTAGACTAAAATGCTGGAGAAACTCAGCAGGCAAGGCAGTTCCGGGTCGAGACCCTTCTTCAGACTGATGTGAGGGTGCGAGGTGGGGGGGGGGGCGGGAAGAAGAATGAAACAGGCGGAGACAGTGGGCTGAGGGAGAGCTGGGAAGCGGAGGAGAAAGTAGGGACTACCTGAAATTGGAGGTCAATGTTCATATCACTGAGGTGTAAACTGCCCAATAGGCGACGTTTCGGGTCCAGACCCTTCTTCAGACTGATGTCGGAGGGGGGGCGGGAAAAAGAAAGGAGGCGGCGGAGACAGTAGTCTGTGGGAGAGCTGGGAATGGGAGGGGAAGGAGAGAGAAAGCAAGGACTACCTGAAATTGGAGAAGCCAATGTCCATACCGCTGGGGTGTTAACTACCCAAGCAAAATATGAGGTGCTGTTCCTTCAATTTGCAGTGGGCCTCACTCTGGCCATGGAGGAGGCCCAGGACAGAAAGGTTGGATTCGGAATGGGAGGGGGGAGTTGAAGTGCTGAGCCACCGGGAGATCAGGTTGGTTATTGCGAACTGAGTGGAGGTGTTGTGCGAAGCGATCATCAAGCCTACGCTTGGTCTCACCGAGGTTGATCATACGCTGAATAACCATATTTTTGTTTGGAAGTGGAAAGAGATAATAGAAATTGCATTCATTGCAACGTGTGAAAAGAGATGAGATACTGTATTGTAATTTTGCTGCATGTCATTGTGGTATATATCATGTCTTGATTGGTGAATATGTTTAGTTTGTGACTTTACTTGAAGCAGAAATAATATGCGAATGCTTCATTGAGCATAATTCCGACAGGTAACTACGCACTTCGTCCGAGCACATTATCGCACACGTTATGCAAGCCATCTTAAATAACTACCCAAACTATCATTTGGCAACATAAAAAGCTGCAGAGATTGCCCGGCTGGCAACAGGGGAAAAAAAAGTTAAGCGAGAGCCCTGTATATGGACACACTGACCTGTAGTCATGCCTACTATGTTCTGTTGTGCTGAAGCAAAGCAAGAATTTCATTGTCCTATCAGGGACACATGACAATAAACCCTCTTGAATCTTGAAGTTGGGACAAGGGGACAATAGGTGCAGGGGTAGGCCTCCACCGCCCTCTGATGCACAGAATTCCACAGACTCACCACTCTGAGAAAAAGTGTTTCCTCATCTCTATTCTAAATGGCTTACTCCTTATTCTTAAACTGTGGTCCCTGGTTCGGGAACATGTTTCCTGCCTCTAGTGTGTCCAAACCCTTAACAATCTGAAGAAGGGTCTCGACCCGAAACGTCGCCTGTCGCTCATCTCCTTCGCTCCTTAGATGCTGCTGCACCTGCTGAGTTTCTCCAGCTTAACCCTTAACAATCTTATATGTTTCAATGATATTCCCTCTCATCCTTCTAAACTCTAGAGTGTACAAGCCCAGCATATGACAGTCCCACCATCCCGGGAATTAACCTTGTAAACCTACGCTTATAGCAAGAATGTCCTTCCTCAAATTAGGGGACCAAAACTGCACACAATACACCAAGTGTGGTCTCACTCGGGCTCTCTACAACTGCAGAAGGACCTCTTTGCTACTTGTGGCCGCGCCACGCCCACGCGGCCTCACCACACCACGCCCGCGCGGCCTCACCGCTACGACCAGGTCGCGTCATTAGCATGCCAAGGGCACGTAAGTGGGACAGGGTCTTAACAAGACGGGACCCCGGCATCCACTCCCGTCGCCCCCCCTCTTCCCCTCTCTCTTTTCCCTTCTGTCTCTCCTTCCCTCCCTTCTGTCTCTCCTTCCCATCTCTCCCCTTCTTCCTTCCCTCTCTTTTCCCTTCTCTCCATTTCTCTCTTTTCCCTTCTCTCCCTCCCTCACTTTGTCTTCTCCCTTCCTCTTTTTTCCCCCTCGCCCTCCTTCCTCTCCCATTCTCCTTCCCACCCACTATCTTTCCCTCCTCTCTCTTCATTCTCTCCTTCCCCTTCTCTCCATTCTTTCTCTACTTCCTCCCACCCAGACACATCACGCACAGCCAACTAACACACACAACTAAGTTAGGATGGGGTAGAAGTCAGTGCCTAGCCATTGATCTCACCGCACGTCACTGGTTCTGACCCTCACTCTCTCTCGCCCCCTGTCTCTCTACCCTCCGCCGCCTGCCGCGTTGTGACCCATAGCGGAGCAAGATGGTCAGACCTTACCTTACCTTGATGATGGTGGTGGTGGTCCTGGTCCCGGTGGTGGTCCTGGTCCCGGTGGTGGTGGTCCTGGTCCCGGTGGTGGTGGTCCTGGTCCCGGTGGTGGTGGTCCTGGTCCCGGTCCTCTTGAGCATCTGATGACGATGTCAGGACCTCCTCCCGCGTTCTGATTTGAACCCCACCGCCCCTCCCTCCACTCCCATCCGTTCCGCCCCCTCGGTGGCGACCAATCAGCGACCAGGAACCCACGTAGGCCCCGCCCCCAGGCTGACTGACGAGGATGACGACCAATCGGCTGAAAGAAGCCGCCTCCCCCCCCCGCCCAGCGTCAGGTGTCGCCCTGCCCGGAGACAGACCCTACGGGCCCTCTTGTCCGTGCTAGCCCGGGCTGTATGCAACACAATCTTGCACTGCTCTGGCCTCACCTTCGGCCCATCCAGTCCGTACCCACCATCCAGCCCCCGCACAGTGTATTTTCTCCTCAGTCTTCACACAAACGAGAGACAGTTGTCTTGTGTCCAACTTGTTTGTCATTACCTGGATAATAGGATATGTTAAGTGCAAGGTTTATTTTAAAAATACATTTACATATCTCGGATTAAGAAAAGCACAACTGCTGTTATTGCAATAAATAGAATCTAATGAGGCACTAGTAGAAATTTAGTCTCATTTACAAATACGTGTTAAGTGAACAGCCCAGCTAAACAAAAAAAAAGTTCTAAATAATTCAGGTCAAGCACACATTCATACAACCCGATTAATGTGTTGTGAAATACAATTCCAAGTTTAATTGCAAGTGCTTAGTTTAAAATTATTAAATCTGAAGGAAAGAACTGCAGATGCTGGTTTAAATCGAAGGTAGACACAAAATGCTGGAGTAACACAGCGGGTCAGGCAGCATCTCTGGAGAGAAGGAATGGGTGACGTTTCGGGTCGAGATCCTTCTTTAGATTGAAGGCACTTCAGCAGTTACACTCAGCCATGACTTACGTCAAGGAACGGAAAACATTGGATTTCAAATTAAAATGAGTGCACCTGTTTTTTGATTAGCTGTTGTCTAGATGGATTATAATTAAGTCAGTAGACTAAACAGTGTGATATGTTAGCCCTCACCGCACCACGCCCGCGCGGCCTCACCGCTACGACCAGGTCGCGTCATTAGCATGCCAAGGGCACGTAAGTGGGAGAGGGTCTTAACAAGACGGGACCCCGGCATTCACTCCCGCCGCCCCCCCTCCCCTCTCTCCTTCCCTCCCCATCTCTCAATTCTTTCTCTCCTTCCCTCTGTCCCCTTCTTCCTTCCCTCTCTTTTCCCATCTCTCCATTTCTCTCTTTTCCCTTCTCTCGCTCCCTCACTTTGTCTTCTCCCTTCCCTCTCTTTTTTTCCCTTCTCGCCCTCCTTCCTCTCTCTCCTTCCCTCCCTCCTTCCTCTCTCCCATTCTCCTTCCCACCCCCTATCGTTCCTTCTTTCGCTCCTTCGCTCCCTCCTCTCTCTCTCTCTTCATTCTCTCCTTCCCCTTCTCTCCATTCTTTCTCTACTTCCTCCCACCCAGACACATCACGCACAGCCAACTAACACACACACACAACTAAGTTAGGATGGGGTAGAAGTCAGTGCCTAGCCATTGATCTCACCGCACGTCACTGGTTCTGACCCTCACTCTCTCTCGCCCCCTGTCTCTCTACCCTCCGCCGCCTGCCGCGTTGTGACCCATAGCGGAGCAAGATGGTCAGACCTTACCATGGTGGTGGTCCTGGTCCCGGTGGTGGTCCTGGTCCTCTTGAGCATCTGATGATGATGTCAGGACCTCCTCCCGCGTTCTGATTTGAACCCCACCGCCCCTCCCCCCACTCCCATCCGTTCCTCCCCCTCGGCGGCGACCAATCAGCGACCAGGAACCCACGTAGGCCCCGCCCCCAGGCTGACTGACGCGGATGACGACCAATCGGCTGAAAGAAGGCGCCCCTCCCCCCCAGCGTCAGGTGTCGCCCTGCCCGGAGACAGACCCTTCGGGCCCTCTTGTCCGTGCTAGCTGTCTGCAACACAATCTTGCACTGCTCTGCACTGGACATTGCCTCACCTTCGGCCCATCCAGTCCGTACCCACCATCCAGCCCCCGCACAGTGTATTTTCTCCTCAGTCTTCACACAAACGAGAGACAGTTGTCTTGTGTCCAACTTGTTTGTCATTACCTGGATAATAGGATATGTTAAGTGCAAGGTTTATTTTAAAAATACATTTACATATCTCGGATTAAGAAAAGCACAACTGCTGTTATTGCAATAAATAGAATCTAACTGAGGCACTAGTAGAAATTTAGTCTCATTTACAAATACGTGTTAAGTGAACTGCCCAGCTAAACAAAAAAACAGTTCTAAATAATTCAGGTCAAGCACATAACCCGCCACATTCATACAACCCGATTAATGTGTTGTAAAATACAATTGCAAGTTTAATTGCAAGTGCTTAGTTTAAAATTATTAAATCTGAGGGAAAGAACTGCAGATGCTGGTTTAAATCAAAGGTAGACACAAAATGCTGGAGTAACCCAGCGGGTCAGGCAGCATCTCTGGAGAGAAGGAATGGGTGACGTTTCGGGTCGAGACCCTTCTTTAGACTGAAGGCAGTTCAGCAGTTACACTCAGCCATGTCTGAAGTCATGACTTATGTCAAGGAACGGAAAACATTGGATTTCAAATTAAAATGAGTGCACCTGTTTTTTGATTAGCTGTTAAATTAGCTGTTAGCTGTTTGATTAGATGGATTATAATTAAGTCAGTAGACTAAACAGTGTGATATGTTAGCCCTTTAATTAGCCATTGCATTATTTTTACAGGTGTCTAGGTTTGTTCAAACTTCTACCACCTGCTCTCCAAACCCTCCATCAAGCTATGTTATGAAAACAGGACACAAAAAGCTGGAGTATCTCAAAAGGACAGGCAGCATCTCTGGAGAAGAAATGGTGACGTTTTGAGTTGAAACTTCTCGACCCAAAACGTCACCAGTTCCTTCTCTTCAGAGATGCTGCCTTGGGCAGCCTGTCCCACATAGTTACTCCAACTTTTTGTGTATATCTTCAATTTATCTATAATGTTCTCGTAAGCAGGACTGGAGACATTTTCTAAGAAGGGATCTGGTGATTTTGTTTCCACATGTTTACAGGATTAGACGGCAATGACAGACTGGAGAGGACAATTTTATTGGATCTTTAGTAGGCATGAAATAATTAGATTGGCCGGTGTATATAAATAGAAGCTTTAAGCATGGTTCGAGTCACATGCTGCAGGCAGGCAGACAGATGTTTTAATGTATGACAGGCATGAATCCTGGAAACTGAGGGTTCCATTTAACATGATTTGTGAAAATGATTAAGTTAAATTTTAAGAAGAAATACAAGCTAGAATTTTGTTTAGGAAGGAACTGCAGAAGCAGATTTAAACTGAAGATAGACACAAAAACCTGGAGTAACTCTGACAGGATTTGCAGTTTTCTTTTGGGAAGGAGTGAATACTGATGTCATAGAGTGGAAACAGGCCCTTCCTTCAGCCCAACTTGCCCACACCGGCCAACATGCCCCATCTACACTAGTCCCAGAGTCCCAGAAACAGGCCCATCCTTCAGCCCAACTTGCCCACACTGGCCAACATGCCCCATCTACACTAGTCCCAGAGTCACAGAAACAGGCCCTTCCTGCAGCCCAACTTGGCTACACCGACCAACATGCCCCATCTACACTAGTCCTAGAGTCACGGAAACAGGCCCTTCCGCCTAACTTGCCCACACCGGCCTACTTTCACCATCTACACTAATCGCCCAGCACAGAAACAGGCCCTTCACCCCAACTAGCCCACACAACCAACATGCCCCATCTACACTAGGCCTGGAGTCATGGAAACAGGCCCTTCAGCCCAACTTGCCCACATTGGCCAACATACCCCATCTATACTAGTCACAGAAACAGGCCTTTCGGCCCAACTTGCCCACACAGGCCAACATGCCCCATCTACACTAGTCCTAGAGTCACGGAAGCAGACCTGTCAGCCCGAAATGCCAACACCAGTCAATGTGCCCCATCTACACTAGTCGCCCAGAACGGAAACAGGCCCTTCCGCCCAACTTGCCCACACCGGCCAACATGCCCCATCTACACTAGTCCTAGAGTCACGGAAACAGGCCCTTCAGTCCAACTTGCCCACACCAGCCAATGTGCCCATCTACACTAGTCCCAGAGTCATGGAAACAGGCCCTTCAGCCCAACTTGCCCACACCGGCCCACCAGGCACGTGCCGTGAGTAATTACTCAAGGTAAGCAGTCAGTCGGCTTTTAAAAATAATCTTACACCCCTCATGCGTAGATTGTTCTCTCCGTAAAAATAAAAAATAAAAATAAGTAACGGGAAGCGGCTGACATGAGTGAGGATGGCGAGTGGCAGGAGAGAGATTTTCAGACGGAGAGCACTGCCAGAGGTGAGCGGGGACCGGCAGAGGGGGCTGTCCGGTCCCGGCGGCCACTTGCAGCCACCCGAGCTAATTCACTCCCCGGCCACAATGCAGTGGCTCCGTGCCCGGGAGCGTCGCAAATGGGTTACTGGCCCTGATCCCCTCCTTCACAACGCTCCTGCCCTCCCCGCAACTTTACCCCGGGCCCGACTCCTCAAATGCTGTGAAAGGAGCTCTCCTACCCCGGGAAATACGGTATTTAAAAACATAAAGCATCAAGAAATGTACTTACCACGTTATTGGTACACGAACTCCATTCTTCTCTCTTTGTTTCCTAAGATAATGACAATCCATCTTTGAAAAACCTGCCAAGAAACATGCGCTGCTGCGCATGCAAAGGCAGAATTTCAGCTGCCTTCAGCCCCGTTTGTCATTGACGGCTTCAAGCAGAGCTGACGGCACGTGGGCTGCACAGACCTTCGCGTGTTGCAAGTGCTGCGGTTGAAAGGCACGGAGAATTATGCCTACCTAGGAGATAAATCTCTTAGATAGGCATAATTCTCCCATGCCTTTACTATTTATATTTAATAATTACCATTTCATAATTTTAGTCAGGGTAGGCAGTGCCTACCTTGCCTACCCTGACGGCACGTGCCTACAGCCTACATACCCCATCTACACTAGTCCTAGAGTCTCCGAAGCAGACCCTTCAGCCCAACTTGCTAACATCAGATTCAGATTCAATTTTAATTGTCATTGTCAGTGTACAGTACAGAGACAACAAAATGCATTCATCTATGACAACGAACATGCCCCATCTACACCAGTCACTCAGCATGGAAACAGGCCATTCAGCCCACCTTGCCCACACTGGTTAATGTGCTGCATCTACACTAGTTCCAGAGTCACGGAAACAGGCCCTTCAGCCCAACTTGCCCACACCAACCAACATGCCCCATATACACTAGTCACAGAGTCATGGAAACAGGCCCTCCCTTCAGCCCTCCTTGCAAACATAGGCCAACATGCCCCATTTACACTCGTCACATTATCACAGAAACAGGCCTTTCAGCCCAACTTGCCCACACCGGCCAATGTGCGCCATCTACACTAGTCCTAGAGTCACGGAAACAGGCCCTTCCGCCCCACTTGCCCACACCGGCCAAGATGCCCCATCTACACTAGTCCCAGTCACGGAAACAGGCCCTTCAGTCCAGCTTCCCCACACCGGCCTACTTTCACCATCTACACTAATCGCCCAGCATGGAAACAGGCCCTTCACCCCAACTAGCCCACACAACCAACATGCCCCATCTACACTAGTCCCGGAGTCACGGAAACAGGCCCTTCAGCCCAACCTGCCAACACCGGCCAATGTGCCCCATCTACACTAGTCCCAGTCATGGAAACAGGCCGTTCCGCTCAACTTGCCTACACAGGCCAACATGCCCCATCTACACTACCACAAATACAAATGGGCCCAGCACCGATCCCTGAGGTACACCACTAGTCCCAAGCTTCCAGTATAATAAACAACCTTCCACCATCACCCTCTGCTTCCTTCCTTGAAGCCAATTCTTTATCGTCAGCTAGCTCTCTTAGGATCCTGTGCGATCTAACCTTCCAGAGCAGCCTACCATGCTCATCTCCAAACTCGCGGGACTTGGAGTCCGCACTCATCTCTGAATCCACAACATCCTGACCAACAGACCCCAATCAGTGAGGATAGGGGACAAATCATCCTCTACGATAATCCTCAACACTGGTGCTCTGCGAGGATACGTTCTCAGCCCCCTTCATTACTCCTTATACACCCATGACTGTACAGACATAAACAACATGACCAACAGACATGACCAACAGTCATAAACAATCACAATCACAATAATACTTTATTAGCCAAGTATGTTTTGCAACATACGAGGAATTTCATTTGCCAAGTCAGTCATACAAGTAAAAAGCAACGGAACACACAAACTACATTTTAACATAAACATCCACCACAGTGACTCCTCCATATTCCTCACTGTGATGGTTACACAAAAGCTGGAGAAAGTCAGCCGGTGCAGCAGCATCTAAGGTGCGAAGGAGATAGGCGACGTTTCGGGTCGAGACCCTTCTTCAGACGACCACTTCCTCACTGTGATGTAAGGCGAAAAAAGATAAAAAATCTCTTCCCTTCATTGTCCTCCTGCGGTCGGGGGCCTCAAGCCCTCCGTTGACGGGACGATCTAAACTCCCGTAGCGTTTGGGCCCTCCGCATCAGGGCGATCAGCTCCTGCATCGGGGGAATGTCAGCTCCCCCGCGCCTGTGATCGGACCCCGGGTCGGGGCTGGTCCAGCCTCTGCATCTTGGAGCTCCTGACTAGCCTCTCCCGAGACTGCGAGCTCGATGGCAGAGTCTGCAGGCCACAGTTGGAACGATCCCAGGCAAGGGATCGGCTCCAATGTTAAGTCTACGTCCCGTGGTGGGGCTCTAGGTCAGTCTGAGGAGGCCTCCAGCTCCATCGATGTTAGGCCGCAGAGCGACCGGAGATACGACCCGGAAAATAATTGCATCTCCACCAAGGTAAGAGACTGAAAAAAACATTCCCCCGACCCCCATACAAGACAAACTGGAGAACATTTACGCAAACTTTTAAAACACACTAAAAATTATTTTTAAAAAATGAAAAAAGCCAACCGTGTGGCGCCCCCGGTGGACAATATATGAAACATGAAATTAAAGTGACATTGGAATTGAAACATGAAATTAATGAGTGACGAGTTCAATTTACAAATTCACAGACAACAGCACCATTGTGGGCCGGATATCATATAACGATGAGATGGAGTACAGGAAGGAGATTGAGAACCTCATGACCCAGTGTTGTGACAACAACCTTTCCCTCAATTACAGCAAGACAAAGCAGATAGTGATTGACTTCAGGAAGTGAAGTGGTACACATACCCCAGTTTGCATTGATGGTGCCAAAGTAAAGATGGTTGATAGCTTCACATTCCCAGGAGTAAATATCACCAACAACTTGTCCTGGACCACCCATCGTGAAGCAATGACCAAGAAACCACACCCACACCTCTAGTTCCGTAGAAGGTTCAGGAAGTTTGGCATGTCCTCAACAACTTTCTCCCACTTCTACAGAATCGCTATTAAAGGCATTTTATTGGGATGCATTACAGCATGTTTTGGAAACAGCTCCATCCAAGACCACAAAACATTGCAGAGAATTGTGGACACAGCCCAGACCATCACAGAAACCAACCTCCCTTCCATTGACTCCATCTACACCTCACGCTGCCTCGGCAAGGCCAGCAGCATCATCAAGGAGGTCACACCCTGGCTATTACTTCTTCTCCCCTCGCCCATCGGGCAAAAAGTATAGAAGTGTGAAAACGCACACTTCCAGATTCAGGAACAGTTTCTTCCCAGCTGTTATCCTACCATCATCTAGAGAGCAGTCGTGAACTACTATCTACCTCATTGGAAACCCTTGGACTATCTTTGATCGGACTTTACTGCATTTTATCTTGCACTAAACGTTATTCATCTTATTCCATTTATTATGCATCTGTACACTGTTGATGGCTCGATTGTAATCATGTATTGTCTTTCTGCTGACAACTTTGTACACAACAAAAGCTTTTCACTGTACCTTGGTACACATGACAATAAACTAATCTAAACCAAATCATGTGGAACCTTATCAAATGCATTGCTGAAGTCCATATAAACATCAACTGCCTTGCCCTCATTAAGTGGACAGAAGTGAGAGGAGCTGTACAGTTTGATAGATACAGGGAAAAAGGATCTCCTGTGGCATTCTGTGCTGCACCTTGGTGGCACCAGTCTTTTGCTGAAGGGGTTCCTCAGGTTGACCAGTGTGTCATGGAGGGGGTGAGCTGTATTGTCCAAGATGCTCCACAGTTTGAGGAGCATCTCCTTTCCGAGACCACCTCTGGGATGGAGTCAGCCTTTGCTGCCCAGCACACAACCGCGTTGAAGAATGAAATCAGGGAGGATGTTTCCTCTGGATGTAAAGTTTGGAACAAGAGGTTTCAGTTTAAGAATAAAGGTAAAACTGTTGAGGGCTTTTACAAGGAGAAGCTACTTACCTTGTGGTTGTGAATATTTGGAATTGTCCTCTATGGAGGTCTATGGTCACTGGGCATTGTCCAATCCAAGCAGGGAACACTAGATCTCTGGATGTTGCAGCAATCAGGAGATAAATGGATAAGGCAGGAAAGTGGTATTGAGTTGAGTCACTCAGAATCTCGGATTGGTAGAACAGACTCAAAGAGCGGCCCAGTGGCGCAGAGGTGCTGTCTGTGTGGAGTTTGTATGTTCTCCTTGTGACTGCATGGGTTTCCTCTGGGTGCTCCAGTTTCCTCCCACAGCCCAAAGTTTATGTGGGTTTGTAAGTTAATTGGCCCTCTGTAAATTGCCCCCAGTGTATAGGAAGTGGATGTGAAAGTGAGATAGCATAGAATTAGTGTGATCAGTCAGCGTAGACTCGATGGGCTGAAGGGCTTGTTTCTATGCTGTATCTCAAAATTAAACTAAATTAAGGATGACAACCAGTCATAAGCATCTACCTTCATCTGCTTATCATCCCCCATCTCAGTTGGCTTCACCTATCTCAGCCCTCCCCTGCACTTCTTTAGACTGACCATCTCCCCTCTATGCTGAGCCCTGATGTAGGGAGTTTTATGCTCTGGAACCGAGATCTCATGTGCCACAAAAGCTCTGGTGACTTCTCCTGCACCTTTTCTCAGCATGTTATGTTTTTCATGCAATATAGATCTGTAACAGAAGAGGGCAGTGAAATGGAAGATGAAGATTAATTCAAGCAAGTGTGAAGTGTTGTGGAGGTTGAATGCAAGGGGAAAGTATACAGTTAATCATGTCCCTTAACAGTATTGATGTGCAGAGGGATTTTGGTGTCCAAGTCCACAATTCCCTGAAACTGGCAATGCAAGTACATGGAGTAGTAAAGATGTATGGTCTTCCTGCCTTCACAGGTCAGGGCTTTGAGTATAAGAGTCAGGAAGTCATGATGCAGCTCTAAAGAAACATAGAAATTAGGTGCAGGAGTAGGCCATTCCGCCCTTCGAGCCAGCACCACCACTCAATATGATCATTGGCTGATCATCCAGTACCCCGTTCAGTAAAATCAGTAGCCCGTTCCTGCTTTCACCCATATCCCTTGATTCCGTTAGCCCAAGAGCTATGCCTAACTCTCGCAGATAGGACTTTGGTTAGGCTGCATTTGGAGTGTTATATGCAGTACTGGTCGTCCTATTACAGGGAAGCTGTGGAGAGTTTAGAGAGGGTGCAGAGGAGGCTTACCAGAATGC
This sequence comes from Raja brachyura, assembly GCA_963514005.1. Next base: position 153,055,641 of record OY740781.1, read on the forward strand.
TACCTGGATTCGAGGGTATTAGCCACAGGGATAGATTGGATAAGATTTGGATTGTTTTCTCTAGAACATCAGGGGCTGAGGGGAGACTTAATAGAAGTATATAAAATTATGAGAGGCATACTGTAGACAGGGTACACTCAGAACCTTTCTTCCAGGGTGGGAATGCCTGAGGGCATAGCTGAAAGGGGCAAAGTTTAAAGGTATGCAGGGCAAGTTTTTTTTACAGAGGATGGTGGATGCCTGGTACGCCTTGCAGAGGTGATGCTGGAGGCAGATACGATAGTGACATTTAATAGGCTTTTACATAGGCACATGGATATGCAAGGAGTTATATGGATTGTGTTGTCAAGCTGAAAAGGATGCTGAGGTTTACAAGGATGATGCCAGGACTCAAAGGCATGGACTATAGGGAGAGGTTACGCAGGTTAGGGCTTTATTCCTTGGAGCGCAGGAGTTTGAGGGGTGATCTTAGAGGTGTATAAAATCAAGAGAGGAATAGATAGGGTGAATGCACAGAGTCTCTTGTCCAGAGTCGGTGAGTCCTGAACCAGAAGGCAAGGGTTTACGGGCGAAGGGGAAAAAACTGAATAGGAACCTGAGGGGTAACGTTTATACACAATGAGTGGTGGGTGGATGTGTGGAACGAGCTGCCAGAGGAGGTAGTTGAGGCTGGCACGATCCCAGAAACATTTGGGCAGGTAGGTCTGAAGAAGGGTCTCGACCCGAAACGTCGCCTATCTCCTTCGCTCCTTAGATGCTGCTGCACCCGCTGAGTTTCTCCAGCTTTTTGTGTGCCCTGGACAGGTAGGCACATGGACAGGACAGGACAGGTTTGGGGGGAGATGGACCAAACGCGGGCAGGGGACTAGTGCAGATGGAACATGTTGACCGGTGTGGGCAAGTTGGGCCTGTTTCCATGCAGGGACGAGCGAGTTTGGCACAGGCATCGTTCCTGGGCAAAGATCCTACAGCGGGAGCGCTCTCTGTCCCTGGGCCCTGGGCCCGCTGCCGTCGCCTAGCAACAGCAGCCGGAACCGGATACGGAAGTCGATGCGGCCCCGTTGCTAGGGTGGGCGGGGCGGGACTGCGGCGCAGGCGCGGGCGCGACCTCGCCCCCTCCATCAGCTCCCTCAGTGCTCGGCCTCGCTCCCTCCCTCCACCCTCCTTCCTTCTCTCCGCCGCCGCTCCCACCTCATCCCCGCTCGGCCCCGCTGCCATGTCGCTGCAGTTCGAGCTGTGCCCGGGCCGCTCGGTGGGCGGACAGCACCCCTGCTTCATCATCGCCGAGATCGGGCAGAACCACCAGGGCGACCTGGACACCGCCAAGCGCATGATCCGCATGGCCAAGGTGGGCAGCGGGGGGGGGGGGGGAGGAGACAGAGAGGGGGGGACAGAGAGAGAGAGGGGGGGAGGATGGGGGAGAGAGGGAGAGAGAGAGAAAGAGAAAGAGGGGGGTGGAGAGAGGGGATGGATGGGGAGGGGGGTGGAGAGAGAGAGAGACGGGGGAGAGGGGAGTGGGGTGTGTGGGGTCCGAGGAAGGCTGGTGGGACCCTGAGGGGAGACGGGCTGAGGTTGGGGGACGTGGCACTGCATCCTGCCCACCCCCTACCGATTCCCATAAATAACATATAACCATATAACAAACCATATAACAATTACGGCACGGAAACAGGCCTTCTCGGCCATTCCAGTCCGTGCCGACCATTTATTTTCCCCTAGTCCCATCTACCTGCACTCAGACCATACCCCTCCATTCCCTCCCCGTCCATATACCTATCCACTTTACTTATAATGTTAAAATCGATCCTGCCTCCACCACTTCTGCTGGAGGATCATTCCACACAGCCACCGCTCTCTGAGTAAAGAAGTTCCCCCTCATGTTACCCCTAAACTTCTGTCCCTTAATTCTCATGTCATGTCCTCTTGTTTGAATCTTTCCTCCCCTCAATGGGAAAAGCTTATCCACATCTCCATGGATTTCCCTTAATCTTACTTCCAGAGCTGTCTCCTGCCCCCTTTTTGTTCTCATGATTTCCTCAACTATGTTCCAAAGTTCCTGAACTCCCTCCTTGATCACTGCTGCACATATCTGTCCCATGCCACCATTTTCCTGATCAGAGCCGTAATTTCTCTCATCATCCAAGCTTTCTTACTCCCATTAGATGAGGTTAGAGGAGGTGCATGTGAACCTCGTCTCACCTGGAAGGACTGCCGGGGTCCCTGGATGGAGGTGACAGAGGTGGCGCAGGGACAGGGATAGGAGTTCAGAGACATGCGTTGCACCCCATGTAGTTGCAGGGGTGGTGGGTACAGGGACAGGCATAGCATCTCCTGCGGCTGCAATCACTGATTCCAGTTTGGTCACATTCAGAACTACTGCAACGGCTACTGCAGGTATTAGCGGGTGTGTCCGTTCACCCTTCCCCTCACGCAGACACACTAACATTCCTTCCTGGTGACTGAGCCACCTACATGGCCCACCCAGTGTTGCTGTTCAACAACCCTGGGGTCTCCTCCACACCAGCACAGCCAGGGTACTTGATTTTCAGCACAGTAAAAGTGTAGGCAGCTGGGGCCATAGTTTTTTTAGTTAAGTGATACAGCATAGAAACAGGCCCTTCGGCCCACAGAAACCACGCCGACCATCGATCACCCGTTCACACTAGTTCTATGTTATCCCACTTTCTCATCCACTCCTTACACATGAGGAGGCAATTTACAGAGGCTAATTAACCATGCATTAGTGTTAGATAAAGACAAACTTGACAAAAAGTATTTGGGATGTGAGAGGAAACCAGAACACCAGGAGAAATCCCACGCGGTCACGCGGAGAATGTACAGACCCGGTACAAACAGCACCCGAGGTGGGGGTGGAACCTGTGTCACTGGCGCTGTGAGGCAGCAGCTCTACCCACTGTCCTGCTCTCAGTCAAGCTTCCTACTGCCATCCCTGTGACTCCAGCTCACTCCTTCTCTGACTGTCCTGTTCTGTCACAACACCCCTTTAGGAGCAACAACTGCTTCCATCTGGGCATGCTGCAGGCTGCTGAACTCCAGATTAAACCTAACAACTGCAGCTAATTTGCTCTATTTGCCTATTGCACAACCCTGCTGTTAACGCAGCACAACACGGATATTGCTGCCACTTTAAGTCATTTCATCGTACCATTCGGGAGATTCCCTTAGTTCAATCCATCTCCATTATTCTCTCCTGAAACCAACCTGTTTTTTTTCTCTTTCCCTGTGCTTCCTGTGTGGAGTTTGCACGTTCTCCCTGTGCCCGTGTGGGTTTTCTCCGGATGCACAAGTTTCCTCCCACAACCCAAAAATGTGTGTGTAGGGAGTGGATGAACAAAGTGGGATAACAGAACTAGTGTGAATAGGAGATCAGTGGTTGGCATGGACATGGTGGGCCGAAGGGCCTGTCATGCTATATCTCAAAATTAAACTAAAACAGTTCTCGTTAAGAGACCTGGATCTGAAGTATTATCTTTGCACAGATGTTTAGGTGCTGCCTGAATGGTCCATTATCCTGACTTCCTGCCACTGCAATAATTGTGGCCTCATGAAACATTGTGTGCTTCACTGTTGTAGATGTGCATTTTATCGAATTTCCCTTTACAATTAGTTCTGCTCTGCTCTGAGGCAGCGAACGTTAAATCGCATATGGATGTGTCTGATGTAAGAAATCTGGTCAATATGGGATAACACGGAGCTAGTGTGAGCGGGTGATCGATGGTCAGCTGCACTTGCTGGGCCGAAGGGCCTGTCCCATGCTGTATCTTTCAATCAATTACTGGGACCATTCTGAAGAACAGGCAGTTGTCGGTAATTGTGCCAGTGTTATTGCCTGGCTCAATGCCGATGATGAAATGATGCTTCACCGTGTACAGGGGGGGCTTTGGAATGTCCTGAACGTGATGCAGGACCTTCGTAGGGCCTGGGAGGTTCGCTGTGTGATCGGTCTTGCTGTTGGCTCTAGGAATGCGGGGCTGACTGTGCCAAGTTCCAGAAGAGTGAGCTGGAGCACAAGTTCAACAAGGCAGCTCTGCAGAAGCCGTACACATCGCAGCACTCGTGGGGAGCCACATACGGAGAGCACAAACGCTTCCTGGAGTTCAGTCACCAACAGTACCGCGAGCTGGCAAAGTTTGCAGAGGAAGTCGGCATCTTCTTCACAGCATCTGGCATGGATGAGGTGGGTTCATTTGTAGGTTGCTGCTCACCACTTTGTGACTGATTTGTGACTTGACATTAAAGGTGCAGATGCTGTAAAACCAACATCAAAATAGAAGGGCAGCACAGTGGTGCAGCTGGTAGAGCCACTGCCTCAGTGTCGGAGATCCTGGTTCCATCCTGACCTCAAAAAAGTTTTTCCTCATCTCAGTCCAAAATGGCCTACCCATTCTTCTTAAATTGTGACCCCTGGTTCTGGGCTCTCCCAACATCACGACAGTTTTTCCTGCATCCAGCCTGTTCAATCACTAAAGAATTTTATATGTTTTTATAAGATCCCCTCTCATCTTTCTAAATTCCAGTGACCACTCGAACCATTCTTTCATCATATGTCCGTCCCGCCATGCCGGGAATTAACCTGATGAACCTATGCTGCACTCCCTCAATAGCAAGAATGTCCTTCCTCAAATTAGGAGACCGAAATTGTCCACTGCACTCCAGGTGCAGTCTCACCAGGGCCCTGTACAACTGCAGTATGACCTTCTTGCTCCTAAACTCAAATCCTCTCGCAATGCAGGCCAACGTACAACCCCACCCAATCTGAAGAAGGGCCTCGACCCGAAACGCACCCATTCCTTCTCTCCAGAGATGTTGCCTGTCCCGCTGAGTTACGCCAGCATTGTGTGTCTACCTTCAATTTAATCCAACATGTGCAGTTATTTCCTCCACACGGACTATCTTTGATTTAATCTCCACCTTTCCAAGTGTAGGTTAAGCCTACCCCTCTAGTTCCTCCGGCCTTATTATTGATGATGCACTCCGAGTCCTGCGATCACCAGGCTTATTTATCCCTGCTGCCGTTCCTGACATTTGCTGCCTTCCCCTGGCTATACACATGGCCTTTCTGGGCTCAAGTGGCTTCCCTAGCTACTCTTGCTGTTAATGTACCTAAAGCTTTGGGAGTTCCCTTGCTCCTGCCCACTGGAACGTTCCATGTCACCCTAGGTTGTTGTAAACCTCCTGCAATTGCTTGCAAAGAAGAGCCCCCTGTTTGTGGAGTGAGCTGTCTGTGCAGCCAGGACTGGAAGCTGCATTCAAATTCACTCGGTGCCTGCTGCGTCCTGCACTGCTTCACTGCATTGAAACCCTGTCCGAGAGACTATGTATGTTCAGAGATACAGCATGAAACAGACCCATTGGCCCACTGATTCCACGCCGCCCACCGATCACCCACTAGTTCTATGTTATGCCACTTTCTCATCCACTCCCTACACACTAGGGGAAATTTACAGAGGGCCAATTAACCTTTGGGGGGTGTGAAGAATCCGGAGAAAACGCATGCGGTCACAGGGAGAACGTGCAAACTGCACACAGACATCACTTGAGGTTATGATCGAATCCGGATTTCTGGTGCTGTGTGGTTGCAGCCCTCCCACACTCTTCTGATGCTGTGTGCTAGCAGCACCACTGTGCCGCCACTCAAGTGAGCTTTCAGTCACCGTGATGACTGCAGTCTGAAAGTATAAATCCACGCGCAGATGAGTGGGTGCACTGCCTGGTATTGGTGTTTCTCAGGGGCCTGATTCCCGCAGGCTCCGGGGCTTTGCCGAGATACAGTGGCCAGTGTCCCTTTTGGGAATGAGCTTGCACCGGGTGGGAATGGGCAGACACCAAAGGTGCAGGGTCTTGACTGCGAGACGTGACCAGGTAGATGTTGAATGGACGACTGCCCTCGAGACAGAGTGGATGACAGCTCCCTGTCCTTGTCCCGAAGAGTTCAGTGTTAACGATCACTGTCTTCTGCGAGGTGCTGACAGAAGTGAGTCGAGACCGGGCCTGTGGGAGTAAGCAAGCAATGAGCAGGAGGGAAGCGAAGGTGCCCTGGGATGTAGAGACGGGGCAGTTCCGGATGATTGCAGGCAAAGCCAGCAATATTCTTTTGTCTTTCAGATGGCGGTAGAATTTCTCCACAAACTTAATGTGCCTTTCTTCAAAGTTGGTTCTGGAGACACCAATAACTTTCCGTATCTGGAGAAGGCTGCCAAGAAAGGTGAGTGGGGTTCCAAAATTCCCTGCCCTTCTACGGGAGACTGTTCCGCTGATGCTATCTTTGCCCTGTTCCCACTGACAGGGTTTTTATCCTGTTGTGTGTGTGTGTGTGTGTGTGTGTGTGTGACTGTACCGACTGACACTGTGTGTGTGTGTGTGACTGTACCCGCTGTCACTGTGTGTGTATGTGTGTGACTGTACCCACTGACACTGTGTGTGTGTGTGACTGTACCCACTGTCACTGTGTGTGTGTGTGTGTGACTGTACCCACTGTCATTGTGTGTGTGTGTGTGACTGTACCCACTGTCACTGTGTGTGTGTGTGTGTGACTGTACCCACTGTCACTGTGTGTGTGTGTGTGTGACTGTACCCACTGTCACTGTGTATGTGTGTGACTGTACGCACTGACACTGTGTGTGTGTGTGACTGTACCCACTGACACTGTGTGCGTGTGTGACTGTACCCACTGTCACTGTGTGTGTGTGTGACTGTACCCACTGTCACTGTGTGTGTGTGTGTGTGTGTGTGACTGTACCCACTGTCACTGTGTGTGTGTGACTGTACCCACTGACTGTGTGTGTGTGTGTGTGTGACTGTACCCACTGTCACTGTGTGTGTGACTGTACCCACTGATACTGTGTGTGTGTGTCTGTACCCACTGTCACTGTGTGTGTGTGTGACTGTACCCACTGTCACTGTGTGTGTGCGTGTGACTGTACCCACTGTCACTGTGTGTGTGCGTGTGACTGTACCCACTGTCACTGTGTGTGTGTGTGACTGTCTGTACCCACTGTCACTGTGTGTGTGTGTGACTGTACCCACTGATACTCTGTGTGTGTGTGTGACTGTCTGTACCCACTGTCACTGTGTGTGTGTGTGACTGTACCCACTGATACTGTGTGTGTGACTGTACCCACTGTCACTGTGTGTGTGTGACTGTACCCACTGTCACTGTGTGTGTGGGTGTGACTGTACCCACTGTCACTGTGTGTGTGTGACTGTACCCACTGTCACTGTGTGTGTGTGTGACTGTACCCACTGATACTGTGTGTGTGTGTGTGACTGTCTGTACCCACTGTCACTGTGTGTGTGTGTGACTGCACCCACTGACACTGTGTGTGCGTGTGACTGTACCCACTGTCACTGTGTGTGTGTGACTGCACCCACTGACACTGTGTGTGTGTGTGTGTGTGTGACTGTACCCACTGTCACTGTGTGTGTGTGACTGTACCCACTGATTGTGTGTGTGTGTGTGACTGTACCCACTGTCACTGTGTGTGTGTGTGTGACTACCCACTGATACTGTGTGTGTGACTGTACCCACTGTCACTGTGTGTGTGTGTGTGTGACTGTACCTGTACCCACTGACACTGTGTGTGTATGTGTGTGTGTGTGTGACTGTCTGTACCCACTGTCACTGTGTGTGTGTGTGTCTGTACCCACTGTCACTGTGTGTGTGTGTGTGTGACTGTACCCACTGTCACTGTGTGTGTGCGTGTGACTGTACCCACTGTCACTGTGTGTGCGTGTGACTGCACCCACTGTCACTGTGTGTGTGTGACTGTCTGTACCCACTGTCGCTGTGTGTGTGTGTGTGTGTGTGATTGTACCCACTGATACTCTGTGTGTGTGTGTGACTGTCTGTACCCACTGTCACTGTGTGTGTGTGTGACTGTACCCACTGACACTGTGTGTGTGGGTGTGACTGTACCCACTGACACTGTGTGTGTGGGTGTGACTGCACCCACTGTCACTGTGTGTGTGACTGTAGCCACTGACACTGTGTGTGTGGGTGTGACTGCACCCACTGACACAGTGTGTGTGTGACTGTACCCACTGACGCTTCTTTCCCCTTGCTGTCACTGTTCCCACTGACTTTGGTGTCACTGTCACTGTACCCACTGACACTGTGTGTGTGTGTGTGTGTGTGTGTGTGACTGTCTGTACCCATTGTCACTGTGTGTGTGCGCGTGTGACTGTACCCACTGATACTGTGTGTGTGTGTCTGTACCCACTGTCACTGTGTGTGTGTGTGACTGTACCCACTGTCACTGTGTGTGCGCGTGTGACTGTACCCACTGTCACTGTGTGTGTGTGTGACTGTACCCACTGTCACTGTGTGTGTGTGTGTGACTGTACCCACTGATACTGTGTGTGTGTATGTGTGTGACTGTCTGTACCCACTGTCACTGTGTGTGTGTGTGACTGCACCCACTGACACTGTGTGTGCGTGTGACTGTACCCACTGTCACTGTGTGTGTGTGACTGCACCCACTGACACTGTGTGTGTGTGTGACTGTACCCACTGTCACTGTGTGTGTGTGACTGTACCCACTGATACTGTGTGTGTGTGTGTGACTGTACCCACTGTCACTGTGTGTGTGACTACCCACTGATACTGTGTGTGTGACTGTACCCACTGTCACTGTGTGTGTGTGTGTGTGTGACTGTACCTGTACCCACTGACACTGTGTGTGTGTGTGTGACTGTCTGTACCCACTGTCACTGTGTGTGTGTGTGACTGTACCCACTGATACTGTGTGTGTGTGTCTGTGCCCACTGTCACTGTGTGTGTGTGTGTGTGACTGTACCCACTGTCACTGTGTGTGTGCGTGTGACTGTACCCACTGTCACTGTGTGTGCGTGTGACTGCACCCACTGTCACTGTGTGTGTGTGACTGTCTGTACCCACTGTCGCTGTGTGTGTGTGTGATTGTACCCACTGATACTCTGTGTGTGTGTGTGACTGTCTGTACCCACTGTCACTGTGTGTGTGTGTGACTGTACCCACTGACACTGTGTGTGTGGGTGTGACTGTACCCACTGACACTGTGTGTGTGGGTGTGACTGCACCCACTGTCACTGTGTGTGTGACTGTAGCCACTGACACTGTGTGTGTGGGTGTGACTGCACCCACTGACACAGTGTGTGTGTGACTGTACCCACTGACGCTTCTTTCCCCTTGCTGTCACTGTTCCCACTGACTTTGGTGTCACTGTCACTGTACCCACTGACACTGTGTGTGTGTGTGTGACTGTCTGTACCCATTGTCACTGTGTGTGTGCGCGTGTGACTGTGCCCACTGATACTGTGTGTGTGTGTCTGTACCCACTGTCACTGTGTGTGTGACTGTACCCACTGTCACTGTGTGTGTGTGTGACTGTACCCACTGTCACTGTGTGTGTGTGTGACTGTACCCACTGATACTGTGTGTGTGTGTGTGTGACTGTCTGTACCCACTGTCACTGTGTGTGTGTGTGACTGTACCCACTGTCACTGTGTGTGTGTGTGTGTGACTGCACCCACTGACAATGTGTGTGTGCGTGTGACTGTACCCACTGTCACTGTGTGTGTGACTGTACCCACTGATACTGTGTGTGTGTGTCTGTACCCACTGTCACTGTGTGTGTGTGTGTGTGTGTGACTGTACCCACTGTCACTGTGTGTGTGCGTGTGACTGTACCCACTGTCACTGTGTGTGCGTGACTGCACCCACTGTCACTGTGTGTGTGTGACTGTCTGTACCCACTGTCGCTGTGTGTGTGTGTGTGTGTGTGTGATTGTACCCACTGATAATCTGTGTGTGTGTGTGACTGTCTGTACCCACTGTCACTGTGTGTGTGTGTGACTGTACCCACTGACACTGTGTGTGTGGGTGTGACTGTACCCACTGACACTGTGTGTGTGGGTGTGACTGCACCCACTGTCACTGTGTGTGTGACTGTAGCCACTGACACTGTGTGTGTGGGTGTGACTGCACCCACTGACACAGTGTGTGTGTGACTGTACCCACTGACGCTTCTTTCCCCTTGCTGTCACTGTTCCCACTGACTTTGGTGTCACTGTCACTGTACCCACTGACACTGTGTGTGTGTGTGACTGTCTGTACCCATTGTCACTGTGTGTGTGCGCGTGTGACTGCGCCCACTGATACTGTGTGTGTGTGTCTGTACCCACTGTCACTGTGTGTGTGACTGTACCCACTGTCACTGTGTGTGTGTGTGACTGTACCCACTGTCACTGTGTGTGTGTGTGTGACTGTACCCACTGATACTGTGTGTGTGTGTGTGTGACTGTCTGTACCCACTGTCACTGTGTGTGTGTGTGTGACTGTACCCACTGTCACTGTGTGTGTGTGTGTGTGTGTGTGACTGCACCCACTGACACTGTGTGTGTGCGTGTGACTGTACCCACTGTCACTGTGTGTGTGTGTGTGACTGCACCCACTGATACTGTGTGTGTGTATGTGACTGTCTGTACCCACTGTCACTGTGTGTGTGTGACTGTACCCACTGATACCGTGTGTGTGACTGTACCCACTGTCACTGTGTGTGTGTGTGACGGTACCCACTGTCACTGTGTGTGTGTGTGACTGCACCCACTGACACTGTGTGTGGGTGTGACTGCACCCACTGACACTGTGTGTGTGGGTGTGACTGCACCCGCTGACACTGTGTGTGTGTGTGTGTGTGACTGTACCCACTGTCACTGTGTGTGTGTGTGTGTGACTGTACCCACTGACACTGTGTGTGTGGGTGTGACTGTACCCACTGTCACTGTGTGTGTGGGTGTGACTGTACCCACTGACACTGTGTGTGTGGGTGTGACTGCACCCACTGTCACTGTGTGTGTGTATGTGTGACTGTACCCACTGACACTGTGTGTGTGTGTGTGACTGTGCCCACTGTCACTGTGTGTGTGTGACTGTATCCACTGACGCTTCTTTCCCCTTGCTGTCACTGTTCCCACTGACTTTGGTGTCACTGTCACTGTACCCACTGACACTGTGTGTGTGTGTGTGTGTGTGTGTGTGTGTGACTACCCACTGATACTGTGTGTGTGTGTGTGTGACTGTCTGTCTGTACCCACTGTCACTGTGTGTGACTGTACCCACTGATACTGTGTGTGTGACTATACCCACTGTCACTGTGTGTGTGTGTGTGTGTGTGACTGTACCCACTGTCACTGTGTGTGTGGGTGTGACTGTACCCACTGTCACTGTGTGTGTGTGTGACTGCACCCACTGTCACTGTGTGTGTGCGTGTGACTGTACCCACTGTCACTGTGTGTGTGGGTGTGACTGCACCCACTGACACTGTGTGTGTGTGTGTGACTGTACCCACTGTCACTGTGTGTGGGTGTGACTGTACCCACTGTCACTGTGTGTGGGTGTGACTGCACCCACTGACACAGTGTGTGTGTGTGTGACTGTACCCACTGTCACTGTGTGTGTGTGTGTGACTGTACCCACTGACACAGTGTGTGTGTGTGTCTGTACCCACTGTCACTGTGTGTGTGTGACTGTACCCACTGTCACTGTGTGTGTGCGTGTGACTGTACCCACTGTCACTGTGTGTGTGTGTGTGTGTGACTGTACCCACTGATACTGTGTGTGATTGTACCCACTGTCACTGTGTGTGTGTGTGACTACCCACTGATACTGTGTGTGTGACTGTACCCACTGTCACTGTGTGTGTGCGTGTGTGTGTGACTGTACCCACTGACACTGTGTGTGTGTGACTGTACCCACTGTCACTGTGTGTGTGTGTGTGTGACTGTACCCACTGATACTGTGTGTGTGTGTGTGTGACTGTCTGTACCCATTGTCACTGTGTGTGTGTGTGACTGTACCCACTGATACTGTGTGTGTGACTGTACCCACTGTCACTGTGTGTGTGTGTGACTGTACCCACTGTCACTGTGTGTGTGTGTGTGTGTGTGTGACTGCACCCACTGACACTGTGTGTGTGGGTGTGACTGCACCCACTGACACTGTGTGTGTGGGTGTGACTGCACCCACTGACACTGTGTGTGTGTGTGTGTGTGACTGTACCCACTGTCACTGTGTGTGTGTGTGTGACTGTACCCACTGACACTGTGTGTGGGTGTGACTGTACCCACTGTCACTGTGTGTGTGGGTGTGACTGTACCCACTGGCACTGTGTGTGTGTGACTGCACCCACTGTCACTGTGTGTGTGCGCGTGTGACTGTACCCACTGTCACTGTGTGTGTGGGTGTGACTGCACCCACTGACACTGTGTGTGTGTGTCTGTACCCACTGTCACTGTGTGTGGGTGTGACTGTACCCACTGTCACTGTGTGTGTGGGTGTGACTGCACCCACTGACACTGTGTGTGTGGGTGTGTCTGCACCCACTGACACTGTGTGTGTGGGTGTGACTGCACCCACTGACACTGCGTGTGTGGGTGTGACTGTACCCACTGACACTGTGTGTGTGTGTCACTGCACCCACTGACACTGTGTGTGTGTGTGTGACTGTACCCACTGTCACTGTGTGTGTGTGTGTGTGACTGTACCCACTGTCACTGTGTGTGGGTGTGACTGCACCCACTGTCACTGTGTGTGTGTGTGTGACTGTACCCACTGATACTGTGTGTGTGTGTGTGACTGTCTGTACCCACTGTCACTGTGTGTGTGTGTGACTGTACCCACTGATACTGTGTGTGTGACTGCACCCACTGTCACTGTGTGTGTGTGTGTGTGACTGTACCCACTGACACTGCGTGTGTGGGTGTGACTGTACCCACTGACACTGTGTGTGTGTGTCACTGCACCCACTGACACTGTGTGTGTGTGTGTGACTGTACCCACTGTCACTGTGTGTGTGTGACTGTACCCACTGTCACTGTGTGTGGGTGTGACTGCACCCACTGTCACTGTGTGTGTGTGTGTGACTGTACCCACTGGTACTGTGTGTGTGTGTGTGACTGTCTGTACCCACTGGCACTGTGTGTGTGTGTGACTGTACCCACTGATACTGTGTGTGTGACTGCACCCACTGTCACTGTGTGTGTGTGTGTGTGACTGTACCCACTGACACTGTGTGTGTGGGTGTGACTGTACCCACTGTCACTGTGTGTGTATGTGTGACTGTACCCACTGACACTGTGTGTGTGTGTGGGTGTGACTGCACCCACTGTCACTGTGTGTGTGTGACTGCACCCACTGACACAGTGTGTGTGTGACTGTACCCACTGACGCTTCTTTCCCCTTGCTGTCACTGTTCCCACTGACTTTGGTGTCACTGTTACTGTACCCGCTGACACTGTGTGTGTGTGTGTGTGTGTGTGTGTGACTGTCTGTACCCATTGTCACTGTGTGTGTGTGTGACTGTCTGTACCCATTGTCACTGTGTGTGTGTGTGACTGTACCCACTGATACTGTGTGTGTGTGTCTGTACCCACTGTCACTGTGTGTGTGTGTGTGTGTGTGTGAGACTGTACCCACTGTCACTGTGTGTGTGCGTGTGACTGTACCCACTGTCACTGTGTGTGCGTGTGACTGTACCCACTGTCACTGTGTGTGTGTGACTGTACCCACTGATACTGTGTGTGTGACTGTCTGTACCCACTGTCACTGTGTGTGACTGTACCCACTGATACTGTGTGTGTGACTGTACCCACTGTCACTGTGTGTGGGTGTGACTGCACCCACTGACACTGTGTGTGGGTGTGACTGCACCCACTGACACTGTGTGTGTGTGACTGTACCCACTGTCACTGTGTGTGTGGGTGTGACTGTACCCACTGTCACTGTGTGTGTGGGTGTGACTGTACCCACTGTCACTGTGTGTGTGGGTGTGACTGTACCCACTGTCACTGTGTGTGTGGGTGTGACTGTACCCACTGACACTGTGTGTGTGGGTGTGACTGCACCCACTGTCACTGTGTGTATGTGTGACTGTACCCACTGACACTGTGTGTGTGACTGTACCCACTGTCACTGTGTGTGTGTGCGTGTGTGTGACTGTACCCACTGTCACAGTGTGTGTGTGACTGTATCCACTGACGCTTCTTTCCCCTTGCTGTCACTGTTCCCACTGACTTTGGTGTCACTGTCACTGTACCCACTGACACTGTGTGTGTGTGTGTGTGTGACTGTACCCACTTTCACTGTGTGTGTGTGTGACTGTACCCACTGATACTGTGTGTGTGTGTGTCTGTACCCACTGTCACTGTGTGTGTGTGACTGTCTGTACCCACTGTCACTGTGTGTGTGTGTGTGTGTGTGTGTGTGACTGTACCCACTGATACTGTGTGTGTGTGTGACTGTCTACCCACTGTCACTGTGTGTGTGTGTGACTGTACCCACTGTCACTGTGTGTGTGGGTGTGACTGTACCCACTGTCACTGTGTGTGTGTGACTGCACCCACTGTCACTGTGTGTGTGCGTGTGACTGTACCCACTGTCACTGTGTGTGTGGGTGTGACTGCACCCACTAACACTGTGTGTGTGTGTGTGACTGCACGCACTGACACTGTGTGTGTGTGTGTGTGTGTGTGACTGCACCCACTGACACTGTGTGTGTGTGACTGTACCCACTGTCACTGTGTGTGGGTGTGACTGTACCCACTGTCACTGTGTGTGGGTGTGACTGCACCCACTGACACAGTGTGTGTGTGTGTGACTGTACCCACTGTCACTGTGTGTGTGTGTGACTGTACCCACTGACACAGTGTGTGTGACTGTACCCACTGACACTGTGTGTGTGGGTGTGACTGTACCCACTGTCACTGTGTGTGTGTGTGACTGCACCCACTGACACTGTGTGTGTGACTGTACCCACTGTCACTCTGTGTGTGGGTGTGACTGTACCCACTGACACTGTGTGTGTGTGTGACTGTACCCACTGACACTGTGTGTGTGTGTGTGACTGTACCCACTGTCACTGTGTGTGTGTGTGTGTGTGACTGTACCCACTGACGCTTCTTTCCCCTTGCTGTCACTGTTGCCACTGACTTTGGTGTCTTTGTGTCCTCAGGGCGGCCGATGGTCATTTCTAGCGGGATGCAGAGCATGGAGACGATGAGGAAAGTGTACCACACGGTGAAGCCCATCAACCCCAACTTCTGCTTGCTGCAGTGTACCAGTGCCTACCCCTTGGAGCCTGAAGATGTCCACCTGCGAGTCCTCACCGTCAGTACAATTCCCGCGGCACCTCGAGTTAGAGCAACTTAGACAAGCTAGGCTTCCTCGCCCGCCTCCGGCCGCTCTTCCTCCTTCCTCCTGCCACCCCACACTGATCCCACAATGCACAACTCCACTCACTCCGTCACTTGGGGAGAAGGCAGGAACGGGGTACTGATTTTGGATGATCAGCCATGATCTTATTGAATGGCGGTGCTGGCTCGAAGGGCCGAATGGCCTGCTCCTGCACCTATTTGCTATGTTTCGATGTTTGTCCCTCATTCATCTGAAATTTCCCAAACTAATTACCCTTCTTGCTCCTGTCCACCAGCTCCCCTGTCCACCAGCTCCAGTCAGACAGTGACGTGGCCACAGAGGGTAGTTGAGGCCAGTTAAGAGTGAGTTAGATGTGGCCCTTGTGGCTAAAGGGATCAGAGGGTATGGAGAGAAGGCAGGTACAGGATACTGAGTTGGATGATCAGCCATGATCACATTGAATGGCGGTGTTTCTATGTTGGAACACCACCACCTCGTGGTTCACCCCTGTCCTCTGGTCAGTTTTCCCGCTACACAGGAAACATCACCTCAGTGTCTCCACTGACATCCAGGCTCTCCTCTTCATTCCTCAGCTCCTCCGTTTCTGAAGCACCACGTTCCCAGACAAATGTGATTTAGATAGGGTAGACAGTCTGAACCTTTTATTCCAGATTGCAAATTTCTGACGTGAGGGCACAGCTTTCAGGTCAAAAGTGGAAAGTTTAAAGGAGATGTGCAGGGCAATGTTTTACACGGGGTGGTGGAGTCCTGGAATGCAGTGCCGGGGGTGGTGGTGGAAGCAGATATGATAGTGGTGTTTAAGAACTTATGGATATGCAGGCAATGGAGGGATATGGATCATGTGATCAGACGAGGGAAGTGTAACTTGGTGCCATGTTCTGAGGTTGTCATAAGGTCATTGGTGATAGGAGCAGAATTAGGCCATTCGGCCCATCGTCATTAGCTGATCTATCTCTCCCTCCTAACCCCATTCTCCTGCCTTCTCCCCATAATCTCTGACACCTGTACTAATCAAAGTTTTAGGCTGAATGGGCTGTTCCTGTGCTGTACTGTTCTATGTTCTATGCTTTGACCCCCATCAGGAATATCAGAAGGAGTTCCCGGACATTCCCATTGGATACTCTGGACATGAGACTGGAATAGCGATCAGCATTGCAGCGGTGGCCCTCGGAGCCAAGGTGCTGGAGCGTCACGTAACCCTGGACAAGAGCTGGAAGGGCAGTGACCACCAGGCGTCTCTGGAGCCGGCCGAGCTGAGAGAGCTGGTCCGCTGCATCCGCACTGTGGAGAGGGCCCTGGGCTCTCCCCTCAAACAGATGCTGCCCTGCGAGCTGGCCTGTCACAACAAGGTACGTACCGCCCAGCAACTAGCCTGCCCTCCCTGCTGTCCCAGCTCTCACTGTTCCAGCAACTAGCCTGCCCTCCCTGATGTCCCAGTGTTCCAGCAACCTCCCCATCCCTGCTGTCCCAGCTCTCACTGTTCCAGCAACCTTCCCATCCCTGCTGTCCCAGCTCTCACTGTTCCAGCAACCTCCCCATCCCTGCTGTCCCAGCTCTCGCTGTTCCAGCAACCTTCCCATCCCTGCTGTCCCAGCTCTCACTGTTCCAGCAACTAGCCTCCCCTACCACCTCTCACTGTTCCAGCAACCTTCCCATCCCTGCTGTCCCACCTCTCACAGTGTTCCAGCAATCTCCCATCCCTGCTGTCCCACCTCTCGCAGTGTTCCAGCAACCTTCCCATCCCTCCCCTCCCAGCTGTAGCAGTGTTGCAGCATCATCAGCCCAACATCCCCACAGTCTTTGTGTGCAGCCCTCACACCTGGCTGATGTCTAATCTGCTCCGAGGAAGAATTTATAGATTCATAATCATACAGCACGGAAACAGGCCCTTCAGCCCACTCATCCATGCTGACTGGGATGCTCCATCTAAGCTAGTTCCATTTGCCTGCGTTTGGCCCATAGCTCCCTAAACCTATCAAATACATGCACCTGGAGAAAAACTGCCTTTTAAATGTTGTTATAGTCCCTGCCTCAAATACCTCCTCTGGCAGCTCGTACCATACACCCACCACCCTTGAAGTGGAGAAAGTTGCCCCACAGGTTCCTATTAAAACTTTCCCTACTTGCCCTAAACCTATGTCCTCTAGTCTTGATTGTCCAACTCTTGGGGGGGCGGGAACGTTTACCAACTCAATCTCACCAATCCATGTTCTCCAGAGATGCTGCCTGACGCGCTGAGTTACTCCAGCACTCTGTGTCCATGTTCTCCACAGATGCTGCCTGACCCGCTGAGTTACTCCAGCACTCTGTGTCCATGTTCTCCACAGATGCTGCCTGACCCGCTGAGTTACTCCAGCACTCTGTGTCCATGTTCTCCACAGATGCTGCCTGACCCGCTGAGTTACTCCAGCACTCTGTGTCCATGTTCTCCACAGATGCTGCCTGACCCACTGAGTTACTCCAGCACTCTGTGTCCTTCTAGTACAAGACTCTGTTCATGCACTCTACCCCGCTCATGATTTTGTAAACCTCTATAAGATCATCCTCCTGCGCTCCGAGGAATAAAGTTCGAGGCTGCCCCACCTCTCCCTGTAGCTCAGGCCTTATAGGTTGTTGCAGGTCTTGCAGTGACCTGTGAAGGTGGGTCAGAGGCACCGTGTCAGCCCTGAGTTAGTTACCTCCTTGTTCTCTTGCAGCTGGGCAAGTCTGTTGTTGCCAAGGTGCCCATTGCAGCAGGAACGATGCTGACACTGGACATGATGACGGTGAAGGTGGCAGTGCCCAATGGTGTGGACCCCAGCCTCATCTTCAACCTGGTGGGCAAGCGGGTGAAGGCAAACGTTGGTGCTGATGCAACGATCACGGAGGATGTGGTGGAAGAGCGCAGCTCTTGAGGTGCACACGGAGTGTGTAAACCAAGTGAGCTCGCTCCCGATCCCCCTCCATCCCACTGCGTCTGCCTTTAAATTAAATCAATCGTTTCACACATTATTGAAGGAATCAATGAAATTAAAACCAAATGCTGCTTCAAATATTGAATCCACTGGTGTTGATTTTTCATGCATCTGCAAACTTACTAACATTATTTACCAACATCTCTAATTCACATACAATTCATGAATATAAATAATGACCCACCACTATTCCCTGTAGGACACCACTTTGTCTCAGGCCTCTAGTCCAAAAAACAGCCACCACCACCCACTCTCCTCTCCCCAAGTCAATTTTGGATGAAATTGGCTAGATCGCCCTGGATCCCATGTGATCTAACCTTCCCGACCAGTTGACCACGTGGTAACTGGTCAAAGGCCTTTAACTTGTCAATAACTTAACCACCACTTGTGTCCGGCTCACTGGTCTGTAATTCATCTGAAGAAGGGTCCTGACCTGAAAAGTCACCTGTCCATGTTCTGCTGAGGGCAGCACAGCGACACTGTGGTAGTTGATGCCTCACAGTGTCGGAGATTCGGGTTCCATCATGACTATGAATGCTTTCTCTACGGAGTTTGTTCGTTCTCATTGTGACTGCATGGGTTTTCTCCAGATTTTCTCCCACATTCCAATGACATGCCAGTTTGAACGTTAATTGGCTTCAGTAAAAATTGGATATTGTCCCTAGTGTGTAGGATAGTGCTAATGTATGGGTATTGCTGGTCGGCATGGACTAGGTGGGATGAAGGGCCTGTTTCCATGCTGTATCACTAAACTAAAAAACTAAAACCCGCTGAGTTACTCCAGCACTCTGTGTCCATGTTCTCCACAGATGCTGCCTGACCCGCTGAGTTACTCCAGCACTCTGTGTCCATGTTCTCCACAGATGCTGCCTGACCCGCTGAGTTACTCCAGCACATTGGGTATTTTTTTGTAAACCAGCATCTGCAATTCCTGGTGTTAGAGGAAATGAGACACCTCGGGGCATGGGGAGGTTTCAGTTCAGTTTGGGATTTGCTGTAACTCATCACTTTGTTAGGCAACAAGACTGTGGCTTGGCTGGGCTGGGCTGTTTATTTAGTGGGGATTAACTAATTGCTTGGTGTTTGCTGTTGTATGTTTAAGCCCTCCTGTCTCTTCACTGTGGCAGATCAACTCAATGCAGTTCTCTTCCTTTTATTTAATGGTTTGCCGACTAGATTTGTTCTCCACAGATGCTGCCTGACCCACTGAGTTACTCCAGCACTCTGTGTCCATATTCTCCACAGATGCTGCCTGACCCGTTGAGTTACTCCAGCACTCTGTGTCCATGTTCTCCACAGATGCTGCCTGACCCGCTGAGTTACTCCAGCACTCTGTGTCCATGTTCTCCACAGATGCTGCCTGACCCGCTGAGTTACTCCAGCACTCTGCGTATTTCCGTATCAATAACTTACTGCACTAACCCATTTAACCCTAAAACAGGTCTAAGAATATTTCAATGCAAGATCTAAATCAGTGTTTTCCATGGAGCCTGCCTCAAACACGCATTAGCCACCCTCCAGTGTTCCAGCAACACCCATGGCTATCGATGACACAAGAGGTCTGATTATTTCTGCCTGAGCTTCCTGCCCTGATCAGGTCCCAGTGATTTATGGATGTTCCTATGTTTTCAGACTTTGGGCACCTCTTCTGTAATGTGGGCCTCTTTGAGATATCACTAATAAGGGGCCTGTATTTCCTTGCATCCATTCTTTCTCCGCGGTAACTATAGATGAGAACTATTTATTTAACGCCTCACTCATCTCCTGTGGCTCCACACTGGATTTCTGATCTTTAAGTGGCCCTATTCTCTCTTTAGTAACTCTTTGCCCTCAATATACTTATAGAATCTCTTTGGATTCTCCTTTACCTAATCTGCCAAAGCTATCTCATGTGCCTTTTTATGTTCACATCTGTAATTAAATCCTAACTGATTACCCCAGGGCCTTTTCAATTCTGAGCACAGCTTATTACACAGCTGTGTAAAACTGAATAACACTGATTGATTACAGCGATCCTACCTTTACTTGGAAAAGTAAAACAGTAAAGAACAGTGAACTACCATCCGTAGCTCCTCACCCATCATCCTTGCACTTTCTCTGAAGCCGCAACACTATATTCTGCACTCTGTTTATTTTCTCTTTGCACAAATACTATACTCGTGTGTGTGTGTGTGTGTGTGTGGTAATGATTTGCCTGGATAGCATGCAAGACAAACCTTTTCAGCCGTGCAGCAGGAAGAGCTGCCGCTTCAACTGCAGACACAGGTTCAATCCAGATCTGGGGTGCTGTCTGTACAGAGTTTGCACGTTCTCCCTGTGACTGCATGGGTTTCCTCCGGGTGCTCCGGTTTGCTCCCAAAGATGTGCAGGTTTGAAGTTTAATTGGCTTCTGTAAATTGCCCCATGTGTGCAGGGAGTGGATGAGACAACATAGAAATAGTGAGATAACATAGAAATGGTGTGAACAGGTTATCGATGGTCGGCATGGACTCAGTAGGCCACAGTGCCTGTTTGCTGTATCGCTAAATTAAACTAAAGCTAGATATAGTGCAGATCACTAACAGTCTGACCTGGTCAAATAACATCTCATCAACAGTTAAGAGAGCGCAGCAGCGGTTGCACTTTCTGCACCGGATGAGAAGAGCTCACCTCCCCCATCCCATCCTCACCACTTTCTACAGGGGCACCATAGAGAGTATTTTGACCAGCTGTATCTCTGTCTGGTTTGGGGACTGTAAAGCCTCCGACTGGAAGTCTGTGCAGAGAGTGGTGAGGACAGCGGAAAAAATCATCGGGACTTCTCTCCCCTCAATCGGGGATATTGCGACCAAACGTTGCGTCTCTAAGGCCAGCAGTATTATAAAAGACCCCACACATCTCCATCACGGACTGTTCACTCTGCTGCTCTCGGGCAAAAGATATCGTAGCATAAGGAGCAGAACATCAAGGTTCTGCAACAGCTTCTTCCCACGAGCCATCAGACTCCTGAATGCCATGTAATGGGCTGCCACCATTGTCTATTTATCCTTTTATCCTTTTTATCCATGTTTATCCTTCTGTTAATTATTGTGTTGCACAGGGAGCCAAATGCAACGGAAGGTTTGGAACTGCATATATCGATGTATTTCTAAATGACAATAAAGTTTGTTTGACTTGACTTTGACTTGTTTGACTTGATATAGATTAACATCAGTTATTGCAAGTAAACTATGCAATGTTAATTCCACTAACCCTGCATGCCGAGCAACCACAGTCATGCAAAGTTTGGAGTAGCTCTGTGGTGTGGTTAGTGTTGTGTAGTGTTCAAGCGTTTGATAGCTGCTGGGAAGAAGCTGTTCTTGAACCTGGAGGTCATGGTTTTCAGGCTCCTGTACCTTCTTCCCGATGGTAGCAGCGAGATGAGAGCGTGGCCAGGGTGGTGTGGGTCTCTGATGATGCTGGCTGCCTTTTTGAGGCAGCGCCTCTTGTAGATTGCTTCGATGGTGGGAAGGTCTTTACCCGTGATGGACCTTCGATGGAGGGGAGATCACTATCTATTTAGTTTCGAGATAGTGTGTAAACAGGCCCTTCGGCCCACCGAGTCCACGCCGACCAGTGATCCCTGCACATTAACACTATCCGACACATACTAGGGACAATTTGCATTTATACTAAGCCAATTAACCTGAAAACCTGTAGGTATTTGGAGCGTGGGAGGAAGATCTCGGAGGAAACCCACGCGGGTCACAGGGAGAACGTACAAACGCTGTACGGACAGCACCCGTAGTTGGGATCGAACCCGGGTCTCGCGCCGTGAGACAGCAACTCTACCGCGCCGCCCTACCGCTGCGGCACGTGTGTCGTTCACCTGTGATGGACAAAGGGACTAACTGCCTCATCAGAATCTTCACACACAAGGCAACTTATTGCAATTAAAGTTATTTAACCCTGGCCTCATTTTAATAACTCTCAACTAGGCTTGTAAAATCATAAATGAACATAAACCGCGAAAAAGCAATTCCAAACCCAAGTTTACACTCCTCTGGGCTTTGAACCAGAGAACCTTTGCTCTCTGTTTCTGACTCTTGAGTGGACCTCTCATAAGTTAAGGATGACTTTCCAATCTCCTATATTATCTGGTGGTGATCTTTGCACCTTGTTTTTATCTGCACGTTCTCTGTCACTAACACCAGATTCCGCACTCCCCCTTTCACTTTTGCCTTCACCTGTTGTAATAGTGTGCTGTTTGATTGTCCTCATAGATAGCAGATTGTTACTGTCATGTGTACTGAGATACTGTTCACTGTGTCGTTGGTGCACGTGACAGTAATGAAAAGATTATCTCGGCCTCGAGCTGCCCTTTACCCAGCACAGGTTCCTTCTGCATTCATCATCCTGCACCAACGCTGGAGAAATATTTCTGCTGAAAACAGCAGTGAGGTGGGCAAGGGTAGACAGTCAGAACCTCTTCCAGGGTGGAAATGTCGGAGACTAGAAGGCATGAGAGGGGCAAATTTAAAGGAGACTAGCCCAAGTGGGACCTGTTGGGTCCCGTCCCCTCAACGGGCGGTTGCGGTGGGGGGGGGGGGACTTTGAATAATGGCACCAAAAATGTGTAAGATATGCAGAAGAATTTCACTGTGCAGATGCATATGTGAGAAATAAAGCTCAATTGAACCATTGACAATCTGCCAATGGCCCTGCAGATGGAAGCTGCAGCCCACCAGTTATGTAACGTCAGGTACCAACAATAACTGTGGCAATCCAATGCACTATCAAATCCTACGTTATGTATTGGAGGGAATTTTGTGCTATACCCTGTATCTGGCTTTACTCGGATAAACACAACTACAAAATAAAGCAGCGCATAGATCAGTGGCGAGTCTATCAAACAGGTTTGTTTATTGAAGGCCTTAACAGAGCGCACCTGAAAACACTCTGAGAGAAGCCAAAGTGTTTCAAAGATTCCCAGTACCTAGAGGATTTTTATATTCTCTGTCATGACATGGAAACATAGAAATTAGTGCAGGAGTAGGCCATTTGGCCCTTCGAGCCTGCACCGCCATTCAATGTGATCATGGCTGATCATCCAACTCAGTATCACGTACCTGCCCTCTCTATACCCTCTGATCCCTTTAGCCACAAGGGCCACATCTAACTCCCTCTTAAATATAGCCAATGAACTGGCCTCAACTACCCTCTGTGGCAGAGAGTTCCAGAGACTCACCACTCTCTGTGTGAAAAAAGTCTTTCTCATCTCGGTCTTAAAGGATTTCCCCCTTATCCTTAAGCTGTGACCCCTTGTCCTGGACCTCCCCAACATCGGGAACAATCTTCCTGGATCTAGCCTGTCCAACCCCTTAAGAATTTTGTAAGTTTCTATAAGATCCCCTCTCAATCTCCTAAATTCCAGAGAGTATAAACCAAGTCTATCCAGTCTTTCTTCATAAGACAGTCCTGACATCCCAGGAATCAGTCTGGTGAACCTTCTCTGCACTCCCTCTATGGCAATAATGTCCTTCCTCAGATTTGGAGACCAAAACTGTACGCAATACTCCAGGTGTGGTCTCACCAAGACCCTGTACAACTGAAGTAGAACCTCCCTGCTCCTATACTCAAATCATTTTGCTATGAAAGCTAACATACCATTCGCTTTCTTCACTGCCTGCTGCACCTGCTTTCAATGACTGGTGTACCATGACACCCAGGTCACATGACACAATGGTTACTTGTGGATTTGAACTAAATCATCATTGATCTCAGTAACCTTTCATCTTTGTCTTTCCCCAAAGTTATCTTTAACCTTATGTTTCCTGATATTTTAAAAACCTTTCTCCCATATATCTAACTAATAGATAGCATAGGCGTCAATATTCCTGTATGGAGAATCGTTGGGGTCAGTTTATTAAAAAAGGTAGTTTGTTAATTTCTGGGAGACTTGCCTGCCAAACAAAGTGACAAAGAGCATCCTTAATCGTATGGTTGCAACAGATAAGAACCTAGACAGAACAGTGAACAATTCTGTCCACTCAATAGATAAGGAAGCCTGCTTTTCATCAGTTGATTCGTTTTAGCTATTTTAATTAGGCTATGCTGTGAAAGTAACATTAGCAAATTTGCAGATGACACAATGCTGGGCTTGTACACTTGTGAACTGTGAGGAGGATGCTATGAGAATGCAGGGTGACTTGGACAGGTTGGGTGAGTGGGCAGATGCATGGCAGATGAAGTTTAATGCGGATAAATGTGAGGTTATTCACTTTGGTGGCAAAAACAGGAAGGCTGGTTACTATCTTATGGCGTCATGTTGGAAAAAGGGGAAGTACAACGGGATCTGGGGGTCCTTGTACATCAGTCTATGAAAGTAAGCATGCAGGTACGGCAGGCAGTGAAGAAAGTGAATGGCATGTCGGCCTTTATAACAAGAGGAATCGAATATAGGAGCAAAGAGGCCCTTCTGCAGTTGTATAGAGCCCTAGTGAGACCACACCTGGAATATTGTGTGCAGTTTCGGCCCCCTAATTTGAGGAAGGACATTCTTGCTATTGAGGGAATGCAGTGTAGGTTTACAAGGTTAATTCTCGGGATGGCGGGACTGTCACATGCTGAGAGAATGGAGCAGCTTGGCTTGTACACTCTGGAGTTTAGAAGGATGAGAGGGGATCTCATTGAAACATATAAGATTGTTAAGGGCTTGGACACGCTAGAGACTGGAAACATGTTCCCGATGTTGGGGGAGTCCATAATCAGGGGCCACAGTTTAAGAATAAGGAGTAAACCATTTAGATCAGAGACGAGGAAACACTTTTTCTCACAGAGAGTTGTGAGTCTGTGGAATTCTCTGCCTCAGAGGGCGGTGGAGGCCGGTTCTCTGGATACTTTCAAGAGAGAGCTAGATAGGGCTCTTAAAGATAGTGGAGTCAGGGGATATGGGGAGAAGACAGGAATGGGGTACTGATTGGGGATGATCAGCCATGATCACATTGAATGGCGGTGCTGGCTCGAGGGCCAAATGGCCTACTCCTGCACCTGTTGTCTATTGTCTATTATCTATTGAGTGGCTTTGATACAAGTCTGTGAATGTACTCGAGTGGCCCAGCCAGAACCCGGACTTGAACCAGATCTAACACCTGTATTTGGGTAATTTCTCCCATTCTTCTCTGCAGATCCTCTCAAACTCTGTCAGGTTGGGTGTGGGAGTGTCGATGCACAGCCATTTTCAGGTCGAGGTACCCAGCTTTGTGTCATCTGCAAATTTGCTAATGTTACTTTGAATCCCTTCATCCAAATCATTGATGTATATAGTAAATAGCTGCGGTCCCAGCACCGAGCCTTGCGGTACCCCACTAGTCACTGCCTGCCATTCTGAAAGGGACCCGTTAATCCCTACTCTTTGTTTCCTGTCTGCCAACCACTTCTCTATCCGTGTCAGCACTCTACCCCCAATACCATGTGCCCTAATTTTGCCCACTAATCTCCTATGTGGGACCTTATCAAATGCTTTCTGAAAGTCCAGGTACACTACATCCACTGGCTCTCCCTTGTTCATTTTCTTAGTTACATCTTCAAAAAATTCCAGAAGATTAGTCAAGCATGATTTCCCCTTCGTAAATCCATGCTTACTCAGACTGAACCTGTTACTACCAAATGTGCCGCTATCTCATCTTTTATAATTGACTCCAGCATCTTCCCCACCACCGATGTCAGGTTAACTGGTCTATAATTCCCGGTTTTCTCTCTCCCGCCTTTCTTAAAAAGTGGGTTAACATTAGCTACCCTCCAATCCACAGGGACTAATCCTGAGTCTATAGAACATTGGAAAATTATCACCAATGCAACCACGATTTCTAGAGCCACTTCCTTAAGTACCCTGGAATGCAGACCATCAGACCCTGGGGATTTATCAGCCTTCAGTCCCATCAGTCTATCCAACACCATTTCCTGCCTAACGTGGATTTCCTTCAGTTCCTCCGTCACCCCAGATTCTCTGGCCACTAATATATCAGGAAGATTGTTTGTGTCCTCCTTAGTGAAGACAGATCCAAAGTACATGTTCAACTCATCTGCCATTTCCTTGTTCCCCATAATAAATTCTGTCTTGGTTTTCGGTCTTCAAGGGTCCAACTTTGGTCTTAACGAATTTTTTTCTCTTCACATACCTAAAGAAGCTTTTACTTGCTGCTTTATATTCTTGGCTAGCTTACCTTCGTACCTCATCTTTTCTTCCCATATTGTCTTGCGATGACAACTCCTGCGTTGTCTTGGCCGTGTGCTTAGGGTCGTTGTCATAGAAACATAGAAAAAAGGTGCAGGAGGAGGCCATTCGTCCCTTCGAGCCAGCACCACCATTCATTGTGATCATGGCTGATCGTCCCCTATCAATAAGCCGTGCCTGCCTTCTCCCCATATCGCTTGATTCCACTAGCCCCTAGAGCTCTACCCAACTCTCTCTTAAATCCATCTAGTGATTTGGCCTCCACTGCCCTCTGTGGCAGGGAATGCCACAAATTCACAACTCTCTGGGTGAAAAAGTTTTTTCTCACCTCAGTCTTAAACAGCCTCCACTTTATTCTAAGACTGTGGCCCCTGGTTCTGGACTCGCCCAACATTGGGAACATTTTTCCTGCATCTAGCTAGTCCAGTCCTTTTATAATTTTATGTGTTTCTATAAGTTCTCCCCCTCATCCTTCTAAACTCCAGTGAATACAAACTTAGTCCTTTCTATCTTTCCTCATATGACAGTCCCGCCATCCCAGGGATCAATCTCGTGAACCTACGCTGCACTGCCTCAATCACAAGGATGTCCTTCCTCAAATTAGGAGACCAAAACTGTCCGCAATACTCCAGATGTGGTTGTACCAGAGCCCTATACAACTGCAGAAGAACCTCTTTACTCCTATACTGAAATCCTCTTGTTATGAAGGCCAACATTCCATTAGCTTTCTTCACTGCCTGCTGTACCTGCACGCCAACTTTCAGTGACTGGTGTACAAGGACACCCAGATCTCGCTGCACCTCCCCCTTACCTAACCTAACCCCTTTGAGATAATAATCTGCCCCTTGTTTTTGCTGCCAAAGTGGATAACCTCACATTTATCTATATTATATTGCATCTGCCACGCATCTGCCCACTCACTCAACCTGTCCAGGTCACCCTGCAACCTCCTAACATCCTCTTCACAGTTCACACTGCCACCCAGCTTTGTGTCATCCGCAAACTTGCTAGTGTTACCCCTAATTCCCTCTTCCAAATCATTAATATATGGTAAACAGTTGCGGCCCCAACACAGAGCCCTGCGGCACTCCACTCGCCACTGCCTGCCATTCTGAAAAGGACCCGTTCACTCCTACTCTTTGCTTCCTGTCTGCCAACCAATTTTCCATCCACATTAACACCCTACCCCCAATACCATGTGCTCCTGTTGGAAGGTGAACCTCAGCCCCAGTCTGAGGTCCTGAACGCTCTGGAGCAGGTTTTCATCAAGGATCTCTCTGTACTTTGCTCCGTTCATCTTTCCCTCGATCCTGACTAGTCTCCCAGTTCCTGCCGCTGACATACATCCCCACAGCATGATGCTACCACCACCATGCTTCACCGTGGGTATGGTATTGGCCAGGTGATGAGCGGTACCTGGTTTCCCCCAGACGTGACGCTTGGCATTCAGGCCAAAGAGTTCAATCTTGGTTTCATCAGACCAGAGAATCTTGTTTCTCATGCCTTTCGGCAAACTCCAAGCGGGCTGTCATGTGCCTTTTTCTGAGGAGTGGCTTCCATCTGGCCACTCTACCATAAAGGTCTGATTGGTGGAGTGCTGCAGATATAGTTGTCCTTCTGGAAGGTTCTCCCATCTCCACAGAGGAACTCTGGAGCTCTGTCAGAGTGACCATCGGGTTCTTGGTCACCTCCCTGACCAAGGCCCTTCTCCCCCGATTGCTCAGTTTGGCCGGGCGGCCAGCTCTATGAAGATGGTTCCAAAGTTCTTCCATTTAAGAATGACGGAGGCCACTGTGCTCTTCGGGACCTGCAATGCTGCAGAGATTGTTTTATACCCTTCCCCAGATCTGTGTCTCGACACAATCCTGTCTCGGAGGTCTACGGACAATTCCTTCGTCTTCATGGCTTGGTTTTTGCTCTGACATGCACTGTCAACTGTGGGACCTTATATAGACAGGTGTGTGCCTTTCCAAATCATGTCCAATCAATTTAATTTACCACTGGTGGACTCCAATCAAGTTGTAGAAACATCTCAAGGATAATCAATGGAAACAGGATGAACCTAAGCTCAATTTTGAGTGTCATAGCAAAGGGTCTGAATACTTATGTAAATGTGATATTTCAATTTTTTTTTAAAATTACTTTACAAAAATTTCTAAACACCTGTTTCCGCTTCTTCATTCTGAGGTGTTGTGTGTAGATTAATGATTAAAAAAAAGAATTTAATCCATATTAAAATAAGGCTGTAACGTAACAAAATGTGGAGAAAGTGAAGGGGTCTGAATACTTTCTGAATGTACTGTAAAAACACTTGCAACAACAATGAATACATTGGTGCATTTTGGGGTCCAACCACTACCCACATCTTCCCATCTCCTCCCCCTCCCGTCTTCCAGAGTCCGTTCGTTCCGTAACTCCCTGGTTAACTCATCCCTTCTCACCCAAACCACTCCCTCCCCAGGTACTTTCCCCTGTAACCGCAGAAGATGCAACACCTGTCCCATTACCTCCTCCCTCGACTCTGTCCAGGGCCCCCGACAGTCCTTTCAGGTTAGGCAGAGGTTCACCTGCACCTCCTCCAACCTCATCTACTGTATCCGTTGTTCAAGATGTGGACTCTTATACATCGGCGAGACCAAACGCAGACTGGGCGATCGTCTCGCTGAACACCTTCGCTCAGCCCGCCTGAACCAACCTGATCTCCCGGTTGCCAAACACTTTCATTCTCCTTCCCGTTCCCACACAGACCTTTCTGTCCTCGGTCTCCTCCATTGTCAGAGTGAGGCTAAACGCAAATTGGAGGAACAGCATCTCATACTTTGCTTGGGCAGCTTACAGCCCAGTGGTATGAATATTGATTTCTCTCACTTTAAGTAACCCCGGCGTTCTCTCTCTCTCCATCCTTCCCCACCTAAGTCGCACCAGCTTTGCGTTCTCATCTAGCAAACAGGTAATGGCCTGTTTCCTTTATCATTGTTATTTTTTTGCATTTCATTTATTTGTACATCACCGTCTATGTCTCTCGTTTCCCTTTCCCCCGACTCTCGGTCTGAAGAAGGATCTCGCCCCGAAACGTAACCCATTCCTTTTTTTCATAGATGCTGCCTGACCCGCTGAGTTACTCCAGCTTTCTGTGTCTATCTGCTGTTTTATTCCTCTATCAGTTATTTCCCCATTACCATTATTGTAAACCGAACAATCCTACACCATTTAAGAGATGACATTGGTTACATGCAGCCCTGCTGATCCACGCTGGTACTCAGACCCAGACCCTCTCCTTGTGGCCACACTGCCGTGATGCTGTTGCTCACCCTCTCTCTGCAGCACCAAGACCGGTTCAAGCATCTCAAGTGGGCATTGGATGTCCCGGCCTTGCTGGGATGAATTGCAGCGGTGGAATGTGAAGGGGAAAGTCGGCAGCTGTCAACAGTGGAGGGTCTCACCTCCCTCGTCCGTGGACAACTCCCTAAAGGTCCGTGATCAACTCGGGTAGCGGGACACTCTACCTCGGCGCACGGACGTGGAGGGGTGGCTGCGGGAGACGTTGGACGGTGCATTTGGCGGTGGTATTTTTTTTCATCCACAAATAATTTAAATCAACTATTTACAAAATCACACGCAAAAATACAAACAAAGCCACCACCATGATACAAAATAAATAAATATTGTTAAATATTAAATCATTATTTCCCCATCCTTATTGAGGATACATTCCACCCCCCGCAGTGCCCAGCGCTCCCGGAAATCCCCCAGGGTGCCCGTGGACAGCGTGTGGTCCCTCTCAAACACCACCCGGGCACGGACGTAACCCTGGAAAAGGGGCAGGCAGCCGGCCGGGGCATTGGTGGGAGCGGTTGCAGGAGGCCCTACAACAGCCGGGCGATTGAGCGCAGCTTGCGGCAGCTGCACGGGTGCGGCGGTGGAAGGAGCCAGCGGTGGATAGATCACGCTGGGCAAGACCCACCCCTACCTCACCCATCAGTGCTGCCACCACATCCGGCCTTGACGTCAGGAAATGAGAAACTCCACATCTACTTGGCCAAGATCGGATTTTTCAGAGACTTGGAAGCTCAAGTTCAAGTTCAAGTGAGTTCATTGTCATGTGTCCCTGATAGGACAATGAAATTCCTGCTTTGCTTCAGCACAACAGAACATAGTAGACATTTACTACAAAGCAGATCAGTGTGTCCGTATACCATAATATAAATATATACACTAGAATATGAATAGAAATAGAATATGAATAAATAAACTAATAAAGTGCAAATAAAAGATAATGGGTTATTAATGTTCAGAGTTTTGTCCGAGCCAGGTTTAATAGCCTGATGGCTGCGGGGAAGTAGCTATTCCTGAACCTGGTCGTTGCAGTCTTCAGGCTCCTGTACCTTCTACCTGAAGGTAGCGGGGAGATGAGTGTGTGGCCAGGATGGTGTGGGTCCTTGATGATGCTGCCAGCCTTTTTGAGGCATAGACTGTGATAGATCCCCTCGATGGAAGGAAGGTCAGAGCCGATCATGGACTGGGCAGTGTTTACTACTTTTTGTAGTCTTTTCCTCTCCAGGGCGTTCAAGTTGCCGAACCAAGCCACAATGCAACCGGTCAGCAAGATCTCTACTGTACACCTGTAGAAGTTAGAGAGAGTCCTGCTTGACAGACCAACTCTCCGTAATCTTCTCAGGAAGTAGAGGCGCTGATGAGCTTTCTTGATAATTGCATCAGTGTTCTCGGACCAGGAGAGATTTTCACAGATGTGCACGCCCAGGAATTTGAAGCTCTTGACCCTTTCCACCATCGACCCGTTGATATAAACGGGAATGTGAGTCCCCATCCTACTCCTTCCAAAGTCCACAATCAGTTCCTTGGTTTTGCTGATGTTGAGGGTCAGGTTGTTGTGCTGGCACCATATGAACAGTCGCTCGATCTCTCTTCTGTACTCATCAGTGATACGTCCCACAACAGTGGTGTCGTCAGCGAACTTGATGATGGAGTTCGCACTATGACCGGCTACGTAGTCATGAGTATAGAGTGAGTACAGCAGGGGGCTGAGCACGCAGCCTTGAGGTGCTCCCGTGCTGATTGTTATCGAGTCTGACACATTTCCACCAATACGAACAAACTGTGGTCTGTGAATGAGGAAGTCGAGGATCCAATTGCAGAGGGATGCGCAGAGACCCAGTTCTGCGAGTTTGGTAACCAGCTTGGAGGGGATGATAGTATTAAATGCCGAGCTGTAATCGATGAATAACAGCCTGACATATGAGTTTTTGTTGGCAAGTGGACCAGAGCAGAGTGGAGGGCCAGCGAGATCGCATCCACCGTTGATCTGTTGCAAGAAGGTGCTGGAACATAGCGACTCTCAGAGTGGTGTTCCAGGAAAGGATCTATTGTACTCTCGTATACAGTGTGATTTGGCTGGATCGCATGCAGAACAGGAGTTTCACAGTATCTCTGTACACATGGCAATCAACAAACAAATCCCAGAGCTCCTGGTTTCCATTACGTTCAGTAACGAGAAACTCCTCCTACACTCTTTCTGCTCATATTAATCTCCTCCACAAACAGTTCCCCCACTTCCAGTGGTATCGGGGACGGGCTGGGCTGGATTAGATTAGATTAGATTAGATTAGATTCAACTTTATTGTCATTGTGCAGAGTGCAAGTACGGAGACAACGAAATGCAGTTTGCATCTCACCAGATGTGCAAAAACAATGCATGTGCTGGAATAATATCTAAGAAAGTGCAGTAGAGCAGCATAGGCAGTAAGAGTGGGATATATACAGTAGTCTATACATAAGGGTACACTGTAGGTGGGGGAATATGTGTAGAGCGGGGCATTGTAGTCTGGACATGCTGGGTGGGATATATGCAGTATAGACAGAAGTATTAGTGTAGGAAGCATTAAGTACGTTGTGGATGGATATATAGTAAGCATTAAACAGTAAGCAGTAAGCATTACGCAGTAAGCATTACATACGTTGTGGATGGATATATACAGAGGTAGAATATATATATACAGTAGCAGTAGTGTAGAGCAGTATAAACAGTAGAATATAGATATATATGAATATATATATACAGTAGCAGTAGTGCGATGTTCGGGGGCGGGGGAGATCAGTCACTGCGGGAAGGAGTGTCCGGGGGGGTCGGGGGTGACTGGCAATCACCAAGGTGCAGAGTTAAGTGGGGTAACAGTAGGTATGTTACAAAACTTACCTTTACCGGCGCTGCACTTCTGCCGCTCCCCGTGTGCGTGACTTTCGCGCCTTGCAGAGGGGGGCGGGCTTAAAGTGCCGTTTTTCCACAGGCCTGGATAATCGATGAATGTCGGGCGATTTGGTTGCTGAAGAAAAATCGCTCCGACATTTAATGAATGGTGGTATTTTTAAATTACTCTAGATTATTTATTAACTAGAGTAATTTAAAAATCACCTTCAAAAGCCGTGAGCGCAGACAACCGGAAGCATTTTGCGTAGGGGAGAAAAAAAGGTAAATACTTTATTTTTATATTAAAAGTTGGTTTTTCGGGAGGCATTAATAATATTTTTATGTTGCGAAATGGGGTTCCCCTAAAAATGTATGAACCCCCAGTATTTTTCCCCCCGACTTCACAGCTAACCGCAACGTTCCAATCCACCGCATTCCGCTAAAACCCACTCGCTAGTTGATTTAAATGGCCATTAATTTACAGGCATAAAACACTAAATTCCTTCCATTTGGCCCAGAAATTCATGAAAATGAAATTTAAAAATTATGTTATATTGTGGATTATTGTGTGAATGTTATTTGGACACTTAGGCAATTTAAAAAAAGTTTATCTTTTCTTAAGAAATTGATAGATGTTTAGATCTACTCATTGAATTTTGTAATTAGCTACAATTAGATAACTAACTAATTATATGCTTTAATTTCAGGTAATCCAAGTAAGATTGTTTAATATTTGTTTCAGAATGCTTCAATCTATAATAACTGAAAATTTCATTGAGTTCTCTTAATTTTTAAGAATGTTATGGACTTTTAACTTTTCCAGATCACAGCTTTTGAGTTAAGTCAATGGAAAGGCAATGGGAAGCAAGATGCTCATTTCCAAGTATGAAAATGGCCATAACTTTCTTAATACTGAAGATATGAAAGTAAATTAGGTGTCAAATTAAACTTCTTTTTATGCTTTATCTGATGGGATAAATTGCAGACTTGATTTTTAAAATCTCAAAATTTTGTAACATTGCTAGTAACAGCCGCAGGGAAGAAGCTGTTCCTGAACCTGCTGGTCCGGCAATGGAGAGACCTAAAATAAAGAAAAGGGTGAAAAACATACAGCTGCAGGTTGGGCAGCCATACCATACAGGACGGCGCCCCCTAAAGTAAGCTGATTCGGGGACTGCTGGAACAAGACATCTTAGTGAAGTGCCAGTCTATTTGCAACACACCAATCCTTGCAGTGTCCAAGGCAGGGAAAGAGGGCCAGTACAGGTTAGTCCAGGATTTAAGATCGGTCAATGCAGTGGTAGAACCGCTCCATGCCTTGGTGCCAAATCCGCTCATATTCTAGCTTTGATTCCGGCAGAAGCAAAGATTTTTTCAATTGTGGACCTGCAACATGCCTTGTTCTCATTACCTCTGCACAAGGACAGCCAGTATTTATGTGCGTTTACTTACAGGGGACAACCATATACGTGGCCAAGACTACCGCAGGGATTTATTAATTCGCCTACCTTGTTTTCTCAATGTCTTCAAGAACAGTTAAGCACTTTGAGTTTTAAAAGGAAATCCACTTTAGTACAGAATGTGGACGCCTTGTTGGTGGCTAGTGTAGATGAACAGAGCAATCGTGGGGACACTGCTCAATTATTGAATCATCTGGCAAATTTAGGATATGTGGTCTCTCAGTCTAAAGTATTGATGGCTCAACAAAAAGTAACGTTTCTGGGAGTAATAATTTTGGCTACAGAGAGAAGTTTAGAAAACAGCAGACCAATGGAACCAATTTGCGAATGTCCTATTCCAAAAGAGGCGAAGCAAATGAGACAGTGGCTCGGTATGGTGAACTACTGCCGACCCTGGATCCCAAATATTGCACTAGACACCAAGGAATTAACACTAGAATGTTGCCTGGGTTCCAACAACTAAGTTACAGAGAAAGGTTGAACAAGTTAGGTCTTTATTCTTTGGACCGCAGAAGGTTAAGGGGGGACTTGATTGAGGTCTTTAAAATGATGAAAGGGATAGACAGAGTTGACGTGGATAAGCTTTTCCCATTGAGGGTAGGGAAGATTCAAACAAGAGGGCATGACATGAGAATTAAGGGACAGAAGTTTAGGGGTAACATGAGGGGGAACTTCTTTACTCAGAGAGTGGTGGCTGTGTGGAATGATCTTCCAGCAAAAGTGGTGGAGGCAGGATCAATTTTAACATTTAAAAGTAAAGTGGATAGGTATATGGACGGGAAGGGAATGGAGCGGTATGGTCTAAGTGCAGGTAGATGGGACTAGGGGAAAATAAATGGTCGACACGGACTGGAAGGGCCGAGAAGGCCTGTTTCCGTGCTGTAATTGTTATATGGTTATATATGGTTATACTAGCCTACAGGGTGAATTTCAATTGTCCATAGAAGCTCAGAAAGCTTTCGAGAATTTGAAGAGATATTTAATGCAGGCCCCAGCCCTAGGAAGACCACTACGATAGGCCCTTCCAACTTTACTGTACCAAATGTTCAACTGCAGTCCTCACCCAAAAACACGGGGATAAGCACAGACCAGTGGTTTATTATTCATCAAAGCTTGACCCAGTAGCGAGAGGCCACCCAATATGCACCCAGATCCTAACAGCAATCTATAATAGTCTACAGTCTGCTGCAAACCTGACCTTACAGCAGGAAATAGTAGTGTACAGTTCCCATTCGGTGGCAGCCTTGTTGGGACAGCTTCAAACTCAACTTTGACAATGGCTCGTCAAAATAAATATGAAATTTATCTATTGAACAATCCGAAACTCTAATTCAGACACTAAGTAAGTAAGTATGTTTATTGGCCAAGTATTCATATACAAGGAATTTGCCTTGGTGCTCCGCCCACAAGTAACAACATGACATACAGTGACAGTTACGAATGACTCAAAAAACACTAAACATTAATAATAATAAAACATCAATGATAAAACAGCATTGATCAAGAATGTGAACCAACAAAATACCAGATCAAAGGGAGGCTACAGATTTTTGGCTGTTGAGTAGAGCTACTACTTGTGAATAAAAACTGTTTTTATGTCTGGCTGTGGTAGCTTTGACAGTCCGGAGTCGCCTTCCAGAGGGAAGCGATTCAAAGAGTTTGAGGCCAGAGTGAGAGGGGTCAGAGATGATCTTGGCCGCTCGCTTCCTGGCCCTTGTAGTGTAGAGTTCATCAATGGAGGGAAGGTTGCAGCCTTCCAGAGGGAAGTGATTCATAGAGTCCAGCATCTTCCTCATTTCACCTCCAGAGGAACAGTCAGAAGCAGGATGTGACTGTTTGTTCATAATACAAGAAGAAACATCTGTAAGGGAGGATCTAAAAGACACTCCTATAGAAGACCCTGACATGACACTATACATAGACGGGAGTGCATCCATTGTGCCCCAGGATGAGAGATTTTCTGGGTACGCTATTGTAGACCTGGATGGGAACAGCATAGAGGCAGCTGCTTTTGACTCAGCACAACAGGCTGAGCTGTTTTGCTTTGATCAGAGCATGTGTTGCTGGGAACGATTTAAGGGTGAACATGGATACAGATTCTAGATATGCATTCGGAGTAGTACATGACTTTGGGCAACTATGGAGGAATAGATTCCTAACCTCGGCAGGAACTCAAATATCTCATAAGCAATTGGTGACTGATTTATTAAAGGCTCTGATGCTACCTAGGCAAGTTTCAGTGATGAAGTGTAGCGCTCACACAAAGGGACAGACCCTGATAGACATAGGTCATCGTTGTGGTGATCAAGCAACAAAGGAAGTATCCCAGGAACACAAGGTGGTGGCGCCAAGAATGATGAGGCAGATAAAAAGTTCAGGTAACAAGTCTCCATCGGAAAAACGAATGCAAACCATCCAGGAAATTATTAAGTTGCAGGAAGACGCTCCTAAAGGAGATACAAGATTATGGAAACAGCCTGGATGTACAATACATTGCATGTCGGGATTGTGGGCAGACTTGTACGACAGATCCTCTTGCAGTTTGGGTTGTGGAGTGCATGCATTTTGCGGTGGCATTCAAGATAACAAACTTTTGCCCAGCAAGTGAGTAGCTGTTGTATTATTTGTCAGAAATATAATCCTGGGAAAGGAGTAGGTTGTGAAGATGGGAAAACACCCTTGCCCATGGGTCCTTTTGAAACTCTTCAGAGGGATTATATTGAGCTAGAGAAGTGCCAAGGATGTAGATATGTACTTGTGATTGTCGATGTATTCAGCAGATGGATCGAGGCCTATCCAACACTTGATTACAAAGCGTCTACTGTTGTCAAGGTGCTTATGCGAGAAATTGTCCCTAGGTTCGGTATCCCAATTCGGTTTAGTTCTGACAATGGTCCTCATTTTATTGGGCAAATTAATAAAGAACTCTGTGAACAGCTGGGCATCCAACAGCAACTACACTGTGCTTATCGACCACAGGCTGCTGGACTTGTAGAAATGACAAACTAGAC
Source organism: Raja brachyura (assembly GCA_963514005.1). The sequence continues at coordinate 153,092,676 of OY740781.1, forward strand.
TGGGAAAACTAAATTAGCTAAATTAAAGGCGGAGATAGGAATTGGTTGGATCAAATTACTCCCTATAGCTTTGTTTCAGATGCGTGTCACGCCTGCAGGGAAATCAAGACTGAGCTCAGCTCACATTATTTATGGACGTCCTTTTTAGAACCCCATGGAACCAAAATGCCACAAAAATTGCAAGCTTCCATCACGTGACTACAGAGATGGCCGATTACGTTCTGGCCTTGACACTTAGGGATTTGCATTCTAGGGTGTGCGCAGCATGTAGTGAATATTTGGTCTCTTTTGGTTTTTCCCATTAAAGTCAAGCTTGGTGATTTTGTACTAGTGAATAAATTGGATAAGGAAAGGTTTGGAAGTTCAGTAGGAGGGACCTTACCACGTTGTCCTGACTGCTCCAACAGTGGTTAAAGTAGAAGGAAAGAATGCGTGGGTTCATCTTCACCATTGTAAGAATATTTGTGAGAGAATAAGCAGCTAACTTGTTTCGTCGAGGAATCGCTTAGGTAACATTAGCGTTCTGGCGTTTCGGCGGCGGTGGTGGCGCGGCTTCAGAGTCCCAGCCGCGGGCCCAGTGGACAACACCGTTGTCTCACAGGTCACAGCTTGGTGACATGTTTTCCGGAGCTCCCGTGGCATCAGCTGCGTCCGCTGGACTGGAGGGCGGCAGCTTCGGCAGCTTCGACCGCCCCGGGCCGCGGAGTTTGATCCGGCCCGTTCGCGGAGCACGGTTCAGCCGCGGGACTTACTTACTTACCAACACCCCGCGGGGTCACAACATCGGAGGCCTGGATCGCCTCAGCGCAGAGGGAGAACAAGGAGGGAAGACACAAAGACTAAGACTTTTACCTTCCATCACCGTGAGGAGGTGCTTGGTGAACCCACTGTGGTCGATGTTAAATTTGTGTTTATTGTGGGTTTTTGTCATTTTTATTATATGTATGACTGCAGGCACAAAATTTCCCAAGTTGCCCCAGGTTCCCAGCCAAGGTCTGTAGAATCATAGAAATAGAAATAAAGTCTATTATGGACTTTATATCTCTATGGTAGAATGGAAAGTAATCAAAATGGGCGCTTAAAAAGTGCCTGGTAGTTAATGGACCAAACAGATCTAAGCTACATTTTAATATAAAATTGCACACATGTAGGCCTACAAGTAACAAACAAAATGTCACCTCTGAAAAGTACATAGTAACAATACCACTTGTTTTAGTGACTGTGATATGAAAACAAAAAGTTATTTAATTAACTAGATCATGGAAAACCAATAGCTATTGGCGACAAACCAGTCCAGGCATTAAATTTTGGGCTTCAGCCCCATCCTACCCTTTTGGGGGGGGGGGGGGGGGGTGGAAATGAGAGAAGGGAGGGAAGTAGAGAAAGAAGGGAGGGAAGGAGAGAAGGGAAAAGAGAGAGAGGAAGGAGGGAGGGGAGAGAAGGGAAGAAGGGAGGGAGGGGGCCGGCAACGGGAGCGGATGCCGGGGTCCGGCCATGAGCTGAGGCCGAGGTTTGTAAACGTTGCTCCAACCCCGGCCCAGCCCGGCCCTCCCTGTATTGTTCACCGCGTCTCCCCGGGGAGAGAGAGGGGTGGAGCGGGGGCTGTGTGCGTGAAGCACGGCGACTGGAGGGGCGGGAGCACTGCCCCAACACCGTGTTGGAACGACCCACCTCCCCCTTCTCCATTCCCCCTCACACCCCCTTCCCCGTCTACCCCTTGCATCCACCGCTCTACTCTCTCCCCCTCCACCCAGGGTAGATCTACCCGAGCCGAGAGTAGATTACTCTAGCGCGGGGCCCCCTTAGGCGTGGGGCCCAATTGGTCCAATCGGCTTAAGGCCGGCCCTGCCCGTGAATATTCAAGTATAAATGTGCTGTCTGCACACAACACAATTGTGTGGGATGGCGAGGGGCAGCGAGTATGTAGCTCCCACTCCAGCATGTGTAATAAAGAGGAATTGTTACATTCTTCAAGTGACTAATGTGGTTCGTTGTCTGATCGCGCGGATAGAACTTTAACATCGGGGGGGTAGGGAGGGGGGTCTCTGTCAGTCTGCTCCTGGGCCTGGCCAAGATGGCCATTCGCGGGTCCAGGCAGTGGGCAGTCGAGAGTTCTGCCCGAGTTGACCGCCTGCCCCTTTTCCGGGCCTACGTCCGTGCTCGCGTGTCCCTGGAGAAGGCGCACACACACGGTGTTCACGGGGACTCTGGAAGCCGACCGGGAACGCTGGTTGCCACGGGGGGGGGGGGGGGGGGGGTCGAGTGTTTTGTAGATAAAATTGAAGATATTTTAATCTGATAACTGTTTGAATTTTGCTTGTAAACTGCCAGTTTTGGTTTTAAACCATATAACAATTACAGCACGGAAACAGGCCTTCTCGGCCCTTCCAGTCCGCGCCGACCATTTATTTTCCCCTAGTCCCATCTACCTGCACTCAGACCATACCCCTCCATTCCCTTCCCGTCCATATACCTATCCACTTTACTTTTAAATGTTAAAATCGATCCTGCCTCCACCACTTCTGCAGGAAGATCATTCCACACAGCCACCACTCTCTGAGTAAAGAAGTTCCCCCTCATGTTACCCCTAAACTTCTGTCCCTTAATTCTCATGTCATGCCCTCTTGTTTGAATCTTCCCTACCCTCAATGGGAAAAGCTTATCCACGTCAACTCTGTCTATCCCTTTCATCATTTTAAAGACCTCAATCCAGTCCCCCCTTAACCTTCTGCGCTCCAAAGAATAAAGACCCAACTTGTTCAACCTTACTTGTTACTGTGTATTTGTGTTTATTTGAATAACAGCTCTTTAATTGTTTCCACTCCAGGAGAGACAGCCCCATTCGACACATTCCCTCCGGTTTCCTGCCCGACAGGGTGTTACATTTCACAGACCAGGAAGCAGGTTGATTTCAGGGGGAGGTTTTATTTACATCCGGTACCGTTCTCTTAGCGAGCTTACAAACTGTATCGTAAGAAAATCATAGACAAATTAAAGTTTCACAGGTGGGAAATTGCCTCTTCTTCTTCTTCTTGCGTGTGGTGAGCACGGCCTAAAGTTGTACGACAACTTGTTCTATTTGATCTTATTTGATTGTGCACGCCGGGTTGATTGCATTCGTCGAAACAGGTGAAGTTTGCAATCTCCAACTCCCTGGAAATTGCCCCTGGTGTGTAGGGAGTGGATGTGAAAGTGGAATAATATAGAACCTGTGTGAACTGGTGATCGATGGTTAGCATGGGCTCGATGGGCCTGTTTGGACCATGTTGTAGCTCTAACTAACCTTACTGGTGGTTTGAAAGCTGCAGTGGGAGATGTTCTTTGGAACAAATATCACCAGGAATTTGCCCTGGACCAGCCACATCAAAGCAAGGGCCAAGAAAGACTCTGGAAGTTCAATCCTCACCAACGTCTATAGATGCGCCGCAGAAAGCATTTTATTGGGATGCATGGCAGCGTGGTTTGGGATCAGCTCCATCCAAGACTGCGAGAAATGGCGACACATTGTGGCGCAGCAGTAGAGGCGCTGCCTTGCATCGAAGGCAGCGCCGGAGACCTGGGTTCGATCCCAACCACGGGTGCTGTTGGTACCGAGTTTGTAGGCTCTCCCCGTGGGTTTTCTCCGAGATCTTCCGTTTCCTCCCACAATCCAAAGACGTACAGGTTTGTAGGTTTATTGGCTTGGTAAATGTAAAAATTGTCCCTAGTTTGGTATAGGATAGTGTTAATGTGCGGGGATCGCTGGTCGGCGCGGACCTGGCGGGCCGAAAGGGCGTTTCTGCGCTCTATCTCTAAAGTAAACGATACAAACCAACCTCCCATTGACTCCATCTACACCTCACGCTGCCACGGCAAGGCCAGCAGCATCATCAAGGACCAGTCTCACCCCGGTCACTCCCTCTTCTCCCCTCTCCCATCGGGCAAGAGGTACAGAAGTGTGAAAACGCACACCTCCAGATTCAGGGACAGTTTCTTCCCAGCTGTTATCAGGCAACTGAACCATCCTTTCGAGAATGGTCCTGACCTCTCATCCATCTCATTGTAGACCTTCAGACTATCTTTGATCGGACTTTACTGGACTTTATCTTGCTCTAAACGTTATTCCCTTTATTCCCAAGTGCTGTGGAGAAAGGCGCTGGGATCCCTGGAAACAGAGAGGGGGATCTATGGGGGGCCATGAAACTTTGGCATCCTCACTGTGGGGCTGTGTCACTATATCTCCATGATGCCCAAACAACAAGGCACAGAAGGGGCCCACCACAGCAGAGGTGTCTAGAACCAGAGGGCATACGGGGGGGGGGGAGAGAGATTCAGTGGGCTTCCCCAGAGGGTGGCTGGAGTTTGGAGCCCACTGTCTGTTGGGGGCAGAGACTCGTAGAACATCTACCTGGGTGAGCAGCTGAATCACTGAGGACGAGATGACTGCAGGCCCAGTGCTGAGGAATGGCATGAGTATTGATGAGGAGTTGATGGCCAGCATGCACATGATGGGCAGAAGGGCCTGCTTCTGTGCTGTGTAACTATGAATGTGCCGGTGATGTGGCTGGAAGGAGACGGTTTCAGGTTCCTGAGGCTGGGCATCAGTCCGAGGATGGACCGGTCCAGGCTGGGTCTGGCCGGGTCCAGGCTGGGTCTAGCCCAGTGGCAGTGCAGTGCAGCCCACGTAAGCCACAGCGGGAAGGTGAGGCAGCCTCGGGAGCAGCACGAGAGTCAGGGTTAGGGTTAGCATGAGGGTCAGGGTTCCACCAGCAGACAGGGACATTGTGATTGAGCAGGAACCGGAGTGTGATTTAGGAGCTGGGAGGGGGAATCAGTTGGAATTGATGAGCGATGATCCACACAGGCACCGGCCAGCAGTCACAGGCTCCAGCCTCCGTCAATGACAAACTCTCTCCCCGTCACGTATGCAGACTGCAACACAAACAGCAACATGGACACCTCAGAGGCACAGACACAGCAGGTGGTGGAACCTGAAGCAGGCACAGGGCACTGGGTCAGGCATTGTGGAATTATGGTTGCAATTCTGCCCGGGGATGAGAGTCAACCCGAAATAAACTGGAGATGGACTGAGACAGATTGAGCTCTGGTCTGGAGGGAAATAAACTGGAAAGGGTTCAAGAGTTCTACCAAGGCGCTGGGGTCGGAAGGGTTTGAGGTATGGGAGGTTGGATCGGCTGGAAGGTTTTCCCTCGAGTCAGGATGCTGAGAGGTGACGTGGAGATTTATAAAATGATGGATAAGGTGAACAGTCAGTCTTTTCATCACAAGCTTAAGGCGAGAGGGGCGGCGGGGGGGGGGGGGGGGGGGGGGGGCGGGGGGGTTGAGTAGGGTGCCCAGGGACAACGTTTTCACTCAGAGAGTAGTCCACATCTGGAAAGAGCTGCCAGAGGTGGCTATAGAAGTGGGTACAATTATGTAATTCAAAGGACATTTGGACAGGGGCATAGATTGGAAGGTTTGGAGGGCTATGGGCCAGATAAAGGGAAATGGGACAACCCCAATATGCCAACTTGCTTGGCATGGATAAGGTGGGCTGAAGGGCCTGTTTCTGTGCTCTACATTTCCGGGTCACACCTCAGTCTCCTGCACTCCAAGGAATAAAGTCCTAACCTGTCCCTACAGATCAGGCCCTCGAGTTCTGGTAACATCCTCACAAATCTTCATTGCACTCTTTCCAGTTTAATGGCATCCTGCTTATAACGGGGTGACCAAAACTGGACACAATGCTCCAAACGTGACCTCACCAATGCTGTGTACAACTGGAACACACTGTCCCAACTTTTATACTCTAATACCCTGTCCAATGAAGGCCGATGGAGCTAATGTCTTCTCAGCCCCCCCCTTGGATCATTCAAGAGAGAGCTAGATTTAGCTCTTAGGGCTAACGGAATCAAGGGATATGGGGAAAAAAGCAGGAACGGGGTTCTGATTTTAGATGATAAGCCATGATCAAATCGAATGGCGGTGCTGGCTCGAAGGGCTGAATGGTCTACTCCTGCACTTATTTTCTATGTTTCTATGATTCTATCTTATGCAATTCCAGAGCAGCCTACCATGCAGAACCATCTTGTCTGCAAATATTTTGATACCCGGCGCATTTCTATGTTTTAAACCTTTAACAAATGTATTTTTGGTAACAAAAGTTCTGAGGTTACTTGATAAAAAGCTAATTTGTGGAGTCCAGCTGCAGCTTCACCATTGCTACAGTGAGTGCCATGTTACCTTCCCTTGTCTGTGCTAACACCAACACATTCTGCTGTAACACGGTCATGGAGTCATACAGCGTGGACTCGGCCAACTTGCCCACACCAACCTGCACTAGTCCCACCTGCCCACATTTGGCCCATATCCCTCCAAACCTGCCCTATCCGTGTAACAGTGTTACACAGTGAACATGCACCCTGCTGCGGTTATACAATAGGTGCAGGAGAAGGCCATTTGGCCCTTTGAGCCAGCACCGCCATTCAATGTGATCATGGCTGATCTCCACAATCAGTACCCCGTTCCTGCCTTCTCCCCATATCCCCTGACTCCACTATCTTTAAGAGCCCTATCTTACTCTCTCTTGAAAGCATCCAGAGAATTGGCCTCCACTGCCTTCTGAGGCAGGGAATTCCACAGATTCACAACTCTCTGGCTGAAAAAGTTTTTCCTCATCTCCGATCTAAATGCCCTACCCCTTATTCTTAAACTGTGGCCCCTGGTTCTGGACTCCCCCGACATCACGAACATGTTTCCTGCCTCTAGCGTGTCCAATCCATTAATAATCTTATACGTTTCAATAAGATCCCCTCTCATCCTTCTAAATTCCAGTAAGTACAAACCCAGTCGCCCCATTCTTTCAACATTTGACAGTCCCACCACCCTGGGAATTAACCTGGTAAACCTACGCTGCACTCCCTCAATAGCAAGAACGTCCTTCCTCGAATTTGGAGACCAAAACTGTACACAAAACTCCAGGTGTAGTCTCACCAGGGCCCTGTACAACTGTAGAAGGACCTTTTTGCTCCTATACTCAACTCTTCTTGTTATGAAGGCCAACATGCCTTTAGCTTTCTTCACTGCCTGCTTACATTCAGTGACTGACGAACAAGGACACCTGGATCTCGTTGTACTTCCCCTTTCTCTAACTTGGCACCATTCACCATACGCTTGTCACTGTACTGTAGGTGCACTGTGCCTTCAGGAAGCCCCGTGTGACCACGGAATTTCTCTGCACCCTGGTGCAATGGATAATACATTTATGTCATTCAGCTGGAAAGAGTCTGAGAAGATTTACGAGGATGTTGCCAGGATGGGAGCACCTGAGCAATAGGGCAGGCTAGGACCTGGAGAAGGGGTGATCTTATAGAGATGTACAATATCAGGAGAGAAATAGATTGGGTAGATGCATTAGAGTGTTTATCGCAGGGCTAGTGGAATCAAGAACCAGAGGACATTGGTTTAAGATGAGGGGCAAGATGCAATAGGAACCTGAGAGGCAACATTTTCCACACAGAGGGTGGTGGGTGCATGGAATGAGCTGCCAGAGGAGGTGGGGCTGGTAAGCGGAGGTAATTCCATTGACTCTACCACTCCATGTGAAAAGGTTCCCCCCCAGGTTCAGATTAAATATTTACCCTCTTTACCTTAAACATAGGCAAATGGGACTAGTGCAGATGGGGCTTCGTGGTGGGGATGGTAAGTTGGGCCGAAGGGCCTGTTTCCGTGCTGCATGAACTGGGTGAATGTGCAGAGTCCCCTGCCCTGCCCCTGTCCCCTGTACACAGTGAGAGGGTGGCAGCCATCACGTACTGTACCTCGTTAGACGCCAGGTACACACACAGGTGAGCCACCTCCTCCGCGGTGGCCATTCTCCCGCTCCGCTGTCGGCCCAGGAAATCTCGCAGAGCCTGTAGGGTGCAAGGATTAGTGCCCCAGTATCTCAGTGCAGCGTTCCTTACACACGTGGAGGCCCTTCGTTTAGTTTAGAGACCTCTCCTCAGCTGCCTCTCAGCATTTGGCTCAACTTAGCGATGTTACAATACTTACCTTCAGTGGCGCTGCAGTTCTGCCACTGGCCGTGTGCGTGACTTTGGCTCCTTTGAGGGGGGCGTGGGGGGCGGGATTAAAATGCCTTTTTCTCCTGCCTGTCAGAGTCGAACTTTCTCAGGCTGTTCAGCTGCTGCAGAAAAATCGCTCCGACTTCCGTTCTCGGAAGTTTAAAAAAAATGAATGGCGGGACAATTTAATCCCTGGAGTAAAATAAAAAGCTACTTCTAACGCCGTCAACGCCTACAACGGGACGGATCTCAGGTAGGGGACAAAACATAAGTTGTTTATTTTACATATAAACTTGCTTCTTAGGATGACTTTAATCCAAATTTCATTGGCGAAAATGTGATTTTGGCCCCGGCAGTGTTTTTCCTGCCAATATGGGGTTCAAATTCACTGCAACCGCAACGTTCCAATCGGGTTTCATAAATGTGTGAGCAGCGAGGCAGAGGGGTGTAAAATGAGTTTAGAAGCAATAGGTAGCAAGGTGAAAAGTAAAAGTGGCAGGCAGACAAATCCAGGGCAAAAATCAAAAAGGGCAACTTTTCAACATAATTGTATAAGGGGTAAGAGTGTTGTAAAAACAAGCCTGAAGGTTTTGTGTCTCAATGCAAGAAACATTCGTAATAAGGTGGATAAGGTGTGCAGATAGTTATTAATGAATATGATATAGTTGGGATCATGGACACATGGCTCCAGGGTGACCAAGGCTGGGAGCTGAACATCCAGGGATATTCAATATTCATGAGGGATAGACAGAAAGGAAAAGGTGGTGGGGTAGCCTGGAGTATTGGTGGTTAGAGATGAGATTAACGCAATAGAAAGGAAGGACATTAGCTTGGAGGATGTGGAATCAATATGGTTAGAGCTGCGAAACACTAAGTGGCAGAAAACGCTAATGGGAGTTGTGTACAGGCCACCTAACAGTAGTAGTGAAGTTGGGGATGGCATCAAACAGGAAATTAGAAATGCGTGCAACAAGGGTAAAACAGTTATAATGGGTGACTTCAATCTACATATAGATTGGGTGAATCAAATTGGCAGGGGTGCTGAGGAAGAGGATTTTTTGGAATGTGTGTGGGATAGTTTTCTAAACCAACATGTAGAGGAACCAACAAGAGAGCAGGCTATTCTAGACTGGGGACTGAGTAACGAGGAAGGGTTAGTTAGCAGTCTTGTTGTGTGTGACCCCTTGGGCAAGAGTGACCATAATATGGTTGAGTTCTTCATTAGGATGGAGAGTGACATTGTTAATTCAGAAACAAGGTTTCTGAACTTAAAGAAAGGTAACTTTGAGGGTATGAGACATGAATTGGCCAAGAAAGACTGGCAATTGTTTCTTAAAGGGTTGACGGTGGATGTGCAATGGAAGGTATTTAAAGACTGCATGGATGAACTACAACAATTGTTCATCACAGTTTGGCAAAATAATAAATCAGAGAAGGTAGTGCATTCGTGGAGTATTGCGTACAGTTTCGGTCTCCTAATCTGAGGAAAGACATTCTTGCCATAGAGGGAGTACAGAGAAGGTTCACCAGACTGATTCCTGGGATGTCAGGACTTTCACATGAAGAAAGACTGGATAGACTCGGCTTGTACTCGCTAGAATTTAGAAGATTGAGGGGGGATCTTATAGAAACTTACAAAATTCTGAAGGTGTTGGACAGGCTAGATGCAAGAAGATTGTTCCCGATGTTGGGGAAGTCCAGAACAAGGGGTCACAGTTTAAGGATAAAGGGGAAGTCCTTTAGGACCGAGATGAGAAAAACATTTTTCAAACAGAGAGTGGTGAATCTGTGGAATTCTCTGCCACAGAAGGTAGTTGAGGCCAGTTCATTGGCTATATTTAATGGAGAGAAGGCAGGTACAGGATACTGAGTTGGATGATCAGCCATGATCACATTGAATGGCAGTGCAGGCTCGAAGGGCCGAATGGCCTACTCCTGCACCTATTTTCTATGTTTCTATGACCGCTATCCACAAAAACCCACTCGCAAGATGATTAAAATGCCCATTAATTTACGGGAATTAAACATTCCTTCCATTCGGCCTATAAATTCATGACAATGAGATTTAAAAATCATGTTATATTGTGAATTCTTATGTGAATGTTATTTGGACACAGCTTTTGAGTTAAGTCAATGGAAAAGCAAAGGGGAACAAGATGCTAATTTCCGAGTATGAAAATGACCATAACTTTTTTAATACTGAAGATATGAAAGTCAATTAGGTGTCAAATTAAACTTATTTTTATGCTGTATCTGATGGAATAAATTGCAGACTTGATTTTTTAAATCTCAAAATGTTGTAACATTGCTACATTAACTGCCAGCACCAGTTAGGGGTGAGCGGAGTAGTGTTGCCAACTGTCCCGTACTAGCCGGGACATCCCGTATATCGGGGCTAAAGTGGTTTATCCCGTACGGGACCGCCCTTGTCCCGTATTTGACCGCTACTACTCGGGTCGAGGGGACTGTCGGGTCGGAGCGCCGCGTCCAGCCCCGCCTCACCCGTCCCGACGTAGTGCAGCCCATGGAGTGCAGCAGCAGCAGCAGCAGCAGCGCCTCCTCGCCCGTGGCCCCGTCGGTTGGTCGGTCGGCAGCCCGGCCAGCTGTCCGACCTTCGGACCTTCGCTTACCGCCGACACCACCACCACCCCTCCTTCTCACGGCCGATCATCGGTTCATGAGTTGGATGGGGCGCCGGACCTTGCGCGCGGCCCCCGGGCCAAAACTCCTCAGCTGGCCCGCCGGCTGGGCTATGTGTGCAGTCCAGCACCCGGGCCAACTCATCATTCACCCAGACACGGCCCAGTCGCTCAACGAATTGCTGTCGGGAATTTGTCCTGTATTTTGACCTTTTGTCCCTTATTTGGGAGTGAGAAAGTTGGCGACCCTAGTGGTGAGGGAACTGCGATATCAGCTCAGGAAGCTCAGCTCCAGCACAAACATTAAGCCATCATCTTGAGATCAACTTCCAGCACTTTGATCAGTCTGCATTTGGAGTAATGTGTGAACCGGGAGGATCTCTCCACGCCTTCAGGTCGGTTGCAGGAGGCACCCCTGGGACACAAAGGTGGCTGGGAGAGAGGAGGAGAGGGACGTCTGATCGTGGGAACTGCTCCTGTACATCGAGTGCGCGGGCTGATAGGTCTCTGTAATATATTGTGCAGTTACATATGTGGCAAATAAAGCCCTTAATGCGTGCAGTTCTGGTCACCCCATTATAGGAAGGATGTGGAGGCTTTGGAGCAGGTGTGGAGCAGCTTTACCAGAATGACTCCTGGATTAGGGGTGGATTAGCTACTGGGAGAGGTCGGACAGACTTGGATTGGTTTCTCTAGAATGCCCGAGGTTGCAGGGAGACCCGAGAAAAGTATTTCAAATTATGAGAGGTACAGATAGGACAGAACCTTTTTCCAAGGGTGGGAATATCAAAAACCAGAGGGCATAGGTTGAAGGAGAGAGGGGCAAAATATGAAGATGTGAGGGGCAAGAATCATTTTATATACACAGAGGTGATGAGTTCCTGGAACACACTGCAGGGGGTGGTGGTGGTGGCGGATATGATAGTGGTGTTTAACATGGGCCGCAGAACCGGGGGGGGGGGGGGGGGGGGGGCTGCAGCCCCTCCACTTTTGTGACGAGACATGCTTCATAACCTGAAATTATCCAGCCCGCAGGTGTATTGTTCTCTTTTTCTGACGACCTCCGACATCCAGAATCTCAGAACAAGTGCACAGCTCCGCTCCATCATCTGTGGGCAAAACCACGACCAGCCGTGGCGCTAACCGATGCACCGCCTCCACACACACACACGGGCCAGTGACCCTCAGCGGCCCTGGGGCTTGGAGAGGGGGCTGTAAAAGTGGAGCCCGCGCTGCTGGGGTGTACGTACCTGCTCGGGGTTCGGCTGGGCTTGAATCCTGTCTCTCAGTGAGGGAGTGTCCACAGTACCTGGGGGAAGATATTGTGAGGAATTACCCTCCAGAGCGGCACAGCGCCATGCAGCACCTAAACAGGCCCTTCAGCCCAACCCACCCATGCTAACCATACTCTTGGCCAACCTCACTCAATGCAGTGGGGACTCTACAGGAGAGCGATCTCATATGACACTAGGAGCAGAATTAGGCCATTCGGCCCATCGAGTCTACTCTGCCATTCACGGCTGATCTATTTCCCCCCCTCAACCCCATTTTCAGGCATTTTAACCCATAACCTTTGACACCCTCACTAATCAAGAATCTGCCAATCTCCGCTTTAAAAATACCCAGTGCCTTGGCCTCCACAGTCATTGGAGCAATGGGTGCAGCATGGGGAACCGGGACAGGGGGAAACCGAGGTTTGATGCCAATAGACACAGTTTGTTCAATCTGGAACTTAATTCAAGAGCCAAAATATAGATAAATGCACTACATTAACATATAGTAAAATATGAGAGGAATAGATCAGGTAGATGCACAATCCCTTGCCCAGAATGGGGGAATCAAGAACCATGGGACATAGGTTTAAGGTGATGGGGGGGGGGGGGGGGAAGATTTAATAGGAATGTGAGGGGTAACTTGGTGGTGGGTGCATGGAACGAGCTGCTGGAGGAAGTAGTTGAGGCTGGGACTATCGCAAAGTTTAAGAAACATTTGGACAGGTACATGGATAGGCAGGTTTAGACCAAGGGTTCCCAACCTGAGGTAAATTTATCCCCAGGGGGTACATTTCGCCGACCCGGGGGGTAAATTTGTTGATTCTGGTTTTGTACATATTTTTTCTCATTGACTGACTGGTTTTGGTATCTGTTCATCATTAGTTGTTCACAAATAAGTGAAATAACATTGTTGCCGGGGTAAACGGGACGAAAAAGGTTGGGAACCCCTGGTTTAGAGGGATATGGGCCAAATGCAGGCAGGTGGGACTTGTGTCGACAGATGTGAGCAAGTTGGGCCGAAGGGCCTGCTTCCATGCTGTAAGACTCTATGATGATAGTAGGTAGTAGGTTCATTCTTGCTATTGAGGGAGTACAGCATAGGTTTACAAGATTAATTCCCGGGATGGCTGGACTGTCATATGCTGAGAGAATGGAGCGGCTGGGCTTGTATACTCTGGAGTTTAGAAGGAAGAGAGGGGATCTCATTGAAACATGTAGGATTGTTAAGGGCTTGGACACACTAGAGGCAGGAAACATGTTTCGGATGTTGGGGGAGTCCAGAACCAGGGGTCACAGCTTAAGAAGAATTAGTTTAAGCCATTTAAAACGGAGACGAGGAAACATTTTTTCTCACAGAGAATGGTGAGTCTGTGGAAATCTCTGCCTCAGAAGGCGGTGGAGGCCGGTTCTCTGGATGCTTTCAAGAGAGAGCTAGATAGGGCTCTTAAAAATAGGGGATATGGGGAGAAGGCAGGAACGGGTTACTGATTGTGGATGATCAGCCATGATCACATTGAATGGTGGTGCTGGCTCGAAGGGCCAAATGGCCTACTCCTGCACCTATTGTCTATTATGTATAACTATGGCAATGTATTGATGAGCTTGGTGTGCGTATATTAATTTAAGTGTAGGAAGTGAAATGTTGTCAAGCTCCAAGAGATTTTATGGAGGAGTCTGTTAGCAAAGCTTTTAGAAACAGCAAAGTCCTGACTAAATAAGCAAAAGCATGAAGATGACCTGGGCAAACACAGTTGCATTTTATGCCTTGTTCAATGAAGTCAGCAGCTACAGACTTGGTCAGTCCAATGACGGCAGCTTTGGAGGTGCTGTACACACATCTGTTCACAACCCCTGGAAGAACAGAGCAAGGGCATTAACAATCAATGCACAAATGGTCTCTCGAAAAATTCACACACATACATGCATGTGCAGACACACACACATTATTATTAAAGATACAGAATGGAAAGAGGCCCTCCAGCCTACCGAGTCCAGGCCGACCAGCGATCACCCCGTACACTAGCACTATCCTACACACTAGGGACAATTTACAATTTTACCAAAACCAATTAATCTACAAACCTGTACGTCTTTGTAGTGTGGGCGGAAACCGGAGCACCCGGAGAAAACCCACACGGTCAGAACGTACAAACTCTGTACAGACAGCACCCGTAGTCAGGATCAAAGACGGATCCCTGGCGCTGTGAGGCAGCAACTCTACGCTGCGCCACCGTGCTGCTCCAGTGACTACACTTGTGTGTGCAGAACACATGTTTTATAAAGTAAATAATATTTTTCTAACTTGCATTTCTTGACGGGGGGGGGTGATGCAGCTGACATGAGCAGATGATCCAGAACTAGAGGATTTCGGTTTAAGGTGAGGGGGGAAAGATTGAATTGAAAAGCGAGGGGTGTATGGAACGAGCTGCCGGAGAAAGTAGTTGAGGCAGGTGTAATAACAACATTTAAAAGGCATTTGGACTGGTACATGGATAGGAAAGTTTGAGAGGGATATGGGCAAATGCGGGCTTGTGGGACTAGTATAGATGGGACACCTTGGTCAACATGGACAAGGTGGGCCGAAGGGTCTGTTTCCATGCTGGACTACTCAATGAAACAGTTTCACAATTGAACAATAGGAAACTGATCCGCAAATTAAAAGGAAAGATGTAAGTTTAGCAACTTCCAACTCCACTTTCCCCACAGCCAGTCAAAGCATGTCTTCAAGCAATGACATTGTCCTAGACTGAACATTGGTGTTGTAATTGTATCAACACTGCTCCGATCCAGCCCACCCCACTTTAACTTTGCTTACTCCACGCAAACTCACTGTAGAAACTCAGGAACGGGTGAGGGTTAAACTGCCCTCATTTAGTTAAATACAAAAAGCTGGAGTTATAGCCCTGTCCCATGGTACGAGTTCATTCCAAGAGCTCTCCCAAGTTAAAAAAAAATCAAACTCGTGGTAAGCACGGAGAATGAACGTAGCGGGTACGTCGGAGCTCGGGGACGTCTCTTAGTGGCTCGTAACGTTAACGGCAGGTACTCGGGAAGACTCGCTCTGGGCAGGTAAGCACGGGAAGACTCGTGAAGATTTTTCAACATGTTGAAAAATGTCCACGAGAGCCCCGAGTACCGACGAGTGGCCATTACCGTAAATCTCCAAGTTTGAATCGGGGCAAACTCGGGAGAACTCTTAGAATGAACTCGTACTGTGAGACAGGGCTATAACTCAGCATCTCTGGAGAGAAGGAATGAATGATGTTTTGGGTAGAGACCCTTCTGTGTAAAGCAGCATCTGCTGTTCTGTCCTACACGTGTAGTTAGTAATGGGCAACATTCTCGTAAACAACATCATGCATCTTTGTATGATGCCTCCAATGCAGAGAAATAATTCAAGATCTTTCTTGGAAGTATGTTAAACCAAGGATGAATTCAGCAGCAGGAGCAATCAAGATTTGTTACAAGGGTTCATTTTAGAGGACATTAAATAAGGTGCAGGATCTGTAGAGGTGGATGGAGTTCCAGACCAAAGGGAAGGCTTCCAGGGCAGACCACATTGAGCGAGGTTTCACCAGTGACCGGAGGGTAAATGTTCCTGTGAAGAGCAGCGGTGGTTCAGGCAGTGACAGGAGTAGAGCAACAAGTGATAGAGCAGCAAATCCATAAAGGATATAAAGATGGAGCAGCATTTGAAACATTAAACATTCTGCAATGTCAGCATGATTTGCATCAGGGTTTTGTGTGCAATGGGATACGATACCCACTGCAGTTATCCCATTGTAAGCAAGCTCAGCAGGCCAGAGTCACAGAGTCTTAGTTTAGTTTACTTCAGAGATACGGCGCAGTAACAGGCCCACCGGGTCCGTGCCGACCAGCGATCCCCGCGCACTAACACTATCCTACACCCACTAGGGACAATTTTTACATTTACCAAGCCAATTAACCTACAAACCTGTACATCTTTGGAGTGTGGGAGGAAACCGAAGATCTCGGAGAAAACCCACGCTGATCACGGGGGAACGTACAAACTCCGTGCAAACAGCGCCTGGAGTCGGGATGGAACCCGGGTCTCCGCCGCTGCATTCGCTGTAAGGCGGCAACTCCACCGCTGTGACACCGTGACCATCCGATTATCTATGCGCTCACAATTTTACACACCTCTATAAGATCACCCTCATCCTCCTGTGTCCAAGGAATAAAGTCCTAGCCCAAAGTCTCAAATGTCTTGTACAACTGTAACATAATGTACCAACTTCTGTATGCAACTCCCCGACTTGAAGGCAGTGCCAAAAGCCTTCTTTACCATCTCTCTAGGCAATGCCAGTTTCATGAAATGATGTACTTGTGGTCATAGATCTCTTTGATCGACCATACTCCCCCTGGCCCCGATTGAAAGATAGCATGGAAACAGGCCCTTCGTCCACCGAGTCTAAACTGGCCATCGATCACCCGTTTACACCATGTTATCCCACTTTCATATACACTGGGGACAATTTACAGAGGGCCAAACAAACCGGCACATCTTTGCGCAGCCTGTGGGAGAAAACCGGAGCACCCGGAGGAAACCCACGCGGTCACAGTCGGAACGTGCAAACTCCACACAGTCTGTAACAAAGCCTGAGGCAAGGATTGAACCCGGGTCTCTGGGACTGTGCGGCAGCACCCACTGTTTGTCATTGTAGAGAAGCGCGCGGTATCAGGGTAGACTAGTACACTATTCACCTTTGATGCTGGATGCCACGGAGGACATGTTGATGATGTGGCCGGACTTCTCAGCGAGCATCTGCATTGAAAAGGAATGGAACATGACCACAGCAGCAGCTCACAGACAGTGAGAGTGACAGGTTTAGTCTCAGAATCAGAGGGCATCTCCACGTACGTTGCAATCACCGTTAGAATTGGTGTTTGGCTCCAGCAGGAGCGTCCAATATACTGAATGCTGGAGTACGTCGCAGATCAGACCTGGTCTACCAACACCATATCTGGATCACACTCGGCACAGCTCGATCAGCCTTCACCTTCCCGCAGCAGCATCCTCATTCAGAACATCATCCTTCACATTCTCTCACCCTCAATGCTACTCCACACCAGACCCTCACCTTTAAACAGGTAACTCCGCTATTACTCTCTGGACTTCCAACCAATGCAGGATGAGCAACACCCGCCCTTTCACTGCCTCCCCTCTGCCACCCAGTCACCCACTACTCCTAGTCACACAGCGTGGAAACAAGCCCTTCAGCCCAACTAGCCCACACCGACTAACACGTCCCATCTACACTAGTCCCACCTGCCAGCATTTGGCCCGCATATCCCTCTAAACCTGTCCCGTCCTGTCTAAATGTTTCTTAAACATTGCGATAGTGCCTGCCTCAACTCCCTCCTCCAGCAGCTTGTTCCAAACACCCACCACCGTTAACCCTTCAGGTTCCTTTTAAATCTTCCCTCCGTGAATGTATAAATGATACTTTATAGTCACATGCAACAGTGAGATTCTTTGGGCGCCCACAGAGTAACAAAGTATTTCATTTTAACACAAATTATTCCATTTGTGGTCCGCTTAAGCGCCTGTCCCACTTGCCGATTTTTTTCGGCAACTGACGTATCAGGTCACCGGAAGATTTGCGGCGTGATGGCGTGATGGCGTATTGACGCGTGGTGTTTTTTCAAGTGTCGCAACGTTTTTTTTTGTTGCCACTGGATTTTGAAATGTTCAAATTCTTTTATCAACACTGATATGACGCCGGCATTCGCCGAAAAAAATCGTAAAGTGGGACAGGCCCTTTAGTTATCGGCGACCGCCCCGGGTCCTTCTTTGTTCTCTCATGGCCGTCCCCCCCTCACCTAAACCTAGCTCTCGATTCCCCTTACTCTGGGCAAGTGAGTGTAACCCTTCTTCAGACTGAGCAGTAATGGTTGTTTGTGACAGGATATCCTCCACTTTGGAGAACAGATGCAGTGACCACTTTGCAGGAGACATAGAAACATAGAAAACATAGACATAGAAACATAGAAACATAGAAAATAGGTGCAGTAGGTGCATGCGGTCCTTCGAGCCTGCACCGCCATTCAATATGATCATGGCTGATCATCCAACTCAGTATCCTGTACCTGCCTTCTCTCCATACCCCCTGATTCCTTTAGCCACAAGGGCCACATCTAACTCCCTCTTAAATATAGCCAATGAACTGGCCTCAACTACCCTCTGTGGCAGAGAATACCACAGATTCACCACTCTCTGTGTGAAAAATGTTTTTCTCATTTCGGTCCTAAAAGACTTCCCCTTTATCCTTAAACTGTGACCCCTTGTTCTGCCCAACATCGGGAACAATCTTCCTGCATCTAGCCTGTCCAACACCTTCAGAATTTTGTAAGTTTCTATAAGATCCCCCCTCAATCTTCTAAATTCTAGCGAGTACAAGCCGAGTCTATCCAGTCTTTCCTCATATGAAAGTCCTGACATCCCAGGAATCAGTCTGGTGAACCTTCTCTGTACTCCCTCTATGGCAAGAATGTCTTTCCTCAGATTAGGAGACCAAAACTGTACGCAATACTCCAGGTGTGGTCACACCAAGACCCTGTACAACTGCAGTAGAACCTCCCTGTTCCTATACTCAAATCCTTTTGCTATGAATGCTAACATACCATTCGCTTTCTTCACTGCCTGCTGCACCAGCAAGCCTACTTTCAATGACTGGTGTACCATGACACCCAGGTCTCGCTGCATCTCCCCTTTTCCTAATCAGCCACCATTCAGATAATAGTCTACTTTCCTGTTTTTACCACCAAAATGGATAACCTCACATTTATCCGCATTATACTGCATCTGCCATGCATTTGCCCACTCACAAGTACCTTGCATCCTCCTAGCATCCTCCTCACAGCTAACACTGCCCCCCAGCTTCGTGTCATCAGCAAACTTGGAGATGTTGCATTCAATTCCCTCGTCCAGATCATTAATATATATTGTAAATAGCTGGGGTCCCATCACTGAGCCTTGTGGTACCCCTCTAGTCACTGCCTGCCATTCTGAAAAGGACCCGTTTACTCCTACTCTTTGCTTCTTGTCTGCCAGCCAGTTCTCTATCCACGTCAATACTGAACCCCCAATACTATTTGCTTTAAGTTTGCATACTAATCTCTTATGTGGGACCTTGTCGAAAGCCTTCTGAAAGTCCAGATATACACACATCCACTGGCTCTCCCTTATCCACTCTACTAGATATATCCTCGAAAAATTCTGTAAGATTTGTCAGACATGATTTACCTTTCATAAATCCATGCTGACTTTGTCCAATGATTTCACCACTTTCCAAATGTGCTGCTGTCCCATCTTTAATAACTGACTAGCATTTTCCCCACTACCGATGTTAGACTAACTGGTCTGTAATTCCCCGTTTTCTCTCTCCCTCCCTTTTTAAAAAGTGGGGTTACATTAGCTACCCTCCAATCCTCAGGAACTACTCCAGAATCTAAAGAGGTTTGAAAAATTATCACTAATGCATCCACTATTTCTGGGGCTACTTCCTTGAGTACTCTGGGATGCAGCCTATCTGGCCCTGGGGATTTACCGGCCTTTAATCCATTCAATTTACCCAACACCACTTCCCGGCTAACCTGGATTTCACTCAGTTCCTCCATCTTATTTGACCCCCGGTCCCCTGCTATTTCCGGCAAATTATTTATGTCTTCCTTAGTGAAGACAGAACCAAAGTAGTTATTCAATTGGTCATGATCAATTCACCTGTTTCAGACTGCAAGGGACCTACATTTGTTTTAACTAATCTTTTTCTCTTCACATATCTATAAAAACTTTTGCAGTGAGTTTTTATGTTCCCTGCCAGTTTTCTTTCATAATCTATTTTCCCTTTCCTAATTAAGCCCTTTGTCCTCCCCTGCTGGACTCTGAATATCTCCCAGTCCACTGGTACGCTGCTTTTGCTGGCTAATTTGTATGCTTCATCTTTTGTTTTGATACTATCCCTAATATTCCTTGTTATTCACGATTTACTTTCCTGATTTATTTTTTTGCCAAACTGGGATGAACAGCCAGATTAAGAGATGGTATTGACGTTATTTTCGGCACAGACATTATGGGGCGACGGGCCTATTCCTTTGCTCTACTTTTTTACGTTACTCCAGCACTATGTGTCTTTGCAGTGCGTGACCTGGGGGGGGGGGGGGGGGGGGATCTTCCAGGAGTTTAGTTTAGAAATATAGTGCCGGCCAGCGATCCCTGCACATTAATACTATCCTACACCCACTAGGGACATTTTTTACATTTATCAAGCCAATTAACCTACAAACATGTACGTCTGGATTGTGGGAGGAAACCGAAGATCTCCCGAAGATATCTCGCTGTACAGACAGCGCCCGTAGTCAGGATGGAACCCGGGTCTCCGGCGCTGCATTCACTGTAAGGCAGCAACTCTACCGCTGCGCCACCGTGGCGGCCCAGGTGGTGTCCCCGTGCTGTTACTGCCCTTGTCCTTCAAGCTGGTGGAGGTGGGATGTTTGTAAGACCCTGTCTATGTAGTCGTGGTGAGTTGCTGCAGTGGGTCCTGTAGATGGTACAGACTGCTGCTACTGTGCCTTGGGAGGTGGGGGGATGAGTCGGGGATGTCATAGTGCCGCAGGGCCAGAGACCCGGGTTCCATCCTGACTACGGGTGCTGTCCGTTACGGAGTTTGTACATTCTCCCTGTGACATGCATGGGTTTTCTCCGGGTGCTCCGGTTTCCTCCCACACTCCAAAGGCGTGCAGGTTTGTACATTAGTTGGCTTCAGTAACATTGTAAATTGTCTCTAGTGCGTGTAGGATGGCGGGGGTCGCTGGTCGGCGCGGACCCACTGGGCTGAAGGGCCTGTTTCCGCGCTGTATCTGTAAACTAAACTAGAACACGCAAAAGCTCATGGAGAACTGGCAGATGATCATCAAGGTCTGTGTCATTATTCACTGATCCTCCCCTGATAGCACCTGCCAGTTTTGCAAAACTGCTCATTCATTTCTTCCAAGGAGGTTCATGGTTCAAAAGCAATTGGCGAGGTTCCTGATGAAAAAGCAATTTACAAGGACACACAGAAACAGCGGGTAAATTGGATGTGAACTTTGCTCCAGGACGCGGTGGGCCGTTTGTCCTCGTGCATTCTTATTTGCCTATTAATCTGTTGACAGTGGAGGGGAAGTGCTTGCACAATACATCCTGTTAGAGGACCTTTACAACATGGTTATGCAAACACTGAATCACATCTCCACCTGTTGTTGGAGCAGGAACGAGAGGTCTGGCCTACCTTGGGTAAAAAGGCTCTGATCATCATGTACATGCTGCGCACATTGAGGTTCATGGTGAACTCCCAGTCTTTGTCTTCGCAATCCAGAATTGTGCCGTGGTGCACAAATCTAGTCGGCAAACCATTAAATAAAAGGAAGAGAACGGCATTGAGTTGATCTGCCACAGTGAAGACAGGAGGGCTTAAACATGCAACAGCAAACACCGAGCAATTAGTTAATCCCCACTAAATAAACAGCCCAGCCCAGCCACAGTCTCGTTGCCTAACAAAGTGATGAGTTACAGCAAATCCCAAACTGAACTGAAACCTCCCCATGCCCCGAGGTGTCTCATTTCCTCTAACAACAGGAACTGCAGATGCTGGTTTACAAAAAAATACACAATGTGCTGGAGTAACTCAGCAGGTCAAGCAGCATCTGTGGAGAACATGGACACAGAGTGCTGGAGTAACTCAGCGGGTCAGGCAGCATCTGTGGAGAACATGGACACAGAGTGCTGGAGTAACTCAGCGGGTCAGGCAGCATCTGTGGAGAACATGGACATAGAGTGGATGTGGAGATGATGTTTCCACTAGTGGGAGAGTCTAGGACCAGAGGTCACAGCCCCAGAATTAAAGGATGTTCCTTTGGAAAGAAGATGAGGAGGAATTTCTTTAGCCTGAGGGTGGTGAATCTGTGGAATTCATTGCCACAGACGGCTGTGGAGGTCATCAATGGATATTTTAGGCAGAGATAGATCGATTCTTGCTTAGTACGGATGTCAGGGGTTATGGGGAGATGGCAGGAGAATGGGGTTAGGAGGGAGAGATAGATCAGCCATGATCGAATGGCAGAATAGACTTGATGGGCCGAATGGCCTAATTCTGCTCCTATCATTTATGACAAATCCTCAGTACTTATTCAAAGATAAGAAGTATGATGATGCATTTCAATGGTCTTGAATATTTTAATCTCTATTGCGACAAATTAATAAGTTCCTGCATCATGGCATGTAGTTACTACCACTTAGCTGAAACATAGGCACGCCATCAATGTTTGACATTTGCCCATCATTCTCTATTTGAAACAACCATGGTGATCTTTATTTTTAAACTTCCATTAACAGCATTTAAAATATTTCATCAAACCCATGTCAATAATATAATAACAAGGAACTGCAGATGCTGGTTTACGAAGGAAAGATACAAAGTGCTGGAGTAACTCAGCGGGTCAGGCAGCATCTCTGGAGAACATGCATAGTTGACGTTTCAGGTCAAGGCTGAAGAAGGGTTCCGACCCGAAACGTCACGTATCCATATTCTCCAGAAGTGTCGCCTGACTCACTGAGTTACTCCAGCACTCTGTGTCCATGTTCTCCACAGATGCTGCCTGACCCACTGAGTTACTCCAGCACTCTGTGTCCATGTTCTCCACAGATGCTGCCTGACCCGCTGAGTTACTCCAGCACTCTGTGTCCATGTTCTCCACAGATGCTGCCTGACCCGCTGAGTTACTCCAGCACTCTGTGTCCATGTTCTCCACAGATGCTGCCTGACCCGCTGAGTTACTCCAGCACTCTGTGTCCATGTTCTCCCCAGATGCTGCCTGACCCGCTGAGTTACTCCAGCACTCTGTGTCCATGTTCTCCACAGATGCTGCCTGACCCGCTGAGTTACTCCAGCACTCTGCGTATTTCCGTATCAATAACTTACTGCATTAACCCATTCTTCCCCTAAAACAGTTCTAAGAATATTTCAATGCAATGCAAGATCTAAATCAAGACAAGCCGAGTTCACAGTTTTATTATTTGATCAGCAGTAGCTTAATCTCAAACTATATTCACAAACTATATTCAGATGGATGCCTGGTGTTTGTTACCCTGCACAGTTGAACAGAACATCAACTCTCTCGATCTCCTTGGCCAGCTTTTCTATTTGTTCCTTCCGAGTCACATCCAGAACTTTGATTTGAATACCTGTCAGGCAGAAAAACATTTGGCAGAAACACAGGTTAATGCATGCATGCATTCTGTTCAAAACATCTTGCAAAACTCTTTATGATTTAGCAACACAGATCTTTGTGTTTTTGTGGGGATTTGGGGCTGAGGCGGAGGTGAGGTGAACGAGAGCAGCTCAGTGACAAAGCGAAACATAAAGTGCTGAGGAAGCAACTATGGAGGATATGGGCAGATGACATTTTAAGTCAGCTCCCTTCTATAGGCCAATCCGAAACGTCGCCTGTCCATGTCCTCCAGTGATGCTGCCTGATCCGCTGAGTTACTCCAGCACTTTGTGTTTTGCTCAAGATTCCAGCATCTGCAGTTTTTGGTGTCTTACTTACAAAGCAGGTAGCAGAAGAAATATGAATGCAAGGCGGATGGGATTAGGGGCAATGGCTATCAGATTAGAGTTTTCTGAGCCAACATGGATCTCCCAGTTAATAACCATTGTAACTCTTCTTCAGAATTCTTTACTCTGCAACTTCTTCAGTCTGGAGAAGGGTCCCGACCCGAATCTTCTCTCTAGAGATGCTGGCCGGCTAGGCAAAGTTACCGTGTGTAGACATATAAAACCATGTCTTTGCATAAAGGCTTTGCACATCATGTTATCTACTGTACATCCCTCACTTTGCCTATCCGGCCTTTCATTATAACTCAAGCCTGGTGTCATTCTCACACATCCTTTCCTGCCCTTGGCATCCTCCTTTAGCTGGGTGACCAGAACTGCAGACACTACTCGAGTGCACAGAAACAGGCCCTTCAGCACAACTCACCCAAACCGACAAAGATGCCCCATCTAACCTCATCCCATTTGCCCACGTTAGGCCCATATCCCTTGAAACCTTTCCTAAACATGTACCTGTACAAGTGTCTTACAAATGTTGTTATAGCACCTGCCTCGACTACCTCTTTCCATACGCCCACCACCCTCTGTGGGTGAAAAATAGAGCAGTATTTGTTTCCGCACTTTCTCTGGATTTGGTAAACGTGGAGGAAATTGGGCTTGTTAGAGATTGAGTTTGCGGATTACATGAAGCTGGGTGGCAGAGTGAGCTGCGAGGAGGATGCTAAGAGGCTGCAGGGTGACTTGGATAGGTTGGGTGAGTGGGCAGAAGCATGGCAGATGCAGTATAATGTGGATAAACGTGAGGTTATACACTTTAGTGACAAGAACAGGAAGGCAGATTATTATCTAAATGGTGTCAGATTAGGAAAAGGGGAGGTGTAACGATACCTGGGTGTGCTTGTTCATCAGTCACTGAAAGTAAGCATGCAGGTACAGCAGGTAATGAAGAAAGCGAATGGTATGTTGGCCTTCATTCCGAGAGGATTTGAGTTTAGGAGCAAGAAGGTCCTACTCCAGTTGTACGGGACCATGGTGAGACCGCACCTGGAGTATTGTGTGCAGTTTTGGTATCCTAATTTGAGGAAGGACATTCTTGCTATTGAGGGAGTGCAGCGTAGGATAAATGTTCCCGATGTTGGAGGAGTCCAAAATCAGGTGTCACAGTTTAAGAATAAGGGGCAGGCCATTTAGGACTGAGATGAGGAAAAACTTTTTCACCCAGAGAGTTGTGAATCTGTGGAATTCTTTGACACAGAAGGCAGTGGAGGCCAATTCACTGGATGTTATCAAGAGAGTTAGATTTAGTTCTTAGGGCTAAAGGAATCAAGGGAGATGTAGAGAAGGCAGGAACGGGGTACAGATTTTAGATGATCAGCCATAATCATATTGAATGGCGGTGCTGGCACGAAGGGCCGAATGGCCGACTCCTGCACCTATTGTCTATGTTTCTATGAGTTTTGTCATTTCCTAGCAGTACCTAATGTATCATTAGATTCAGTGATCATCATTACTGCTGTTTCTTGTCTATCTAGCTCCTCATGCAAAGTATAGGTGGGGCCCAGTCCTTGCTGACTACCTACCTGTAGTAACAGATCGCCCCAGAAGGCTTTCCTCAGCATGACCACAGGACACACTGTTATCACCATGTCCTCTTGCACACAGTTAGTGCTCTTCCTATGAACACTTGCCTTGTCAGCGGAGTGTGAATAATTCTGTGAACCTTTCTCCTGGTTATTCCCCATGCTGCCAAGATGCCACATCGACAGCTCCTCTGCACCAGAGCAGCCACAGGGAACATGTCTCTTGCTCCGAGCCTTGCCTTTGCAATATTCTTTGACCAGCTCTTCTTGCCACTGACTCTCTGTATCTCCTCCCATTCGACAATTCCTACCGCAGGGTGGAAAAGACGGAAGATTGAAAGCTTCTGAAGTCAGGAACAGCCTCTTCCCCTCTGTTATCAGGCTACTGAACGGCCCTTCCATAAGCTAGGGTACTGTCCGATTCGCCTCTACCCCATTGTGGACATTGGACTTTGTCTGTGGAACTGATGCGCTACAATGCTGAGAACTATATTCTACACTCTGTATCTTCCCCTTTGCTCCACCTATTGTACTGGAGTTTGGCGTGATTGTATTTTGTATTATTAGATTTGATTGGATAGAATGCAAAGCAAAGCTTTTCACTGCACCTTGCAACACAATAAACCTTTATTCAATTGGATTGAATTGAGTAAATGTTATTAGCCAAGTATGTATACATACAAGGATCTTGCCTTGGTGCTTTGCTCGCAAGTAACAACATGATATACAGTAGACAATTAAAAATAAAACAATATTTTCCGCCTTCCAGAGGGATGTGATTTAAAGAGTTTGTGGCCAGGGTGAGAGGGGCCAGAGATGATCTTACCCACTCGCTTCCTGGCCCTTGCAGTGTACGGTTCTTCAATGGGGGGAAGGTTGCAGACGTTGGGGCCGCAACTGTTTACCATATATATGAATGATTTGGAAGAGGGAATTAGGAACAACACTAGCCAGTTTGCGGATGACACAAAGCTGGGCGGCAGTGTGAACTGTGAAGAGGATGTTAGGAGGTTGCAGGGGGACCTGGGCAGGTTGAGTGAGTGGGCAGATGCGTGGCAGATGCAGTATAATATAGATAAATGTGAGGTTATCCACTTTGGTGGCAAAAACAAGGGGGCAGATTATCTCAATGGGATTAGGTTAGGTAAGGGGGAGGTGCAGTGACACCTGGGTGTCCTTGTACACCGGTCACTGAAAGTTGGCGTGCAGGTACAGCAGGCAGTGAAGAAAGCTAATGGAATGTTGGCCTTCATAACAGAGGATTTCAGTACAGGAGTAAAGAGGTTCTTCGGCAGTTGTAGAGGGCTCTGGTGAGACCACATCTGGAGTATTGTGTACAGTTTTGGTCTCCTAATTTGAGGAAGGACATCCTTGCTGTTGAGGCAGTGCAGCGTAGGTTCATAAGGTT
The DNA here is from genome assembly GCA_963514005.1 of Raja brachyura. The sequence continues at coordinate 153,119,231 of OY740781.1, forward strand.
AATCCCCGGGATGGTGGGACTGTCATACGATGAAAGATTGGAAAAACTGGGCTTGTATTCACCGGAATTTAGAAGGATGATAAAAACGTATAAAATTATAAAAGGACTGGACAAGCTAGATGCAGGAAAAATGTTCCCAATCTTGAGGGCATCCAGAACCAGGGGCCATAGTGTAAGAATAAAGGGGAGGGGGGGGGGGGGGGGGGGGAATTTAAAACTGAGGTGAGAAAAAAACTTTTCACCCAGAGAGTTGTGAATTTGTGGAATTCTGTGCCACAGAAGGCCAGGGTTACCAGATTGGCATCAGAAATTTCATTTGGCCTTTTGGGATTTTCCTGGATTTTTTACGTGCTAAAATTGCAACACCTGTTGGGGAGGAATTTTTAAAGACTGAACAGCCTTTTTCAGCAAACCAAAGAAGATCGTCATGAATTGTACCAACAACTATTTTTACACCATTAGAGTCTTCGGAGCAGGCTGTATGATGCCAAAGGACAGAAAAGAAAAATACTAATCAAGTTGATTTTGGTATCAAATTTTTAACAGCATGTAATAAGTTCCTACAACCAAACAACAGCGCAGCTGAGGCTCATCTAGAGATTAAAAAATGTCAAAGAAAGATGCTTGTCTATGCTAGAAGAAGCTCTCAGTCAAGATACACATAAACCTCCGTCGGCAAGAGATACATTTGAAAGTTTATCAAAATGGAGTCCTGTGATAATTTTGAATCAGATTTCGAAGCCTAGGTTTACTGAGTTACCCGTTATACACCATGCAGCTAACAAGGTCAACACAACTGAAGAACAATACAGACAAATGCCTTTTGTTGATTGGAAACAAGCTCCATTTAAGAAATATAGACTCCCTACAGACACCGAGCAGTTTTGGATTGGTGTACTTCAGCACCAGGCAATTAAAGAGCTCGCCACCTTTGCCCTTAAGGGCCTGTCCCACCAGCGTGCAACTCCATGTGATGAGCGCGACCTAACGTGGTCGCTTGAGCCATCCAGCGTCGCGGGGCCGGTCATACTTCGATCGCCGGAGCCGTGCGGAATTGTGCGGAGTTCGTCCCGACATCGCGCGGGCCTCCGAAAAACTGACCGTGTTCAAAAATTCCGCGCGGCAACGGCTTGTCGGCTCGCAGTCGCCTCGACGCATTACACACCGCCGCGACATCGTGCCTCCATGACCCTCTCTGTAGGTGCCTCCGTGACCCTCTATGTGTGTGGCTCCGTGGCCCTCTCTGTGTGTGCCTCTGTGCCCCTCTCTGTGTGTCCCTCTCTGTCCTGGCGAACTTACCTTTAAGACTTCGCTCCAAGTTCGCCTCACTTTGCGCCACGTTGCGCCACTCACCCGACCTCCGCGCGGCCCTCGCTGCCGGTTTGGTCGCGCTTGCCGCATGCAGGCGCATGCTGGTGGGAACGGCCCTGTACAGGGGATCACCCGACCTCCGCGCGGCCCTCGCTGCCGGTTTGGTCGCGCTTGCCGCATGCAGGCGCATGCTGGGGGACAGGCCCTGTACAGGGATCACCCGCCCTCCGTGCGGCCCCCGCTTCTAGTTTGATCGCGCTCACCACATGGAATCGCATGCTGGTGGGACAGGCCCTTTACTTGCCTAATAACCCCTGTCAGCAATGCTGTAGTTGAGAGGATATTTTCTCTTGTATACTCTGTTAAAACAAAGGCAAGAAACTGAATGCAGCTGAATCTCCTTGATGCTATTGTGAGAATCAGGGCAGAATGATTGCTTTCAAACAAATGTTACAAGGACTTCACTGCATCTCCAGAAATGCTGATAAACATCACATTGGACACGGTTTATGCGGTACATTCCACGCATTCCAGTGGGGAGGGTAGTAATGACCTGGATCTGGAGCTTTTCATGTGATGCGAGTATGAAAATATTACTACATTTTGCTTGGCATTTTTCTGGACTTTATCTAGTATTGTTTGGATTTAAATTCAAATGTCAATCTGGCAACCCTGCAGAGGGCAGTGGAGGCCAATTCATTGGATGAATTTAAAAGAGAGTTAGATAAAGCTCTAGGGGCTAGCGGAATCAAGGGGTATGGGGCGAAGGCAGGCACGGATTACTGATTGTGGATGATCAGCCATGATCACAATGAATGGCGGCGCTGGCTCGAAGAGCCAAATGGCCTCCTCCTGCACGTATTTTCTATGTTTCTATGGACAGGAAAGGCATGGAGGGACATGGGCCAAATGGGATTAGCTTAGTTACAAAACCTGGCCAACATGGATCAGTGGGCCAAAGGGGCCTGTTTCCACACTGCAAGCAGTTGCATTCCTGCCCTGGAAGCTGATCAGCGCAGGGCACCAATAATTGATACATCCACTGCCATCGTGTATCAGATACCAATCAGCAAACCTTCCATAATGGATAATGGATGCAAGTTACTCAAAGTCATCCAGCACACGGCCTTCTCAGCAAAAAGAGGAGTGTAGGGGAAAGTGGACTCAGAGCAAGCCTGGAGAGAAAGGAAGTGAGAAGAAGAGACAAAGTTTGAATGTGTGTGTGAGAGTGAGTGTGCACGCGTCTATGTGTGTGCACGCGTCTGTCTGTGCGTGCATCTGTGCGTGTGTGTGTGTGCTCGCTCACCTGTGCGTACATGTGTTCGCGAGCACGTATGTGAGTGCTGAAGCCAGTGTACAAAGGATAGTCTACATTGTTTGTTCAGCACCCTTCCTCTGCCAAACTACCATTCCCCACACGAGACAACACAGCCCTCTACTGGGCACACCCACAGATGCTGGTTTACTAAAAAATACAGTGCTGGAGTAACTTAGCGGGTCAGGCAGCATCTGTGGAGAACATGGACACAGAGTGCTGGAGTAACTCAGCGGGTCAGGCAGCATCTGTGGAGAACATGGACACAGAGTGCTGGAGTAACTCAGCGGGTCAGGCAGCATCTGTGGAGAACATGGACACAGAGTGCTGGAGTAACTCAGCGGGTCAGGCAGCATCTGTGGAGAACATGGACACAGAGTGCTGGAGTAACTCAGCGGGTCAGGCAGCATCTGTGGAGAACATGGACACAGAGTGCTGGAGTAACTCAGCGGGTCAGGCAGCATCTGTGGAGAACATGGACACAGAGTGCTGGAGTAACTCAGCGGGTCAGGCAGCATCTGTGGAGAACATGGATAGGTGATGGTTCAGGTCAGGACCCTTTTTTATACGGAGGGGGAAATAAGCTAACCCCGACCCGACTTCAGTTACGCCGCTCGCAGTGTAATGAGCTTGGCGGGGGAACAGTTTGTGTGTTTTTAAATGTTTTTTAAGTTTTTTTTAATTTTCTTTTTAAACGGCACATGCCTTGTACAGGGAGGAACTGCAGATGCTGGTTTAAACCGAAGACAGACACAAAAGGCTGGAGTAAATCAGCGGATCAGGCAGCATCTCTGGAGAGGAATAGGTGATATTTCGGGTCGACTGTGTGTGTGTGTGTCTGTGTGTGAGGGGGGATGCGCCGGCACCAAGAGAGAGTGAATGCACAGACGGACCAAAGCAATGATCATAGAGCGGAATAGTTGACATTTCGGGTTCTTCACACTGACAGTGAAGGGAAAGGGAAACGGGAGATATAGGCATATGTTCCATTCATTTGTCATTAGTACCATCACACAGACACAGACACAGACAGACAGGCACAGACAAACACGCCAAGACCAGGAGCAGGGCGAAGGATCACATCAAACGGGTCATGGCAGCTATCGAAAAAGTATGGAAAGGGGGAAAATTAAAATAAAAACACCCGAAGGAAATAGATCTTTATCAAAAAAGGGGGGGGGGAGGCGATCTCTCCATGACCGTGTCGGAGGGAATGAGGGGTGTGGGGTGGGGGGGGGGGGGGGATGGATGGATTGAGTTCCTCTTTCCCCTGACTCAGTCTGAAGACGGGTCTCGACCTGGAATGTCACCTATTCCTTTTGTCCAGAAATGCTGCCCGACCCGCTGCATTTTGTGTCTATTCTTTAATCTCTCAGCCTGATGTAGCAGAATCTCCCGGAATTAGCTTGACGCCATGATGGAAGCCGGTTATGGAACAGGCGCTGAAGATTACCCATCACCCTACCACGGCTCTTTTAGCGGAGTGGACCATCTTGCTCCGCTATAAGATCTTTGGTCCTACCTCCACCCTCTAGTGTCCGCACAGTCCTACCTACACCAGTAGCTTTTTATCAGTTGCTGTTAAATTAGAAGTGTAACTATATGCTCTCCGGCCCACTTGCCAGACTACAAGGCCTCTTCTGCCTAATATCCCTGTCCCACATTACCAGTTCATTCCAAGAGCTCTCCCGAGTTTTAAAAAATCAGACTCATGGTAAGCACGGAGAATGTACGTAGCGGGTACGTCGGAGCTCGGGGACGTCTCTTAGCGGCTCGTAGCACTAACTGTAGGTACTCGGGCAGACTCGCTAACGGCAGGTAAGCATGGGCAGACTCGCGAAGATTTTTCAACATGTTGAAAAATGTCCAGAGAGCCCCGAGGACCGACGAGCGGCCATTACTGTAAATCTCCGAGTTCGAATCGGGGCAAACTCGGGGGAACTCTTGGAATGAACTCGTACCGTGGGACAGGGCTTTTAGTGTAGTGGAATATCCCAAGTCTCTCCACATGATTAGGCAACCAGGCCTCATATTGACCACCGCCAGAACTACTCAGAGGACAACCTCTTTGAGATGTCAATTGTTCTTCTAGGTACTTTGAAATGTGTTCTTCAGACAGAATCAAGGAAATAATTCCCAAATATCAGCATTCACCCGACTTCAGCTGGTCTTCCTACTCCCAGAAACCACACAAGTCAGACAACGTCAATGGAGGAGGAGTGCTGGAGTAACTCAGCGGGTCAGGCAGCATCTGTGGAGAACATGGACACAGAGTGCTGGAGTAACTCAGCGGGTCAGGCAGCATCTGTGGAGAACATGGACACAGAGTGCTGGAGTAACTCAGCGGGTCAGGCAGCATCTGTGGAGAACATGGACACAGAGTGCTGGAGTAACTCAGCGGGTCAGGCAGCATCTGTGGAGAACATGGACACAGAGTGCTGGAGTAACTCAGCGGGTCAGGCAGCATCTGTGGAGAACATGGACCTCAATGCTAGGCACTAATGCTGTTGGACTGCTCCAGCGAGCCCTTCTTCATCCACAGCACGATGACGAGGCTGTTGTTGTGGCTCACGTTGTACCCCCTGGAAGACAGCGCTTTCGTCAGGTCACTGCCACCATCAGGACGCACCCGGTCACCATGGGGCTCCCTCCCCTACCACTAAGCGAAGAGAAGATGGTGAGTGGACGGATCAACGGGAGAAGGAGGAGGAATGGAGAGAGGACAAAACAATAGCCAACTGGAAGAAGCAGCAGCAGATGGGGGAGCGGGCGGAAGGGAGCCCCAGTGTGACCAAGCACGTCCTGTCGGTGATGGCTGCCCAAAGATAGTGCAGGCCCCAGTGGTTACAACGTGGGCTGCATCAACCGGACCGTGCAGTGGGAGAAGCAGGGCTCCCTGGTGCACCTTGTGAGACAGGGGTGGGGTCGGCAGCCGGGGCTGAGAGCCGTGCAAACCACAGGTGGCAACAGCAGGTCTGTCTGCTATATCTGAAAAATCCATTGTAAAGGGGTCCGTTAAAACAATGGTTTACTGTACATTCTAAATAACAGTGGTCCCGGCATTGATCCATGCAGATCTCCACTGGTCTCAGACTCCCCCCCCCCCCCCCCCCCCCTTCCATTGTAACCCTCTGTCTTCTAATCAGAATCCGAAGACCAAGACCATCCGAAGACCATTTTAGTAGTAGGAATAAAGAGAATCCAGAAATCGGTGCAAAAAGGGATTTGGGAGTGCTGGTGCAGGATTCCCCAAAAGTTAATTTGCAAGTCAAATCGGTAGTAAGGAATGCAAACACGATGCTAGCCTTTATTGCTAGAGGACTAGAATACAAAAACAGGGATGTAATATTGAGGCTCTATAAGGCGCTGGTCAGGATGCATTTGGAATATTGTGAGCAATATTGGGCACCATACCTGAGGAAGGATGTGCTGGCATTTGGAGAGGGTCCAGAGGAAGTTTACAAGAACGATCAAAGGACTGAGTAGGTTAACATAAGATGAGCGTTTAACGGCACTGGGCCTGGACTCGCTGAAGTTTAGAAGGATGAGGGAGGGGATCTCATTGAAACTTACCGAATAGTGAAAGGCTTGGATAGAGTGGATGTGGAGAGGATGCTTCCACTAGTGGGAGAGTCTAGGACTAGAGGTCCCGGCCTCAGAACAGAAGGATGTACATTTAGAAAGGAGTTGAGGAAGAATTTTTTTAGTCAGAGGGTGGTGATTCTGCAGAATTCTATGCCACGGACGGCTGTGGAGACCAAGTCAATGGATATTTTTAAGGCAGAGATACTGTAGAAACATTCTTGATTAGTACAGATGTCAAGGGGTTACGGGGAGAAGGAAGGAGAATGGGGTTGGGAGGGAGAGATAGATCAGCCATGATTGAATGGCGGAATAGACTTGATGGGCCGAATGGTCTAATTCTGCTCCTATCACATATGACCAGGTCACCATGGATCCAATGCATCTTAATCTTCAGGATCAGCCTCGACTGAGGGACTTTATTGGTAAATGCCTTCCCAACATCCATGTAGCATCCACCACCCTACCAAAGCTCACCTTCGTCACCTCCGCAAAAATGTTGATCTAGTTAGTAAGACACAGCCCGCCTTGTGCAACACCAGGCTGACTGGATCTACTTAACCCATTCCAAATGGGAGTAAATCTTATCCCAAAAGAATCCTCTCCAATAGCTTCTGTACCAGTGACACGAGGTTCTCTAACCTATAATTTCCTGGATTATCTCAACTTCCCATCTTCGTTTAGCTTAGTTTATTGTCACGTATACTGAGATACATTGAAAAGCGTTCTTGTTGCGTGCTGTCCAGTCAACAGAGAAACTATACATAATTACAATCAAATCGCCCATGTGTACAGATACGGGATAAAGGGAAACATGCTTAATGCAAGATAAAGTCCAGAAAAGATGGATTAAAGATAGTCCGAGGGTCTCCAATGAAAGGACTGCTCTTTAGTTGGTGATAGGATGCTTCAGTTGCCTGATAACAGCTGGGAAGAAACTGTTCCTGAATCTGGAGGTGTGCGTTTTCACACTTCTGTACCTCTTGCCCGATGGGAGAGGAGGGAAAAGAGGGAGTGACCGGGGTGGGACATGTCCTTGATGATGCTGCTGGCCTTGCCGAGGCAGCCCGAGGTATAAATGGAGTCAATGGAAGGGAGGTAGGTTTGCATGATGGTCCTAAATTGCATCCTAAATTCTCTGCACTTTCTTGCGGTCTTGGATGGAGCTGTTCACAAACTATGCTGTGATGCATCCTGATAAAATGCTTTGTACATCTGTACAAAGTTGGCGAGAGTTGTTGGGAACATGCTGATCTTCCTAAGTCTTCTTAGGAAGTAGAGGCGTTGGTGTGTTTTCTTGGCCGTTTCTCTGGTATGGCTAGCCCAGGATAAGTTTACTCATCAGAATGTGAAGTTTTCAACCATCTCTTCGTAGGCACCGTCAATGTATACTGGGGTGTGTGAACCACATCACTTCCTGAAGTTCATCACCGTCTCCTTTGCCTTGCTGACGTGGAGAGAAATGTTGTTGAGGTGCCACCAGGTTCTCAATCTTCTTCCTGTACTCTGTCTCATCATTATTTGATATCCATGCCCGCTACGGTGGTGTTGGCCGCAAATTTGTACATTGAATTGGCTTTAACTCGGCTGCACAGTCGTGAGTGTGCAAGGGGTAATGAGCGGGGCTGAGAACGCACCAGTGTTGAGGATTGTCGTGGAGGATGATTTGTCCCATTTCCTCACTGATTGGGGTCTGTTGGTCAGGAAGTCGAGGATCCAGTTACAGAGATGAGTGCGGACTCCATGAATTTGGAAATGAGCTTGGATGGGTTTGTGGTATTGTTAAAATTAAAGTAATGTTAAAATTGTACAAGGCATTGGTGAGACCAATTCTGGAGTATGGTGTACAATTTTGGTCGCCTAATTATAGGAAGGATGTCAACAAAATATAGAGTACAGAGGAGATTTACTAGAATGTTGCCTGGGTTCCAGCAACTAAGTTACAGAGAAAGGTTGAACAAGTTAGGTCTTTATTCTTTGGAGCGCAGAAGGTTAAGGGGGGACTTGATTGAGGTCTTTAAAATGATGAAAGAGATAGACAGAGTTGACGTGGATAAGCTTTTCCCATTGAGGATAGGGAAGATTGAAACAAGAGGGCATGACATGAGAATTAAGGGACATAAGTTTAGGGGTAACATGAGCGGGAACTTCTTTACTCAGAGAATGGTGGCTGTGTGGAATGATCTTCCTGCAGAAGTGGTGGAGGCAGGATCGATTTTAACATTTAAAAGTAAAGTGGATAGGTATATGGATGGGAAGGGAATGGAGGGGTATGGTCTGAGTGCAGGTAGATGGGACTAGGGGAAAATAAATGTTCGGCACGGACTGGAAGGGCCGAGAAGGCCTGTTTCCGTGCTGTAATTGTTATATGGTTATATGGTATTGAAAGCAGCTCTGTTGTCTACGAATAGGCATCTCTGCTATCCAGGTGATAAGAAACAAATGAACAAAGTACAAGGTCTGGCTATCAATTCTGAAGAGATATGGTTGTATCAATGCAAGAAGCTAGACTGAAGATGGAGTGGATGCACAGGAAGGAAGGAATGAAAACATGGATAAGTATTTTTAACACTGGTGTTTTCCTTAACTCGGCCCCAATAGTAAGCACAAAGGCAATAAAATTCAAATAAGGTGCTGGAGCGTGGTGACTCCTTGCTTGCTCTTAGACAATAGGTGCAGGAGTCAGCCATTCGGCCCTTCGAGCCAGCACCGCCATTCAATGTGATCATGGCTGATCATCCCCAATCAGTACCCCGTTCCTGCCTTCTCCCCATATCCCCTGACTCCGCTATTTTTAAGAGACCTATCTAGCTCTCTCTTGGAAGCATCCAGAGAACCCGCCTCCAACGCCCTCTGAGGCAGAGAATTCCACAGACTCACCACTCTCTGTGAGAAAAAGTGTTTCCTCATCTCCGTTCTAAATGGCTTACTCCTTATTCTTAAACTGTGGCCCTTAGTTCTGGACTCACCCAACACTGGGAACATGTTTCCTGCCTCTAGCATGTCCAAACCCTTAAAAATCTCATATGTTTCAATAAGATCTCTTCTCATCCTTCTAAACTCCAGAGTGTACAAGCCCAGCGGCTCCATTCTCTCAGCATATGACAGTCCCGCCATCCCAGGAATTAACCTTGTAAACAAACCTACGCTGCACTCCCTCAATGGCAAGAATGTCCTTCCTCAAATTAGGGGACCAAAACTGCACACAATACTCCAGGTGTGGTTTCACTAGGGCTCTGTACAACTGCAGAAGGACCTCTTTGCTCCTATATTCGATTCCCCTTATTATAAAGGCCAACATGCCATTTGCTTTCTTCACTGTCTGCTGTACCTGCATGCTTATTTTCATAGACTGATGTACAAGGACCCTCAGATCCCGTTGTACTTCCCCTTTCCTCAACTTGACACCATTTAGATAGTAATCTGCCTTCCTGTTTTTGCTTCCCAGAGAAGGATCGAAAAATGGAAACCCGAGCAAAAGCAGGTCTCTAATTTCAAGCAATTCCCCTTTCCCCAGCACAGAATCATAATATGAGAATGCAGAAATGTTTCAACTGCATTTATGAAAAGTTCAGTTTAAGAATGGAGCAATGTGGTTATTAATATCTGACATCATAAGAATAGGATCAGGAGTGCACTAAAGATAGCCAGGAAATGCTGGAGCAACTCAGCGGGTCAGACAGCATCACCGGAGTGAAGGAATTGACGACGATTCAGGTCGAAACCCTTCTTCAAGCCTTATGTGCTTGTTTCACCATTATCAAGATCATGGCCGCTCTTTTACCATACACCACAATGATGCAACAGCCAAGAAACCACAGCAACATAGAAACATAGAAAATAGGTGCAGGAGTAGGCCATTCGGCCCTTCGAGCTTGCACCGCCATTCAATATGATCATGGCTGATCATCCAACTCAGTATCCTGTACCTGCCTTCTCTCCATACCCCCTGATCCCTTTAGCCACAAGGGCCACATCTAACTCCCTCTTAAATATAGCCAATGAACTGGCCTCAACTACCTTCTGTGGCAGAGAATTCCACAGACTCACCACTCTGTGTGAAAATTGATTTTCTCATCTCAGTCCTAAAAGACTTCCCCCTTATCCTTAAACTGTGACCCCTTGTTCTGGACTTCCCCAACATCGGGAACAATCTTCCTGCATCTAGCCTGTCCAACCCCTTAAGAATTTTGTAAGTTTCTATAAGATCCCCCCTCAATCTTCTAAATTCTAGTGAGTACAAGCCGTGTCTATCCAGTCTTTCTTTATATGAAAGTCCTGCCATCCCAGGAATCAGTCTGGTGAACCTTCTCTGTACTCCCTCTATGGCAAGAACGTCTTTCCTCAGATTAGGAGACCAAAACTGTACGCAATACTCCAGGTGTGGTCTCACCAAGACCCTGTACAACTGCAGTAGAACCTCCCTGCTCTTGTACTCAAATCCTTTTGCTATGAATGCTAACATACCATTTGCTTTCTTCACTGCTTGCTGCACCTGCATGCCTACTTTCAATGACTGGTGTACCATGACACCTAGGTCTCGTTGCATCTCCCCTTTTCCTAATCGGCCACCATTCAGATAATAGTCTACTTTCCTGTTTTTGCCACCAAAGTGGATAACCTCACATTTATCCACATTATACTGCACCTGCCATGCATTTGCCCACTCACCCAACCTATCCAAGTCACCTTGCAGCCTCCTAGCATCCTCCTCACAGCTAACACTGCCCCCCAGCTTTGTGTCATCCGCAAACTTGGAGATGTTGCATTCAATTCCCTCATCCAGATCATTAATATATATTGTAAATAGCTGGGGTCCCTAATTCCTGAGGAGACCGAGGACATTCGGCATGTCTCCAATGACAAACTTCTGCAGATGCACCATAGAAAACATACTGTAGGGTTGTATAACAGCTGGGTTTTGGAACAGCTCTGTCCAAGAATGCAAGAAATTGCAGAGAGTTGTGGATGTAGCCCAGTCCATCACACAGACCAGACTCCCCACCATTGACTCCATCTACACTTCACACTGCCTCGGGAAAGCAGCCGACACAATCAAAGACGTGTCCCTGTCCAACCCCGGTCATTCCTTCTTCTCCCCGCTCCCGTCCGGCAGAAGGTGCAGAAGCTTGAAAGCGCGCACCACCAGACTCAGGAACAGCTTCTTCCCCTCTGTTATCAGGCTGCTGAATGGGCCTTGCATAAGCTAGGGTACTGTCTCATTTACCTTGGACATTGGACTTTGTCTCTGTAATTCAGGTGCTACGAGGTTAAGAACTATATTCTGCACTCAGTATCTTCACCTTTGTTCTATCTATTGAACTTGAGTTTGAAGATTATATTCATGAATATTATCTGGTCTGTTGGGATAGCATCCAAAGTTTTTCACTCTACCTTGGTACAGATAACAATAATAATAAATTTAAACCTACCCACCATTTACCTGATCTATCCCAATGTTCAGAAATCAATAAATCTGAGTTTTGGACAAAGTCAATGATCAATAGTCCACAGACCTCCCGAGGAGAGAATTCCAGATATTCCCCACCTCTGGGTGCAGACATTTCACCCCACATCACATCCACTTAGCTAGTCTGTTTATCTCGTTGAGTGAACAAACAGAGTTTATTCCATGTGTTTTCACTGCAGATTGTGTGGGAACACAGAAAAGAACAAGCAGGTTGCTCACCCGAGTACTGCTGCAACTCCTTTAGTTTCTCTTCATTAATGTCTGTAGCAATTACTGTCGCACCTTCCTTGCAAAATGCCTCAAAGTCAAAAAGAAAAATCACAATTAATAGGAAAGGCAACTTGATTTTATGTAAATGATGATCCAACATTCTATCCAACATTGTTCAAACTTCAAAAGCTATTTAAAATTTGTATGCAAAGATATTCTATAGCAGCAGCTTCATAGCCGAGTTGGGATTTAATGCAACATCGTGTGCTATTTAAGAAAAGGCTGACCTCAATCTCAGTGATGTGAACTGCCAGTTGAACAGGAGAAGTTCTGACACCGTAAAGAGTGAAACCGAGGGAGGCACAGTGTGGTGCAGCGGGAGGTTGCTGCCTTACATCAGCAGGGACCCGGGTTTGAGCCCGACTACATACAGGTGGTGTCTGTACACAGTTTACACCTTCTCCCTGTGGCCATGTAGATTTTCTCTGGGCTCTCCAGTTTCCTCTCATATTCCAAAGACCTGCAGGTTTGTAGGTTAATTGGTCTCTATAAATTCCCCATAGAGTGTACTGTAGGACATAGAACTAGCTTATGTATGATTGTTGGTCAGCACGGACTTGGTGGGCCGAAGAAGCCCGTTTCTACACCGTGTATCTAAAACTAAAGCCAAGAGGACTTACGATTGCACACGCTCGTCCAATGCCCTGTGCAGCAGCCGAGAGGACAATCACCTTCCCATCCAGCCGGCCCATCCTCTGAGGGAAGAGAGGAATTACACACACGGAATATCTTCCTTTGCCCCATTACAGGGAAGATGTGGAGGCTTTGGAAAGGTGCAGGAGAGGTTTACCAGAATGCTGCCTGGATTAGCGGGTATCAGTTACAGGGAGAGGCTGGATAAACTGGAATTATTTTGTCTGGGACACCATAAATTGCAGGGAGACCTGATAAAAGTATATACGTGAATTTATGAGGGGCATAGGACTTCCCCCCCCCCCCCCCCCCAGGGTAAAAATGTCGCAGACCAGAGGGCATAGCTTTATGGTTAGAGGGGGTAAGTCTAAAGGAGATGAGCGGGGCAAGTTTTTTTTTGCACAGTGGGTCGTGAGTGGCTGGAACGCTGGAGGTGGATGGAGGCAGATACAGAGGCTCTTAGATAAACAGATCGATATGCTGGGAATGGAAGGATATGGCCAGATGCAGTCAGATGCAGTGAGATTATCTTGGCCTCGTGTTCAGAATAGACATTGTCCCCCAGAAAGGACAAGTTCCTGTGTTGCACTGCTCTATGGTCCAAGTGGAGCTGGTGCAGTTTTACATTCTAAATTGAGAGTGGACAACTGGACATTGAATCACAGACGTAGAGTTAAACGGCACGGAAGCAGGCCCTTCAGCCCAACAGGCCCTTCATGCCCAACAGGCCCTTCATGCCCAACAGGCCCTTCAGCCCAACAGGCCCTTCATGCCCAACAGGCCCTTCATGCCCAACAGGCCCTTCATGCCCAACAGGCCCTTCAGCCCAACAGGCCCTTCATGCCCAACAGGCCCTTCATGCCCAACAGGCCCTTCATGCCCAACAGGCCCTTCATGCCCAACAGGCCCTTCATGCCCACCAATAAGCCCCATCTAAGATAGTCCCATTTGATCGCCTGCTCCTCCTCTACTGTCACCTCCTCCTACATCACCCCCCCCCTCTCGTCCATCACCCACCCCATCTCCTACATCACCCCCACCCTGATCCCCCACCCCCACCCTCACCCCACCCTCCCCTACACCACCCCCACCAACCCCACCCTCCCCTACACCACCCCCACCCTCCCCTACACCACCCCCACCAACCCCACCCTCCCCTACACCACCCTCACCCCACCCTCCCCTACACCACCCCCACCCCCACCCTCCCCCACCTCCCCCCTACACCACCCCCACCCCCACCCTCCCCCCCCTACACCACCCCCACCCTCCCCAACCCCACCCTCCCCTACACCACCCCCACCTTCCCCTACACCACCCCACCCCCACCCTCCCCTACACCACCCCCACCCTCCCCTACACCCCCCACCCTCCCCTACACCACCCCACCCTCCCCGACCCCACCCTCCCCTACACCACCCCCACCCCCACCCTCCCCTACACCACCCCACCCTCCCCTACACTACCCCACCCTCCCCTACACCCCCCACCCTCCCCTACACCCCCCACCCTCCCCTACACCACCCCACCCCTCCCCTACACCCCCCACCCACCCCTACACCCCCCCACCCCCACCCTCCCCTACACCTCCCACCCTCCCCTACACCCCCCACCCTCCCCTACACCACCCCACCCCTCCCCTACACCCCCCCACCCCCACCCTCCCCCACACCACCCCCACCCCCACCCTCCCCTACACCTACCACCCTCCCCTACACCCTCCCCTACACCACCCCCACCCTCCCCTACACCCTCCCCTACACCACCCCCACCCTCCCCTACACCACCCCCACCCTCCCCTACACCACCCCCACCCTCCCCTACACCACCCCCACCCCCACCCTCCCCTACACCACCCCCACCCTCCCCTACACCACCCCCACCCTCCCCTACACCACCCCCACCCTCCCCTACACCACCCCCACCCTCCCCTACACCACCCCCACCCTCCCCTACACCCTCCCCTACACCACCCCCACCCTCACCTACACCCTCCCCTACACCCTCCCCTACACCACCCCCACCCTCCCCTACACCACCCCCACCCTCCCCTACACCACCCCCACCCTCCCCTACACCACCCCCACCCTCCCCTACACCACCCCCACCCTCCCCTACACCACCCCCACCCTCCCCTACACCACCCCCACCCTCCCCTACACCCTCCCCTACACCACCCCCACCCTCCCCTACACCCTCCCCTACACCACCCCCACCCTCCCCTACACCACCCCACCCCTCCCCTACACCCCCCACCCACCCCTACACCCCCCCCACCCCCACCCTCCCCTACACCACCCCCACCCTCCCCTACACCACCCCCTACACCACCCCCACCCTCCCCTACACCACCCCCACCCTCCCCTACACCACCCCCACCCTCCCCTACACCCTCCCCTACACCACCCCCACCCTCCCCTACACCACCCCCACCCTCCCCTACACCCTCCCCTACACCACCCCCACCCTCCCCTACACCCCCCCACCCCCACCCTCCCCTACACCACCCCCACCCTCCCCTACACCCTCCCCTACACCACCCCACCCCTACACCCCCCCCACCCCCACCCTCCCCTACACCACCCCCACCCTCCCCTACACCCTCCCCTACACCACCCCCACCGCTACCAAGTCCCGCAGGAGCGGAGCCAGTTAGGGTGCGGGTTGGTCTCCACTCGGGCAAGATGCAGTCAGTGCACGGAAACCCAGCTCCTCACACCACACACCCGCACCCCCGCCCGGCGCTGCCCGCACTGCCAAGCGCTGCTCAGCTGGAATTTGCCCCGGGTTTATGGAGACGGTACACGGCGCCTTACGTTGTATCCGCCCGCTCACAGCGTCGCCCGGCACGGCCCGGCCCGGCCCGCCTTCCCCCCGCCCCTGGACACCCAGAGGCCCTGTCTGTCGTCCGGCAAGCGGGCCGGAGAGGATGCATTTACATTTCCACTTTAACAGCAACTGATAACAAGTTACTGGTGTAGGTAGGTCTGACTGTGTGCGGACACTAGAGCTTCTCCCCTATGCTGCATCTCGCACACATTCCTTCCCCATACCCTTCCACTTTCCTTCCTCGAGCTTCACAATTTGCACCCCTTCAATCCTTTTGTCTCACACATTCTGTTTCATCTCTGGCCTTTGTCCAACCATCTGCCTGTCAGAAAACCCCTCACCTGTATCCACCTATCACTTTCCAGCCCCTCCCCCCCTCTCTTCCAGTTTATGTCCCCCTCCTTATAATCTCTCCAAAAAAGGCTCCTGACCCGCTGAGGTACTCCAGCACTCTGTGTCCATGTTCTCCACAGATGCTGCCTGACCCGCTGAGTTACTCCAGCACTCTGTGTCCATGTTCTCCACAGATGCTGCCTGACCCGCTGAGTTACTCCAGCACTCTGTGTCCATGTTCTCCAGAGATGCTGCCTGACCCGCTGAGTTACTCCAGCACTCTGTGTCCATGTTCTGTGTGCAGGCAGATATTTTTATCTACCTGCACAAAATCTGTATCACTCCATTCCCTGCATCTCCATTTCTCTATCTAAAAGTATTTTAAACACTACTATAGTATCTATCTCACCCATCACACTCATCCATCACACTCATCCAGGCACACAAACGTTCCTCTACATCTCCTTAAAACTTTGCTCCTCTCAACAGAAAGCTATGCCTATATAAACAGATGGTATCTGATTTTTCCATCTGAGGAAAAGATTCTGGCTCCACCCTATCTATGCCTCCCATAATTTTGTATACTTCTATCAGGTCTCTCCACAACTTCCAGAGAAAACAATCCAAATCTGTCCAACCTCTCCCTGTAGCTAATCCCCTCTAATCCAAGCAGCATTCCGGCAAACTTCCTCTCCATAGCTTCCACGTCCTTCCCATGATAGGATGAACGGAACTGCACGCAATACCTCAAGTGCAGCCTGACCTAAACCCAACAAACCTATCTCATGACTTCCTGACTCTTATACTCAATATCCCAACCTATAAAACCTATGCCTTATTTTCCACTATCTATTTGTGTTGCCACTTTCAGGGGGTTATGTACGTAGACCCCAAGATCCCTTTACATCAATGCTGTTAAGGGTCTTGCCATTAGTTGGATGTTTTCCATTTACATTCAACCTTCCAAAGTGCAACATCTCACACTTGCTCGGATTCAACTCCATCTTCCATTTTGCTTGGGTTTTGGGTTTTAGCAGTGATGTTGTTACAGGTTAGTTTAAAGATACAGGCCCTTCTTCCCACTGAGTCCGTGCCGACCAGTAATCACACTGTACACTAACACACACGACACACTAGGGACAATTTACTACTTTTACCAAAGCCAATTAACCTACAAGCCTGTACATCGTTTGGAGTGTGGGAGGAAACCAGAGCACCCACGGAAAACCCACGCGGTCACAGGGTGATTGTGCATACTCCACACAGGCAGCACCCACAGTCAGGATCAAACCCGGCTGTCCGGCACTGTAAGGCAGCAACTCTACTGCTGCGCCACCGTGCTGCCCTTGATAAATTATCTGATCAAGTGAAAAAATAACTTCTAAACGTGCATTTATAAGGATGAATAAATTATGGACAGTCATGCGCTACAATGTTGAGAAGTATATTCTGCACTCTGTATCTTCCCCTTTGCTCTACCTATTCTACCTATTGTTTGACTTAATTGTATCTGATCTGATTGGATAGCATGCAGAACAAAGCTTTACACTGTACCTCAGTACACATGACAACAATAAACCTAAAGCTGATCTAATACTGACTGAACATAAAGAGTGAACAGCAGGGACCATAGAAGCACTGATGTACAGAGGGACTGTGGAGGTCATTGCTCCCAGAAAATGGTGACACAAATGGATGAGATGATGATTAGCTTGCTTGCCTTCAAAGGCAGGGATTTGACATCATGTTGCAGTTGTACAAGGTATAAAGGCCATGCTTGGTGCTCATACTCATCCCCTCTTGTACTACCCCATGCATAAAGAAGGGTCCCAACCTAAAACATCACCATCCTTTTTCTCCATAGATGCAACCTCACCCGTTCAGTTACTCCAGCACTTTGTGTCTATCTTTGGTGTAAACCAGCATCGTAGTCCCTTGTTTCTACGCAATTTCTACATGATTTATAATTTTTTTTTGCAAGAGTATCTTGTTTTGCAGTCGTTTCCATTTTCACTGATATGTATAACTTACGTACAATTTGTGTTTTTGTGTGTAAGATAGACACAAAATGTTGGAGTAACTCGGCAGAACAAGGCGGCATCTTTGTGGAGAAGGAATGGGTGACGTTTCAGGTCAAGACCATTCTTCAGTCCCTCTAAGCTGGCGAAGAATCTGCCTCCAAGGCGACGGAACTGACAACCTGCCTCGACAAGAAGCGCAGAGAGCGGTGGGAAGAGACAGTCCAAGGAATCGACTTCACACACACCAGTAGGGTGGCTTGGAAGACCTTTAATCGCCTCACTGGTCGAAGTACCTGCCCAAAGCATTGCCCAGTCACGGCCAACTCCATCGCCCACCAGCCCCTGGCCAACGGCCACTTCAAAGACGCGGACAAGAATCAGACTCGTTCTGTCAAACAGGAAACCACTAATCTTTGGAAAGCTCCAGGCACTGATGGGCTCCTGTCAGCACCCTTTTGTTTGCAGACCTCTCTCCTTTCATCACTCAATTGAAATGCGGAAAATCCTGATCAATTCCTGAAACACTGCAGTCCTAAATGCCAGGTTTGGCTCCCTGCGTTCTACTCCTCTTGCCTCATTGGTCAGTCCATTCTGAAGATCTGCCACCGTCATTGCGCTACCAAAACCAAACAAGCCTGTGGACGCCCCAAGGAACTATCGACCCATCTCGCTTCTTTGTGTCCCGTACAAGCTCCTCGAACGGCTTCTCCTGGCCCGGCTTGATCCAATCGCCAACCCCCAACTACCCGGTGAACAAGCCGGATTTCATCGTGGACACTGCACTACCCACCAAATAGTCAAGCTGACCAATGACATCGAAACCAGTTTGGAAAAGGGTCACCAGGCGGGGGTCACACTGGTGGACATCTCCGCCGCCTACGATACAGTGTGGCACCAGGGCCTGACCTTGAAGCTCCTCCTCCGCACCATTCCTGACCGCCATTTAGTGCGGTTCCTTGCCAACATCCTGGCCAACCACAGTTTTGTACTCAAGACCAGCGACGGACAATCTAGCCGACTGCCACGCCTCAGAAACGGCATCCCCCAAGGCCCAGTGCTGGCTCCCATGCTCTTCAACCTCTATATCAGCGATCTGTCACGCATGACCTCGCGCCAGTACAGATATGCAGATGACCTGGCCCTACTGTATGCGGACAGGAGTTGGTCAAACGTGGAGGATGTGCTCTCGGCGGATATGGAACTTGTCGCGGGCAACCTTAAGACCTGGAGATTAAAACTGAGCGTGGTAAAAACCACTACAACGGCCTTTCACCTGAACAACAAGGAAGCTCAACGCCAGCTAACCGTCACCCTCAATGAGTCACCCCTACCCTATAACCCATTTCCTACATACATCGGTGTGAAACTAGATCGGCAGCTGACCTACAAGCAACTCCTTGAAGCTCCCCATGCTAAAGTCTCGGTGCGGAACAACCTCCTGTGTTGCTTGGCTGGATCTTCATGGGGCACCAGGTCATCTACTCTCCGAACCAGTGCTCTTGCACTCGTGTCCAAGATGGCGGCGCTGGCTTAACAGCTGCGGCCCGCCTGCAGTCCGTCTGTTATTTTCTTTTTTTGTGTTCCTTTGTCCTGTTTTTAGTTAATTTTGTTTTATTAGATTGTGTGTGTGTGTGTATGTGTGGGTGGGGGGGAGAAACACGTCTTTGGTTTCTTCCTTCGGGGGGGTTCGACCTTTTTCTGTCGTATTCCCCGTCTTCGTCTCCGTCTGCGCTGAGGCCTAATGGCGGAGCTGGCGGCCTTGGGTCTGTGGCAGCATTCCAGCGGCAGCAGCAGCAGCGGCGACCCGACTCGGCCCAGGAGCTGTGGCGGAGGCAGCAGCAGCGGCCCGACCTCGGAGGCTCAGCCGTGGGCCCGGTGGACTCGGCCATGGGGCCCAGTGGACGACATCGCCGGGAGCTCGCAGGTCACAGGTTGGTGACCTGTTTTTCCAGAGCTCCCACGGCAACAGCTGCGTCCGCTGGACTGGAGGGCGGCAGCTACGACAACATCAATCACCCCGGGCCATGGAGTTTGAACCGGCCCGTTCACGGAGCGCGGTTCAGCCGCGGGACTTGCTTACCGTCACCCGGTGGGGTCACATCATCTGGATCGCCTCGGCGCAGAGGGAAACAAAGAGGGAAAAGACAGAGACTTTAAGACTTTGCCTTCCATCACAGTGAGGAGGTGTCTGGTGAACTCACTGTGGTGGATGTTAAATTTGTGTTTATTGTGTGTTTCTGTCATTTGTTTATTATATGTATGACTGCAGGGGAACAAATTTCGTTCAGACTGAAAGGTCTGAATGACAAATAAATTCAATTCAATTCAATTCAGCTGTGTACCCCTCCCCAGCATGGGGTCGCATGTTTATGTTTGTTGTCTGAATCTATGTGCGTGTGATGCTGCTGCAAGCAAGAATGATTCTACCTGAACAGTGGTATGTATTGGTACATCTGACATTAAACTCAACTTGACCACTGACTCTCATATTAATCTCAATGATCCCACCTCAATGAGTTCCGCGCCCACCACGACTTGGAGCTGTTCTACCGTCATCTCCGCCTCACAGCGTTCTTCCACGGGAATAAGTCCTCGCCCCCCACTGATGATCCCTTTTCCTGTCTCCCACGAACCCCCTCCTCGTGGACCCCCCCTCGTGGCCCTCCGGCTCTTTATACAGAACTGCCGTCGGGACATCAACCGCCTCGACTTCTCCACTCCCCTGTCTCACTCTAATCTCTCCCCCCCCCCCCCCCCCCCCCGAACGTACTGCCAACGACTCACTCCGTAACAACCCAGACTGGGTTATCAAACCCGCCGACAAGGAAGGTGCCGTGGTAGTCTGGCACGTCGATCTCTACAAAGCGGAGGCCACGCGCCAACTCTCGGACACCTCCTCCTACTTACCCCTGGACCATGACCCCACTGACGAGCACCAGGCCACCATCTCGAGCACCATAACCGACTTCATCAACTCCGGCTCCCTACCACCCCGAGCCTCCAACCTCATCGTTTCTCAGCCCCGCAAGGCCCGATTTTACCTTCTCCCCAAAATCCACAAACCCGACTGCCCCGGCAGACCCAATGTCTCTGCCTGTTCGTGCCCCACCTAACACATTTCCACATACCTTGACCCCATCCTATCCCCCTTTGTTAAATCCCTCCCGACCTATGTTCAAGACACCTCAGACACTCTCCGTCGGCTCCACGCATTCCATTCTCCAGGCCCCCATCCCCTCATCTTCACCATGGACGTCCAGTCACTATACACCTGCATCCCCCACCAGGATGGTCTCAAGCCCTCCGGTACTTCCTCGACCAGAGGAGCAACCCATACCCATCCACTGACACCCTCCTCCGCCTAGCGGAGTTGGTCCTTACCCTCAATAACCTCTCTTTTGACTCCTCCCATTTCCTCCAAACACAAGGCGTAGCTATGGGCACACGCATGGGCCCTAGCTACGCCTGCCTCTTTGTCGGGCACGTCGAACAATCTTTGTTCTCGGCGTACCAGGGCCCCACCCCCGACCTCTACCTCCGTTACATCGACGACTGCTTTGGTGTCACCTCCTCCACTCACACACAACTGACTGACTTCATCCGTTTCACCACCAACTTCCATCCGGCACTCAAATACACTTGGACCATTTCCGACATTTCCCTACCATTCCTTGACCTCACCATCTCTATTGCAGGTGATACATTCCTGACCGACATCCACTACAAACCAACTGACTCCCTCAGCTACCTGGACTACTCTTCCTCCCACCCTGCTTCCAGTAAGGACTCCATCCATACAGGATAGCTTTCATAGCAAAAGGATTTGAGTATTGGAGCAGGGAGGTTCTACTTCAGTTGTATAGGGTCTTGGTGAGACCACACCTGGAGTATTGCGTACAGTTCTGGTCTCCAAATCTGAGGAAGGACATTATTGCCATAGAGGCAGAGAAGGTTCACCAGACGGATCCCTGGGATGTCAGGACTGTCTTATGAACAAAGACTGCATAGACTCGGTTTATACTCTCTAGAATTTAGGAGATTGAGAGGGGATCTTATAGAAACTTTCAAAATTCTTAAGGGGTTGGACAGGCTAGATGCAGGAAGATTGTTCCCGATGTTGGGGAGGTCCAGGACAAGGGGTCACAGCTTAAGGATAAGGGGGAAATCCTTTAGGACCGAGATGAGAAGGAATTTTTTCACACAGAGAGTTGTGGGTCTCTGGAACTCTCTGCCACAGAGGGTAGTTGAGGCCAGTTCATTGGCTATATTTAAGAGGGAGTTAGATGTGGCCCTTGTGGCTAAGGGGATCAGAGGGTATGGAGAGAAGGCAGGTATGGGATACTGAGTTGGATGAACAGCCATGATCATATTGAATGGCAGTGCAGGCTCGAAGGGCCGAATGGCCTACTCCTGCACCTAATTTCTATGTTTCTATGTTTCTATCCCCTATTCCCAATTCCTCCGTCTACGCCGCATCTGCTCCCAGGATGAGGTGTTCCACACCAGGTCATCACAAATGTCCTCATTCTTCAGAGAACGGGGATTCCCCTCCCCCACTATAGATGAGGCTCGCACCAGGGTCTCCTCCATACCCCACAACACTGCCCTCTCTCCCCATTCCCCCACTCACAACAAGGGCAGAGTCCCCCTTTTCCTCACCTTTCACCCCACCAGCCGGCACATACAACACATAGTCCTCCGCCAGTTTCCCCACCTCCAACGTGACCCCTCCACTCGCCACATCTTCCCATCTCTCCTCCTGCCTGCCTTCCGCAAAGACCGCTCCCTCCGCAACTCCCTTGTCAATTCTTCCCTTCCCTCCCGCTCCACCCATTTCCCGGGCACTTTCTCTTGCAACCGCAAGAGATGCTACACTTGTCCCTTCACCTCCCCCCTCCACTCCTTTCAGAGACCCAAACAGTCCTTCCAGGTCTGACAGGGGTTCACCTGCACCTCCTCCAACCTCATCTACTGCATCCGTTGCTCCAGATGCCAGCTGATCTACATCGGTGAGACCAAGCGGAGGCTGGGCGATCGTTTCGCCGAACACCTCCGCTCGGTCTCCAATAACCAACCCGACGTCCCGGTGGCTCAGCACTTCAACTCCCTCTCCCATTCCGTATCCGACCTCTCGGTCCTGGGCCTCCTCCACAGCCAGAGTGAGCAACACCGCAAGTTGGAGGAACAGCACCTCATATTCCGCTTGGGGAGTCTGCATCCTCTGGGCTTAAACATTGAATTTTCTCAATTCTGTTAACCCAGACTGCCTCCTCCCCTTCCCACCTCTCCCTCAGCCCTCGGGCCCTGGCATTCCCTCTCTCTCTATCTCTCCTCCACCCAAGTCACACTAACTTCTCATTTTCACACCACAAACAGCTTACAATGGCCTGTTTCCTTTATCATCGATACTTTTTTGCATATCTTTCATTCATTGTTCTTTATCTCTCCACATCACCGTCTATATCTCTCGTTTCCCTGATCTCTAACCAGTCTGAAGAAGGGTCTCGACCCGAAACGTCGCCTATCTCCTTCGCTCCTTAGATGCTGCTGCACCCGCTGAGTTTCTCCAGCCTTTTGTGTAACCCTCATATTAATCACATGGACTTAAGTGGACAGGACTCAATTGGAATTTACAGAAGACACAAAACTTACAGATGTACTCAAGTATATGGAAGACCTTGGATAAGCCAGCAATGGCTGCCTCGCCAACAGTCTGTCTGTCCTTTCCTTCTTTTTGTGTTTCAATAGTATGTGTTAAATGTATGCTGTTAGTGCTCTTCAGCTTGTTTTATGTACGGGGTGGGGGTGGTGGGGTTTGGGGAAACATTTTCTAATTCCTTGCCTTGATGGAGATGCGATTTGTTTCTGTATCGTATCTCCGTCAGCACTACGGCCTAACATCGAGGAGTTGCCGGCCTTTGCTGGAGACCGGTTTCGAGAGCTCCGCCACGGGAGCCTGCGGAACATCGTGCAATCCGCGATCCCTTTGCCAGGGATCGATCTCGGAGCTCCATCTGTGGGTGCCTGCGGACTTTGACATCACGGAGCCCGCTGGTCTCTGACCAGAGGCCGACTTCAGAAACTCCAAGCCGCGGGGGTTTCGACCGCACCATCGAGGGAGTTTCCATCGCCCCAACGCGGGAGCTTCGATCGCCCCGACGGATGGTTACAACTGCCCCGTCTTCGGGAGAATAAAGAGGATGAAGACTGGACTTTTTTGTCTTCCATCATAGTGAGGAATGTGGGGAATCAACTGTGGTGGATGTTTATGTTAACTTTTATGTAGTTGTGTGTCTTGTTGCTGTTTTTTCCCCGTATGGCTGTATGGTAATTCACATATCACTGTACCTTAATTGGTACACGTGACAATAAAAGACCTTTGAAACCTTTGAGATTGATGTCACTTAAGATAAAACGCTGTGAAACTTAAAGTATTACAGTTTTGGCATGACAACTGCGAAGTGCCTAATTTAAACCAGGGAGCAAAATTGTAAAAGGGATCGCGTAAACAGTCAGGTCTGGAGGTTTATGATCAGAGTTCATTGAAAACGTCAAGCTGTTGAGAAAGTGACTTGCCCTGGGTTTTATAAATAAGGGTACACGTTCATAAGTCAGTCATTTGGCTCATTGATCTACTCCGCCATTCATCTGTCTTTCCCTTTCAGTCCCATTCTCCTGCCTTCTCCCCATAACACCCTTACTAATTAAGAATCTGTCAATCTCTGCCTTAAAAATACCCAATGACTTGGTCTCCATAGCCGCCTGTGACAATGAATTCCACAATAACTAAAGAAATTCCTAGTCAACTCCTTTCTAAAGGTACATCCTTTTATTCTGAGGCTGTGCCCTCTGGTCCTAGACTCTCCCACTAGTCGAAACATCCTCTCCACATCCACTCTATCCAGGCCTTTCACTATTCGGTAAGTTTCAATGTGTCCCCCTCATCCTTCCAAACTCCAGCAAGTACAAGCCCAGTGCAGCCAAACGCTCATCATACATTAACCCATTCATCCCTGGGATCATTCTTGTAAACCTCCTCTGGACCCTCTCATATGCCAGCACATCCTTCCTCAGATATGGGGCCCCAAACAGCTCACAATACTCCGATGCAGTTTGACCAGTGCCTTATAAAGCATCAGCATTACATCCCTGTTTTTATATTCTAGTCTTCTCGAAGCAAATGCGAATGTGACGTTTTAAAAAGCTGGTTCGGACATGCTTGGTATAATGTCTGATGCGGGCAGCACATCTTAGGACAGATGTGAAGACTTCCGAGCGGGCTAAATTTGTCCCGGGATGAGGGACTATAGTAATGCAGAAAGTAGAAAGACACTGGAAGGCAGAGCTATTCTAATTAGAACAGGGGAGGTAAAAGGGGTTCAGTATTTACAATCACTAAAGATGTAGATAGGTAGACAGAAAAGACAGAGGAGTCAAGAATTGCATGAGAGACAAAAAGAGTAATTGGTAAATGAACCAGCAGTGAAAAGAGGAACAGCTTTTTTGTATGCGGCAGGTGCATGGGATCGGGAATACACTATTCAGGTCATATACACTACTTACCCTGTTATAGGAAGGATGTTGTTCGGCTGGAAAGAGTGCAGGTAAGATTTAGTGCAGGTAAGAGTTAGCAGGGTGTTGCCAACATGTGACAGCCTGCGCTATGGGCAGGCTAGGAGTTTATTCCTGAGAGCGATTCCAGGAAGATGAGGGGTGATCTTATACAGGTGGATAAGACCATGAGGGGAATAGATAAGGTAAATGCACAGAGTCTTTTACCCAGGGTATGGGGAATCAAGAACCAGGGGACATTGGTTTAAGGTGAGGGCAAATATTTAATAAGAACCTGAGGGGCAACTTTTTCCACACAGAGGGTGGTGGGTGTATGGAACGAGCTGCCAGAGGAGGTAGTTGAGGCAGGTACTACAATAAAATTTAAAAGGTATTTGGACAGGTACATGGAAAGGAAAAGATAGGAAAAGAGGGATATGGGTCAAACACGGGCAGGTGTGACTAGTGTCGATGGGGGTTCTTGGTCAGCATGGGCAAGTTAGGCTGAAGGGCCAGTTTTCTTGCTCTGCGACTGTGACTGCTGGGGAGCAATGCAGGTAGATTCAATCCCAAAATGATCTGGGTTAATATTCAAAAGGTAAGGATTTGAAGCAAAGATACTTGAGCAAGAGAGCTGGAAGGGGAGTTAGTCTATCTGGATTGCTTTCTCTTAGAAATAGCATGGGCTCAATGGGCCGAATGGTCTTCTGTGCTGTAAACATTTTGTGACTCTTTGCTAAAGCTGACTACATGAAAATAATATAATGAAAATAAACATTTCAAAAACAGTCAAACAAAACTAAATTTGAGCAAAGAGTAGGAGTGAACGGGTCCTTTACAGAATGGCAGGCAGTGGCGAGTGGAGTGCCGCAAGGCTCGGTGTTGGGGCCGCAACTGTTTACCATATATATAAATGATTTGGAAGAGGGAATTAGGAGCAACACTAGCAAGTTTGCGGATGACACAAAGCTGGGTGGCAGTGTGAACTGTGAAGAGGATGTTAGGAGGTTGCAGGGTGACCTGGACTGGTTGAGTGAGTGGGCAGATGCGTGGCAGATGCAGTATAATATAGATAAATGTGAGGTTATCCACTTTGGTGGATAACAAGGGGGAAACAAGGGGGAAGATTATTATCTCAATGGGGTTCGGTTAGGTAAGGGGGAGGTACAGCGAGACCTGGGCGTCCTTGTACACCGGTCACTGAAAGTTGGCGTGCAGGTACAGCAGGCAGTGAAGAAAGCTAATGGGATGTTGGCCTTCATAACAAGAGGATTTCAGTATTGGAGTAGAGGTTCTTCTGCAGTTGTATAGGGCTCTGGTGAGACCACATCTGGAGTATTGTGTACAGTTTTGGTCTCCTAATTTGAGGAAGGACATCCTTGTGATTGAGGCAGTGCTGCGTAGGTTCACGAGATTGATCCCTGGGATGGCGGCACTGTCATATGAGGAAAGATTGAAAAGATTAGGTTTGTATTCACTGGAGTTTAGAAGGATGAGGGGGGATCATATAGAAACATATAAAATTATAAAAGGACTGGAAACCAGGGGCCACAGTCTTACAATAAAGGGGAGGTAATTTAAGACTGAGCTGAGAAAAAACTTCTTTACCCAGAGAGTTGTGAATTTTGTGGAATTCCCTGCCACAGAGGGCAGTGGAGGCCAAATCACTGGATGGATTTAAGAGGGAGTTCGATAGAGCTCTAGGGGCTAGTGGAATCAAGGGATATGGGGAGAAGGCAGGCACGGGTTATTGATAGCGGACGATCAGCCATGATCACAATGAATGGCGGTGTTGGCTCTAAGGGTCGAATGGCCTCCTCCTGCACCTATTTTCTATGTTTCTATGTTTCTATGTTTCTTAATGTCATTTTGTGCCCAATTTAATAGTAATTGCTTTTTTTGTGCAAATTGAATTAGATTCATTTCTAACTTTCATTGTTATTAATCTGATGGGATTTAATTATCAGAAAAAATAAAAAAGCTTTGAGCTTGCAGCAGGTCAGTCAATGGATGCATGAAAAGTATGGAGTGGAGCGCGAGTCATAAACCAACAAGTAGATAGAATTATGAGAGGCTTGGATGGGATAGAGATTCAGAAACTTTCTTCCACGGTAGAAATGACTGGGAAAGATTAAAGGGCACAAGTTTAAGATGCGAGAAGCAAAGTTTCATGGTTTGAAGGAGACATGCGGAGCAAGTTCTTTTTCACAGAGGGTGGCGGGTGCCTGGAACGCACTGTCAAAGGTGGTGGTGGTGGAGGCAGATATGATCGTGGTGTTTCAGAGGCTTTTTGATAGGCACGTGGATATGCTGCAGAGAGGTAGGAACATGTGTAGGCAGATGAGACTAGTTTAACTTGGTATCATGTCCAGCAAAGACATTGCAGGCTGAAATACCTGTTCCTGTGCTGTAATCTTCTAGAAACATAGAAAATAGGTGCAGGAGGAGGCCATTTGGCCCTTCGAGCTAGCACCGCCATTCACTGTGATCATGGCCGATCGTCCCCAATCAATAACCCGTGCCTGCCTTCTCCCTATATCCCTTGATTCCACTAGCCCCTAGAGCTCTATCTAACTCTCTCTTAAATCCATCCAGTGATTTGGCCTCCACTGCCCTCTTGTGGAATTCCACAAATTCACAACTCTCTGATGAAAACGTTTTTTCTCACCTCAGTCTTAAACGGCCTCCCCTTTATTCTAAGACCGTGGCCCCAGATTCTGGACTCGCCCAACATTGGGAACATTTTTCCTGCATCTAGCTTGTCCAGTCCTTTTATAATTTTATATGTTTCTATAAGATCCCCCCTCATCCTTCTGAACTCAAGTGAATACAAGCCTAGTCTTTTCAATCTTTCCTCATATGGCAGTCCCGCCATCCCAGGGATCAATCTCGTGAACCTACGCTGCACTGCCTCAATCACAAGGATGTCCTTCCTCAAATTAGGAGCCCAAAACTGTCCACAATGCTCCAGATGTGGTCTCACCAGAGCCCTGTACAACTGCAGAAGAACCTCTTTACTCCTATACTGAAATCCTCTTGTTATGAAGGCCAACATCCCATTAGCTTTCTTCACTGCCTGCTGTACCTGCACACCAACTTTCAGTGACCGGTGTACAAGGACGCCCAGGTCTCGCTGCACCTTCCCCAGGTTCTATGTTCTAACCTGCGTCTGCATCTCCTGTTACTAAGATTCTAACTATGCCCTCTTAGCACTTTGCTTTTGCTCAAGATTACAGCATCTGCAGATCCTTGTGTTTCACTCTCAGTCTGACCTTGTCTCCTACATACACAAAATACTGGATTAACTCAGTGGGTCAGGCAGCATCTCTGGAGAAAAAAAGAATAGGTGACATATAAGATTTTTAAGGAATTGGATACGCTAGAGACAGGAAACAAGTTCCCGATGTTGGAGGAGTCCAGACCCAGGGGCCACAGGTTAAGAATAAGGGATAGGCCATTTAGAATGGAGATGAAGAAAAACATTTTCACCCAGAGAGTTGTGATCTGTGGAATTCTCAGAGGGCAGTGGAGGCCAATTCTCTGGATGTTTTCAAGTGAGAGTTAGAGAGAGCTCAAAAAGATAGCGGAGTCAAAGGATATGGGGAGAAGGCAGGAACAGGGTACTGATTGTGGATGATGTCTTAAGGGGTTGGACAGGCTAGATGCAGGAAGATTGTTCCCGATGTTGGGGAAGTCCAGGACAAGGGGTCACAGCTTAAGGATAAGGGGGAAATCCTTTAAGACCGAGATGAGAAAGACTTTTTTTCACACAGAGAGTGGCGAGTCTCTGGAACTCTCTGCCACAGAGGGTAGTTGAGGCCGGTTCATTGGCTATATTTAAGAGGGAGTTAGATGTGGCCCTTGTGGCTAATGGGATCAGAGGGTATGGAGAGAAGGCAGGTACGGGATACTGAGTTGGATGATCAGCCATGATCATATTGAATGGCGGTGCAGGCTCGAAGGGCCGAATTGCCTACTCCTGCACCTAATTTCTATGTTCTATGTTTCTATGATCAGCCATGATCACATTGAATGGCGGTGTTGGCTTGAAGGGCCGAATGGCCTACTCCTGCACCTAATGTCTATAGTCTATTGTCTATTGTTTCGGGTCAGAACCCTTCTTCAGACCATCTTGTCCCTTTACAATGATCCTGTTACACTAATGTGTTGAATATGACACATCCAGTTGACTGAAACTATTGTTTCCACATAACCCCACTCAGGTTTCCATTTTGGGGCACTGCACTGTGGATTGGATTTCTGTTCTGGATGATTTACTTATTTTGTAATTTGCATTGTACACCAAAATTTGCCATTCAAATCATGATGCTATTCTAAATATGTATAAACACGGAAAACAAAAACAAAAGCCTTCCTCACCTACATCAACCTATTAACATTTTAATGACATTAACACTATCAGCACTTCAACTCCCCCTCCCATTCCCACACCGACCTTTCTGTCCTGGGCCTCCTCCATTGTCAGAGTGAGGCCCAGCGCAAATTGGAGGAACAGCACCTCATATTTTGCTTGGGCAGCTTACACCCCAGCGGTATGAACATTGACTTCTCCAATTTCAGATAGCCCTTGTTTTCCCTCTCCATCCCCTCCCCCTTCCCAGTTCTCCTATAAGTCTTACTATCTCTGACTACATTCTATCTCTGTCCCCTGACATCTGTCTGCGGAAGGGTCTCGACCTGAAACATCATCCATTCCTTCTCTCCACAGCTGTGCCTGTCACGCTGAGTTACTCCAGCATTGTGTGCCTACCTTCAGCCTATTAACTGGCAGGCTTTGCTCATGAGGCCCCTCCACTCTCCCTGCTACAATCAGTCTGCAGAAAGGTCCAGACCCAAAACATTGCTTATCCATGTCATCCGAGATGCCGTCTGACCTGTTGAGTTACTCCAGCACTTTGTGTCTTCTTTTGCAGTTCCTTGTTTCATCTTGAAGTTGAGAAGCAAGTTTTTGGGATATATGGTTTGAATGCTGTTGACTGCAGCAATTTCTAGGGCCAAAAGCTTCAAAGTGCACTTCAGGAACAGCTTCTTCCCCTCTGATATCAGGTTGAACCTCTCCCTATAACTCAGGCCCTCAAGTCTTGGCAACATCCTCGTAAATCTTCTCTGCCCCCTTTCCATCTTGACAACATCTTTCCTATAACATGGTACCTAAAACTGAACACAATGCACTAAATGTGGTCTCACCGACGTCTTATACAACTGCAACATGACCTCCCAATTTCTATACTAAATGTTCTGACAGATGAAGGCCAAAGTGCCAAAAGCCTTTTTGACCACCTTATCTACCTGCGACTTGACCTTCAAAGAGCCATGAACCTGCACTCCTAGCTCCCACAGCTCTGCAACACTACCCAGAGGCCTACCATTTACTGTGTAGGTCCTGCCCTTGTTCGACTTTCCAAAATGCCACACCTCACACTTCTCTGTATTAAATTCCATCAACCATTCCTCCGCCCACCTGGCCAATCGATCCAGATCCTGCTGCAATTTTTCACAACCATCTTCACTATCTAAAATACCACCCATTTTTGTGTCATCTGCAAGCTTGCTAATCTTGCTAATCATTGATGTGGATGACAAACAGTAACGGGCCCAGCACTGTACACTGAGGGTCAAAGTCAAAGTCAAATGTATTCGTCACATGCACCAACGAAGGCACAGTGAGATGAATTTGCCAGCAACGATACACTTAAAAAAAGAACACACAATACACAGTAGAATTCAACACAAACATCCACCACAGCCTTCCTCACTGTGGTAGAAGGCAACAAAGTTCTGTCAGTCCTCCTCCCTTGTTCATCCGTGGTCGAGGCCATGAACCCTCCGTAGTCGCCGCTACAGATGGCCGGATGTACAGGCCCTCTCGTCGGGATGATCGAAACTCCGACGTTGGGACGGTCGAACACACTCCTGGGCTTGGAGCGCCCGAATCGGCAACTTTCCTACCGGAGACCGCGGCTTCAGGATGTTGCAGGCCGACGGTCGGAGCTCTTCTCCGGCGATCCCCGGCAAGGGATCCCAGATTCCGGATGGTAAGTCCACGCAATGCCCGCAGTTTGCAGCTCCGCAGCCCACAGCCCCATGATGCAAAGTCACCAGGCCAGCGATCGGAGCACTCCTTTCTGGCGACCCCCGGCAAGGGCCCGCCCCGCCCCGCTCCGCGATGGAAAAGTCCATGCTGCGCCCGCTGCTAAAGCTCTGGGCCCGACTCCGGGAGAGGCCGCTCCAATCCAAGCCGTTAGACCCACGAGGGAGGCAGAGAAGCGACATGGACAAAGTCGCCTCTCCGTCGAGGAAGTGGCTAAGAAACAGTTTCCCCCTTTCCCCCCACCATACACCGAGAGATACCAAAACAAACACTCGTACATACGAAAACAGGCTCCAGTCCGAGAAGCAACCTTCCACCATCGCCCTCTGCTTCCGTCTATGAAGCCAATTTTCTATCCATTCAGCTATTTCTCCTTACATCCCATGGGATCTAACCTTTCAGGCAGCCTACCACGTGGAACCTTGTGAAATCCATGTATACATGTCTCTGCACCTGTCAGAGAGCACTGCCTAATTAGTTCCATTCCCCTGCTCACCCCACAGTTTTAAATACTTTTTTCCTTTCAAGGGTGGTGGGTGTATGGAACGAGCTGCCAGAGGAGGTAGTTGAGGCTGGGACTATCCTAACGTTTAAGAAACATTTAGACAGGTACATGGATAGGACAGGATTGTAGGGATATGGACCAAACGCAGGCAGGTTGGACTAGTGTAGCTGGGACATGTTGACCAGTGTGGGCATGTTGGGCTGCAGGGCCTGTTTCCACACTGTGTCACTCTATGACTAAGTATTTGTCCAATTACTTTAAATAAATTCTTATTAAATCTGTTTTCATTGCCTATGAGGTATCACACACTAGTTCTTGGCATTTCCTTGGCTCCTTCATTTGGCCATTACTTGGAATCCATATACTGGTTACCTCCCCCCGGCAGGTGCAGACACTAGCTTGCGTGCTTCCATGTTGGGGATTTAACACGTCACACTGACAATCAGAAATAGCAGAAGCTAAAAGCAGAACCAGCTCATTGGCGGACTGAGTTGGACTGATCAGACATTCTTCAAGCCTGAGTTTGAAATTCCATTTGTTCGTAAGTCATTGGAACAGAATTAGGCCATTTGGCCCATCGAGTCCACTCCGCCAATCAATCATGGCTGATCTATCGTTCCCTCTCAACCCAATTCTTCTGCCTTCTCCCCGTAACCTTTCACATCCTTACTAATCAAGAGCGTATCGATCTCCGTTTTAAATATAAGAAGCGAGCTCTCAGTACGTCCTGACATAATCTCTGGACGTTGTGAGAGCAAAAACAGAGAACTTCACAAAGTTGATTCATTTATCACCAGTTTAGAGACTCCATCACCTTGCAACTCCATGCTCATCAGAAGAAGAAAATAGGAGCTGGAGGAGGCCACTCAGCCCTTCTAATCCGTCCCACCAATCATTACGATCATGGCTGCTTTGCCCATGGCATCACCTCTTGTGCCAGTTCCCCAAAGCTCTTGATTCAATTATTTTTCTAAAATGTACCTATCTCGTCCCTAAAAACGTCCGCGTGATCAGGCATCCACATCCCTCCAAGGAAGAGAGTCCTCAAGATTCACGAACCTCTGTAATTCCTACACCATAAGGGACAGATGTTTAGGGGTAACATGAGGGGGAACATGAGTGGGAATTTCTTTACTCAGAGAGTGGTGGCTGTGTGGAATGAGCTTCCAGTGGAAGTGGTGGAGGCAGGTTCGATGTTATCATTTAAAAGTAAAGTGGATAGGTATATGGACGGGAAGGGAATGGAGGGGTATGGTCTGAGTGCAGGTAGATGGGACTAGGGGAAAATAAATGCTCGGCACGGACTAGAAGGGTCGAGAAGGCCTGTTTCCGTGCTGTAATTGTTATATGGTTATATGGTTATATGGTTAAACTAGACTAAGTGGGACCCACCGTTGGGTCCCAGTCACACGGGAGGCCTGGTCCCCCTAACGCAACCAATTCCCCAATGCAATATTCCACCATGGTGTGGGGGAGGGGGTGGTGTGGGGGTGCGGGGGTGCGGGGGTGTGGGGAAGGGGGGGGTGTGGGGGGGGGGAGGGGGGATGTGTGAAGGGGAGGGACTCCACTCAGCGGCCACCGGCTGCGGCACCACTCAACACCTCGCAACTCCACTCGCCAGCTTCCCCGACTCCACACAGCGACTTCCCCCGACTCCACACAGCGACTTCCCCCGACTTGTGGATACAGCACTGCCTCCGAAACTTTATTCTCCTCGCCCGGAAGGGGCGTTACGTTCATGGTGACTGACGAGAAGGCCAATCTGCTGATCTCACGACTTTTTAAACCTTCATAACTTTTGTAGTATTCCACCGATCGGAACAAAACTTGGTGTCCTTGGAGCAGAGGAGAACGGTGAGTAAGGTGGTGAAAAAACCTAGCGATATAAGGTAGTGTTTTTGAGCAAATTTTTTTAAAAAGGAAACCAGAAGTGGTCAAGATGAGAGTTTTAGTAATAGTATACAGGATCATCTCCAATCTTGTAGCTATGTCCTATTGTTTAGGGCTCACCTATTAGTGGACATCCTGTGCTTCCCCATCTATCTATACCATTACTAAAACTCTCACCTTCCGGAATGCGTTGTATTTAAATTTGCGCAAAAACACTGCCCTACATCACCACCTTATACACCTTTCTCCTCTGCTCCAAGCCAACAAGTTTTGTTCCGATCAGGGAAATATTAGAAAAGATATGAAGGTTTAAAAAATCGTGAGATCAGCAGATTGGTCTTCTCGCTTGTCGGTCACCATGATTGTAACGCCCCTTCCGGCACCCGCTGGAGAATAATGCCCCGGAGGCGGGGCTGAGTAAACAAGCCATGCTGATTGTGCCCGCAAGAGTCGGGAGGTGCCGCAGCCGGTGGCCGCTGAATGGAGTCCCTCCCCACACAACCCCAACCCCCCCCACACAACCCCCCACACCCCCCTCCCCCACACTCCCTCCCCCATACTCCCTCACCAACACCCCCCTCCCCCATACCCCCTCCCCCACACCCCCCACACTCCTTCACCAACACCCCCCTCCCCCCACACCCCCTCCCCCACACCCCCCTCCCCACACTCCCTCACCAACACCCCCCTCCCCCACACCCCCCTCCCCCACACAACCCCTCACACCCCCCTCCCCCACACTCCCTCCCCCACACTCACTCACCCACACCCCCCTCCCCCACACCCCCTCCCCCACACTCCCTCCCCCACACCCCCCTCCCTCACACTCCCTCCCCCACACCCCCCTCCCCCACACTCCCTTCCCCACACCCCCCTCCCCCACACTCCCTCCCCCACACCCCCCCTCCCCCACACCCCCCTCCCACACACTCCCTCCCCCACACCCTCCTTCCCCACACTCTCTCCCCCACACCCCCCCCTCCCCCACACCACCCTCCCACACAAACCCCCCCTACCCCACACCCCCCTTAGTAAAAGGCTGCTGCACAAGGTAAGACTTGTGGATTCGTGCTTACATCAATCCACAAGTCTTACCTTGTAAAACAGCTTTTATGTGGCACTTTGTCAAATACCTTCTGGAAATCGGAATGCACTACATACATCTATGGGCTGCTGGTTACTTCCTTGTAGAACTCCAGCAAATTTGGCAAACAAGGTTTAGCCATTCATAAACTATATTTTGTTTGTTTGCATGAGTTTGCATGAGGAGGTAAAAGTGCTGTCCCTATGGGCACGTCACAAATCCAATGATAACTTTCCTACCGAGTGCTTCCAAATGAGACATTGACGAGCTTGGTTGAACGATTCTCTGATGGTTGACATGGACATGGTGAGCTGAAGGACCTGTTTCTGTGCTGCAAGACTCTACCTGGCTTCAGCATGCAGGAGAATTGGATGAGGTAAACTGAATGTAGATCTCTACACATGTCTCGTCCCACAAATGTCCTGATCTGACCCACCTTGAGATATGTGGACAAACTACCTGAGTAAGCATGCAGGTACAGCAGGCAGTGAAGAAAGCAAATGGCATGTTGGCCTTCATAACGAGAGGAGTTGAGTGTAGGAGCAAAGAGGTCCTTCTGCAGTGGTACAGGGCCATAGTGAGACCACACCTCGAGTATTGTGTGCAGTTTTCGTCTCCAAATTTGAGGAAGGACGTTCTTGCTATTGAGGGAGTGCAGCTTAGGTTCACCAGGTTAATTCCCAGGATGACGGGACTGTCATATGTTGATAGAATGGAGCGGCTGGGCTTGTAAACTTTGGAATTTAGAAGGATGAGAGGGGATCTCATTGAAACAGATAAGATTATTAAGGGTTTGGACAAGCTAGATGCAGGAATCATGTTCCCGATGTTGGGGGAGTCCAGAACCAGGGGCCACAGTTTAAGAATAAGGGGAAAGCCATTTAGAACGGAGATGAGGAAAAACTTTTTCACACAGAGTGTTGTGAATCTGTGGAATTCACTGCCTCAGAAGGCAATTCTCTATATGCTTTTAAGAGAGAGTTGGATAGAGCTCTTAAAGATAGTGGAGTCAGGGGATATGGGGAGAAGGCAGGAACGGGGTACTGATTGGGGATGATCAGCCATGATCACAGTGAATGGCGGTGCTGGCTCGACGGGCCGAATGGCCTACCCTTGCACCTATTGTCTATTGTCTATTTATGAATGAGAGGTGGGATTGAACGATGCAGGACTCAGCATCGATGTCAGGCAGCATCTCTGGAGAGAGGGAAGGGTGACGTTTCGGGTCGAGACCCTTCTTCAGACTGATGTCAGGGGAGTGGGCGGGACAGAGATAGAATGTAGTCGGAGACAGTGGGAGAACTGGGAGGGGGAGGGGGTGGAGAGAGAGAGAGAAAGCAAGGGCTACTTGAAGTTAGAGAAGTCAATGTTCATACCGCTGGGGTGTAAGCCGCCCAAGCGGATTATGAGGTGCTGTTCCTCCAATTTGCGCTGGGCCTCACTCTGACAATGGAGGAGGCCCAGGACAGAATGGTCAATGTGGGAATGGGAGGGGGAGTTAAAATGTTGAGCAACTGGGAGAACAAGTAGGTTAAGGCGGACTGAGCGGAAGTGTTCAGAGAAATGATCGCTGAGCCTGTGCTTGGTCTCGCCGATATACAGGAGTCCACACCTCGAACAGTGGATACAGTAGATGAGGTTGGAGGAGGTGCAAGTGAACCTCTGCCTCATCTGGAAAGACTGTTTGGGTCCATGAATGTTGAGGGAGGAGATATAGGGACAGGTGTTGGATCACCTGCAGTTGCAGGGGGAAGTACCTGGGGAGGGGTTGGTTTGGGTGGGAAGGGACGAGTTGACCAGGGAGTTGCGGAGGGAATGGTCTCTGCGGAAAGCAGAAAGGGGTGGAGATGGGAAGATGTGGTTAGTAGTGGGATCCCGTTGGAGGTGGTAAAAATGTCGGAAGGTTATGTGCTGTATGCAACGGCTGATGGGGTGGAAGGTGAGTACTAGGGGGACTCTATCTTTGTAATGAATGGGGGGAAGGGGAGGGGAAGCAAGAGCTGAACTGCGTGATATCGACCCTCGTGAAACCCTCGTCTATAATGGAAGAGGGGAAACCCCGTTCCCTAAAGAATGAGGACATCTCTGATGAGCTGGTGTGGAACATCTCACACCTCATCCTGGGTGCAGATGCAGCGTAGACGGAGGAATTGAGAGCAGGAGATAAGAGTCCTTACAGGCAGCAGGGTGGGAAGAAGAGTCTCTATGGAGTTTGTACCTTCTCCCTGTGACCGCGTGGGTTTACTCCGGGTGCTCCAGTTTCCACATTAGAAAGATGTACAGGTTTGTACATTAATTGGCTTCTGCAATTGATCCCTAATGTGTAGGATAGTGTTAGCGTACGGGGATCGCTGGTCGGTGGGGACGGTTGGCCATAGGGCCTTTTGTACGTTGTATCCCTCAAATAAACTAAATTAAACAACACTAAGAATACTGACTTTCACTGCACAATACCATCAGCCATTCGTCATATTTCCTCTTCAATATTTCATTGAATATTTCTTAGTATAAAAGTTTACACAATTATCTGGCAAATCTACTAATCAGTTTACAGATTCAAAGTTTGTTCTGTATCCGCGTTACTAATGCATAAACTAGGTATGTTACAAAACTTACCTTGAGCAGCGCTGCAGTTCTGACGCTCCCCGTGTGCGTGACTTTGGCGCCTTTCAGAGGGGGGCAGGCTTAAAGTGCCTTTTTTCACCAGACAGGGCAAATCGATCAATGTCGGGCGATTTCGTTGCGGAAGAAAAATCGCTCCGACATTTCATTCATGAAGGTATTTTTAAATTACGCTAGATTATTTATTAACTAGAGTAATTTAAAAATCACCTTCAAAAGCCGTGAGCGCCGACAATGGGAAGGATTTTGCGTAGGGGAGAAAAAAAGGTACACAGTTTAGTTTTACATTAAAAGTTGGTTTTTATGGAGGCTTTAATCATATTTTTATGTTGCGAAATGGGGTCCAAAAAAATGTATGAACCAACAGTATTTTTCCTCCCGACTTCACCGCAAACCGCAACATTCCAATCCACCGCATTCCACTAAAACCCACTCGCTAGTTGATTTAAATGGCCATTAATTTACAGGCATTAAACACTAAATTCCTTCCATTTGGCCTAGAAATTCATGACAATTAGATTTAAAAATTATGTTATATTGTGGATTATTGTGTGAATGTTATTTGGACACTTAGGCAATTAAAAAAAAGTTTATCTTTTCTTAAGAAATGGATAGATGTTTAGATCTACTCATTGAATTTTGTAATTAGCTACAATTAGATAACTAACTAATTATATGCTTTAATTTCAGGTCATCCAAGTAAGATTGTTTCATATTTGTTTCAGAATGCTTCAATCTATAATAACTGAAAATTTCATTGAGTTCTCTTAATTTTTAAGAAAGTTATGGGCTTTTAACTGTTCTAGATCACAGCTTTTGAGTTAAGTCAATTGAAAGGCAATGGGGAACAAGATGCTAATTTCTGAGTATGAAAATGGTCATAACTTTCTTAATACTGAAGATATGAAAGTGAATTAGGTGTCAAATTAAACTTCTTTTTATTCTTTATCTGATGGGATAAATTGCAGACTTGATTTTTAAAATCTCAAAATTTTGTAACATTGCTACATTAACTGGACTATTGGTGCCATTGTTCCAGTGGGTATGTTACTCTCATAAGGCCTACTCCACCAAAGCATTGATGTTTGAATGCTTAGCATGTATGCTCACATGTGACAAAGGTTACTATCATGTTGAAATTATAAGTATGTTCCATACACCACCTTCTTTGAACACACCCTGTAATCTTGGTCACAATGTACACAAAATGCCAAAATACTAATTTGCTGCCTAGAAATTAACATTTGCCTAACAACAGTCTTTAAATAATATAGCCCAACTTTTGGGAGCCTGTAACCACTATCTGGAGCCCACACACACACACACACACACATTCTGTTCTCTCACCATTGACGTTACTGCTTGGCTGGCCAATGTCTCGGGCTGAATCAAACCGTTTGTATCCTTGAAATCCTAGCTGTCAGCACTTGGCACCTTAACCTCATCATCCACACACCTCTCCATTTGAAGCAATCTACTTGCGAATGCTCCCATTATTTACTTGTACATTGTGTTTAAGAAGGAACTGCAGATGCTGGAAAATCGAAGGTAGACAAAAATGCTGGAGAAACTCAGCGGGTGCAGCAGCATCTATGGAGCGAAGGAAATAGGCAACGTTTCGGGGGTCCATAGATGCTGCTGCACCCGCTGAGTTTCTCCACCATTTACTTGTACATTCACTGACAGACCCCTTGACAATCTCCCATTCTCCAACCTTCACCTCCTTAAACTCGGACAAACTTAGATTATTTTCTCTGGAGCGTTGGAGGTTGAGGGGAGACCTGATAGAAGTTTACAAAATTATGAGAGGCATAGATAGGGTAGACGGTCAGAACCTTTTTTTTCCCCAGGGTGGAAACGTCAAAGACAAAATGGCATAACTTAAAGGTGAAAGGGGCAAGGGTTAAAGGCGTCTCTTACATGGAAACATAGACAATAGGTGCAGGAGGAGGCCATTCGGCCCTTCAAGCCAGCGCCGCCATTCAATATGATCATGGCTGATCATCCACAATCAGTACCCCCTTCCTGCTTTTTCTCCATATCCCTTGATTCCTTTAGCCCTAAGATCTAAATCTAACTCTCCCTTGAAAACATCAAGTGAATTGAACTTCACTGCCTTCTGTGGCAGAGAATTGCACAGATTCACAACTCTCTGGGTGAAAAAGTTTTTCCTCATCTCAGTCCTAAATAGCCGACCCCTTATTCTGAAACTGTGAGCCCTGGTTCTGGACTCCCCCAACACTGGGAACATTTTTCCTGCATCTAGCCTGTCCAATCCCTTTAGAATACTCTATGTTTCTTTAAAATCCCCTCTCATCCTTCTAAATTCCAGTGAATACAAGCCCATTCGACCCATTCTTTCATCATACTGTATGTATGACGGTCCTGCCATCCCAGGAATTAACCTGGTGAACCTACGCTGCACTCCCTCAATAGCAAGAATGTCCTTCCTCAAATTAGGAGACCAAAACTGCACACCATACTCCAGGTGTGGTCTCACCAGGACCCTGTACAACTGCAGTAGGACCTCCTTGCTCCTATACTCAAATCCTCTCACTATGAAGGGCAACATACCATTAGCTTCCTTCACTGCCTGCTGTGCCTGCATGGTTACTTTCAGTGACTGATGTACAAGGACACCCAGGTCTCGTTGCGCCTCCCCTTTTCCTAACGTGACACCATTCAGATAATAATCTGCCTTTTTGTTCTTGCCTCCAAAGTGGATAACCTCACATTTATCCATATTAAACTGCATCTGCGCACTCACCCAACCTATCCATGTCACCCTGCATCCTCATTGCAGCCCACATTGCCACCCAGCAACGTGTAATCCACAAACTTGGAGATGTTACATTTAATTCCTACATCTAAATCATTAATATATGTTGTGAATAACTAGGGTCCCAGCGCTGATCCTTGCGGCACCCCACTGGCCACTGCCTGCCATTTTGAAAAGGACCCGTTAATTCCTACCCTTTGCTTCTCTTTCACAGAGAGTGGAGGATGCCTGGAATGCGCTGCCAGGGGTGGTGGTAGAAGCAGATCAAATAGTGGCATTTAAAAGGCTTTTAGATATTCACATACATGTACGGGGAATGGAGGTGTATGGATCATGCACAGGCAGAGAGATCAGTTCAACTTGGCAACATGTTTGGCACGGACATTGTGGGGTGAAAGACCTGTTGTGGTGCAGAACTGATCGATGTTCCTCAAAGTCTTTAACCAGACTGTATCGTACTCACATTCTACCTCACTCAGTTCAATTTCCTCTTAATATGCAAAATCATCCAATTTTAAGGCACTTGGTTTTGTCTGCCTGCCTGCCTCCATATTTATACAATCCACTTTCTCAACTGTTGCTTTAAAAACGTTACCCCTTCGTCAGATCAGAGTCAGATACAAACAGTGCGAGCCGATAGGCGCACTATTCTATGTTCTATCACTTGTGGATCCCTCCCCTACTTCTTGTCCAATAATGTCATAAGGAATAGTAGAATTCGGCCATCCGGACCATCAAGTTTACTCCGCCATTCAATCATGGCTGATCTATCTCTCCTTCCTAACCCCATAAGTCTGACCTAGATTGTAGCATTCTCTACAATCCCTCTTTTCCGAACTCTTTCCCTTCTCCTCCTTTATTTCTCTTTTGCCTGTCGTACCTAATCTTCTCTCCTATCCTCTCCTCCCACTTCTGTGAAATGATTTGGATTTTTTAAGTTACTTTCCAGGCATCATATAAACACAATTTATTTGCTGTGTCGTTAGCAGACAGGGTGCAGACTCAGCTCGGATTCTGGCAGCAACATGAAGAGTACTGTTTATGCTGGCAATCTGCAGAAATGAGAGGGTTAGAACGTCGACGGCATGTTTTACAGATGCACCCTCACACCCTCACTCTTATTAACCCCGTTTCATGTTCCAACTCCCATTATTTTAACATTGGCACTGAAGTGAGTTGGAGATAGCATTTAAATAATATATGTGATGGATTTCCAAAAATTGACATTTATGTTTAATAATGATTAAAATATTATAAACCGATTAAGAAAACTGTCTCTAGTTCTTAATTTTATAATATTCTCAGTTAGAAAACAATAGGACATTCAGACAGCACCTGAGGTCGGGTCTCTCTGGCACTGTGAGGGAGCTACCCCACTGTGCCACCCTTTGGAATGTGGGAATTCTCCATGTGAGAGAGAAGACACAAATCAGTACTATGGAGACACTAATGCTTCCAGTTATCTTTATCCCTTGATCATATTTTGGTGACTATTAATATCAAGCAACCATGGCTGAATGCTCCATGCCATGCGGTTATTGCATTCCCTCTCCAAGCTTTTGGTAGGCATCCATCACCTCACCTCACCTCAGGCAGCCAGAATGCTGAGTCCTTGCTAATAAGTCGTCTTGGCTAATGGCACCTCTTGGCTCTCCGCCTCCCCTTAATATTCTTCGCCTGATTCTGCAAACAGAGCAGAGTGTTCTGAACAACAGCAATTGGATGTGTTTGTTCAGTGTTGAAAAGCACCAAGCTCAGCACCAGGCCCATAGCCCCAGCAATGAATGAATGAATGAATGAATGAATGAATGAATGAATGAATAGCCTTTATTGTCATTCAGACCTTTCGGTCTGAACGAAATTTCGTGCCTGCAGTCATACATATATAAAAATAACAAACTCACACAATAAACACAAAATTAACATCCACCACAGTGAGTTCACCAAACACCTCCTCACTGTGGTGGAAGGCAAAAGTCTTAGAGTCTCTGTCTTCTTCCCTCCTTGTTCTCCCTCTGCGCTGAGGAGATCCAGGCCTCCGATGTTGCCGTCCACCAGGCCCGCGGCCGAGCCTCCAAAACCGGGCCGCCGCCACCGCCGTCGCCGGAACGCCGGAACACCGCCACAGGGCGCGCC
This sequence comes from Raja brachyura, assembly GCA_963514005.1. Next base: position 153,161,674 of record OY740781.1, read on the forward strand.
GCCGGAATGCTGGAGCACCGCAGCTCCAAAGCCAGGCCGCCGCTGAAGCTCCGAAGCCCCGAAAGCCAGGTCACCACCGGAACGCCGCTGGAGCACCGCAACCCCGAAGCCAGGCCGTCGCTGGAGCACCGCAGCTCCCGAAGCCAGGCCATCGCTGGAGCACCGCAGCTCCCGAAGCCAGGTCGCCGCTGAAGCTCCGAAAGCCGTGCCGCCGCCGCTGGAAGCTGGAAGGCCGCCAGCTCCGCCATTAGGGCCTCAGCACAGACGGAGACGGTGCCGGGGGACACAACAAGAAAAGTCGCATCCCCCCGAAGGGAGAGACTAAAACCCTGTTTCTCCCACCCTCTGCACGTTCCCACACCACGTGGTCTGCCTCTGCTGGGGCCTACTGCTCCCCCCTCACCTACAGAGAACCTCAGTAGTGATGGATGTTCCCTTCCCCCTCTTTTAACCAGCTGGCCCCTCCTACTCCCCACCCACACAATAGTCCTCATGCCCCCTCCTCTCTGGACACCCACCATCCCCTCACCAGCCCTCGCCTCGGCCTCCGTCTACTCCCCGGGCCCCCCCGTTTCTATGGGAAGAAGTCCTCACCACCCAGTGATGACCCTTGTCCCGTCTCCACCGGCCCCCCTCCTCTTGATCTCCCCAGAACGGCCCTCTACCCTCTCTAGACCGTTTTATTTCCAACTGTCGACGTGACATCAACCGTCTCAACGTTTCCACTCCCCTTATCTACTCCAACCTCACCCCCTCTACATGTACAGCCCTCTGCTCACTCTGCAGCAACCCTGACATTATAATCTAACCCGCCGACAAGGGAGGTAACGCAGTGGTCCAGCGCGCTGACCTCTACCGGGCTGAGGCCACGCGGCAACTCTCAGACACCTCCTCCTACTTATCCTTGGACCATGACCCCACAGACGAGCACCAGGCCTTAATCTCAAACACCATTTCAGATGTGATCACTTCCGGCTCTCTGCCCTCCACAGCTCCAACCTTATTGTCTCCCAGCCCCGCACAGCCCGGTTTTACCTTCTCCCACAGATCCACAAACACAACAGCCCTGGCAGACCCATTGTTTCGGCCTGCTCCTGTCCCACTGAATTAATGTCTACATACCTCGACTTTATCCTATCCCCCCGGTCCAATCCCTCCCTAACTATGTCCAAGACACCTCACATGCCCTTCGTCACTTCAATGACTTGCATTTTCCAGGCCCCCACTCCCTCATCTTTACCATGGATGTTCAGTCACTCTGCAGCTCCATCCCCCACCAGAAAAGTCTTAAAGACCTCAGTTTCTTCCTCGACAGCAGAAGCAGCCAATTTCCCCCTACTAACACTCTCCTCCGCCTAGCAGAGCCGGTCCTCACCTTAACAACTTCTCCTTCAACTCCTCCCACCCTCCAAATCCAAGGCATAGCTATGGGCACACGCATGGGCCCCAGCCATGCCTGCCTCTTTGTAGGGTACGTCGAACAATCCTTGTTCTAGGCACACACTGGCCCTATCCCCGAACTCCACCCCCGCTACATTGACAACTGCATCGGTGCTACCTCCTGCACCCATGCAGAACTCATGGACCATTAAATTCACTACGAATTTCCATCCTGCACTCATATTCACTTAGACCATCTCCGCCATCTCTCTACCGTTTGGTCACCATCACCATCACCATCACAGAAGAGAAACTATCGACTGACATCTATTATAAACCCACTGACTCTCACAGCTACCTAGACTACAATTCTTCCCACCCTGCTTCCTGTAAAGGCTCTATCTCCTACTCCCAATTCCGGCGTCTACGCCGCATCTGTGCCCAAGATGAGGTGTTCCATACCAGGACATCCGAGATGTCCTCATTCTTTAGGGAACGGGGATTCCCATTTCATCGTAGATGAGGCCTTCACAAGGGTCTCCTTCGTGCACATCCACTCTTGCTCCCCCTCCCCCTCCCCCCGGACGCAACAGAAACAGAGTCCCCTTAGTCCTCACCTTCCATCCAATCAGTCGTCGCATACAACGCATTTTTGTCACCTCCGACATTTTTGTCACCTCCAAAGGGATCCCACCACTAGCCACATCTTCTCATTTCTTCTCCTCCACAAAGACCGTCCCTCCACATCTCTCTAGTTAACTCATCCCTTCCCGCCCAAACCACCCCCTCCCCAGGTACTTACCCCTGCAACTGCAGGAGATGCAACACTTGTCCCTATACCTCCCCCCCCTCGACTCTGTCCAAGGACCCCGACAGTCCTTTCAGGTGAGGCAGAGGTTCACTTGCACCTCCTCCAACCTCATCTACTGTATCCTGTATATCAGCGAGACCAAGCGCAGGCTCGCCGATCATTTCACTTAACACCTCCGCTGAGTCCACCTACACCTACCTAGTCTCCCGGTTGCTAAAGAATTGAACTCCTCCTCCTCCAATTCCCACACTGACCTTTCTGTCCTGAGCCTCCTCCACTGTCAGAGTGAGGCTCAACACAAATTTGGGGAACAGCACCTCATATTTCGCTTGGGTACCTTACATTGACTTCTCTAACTTCAAGTAACCCTTGCTTTCCCTTTCTCTCCATCTCTCCCCCACCCTAGTTCTCCCACCAGTCTGACTGTCCCCCTGATTACATTTTATCTCTGCTTATTTCGTTGTCAGATAGCTAACAATGATCTACATTTTCCTTTGGACTTCGTCCCCTTTGATGTCTCTTGTGTCTCCCTCTCCCCTGACTCTCAGTCTGAAGAAGGGTCTCAACCCGAAACGCCACCCATTCCTTCTATCCTGAGATGCCATAGAGGGAGTACAGAGAAGGTTCACCAGACTGATTCCTGGGATGGCAGGACTTTCATATGAGGAAAGACTGGATAGACTCGCCTTGTACTCGTTAGAATTTAGAGGATTGATGGCGGATCTTATAGAAACTTACAAAATTCTTAAGGGGCTGGACAGATTAGATGCAGGAAGATTGTTCCCGATGTTGGGGAAGTCCAGAACAAGGGGTCACAGTTTAAGGATAAGGGGGAAGTCTTTTAGGACCGAGATGAGAAAAACATTTTTCACACAGAGAGTGGTGAATCTGTGGAATTCTCTGCCACAGAAGGTAGTTGAGGCCAGTTCATTGGCTATATTTAAGAGGGAATTAGATGTGGCCCTTGTAGCTAAATGGATCAGGGGGTATGGAAAGAAGTCAGGTACGGGATACTGAGTTGGATGATCAGCCATGATCATATTGAATGGCGGTGCAGGCTCAAAGGGCCGAATGGCCTACTCCTGCACCTATTTTCTATGTTTCTATGTTTCTATGCTGCCTGTCCCGCCGAGTTACTCCAGCATTTTGTGTCTATCTTCGGTGTATTATATGATTGCCCCACCTTCCCAATGTCATGGAGTAGCTTTCTGCTTTGAATGCGAGCATGGTATTACACTCTAGCGAGCTTGACAATCTTTAACCATGCCTTTATTATCTCAGATGTAAGCTGCTTATTCTTGTGACTAAGAAAGGGTATCTACAGTATATTCGAGCACCCAAAAAGCATGTTTAACGTAGATTTAAGTATGTAGAAAAGAAGACAAGCAAATCAAGAGTGACTGACCAGAACAATTCCAACAACCTAGCTGGAAGCCGGTGACCAGTGGGGTGTCTCAGGGATCTGTGTTGGGTCCACTGTTGTTTGTCATCTACATAAATGATCTAGATGATGGGGTGGAAAATTGGATAAGTAAGTATGCAGATGATACTAAGATAGGTGGTGTTGTGGATAATGAAGTAGATTTTCAAAGTCTACAGAGAAATTTGGGACATTTGGAAGAGTGGGCTGAGAGATGGCAGATGGAGTTTAATGCTGATAAGTGTGAGGTGCTACATCTTGGCAGGACAAATCAAAATAGGACGTACATGGTAAATGGTAGGGAATTGAGGAATTCTGTGGAACAGAGGGATCAAGGAATAACTGTGCATAGTTCCCTGAAGGTGGAATCGCATGTAGATAGGGTGGTAAAGAAAGCTTTTGGTGTGCTGGCCTTTATAAATCAGAGCATTGAATATAGGAGTAGGGAAGTAATGTTAAAATTGTACAAGGCATTGGTGAGACCAATTCTGGAGTATGGTGTACAATTTTGGCCTAATTATAGGAAGGATGTCAACAAAATAGAGAGACTACAGAGGAGATTTACTAGAATGTTGCCTGGGTTCCAGCAACTAAGTTACAGAGAAAGGTTGAACAAGTTAGGTCTTTATTCTTTGGAGCGCAGAAGGTTAAGGGGGGACTTGATTGTGGTCTTTAAAATGATGAAAGGGATAGACAGAGTTGACGTGGATAAGCTTTTCCCATTGAGGGTAGGAAAGATTCAAACAAGAGGGCATGACATGAGAATTAAGGGACAGAAGTTAAGGGGTAACATGAGGGGGAACTTCTTTACTCAGAGAGTGGTGGCTGTGTGGAATGATCTTCCAGCAGAAGTGGTGGAGGCAGGATCGATTTTAACATTTAAAAGTAAAGTGGATAGGTATATGGACGGGAAGGGAATGGAGGGGTATGGTCTGAGTGCAGGTAGATGGGACTAGGGGAAAATAAATGGTCGGCACGGACAGGAAGGGCCGAGAAGGCCTGTTTCCGTGCTGTAATTGTTATATGGTTATATGGTTAACCTAGAACTTGCATGGTTAGACATTGATTTAAAAAATGGAATTAAATCATGCCAGTCCTAAATTGAGTGTCAAATTTGGAAAAACAAAGATAATGAGCTGGCTGAGTAAAAGACCCACTGATACACTAATGAACCTAATGTTGGATTGTTTTATTCTCACACTTACTGTTTCCAAAATAATCTCAAATGTTTTTGAGGAAGTTTGAAGAAGGGTCTCAACTTGAAACGTCACCTATTCCTTTTCTCCAGGTGTGCTACCTGACCCTCTGAGTTACGCCAGCATTGCGTGTCTACCTTAACTGTTTCCAGCACGTGTGCATGCTAACATTCATCCCCCTTGTTCCCTCTGTCAACAGGTTGCCTCTTGTTACCTCTGCAGTTTTTCTCATCTTGTCTCCATCTTGCACCTAAGTAATTACGGTCTCCCTCATAGATATTAATTCCACACGTCTGTGAAGGAAGATAACTTGAAGGAAAAGATCACCTTTAACAGACTCTTGCACAATGACCATAAATTCAGTTGCTATTTTAATACAGTTAAAGTGCGTTGGGATGCATCTATGTAAATGTAATGTCTATGTATATGCCAGAGGAAATCTGTGCAGCTCAACAACAGCCCACAAATAGCAGATGATTTTTGTTATGTCGACTGAAAGAGGTCGATGAACCAGAACATCAATGGATCTTCCTACAACCTATGGAACATTTGACATCGTGTATTCCTCCTGAAAGATGTCACCGGTTATGATGCAGTACACACTTAAATGCACTCACAATCTCTGCATCCAGCAAAATTGCCAGCTGAGACAAAATTAAACACTGTATTTATCTCCTTGATGATCGCTTCACATTTATTTGACTCTCACTGCATTTCTGAACTTCCCCCTGTATTTATCTGTAACCCTTCTCTTACTTGTCTGTGAATTTAGCATTGTGCGGTATTTCTGTTTTCATTCTCTATTCATGTTCATTTTGTAGCTGGGACATACATTTGTATGGTGTAGCATTTATCTTTGTGTTAATAATTTATATTTTCTTTCTGTACAGGATGGTATTTATTTCCATGGCAAAATTTCCCTCCCTGCACGTGCTACTTTCCTATGTTTATCTCCATGCACTATTTTGCCATCCTCAGCTTGAGTATATTTGCCTATCTACATTTAATTACTTTCCTTGCCATCTAGTTATGTATCTATATCCATGCCTGTCCTTGTTTTTCTCTCTGTGCATTGGCCATGGAATCATAGAACATGGACAGGGGCATTGGATCAAGGATATTCCAAGGGTCACTACAATCCACACCGGTGATTATCAGACTGTCCTTCTTCAAAGGGTCTCGACCCGAAACGTCACCTATTCCTTATCTCCATAGATGCTGCCTCACCCGCTGAGTTTCTCCAGCACTTTGTCTACCTTCGATTTTTCCAGCATCTGCAGTTCCTTCTTAAACATCAGATTATCCTTGATCGGACTTTATTGGCTTTATCTTGCATTAAACGTTATTCCCTTATCATGTATCTGTACTCTGTAAATGCCTCGATTGTAATCATGCATTGTCTTTTTGACTGAACAGCACGCAACCAAAGCTTTTCACTGTACCTCGGTACACGTGACAATAAACTAAACATCTGCTGGCTCTCCCTGAGAACTATTCCATTGGCCTCCAGCTCTGAAAACATGTCATTTTCAGGAGTATTGAATCCAACATCCAGGCATTCCTCGATTTCTTTGTTTTGTTTCTCTATATTTGAATCATCGCTCTCTCTATGAGCTTACATCTCTCCATTATATTTATTTCTGTTTGTCCGAGGGTTCCTGCATTTGTGCGTCAATCCTTAACAGCAAGACGAAGGAGATTGTGAACTCCTTCAGGAAGCAAAGCATTTCACACCCCCCTGCTATACATCGACAGCGCCAAGGTAGAGATGGTCGAAAGACTCAAGTTCTTAGGAATAAATATCACCAGCAATTTGTTCTGGAGCAGTCATGTTGACTATGGTCAAGAAATCACACCCATGACACTACTGACATGCCTTCTCTTACCAGCTAGAGTGTGCCCCTGACCTCCCATCTACCTCATGTGTAGGGAGGAACTGCAGATGTCGGTTTAAACCAGAGCCAGACACAAAAGTCACCTCTTTACCCCACTGCTCTTTTCTTGCTCCACCTCGTCCTCCCAGTCCCAACAGGGACACAGCCGCCCTTGTCCTCACCTTTCACCCCATCAGCCTTTGCGTACAGCAAATAATCCTCCAGCATTTTCTCCACCTCCAACGGGATCCCACCACGAGCCACATCTTCCCATCTCCACCCCCTTCCGCCTTCCGCAGAGACCGTTCCCTCCACAACTCCCCAGGTACAACTCTTCCCTTCCAACCCAAACTACCCTCTTCCCCAAATACTTTCCCCTTCAACTGCAGGAGATGCAACACCTGTCCCTATACCTCCCTCCTCGACTCCGTCCAAGGACCCCGACAGTCTTTCCAGGTGAGGCAGAGGTTCACTTGCATCTTCTCCAACCTCATCTACTGTATCCGCTGTTCCAGGTGTGGACTCCTGTACATCGGTGAGACCAAGCGCAGGGTTGGCGATCATTTCACACTTCCGCTCAGTCCGCCTGAACCTACCTGACCCCCCGGTTGCTGGACACTTTAACTCCCCCTTCCATTCCCACACTGACCTTTCTGTCCTGGGCCTCCTCCATTGTCAGAGTGAGGCCCAGCGCAAATTGGAGGAAAATACCTCATATTTCGCTTGGGCAGTTTACACCCCAGCGGTATGAACATTGACTTCTCTAACTTCAAGTAACCCTAGCTTGTCCCCTCCCTCTCTATCCCCTCCCCCTTCCCAGTTCTCCCACCAGTCTTACTGTCTCCGACTACATTTTATCACCGTTTGCTTTGTGTCACCTTTTCCCAACTAACAATGATCTATTCTACATTCTTCATTTCCATTTCCATTTGTCCTGTTTTCATACCTGACACTTCCTTATCTATACACTTCCTCATCTATGTACCGCCCACTCCCCTGACATCAGTCTGAGGAAGGGTCTCCAACTGTAACGTCACCCATTCCTCTCCAGAGATGCTGCCTGTCCCGCTGAGTTACTCAGCATTTTGTGTCTATCTTCGATTTAAACCAACATTTCTTTCCTACACATTTGGACCGACGTGATCTTCCGGTTGCCAAACACTTTACCTCCCCCACCAAGTCCCACACTGACCTTTCTGTCCTGGGCCTTCTCCACTGTCAGAGTGAGGCCTAGCGCAAATTGGAGGAACAGCACCTCATATTTTGCTTGGGCAGCTTACACCCCAGCGGTATGACCATTGACTTCTCTAACTTCAAGTAACCATTGTATCCCCTCCATTCATCCCTCAGCCCAGTTTTCATGTCTTCCTGTTGAGTTCCTCTGTCTGTATACTGGTTATCACCTATCCCCCGGTCATCAATGGCCTATTGTATGTTCCACAGTTCCTTGATTATTGTTGCTTTTTGCATATCTTCCATTCATTTCTCCTAAGAACCGTCTATATCTTTTGTTCCCCTTTCCACTGACTCACATTCTGAAGAAGGGTCTTGACCCAAAACGTGACCTATTCCTTGTCTCCAGAGATGCTGCCTTACTCACTGAGTTACTTCAGCTTTTTGTGTCTGCCTCCCATCTACCTCAGTGGAGGCATTTGAACTCTCTTTAATCCGTCTTTATCAGACTTAGAAGGCTTAGGAGCTTTGGCATGTCCACAAGAACCCTCACCAACTTCCACAGGGGCACTGTAGAAAGCAAGTTATCCAGATATGGTTTTGGAACAACTCCATCCATGATCTCGCAAGAAATTTCAGAGTTGTGGACTTAACCCACTCAAACCAACCCACCTTTCATTGACTCCACCGACACTTCACGCTACCTTGGCAAGCCCACCAGCATAATCAAGGACCAATCTCACCCATTTCTGCCCTCTCCCATCAGGCATGATGCACAGAAGTTTGGAAATGTGTACCTCCAGATTCAGGGACAGTTTCTTCCCAGCTGTTATCAGGCAACTGAACCGACCTCTCACCAACTAGAGTGCGGTTCTGATCAACCATCTGCTTCATTGGAGACCTTTGAACGATGTTTAATTGGACTTTATCTTGCACTAAGTGTAGTACCCATTATCCTGTATCTGTACACTGTGGACGGCTTGATTATAATCGTGTATAGTCTTTTCACTGACTGGATAGGACACAACAAAAATCTTTGAGTTGCGAAAGATCTTCGAATGGATGCATTCTTCTGAATGCATCCAGTGAATTGGCCTCCACTGCCTTCTGAGGCAGAGAATTCCACAAATGCGCAACTCTGTGTGAAAAAGTTTTTCCTCATCTTAGTTCTAAATGGCCCACCCCTTATTCTTAAACTGTGGTTCCTGGTTCTCGACTCCCCCAACATCGGGAACATGTTTCCTTAATAATCCCTTAATAATTTTATATGTTTCTATAAGATCCCCTCTCATCCTTCTAAATTTCAGTGTATACAAGCCCAGTCGCTCCATTCTTTCATCATATGACAGTCCCGCCATCCCGGGAATTAATCTCGTGAACCTACGCTGCACTCTCTCAATAGCAAGAATGGCCTTCCTCAAATTAGGAGACCAAAACTGCACACAATACTCCAGGTGTGGTCTCACCAGGGCCCTGTGCAACTGCAGAAAGACCTCTTTGCTCCAACTCCTCTTGACCTCTCAACTCCTCTTGTCATGAAGGCCAACATGCCATTAGCTTTCTTCACTGCCTGCATACTGTAAATGACTTAGCAGACACAGGTCCAGAGTTTAAATCATCTTTAATCACAAGGTATAATCGAGCAGTACAGCAGGTTGTTAGCTCATTGCTACCGCTGGTATAACTAACGTAACGTAGGAAATGTGTGTATAGTAAGGCGGAGTTAGTGGTGCTACACTACTCTGTTTGGTTCCCATGCAAAAACCAATCTACATCCTTCCCCGTAAAGAGAAAGGTTGTTGAACATATGTTAAACACGCGCAGTTACACATACTCGCTGTACCTGTCAGGTGGTCTACTGATGCGACCCGAACGCGTACGCACACACCCCTCTCCCTCCCCATCAGAAAAGTTAGCTGGCTGGGAGGCGGGGAACCAGAAAAAGAGATAGCTGCCGGCGACACATGCGGAGACCGGCGGGAGGGTTAACGTGGGTGGACGGGGTGACCGACCGAGGCGGAGATGGCACGCTTGGACCAGGAAGAACAGGGGCAGCAGAAGGCTTAAACGGCAAAGGCGGAGCATATGGGAGCTGGTCGAGGTTCGCCCACGAGCAGGAGATGTTGACGGCTACGCCGGCACAGGACACCATCGGCGTTGACAAGGTAGGAACGGGGTTCCTTGGATGGGCCTTCAATGAAACCCAGACGGGTATGTCCCACAGCAGTCTGAAAACGGACCACTTGACCTTGTATCAGCGGTTGTAGTGGTCTGCTGGACTTGTCGTATGACCGCTTCTGAATATCGTGTCTCTGCTGAATGTGCTTCTGGACCGCAGCGGGTTTAAGCACTTGTAGCTTCAGCGGTTGCTGGGCAACGGGCAGTGGAGGCCGTGTTGTAGGAGACATCAGCCGTTGAGTTGGAGAGCCCAGGACCCCGTCCCTGGAAATGTTTCTCATGTTCAGGAGGTCGAGGTAGACATCCGACTTAGCAAGGTAAGAACGTTCCATGAGTTGGTTTGGGATCCTGACAGCACGTTCAGCGAGGCTGTTGGATTGGGGGTACTCAGGGCTGTTGTGACATGGTGGAAGTTCCATCGTCTGGCAAAGTGGTTAAATGCTTGACTGGTGAATTGTCTTCCGTTGTCAGTTTGCAGGCGAACTGGTGCGCCGAATACGGAAAAATGTCTCTGTAGCTTTTGTATAACCATCTCGGATGCTTTGGTCAGTAGCATGTCAAGTTCAAACCAGTTGGAGTATGAGTTGACTAGGTAGTGTTTGCCGTGCCATTCGAAAATGTCCGCTGCAACGGATGTCCAAGGCCGTGATGGAGGAGGCTGCTGCAGAAAAGGCTGTTTCTGTTGGTGAGGTGCCAAGCTGTTGCAGATGGGGCAGGATGTCGTTCTGTCACGTATGTATTTGGACATCCCAGGCCATTAGAACATGCTCTGTGCATGGGCAAGTGTGGCCTCGGTGCCTGGGTGGCCATTGTGTACCTCCTTGTAGTATTTGTCTTGCAAGGATGATGGGATCACGACTTTGTGACCCTTAACGATAACACCATCTTGTATTCCCAACTCATCACGAACTAGGAAGAATGGCTGTACCTCCAGTGATGTGCTGGATTGTCTTTAGGACCAGCCTTTTTTGATGATGGATGAGAGCTGCTGTAGAGTCCCGTCAGCGGCTGTGTGTTCAGCCAGGTGACGCAGATGTTCCGTGGGAACGAAGGCATCCTTGAGGACAGTGAGCTCATCACATTCATATGGATGTCGTTCGCTGGATGCACGTGGTGCACGAGAGAGGGTGACAGCAACGAGCATGTCCTTTCCTTTTTTGTAAACGATTCTGAAGTCGAACCGCTGGAGCTGCATCATGCGCTACAAACGTGCAGGTGCCCCATGGATAGGTTTGTTCAGGATGGTTACAAGTGGTTGATGGTCGGTTTCAACTGTGAAAGTGTTCCCAAAGATGAAATCTTTAAATTTGGAGCATGCGAAGACCACAGCTAGCAACTCCTTCTCGATCTGTGTCCGTCATGGTGTGAGAGGCGTACGATACAGGTAATACTAGCGATGTTACAAAACTTACCTCTAGCGGCGCTGCAGTTCTGCCACTGACCGTGTGCGCGACTTTGGCACCTTGGGGGGGGGGGGGGGGTGCGGGATTAAAATCCAGTTTTCTACAGCCTGTCGGAGGTGGATTTTCTCGGGCTGCTAGCTGCTGAGGAAGAATCGATCGGACTTCCGTTCATGATTAAAAAAAATGTTTTTAATCGCTTGCCAATTTAATAATTCGATGAAAATAAAAAGCGACTTCTAACGCCCTCAACGCCTACAACGTGACGGATCGCAAGAATGGGACAAAACAAATGGTAAGCCATTTATTTTACATATAAACCTGCTTCTTGGGATGGCTTTAATCTAATTTTACGTTGCGAATATGCAATTTGGGCCCCATACGAACCGGCAGTGTTTTTCCTGCCAATATGGGGTTCAAATTCACTGCAAATGCAATATTCCAATTGATCGCGTTCCAGAAAAAGCCACTCACAAGATGATTTAAATACTATTTTTTTTGGACAATCATGTCATAAGAGCATCTAAATCGTCTATATTTTGTGTTATTGTCTATCCATAGTCAATATTTTTATACTAAATATCAGTTTTAGTCCCATGTATTGTGCAAAAATACTTTTGATTATATTGAGTGGATGTTTCTAGATTAATTTATGGGAATTAAACATCTTACCCTTTGTTTTGTTATATTCCTTCCATAAGTTATAAATTAATGACAGTGAGATTTTAAAATCATGTTATATTGTGAATTCTTGTGTGGATGGGATTAGTTTGTTATCTGGATACTTAGGCTATTTAAAAAAAAATCATTTTCTTAAGAAATGGAATCTACAGGACATTCTTAATGGGAAAGTAGTGAGCAGAAAGGCATGTGATGCCTGGTTTGAAGAGCAAAAACGTGTAGTTTACAATGCCAACATTGAAAAGTTGAGGAAAAACAAGGTGTGCAGAGATGCTTATTGGTTACAATCTGAGGAGTATGATGATGCTACTGATTATGATATGCCAATATACCAGCTAGCAACTGATCTCCATAAAGACCTGGTCTATTGCTAGAAATTGTAATTTAATTACCTATCTGTTACGGACTTACAGCATATAATACAGTAATATCAAAGTTCTGATCTTGAGAATATCACATTTTTGAATTTTCAAGGCAGTCTGGGTGTTTATTAATATTTCCGTCACAACGATCAATTTTGTAATTAACTACAATTAGGTAACTAACTAATTATCATTTCAGGTCATCCAAGTAAGATGTTTTATATTTGTTTCAGAATGCTTCAATCTATAATAACTCAACATTTCATTCACTTCTCTTAATTTTTAAGAAAGTTAGGGGCTTTTGACTGTCCTCGATCACAGCTTATGTGTTAAGTCAATGGAAAAGCAATAGGGAACAAGATGCTAATTTCCAAGTATGAAAATGGCCACAACTTTTTAAATACTGAAGATATGAAAGTGAAGTAGGTGTCAAATTAAACTTCTTTTTATGCTTTATCTGATGGGATAAATTGCAGACTTGATTTTTAAAAGCTCAACATGTTGTAACATTGCTAGTAATGTAATGAGGTTGGCAGATGTCTGAAGGCAGGCTGCGCCCAGCCCGTATTGTGAGGCATTACAGGTTATTGTGCCAGGTCGCTTCAGGTCGAAGTATGTCAAAGTAGGAGCGCTGGCCAGCTGTAGTCTTAAAATGTCAAATGCCTGTTGGTGCTGCTGGTGCCAGGTCCATTCAGTGTCCTTGCAGGTGAGCTGTCTCAATGGTGAACTGAGTTCACTCAGGTTGGGTATGAACTTTCCCATGGGGGTCAACGGCGATTTTATAAGTCACAGGAAGCTTGCCCAGCTTGTCGTCGAAGAGGTCAGGGTAGTTTTGAATCGGGTCCTCATATATAAGTAACTTGTGAACAAAGCGATCGAAAGAGACTAGCCCAAGGTCCTGCTAGGTTTAGTAGAAGCGAAGCTTTGACTTCATCTGGGTCATTTCGATGAACGATGTTGATATAGTGTTCGTAGTCGATTTCGAAGAGCCTCCGTCCTTCTCCAATGTCCCAGTCAAAGATGAGCTGTGCTGGCTTGCAGAACGAGTGAGCCATGGTAATACAACTAAAAACTGATAAAACGCAAATAAACCCGATATACGGACGCAGTGGATCACTTCACGCTGTCTGACACCATGTAAATGACTTAGCAGACACAGGTCCGGAGTTTAAATCATCTTTAATCACAAGGTATAATCGAGCAGTACAGCAGGTTGTTAGCTCATTGCTACCGCTCATAACTAACGTAACGTAGGAAATGGGTGTTAGTATAAAGTGTACAGTAAGGTGGAGTTAGTGGTACTACACTACTCTGATTGGTTCACATGCAATAACTGAGCCACTTACTTTCAGTGAGTGATGAAAAAGGACACCCAGATCTTGTAAATAGTTGCGGTCCCAGCACCGAGCCTTGCAGCACCCCAGTAGTCACTGCCTGCCATTCTGAAAGGGACCCGTTAATCCCTACTCTTTGTTTCCTATCTGCCAACCAATTTGTTATCCATGTCAGCACTCTCAATACCATGTGCTCTAATTTTGCCCACTAATCTCCTGTGTGGGACCTTATCAATGGCTTTCTGAAAGTCCAGGTACACTACATCCACTGGCTCTCCCTTGTCCATTTTACTTGTTACATCCTCAAAAAATTCCGGAAGATTTGTCAAGCATGATTTCCCCTTTGTAAATCCATGCTGACTTGGGCCGATCCTGTTACTGCTATCCAAATGCACCGCTATTACATCTTTAATAATCGACTCCAGCATCTTCCCCAACACTGAACTGGCCAGGTGAACTGGTCTACAATGCCTTGCTTTCTCTTTGCCTTCTTTCTTAAAAACTGGGTTAACATTAGCTAACCTCCAATCCACCAGAACTGATCCAGAATTATAGAACATTTAAAATGATCACCAATGTGTCCACGATTTCTAGAGCCACCTCCTTGAGTACCCTGGAATGCAGAACATCAGGCCCTGGGGATTTATCAGCCTTCAGTCCCATCAGTCTACCCAACATAATTTACAGAGTAATGTGAATTTCCTTCAGTTCCTCTGTCACTCCAGATCCTCTGGCTACTAGTACATCAGGGAGATTGATTCTGTCTTCACAAAGGAAGACACAAACAAAATACCTGTTCAACTCATCTGCCATGTCCTTGTTGCCCATAATAAATTCACCTGTTTCTGTCTTCAAGGGACCCACATTTGCCTTAACTATTTGTTTCCTCTTCACATACCTAAAGAAGCATTTAGTATCCTCCTTTATATTCTTGGCTGGCTTACCTTTCGTACTTCATCTTTTCTCCCCGTATTACCTTTTTAGCTACCTTCTGTTGATCTTTAAAAGTTTCCCAATCCTCTGGCTTCCCGCTCATCTCTGATATGTTATAACGTCTTCTCTTTTATTTTAATACTGTCCTTGACGTCCCTTGTCAGCCATGGTCGCCTCTTACTCCCCTTAGAATCTTTCTTCCTCTTTGGAATGAAATGATCCTGCACCTTCTGGATTATTCCCAGAAATTCCTTCCATTGCTGTTCCATCATCATCCCTGCTAAGATCCGTTTCCAGTCACCTTTGGCCAGCTCCTCCCTCATGCTTCCATAGTCCCCTTTGTTCAACTGTAATACTGACACCTCTGATTTGATCTTCTCCCTTTGATATTGCAGATTAAACATCACATTATGGTCATTACCTCCTAGCGGTTCCTTTACCTCAAGTTCCCTTATCAAAAGTGTTCATTACACAACACTAATAGTAAGATTAAACGAGAACTTACCTGTTCGAAGTTTGATCTTTATTTTATGAGGAGTTACGATGAGGGATTACGTGAAGAAGCCCCGCCTGGCGCTGGATTGGCATACTTCAAAGCAGCGGCATGAAAAACACAGAACCAATAGCCGGAGTAAGATAGTAAGGCCCAACATAGACTAGAACTACCAGATGATCATTTATATTCCTCGTAATCCCTCATCGTAACTCCTCATAAAATAAAGATCAAACTTCGAACAGGTAAGTTCTCGTTTAATCTTACTATTTTACTTCGGAGTCACGTGAGTGACTACGTGAAGATTTTAAAGCTCTGTGTTTTTTATGTCGTAGATTCATTCCATACGACTCTCTGTTTAGTCAAAACAGTAGTGAGTAAATAGTATTTTAAGACATTGTTACAATTTATGTAATAAGTCCTTTAATCATAAAAAAGAATTTTTTTTTAATAATAACCCCTCTATCGTAGGGGAAAATTACAAAAGAAAAATGATAAATGATGTCAATGGTAACATAAATCGATAATATAAAACAAAGCAAGCATTTAAAGAGAACCCAGTACTGCGTGTCCATATCCTGGCACCGTGACAACAGGTTTATTGTAGAACTTTGAAAACGTTTCTTCTCTACACCACCCTGCGGCCTCTAAAATTTGATCGAGTGGTACGTCCTGTACCTTCGCCGCGGACGTAGCTGCCGCCCTAGTGGAGTGAGATTTAAACACATCAGTGTCTATACCTGCTAGACCCAAAACCTGTTTTAACCATCTAGAAATGGTTTGAACTGAAACTTTTGTATGTGGTTTTTTGTGCGTTATCAATAACGCTATCTCAGAACCTCTGAGATTTTTGGTTACCTCAATGTATTGAGTTAAATGCTTAACTACACACAATGTTTCATCGATAGTATATGCTTTAAACATTACCTTAACTCCAGTTCTCCCTGGTCTGCTTTGTTTGATCAGGTCATAAACATAAAACACAATGTTATCTGCAGTCACATGCATGCAATCCAACCGTAACAATTGCAAAGTTTGTACTCTTTGAGCTGATACCAATGCCATTAACATAACCACCTTGAATGTTAATTTCTGCAAAGACATTGAATTAATTGGAGTCCATTGTTTAAGCAAAGTGAGAACAATGCTAACATCCCAAATTTCTGTATATCTGGGCTTGGGAGGATTTTTATTGAAAATTCCTTTCATGAATCGGGATACTAATGGGTGAGACCCAACTGAATCTCGATCAGAAATTTGTCCTAAATAGGATGACAATGCACTACGAGCACAATTAATGGCACTATAACTCAAATGCTCATCAAAGTGTAACCCAGCAAGGAACTCCAATACATTTGAAATGTTTGCAGTATGATAAGATATCTTTGACTGTGTACAAAAAGCTTCCCATTTCCTTATATGCGACATATATTGTTTTTTAGTGCTATTCCTCCAAGCTGCATCTATAACATCCAGGGTCCTGTCCGACAGTTCGAACTCTTGCAATGGTCTGGTCAGAACCTGCAGATTAACAAATTCATATGATCATGCAATGGATGAATTTCTTTTGTTACTGGTTGTGTCAACAGATTGTCGCAACTGGGATTGACATACATGGTTCAATAATCATTTTAAGCATCAATGGGAACCATGACTGCGTAGGCCAATTTGGCACCACCAAAATGCCTTTGGCAGCGTCTTGCGCTATTTTCTTGAGACATTGCCCTATGAGACAGAATGGGGGAAAAGCATAAAAGAACGTATTCCCCCAGTGTAGCAAGAAAGCATCCACCGCTACTGCCCCTGGATCGTGTTCCCAAGACACGTATTTGAGCAATTGGTGATTCAATCTAGATGCAAACAGATCAATGTCCGGTACTCCATACCGACTGACAATATTTTTGAAAATTTGTGGATTTAACATCCATTCTGTGTTGTCTT
The DNA here is from genome assembly GCA_963514005.1 of Raja brachyura. Next base: position 153,178,850 of record OY740781.1, read on the forward strand.
TAAATATTCGTGATCTTTTGTCTGCCACAACATTGTCTCTCCCTGGGAGATAAATAGCTGAAAGCCAAATATTTGTTTTGCCATACACCATTGCCATATCTGGTTTACCAGATGATCACATGATATTGATCTGACACCACCCATGTGATTGATATATGCCACAGCTGTGGTATTGTCTACTTGTATTTGGACATGCAAATCTTTTAATGTAGAACAATAAGCTTTTAATCCATAAAATGCTCCCAGAAGCTCCAAATAATTAATACCATATGTCTGGAGCAATAAATCCTCTTGGACAGCCCATCTGCCCCCACAGCTGGTCTCATTATCCGTAGCCCCCCAGCCGAGAGAACTTGCCTCAGTTTGCAAAAACACTGCTGGCTGCTGAACTAAAATGTTCTTAGCAGCTTGTGGAACATTCTCAATCCACCAATGCAGTTCTGATAAGGCTTCCTTTGGCAATTGCATAGGCCTATCAAAATGGCCTGCTCGCTGAATAGTCAATTGAGTTTTTGCCCTTTGAAGATTTTGGTAATGTAGTGGACCAAATTCTACTGCTGGAAATGCTGCTACCAACTTCCCAATGACCTTAGCAACTTCTCGGATGGAGGGATAAGGTTTGTTAATCAGGCTCTGAAACACATTTGTCAAATCTATCACCTTATCCATAGGTAAAGATACCAACATGGTAACTGAATTAATCACAAACCCCAGATATTCAATGGTTTGGGATGGCTGTAACTTAGATTTTGTTGGATGAATCAGGAATCCCAACTTTTCAAACAAGCTTGTAGTTGCTGATACTGATCTTTCAGCTGACTCCTGATTAGCATTGACAATTAAAATGTCATCTAGATAAGCCATAACGATGTGTTTTTGTGCCCTTAACAGTGCAAGTGCACAAACTTCAACAATTTAGTGAACAATCTAGGTGCTGAACTTAACCCATTAGGTAATGCTTTGTATTGCCACTGTCCCATCCATTTAAACTTTAAATACCTGCGAAAACTATGATGAATTGGGACCGAATAAAATGCATCCTTCAAATCTATTGTAGCCATATAACAACCTGTTGATACCAGCTGCATTGCAGTGTTGAATGTGTCCATTTTAAAATGTTTATACTGGACAAATGTATTCAATTGTGTGAGATCTAAAATGATTCTACAACCCCCATCTTTCTTCGGTCTGGGGAAAATATTTGATACAAATTGTTGTGGATCCTCTCCTGTTTTCTCAATAACTCCTTTCTCACACAAATTCTTAACCTCTTTGTCAATTTGAATTCTTTCAAGAACTGAAAACATCAAAGAATGATTAGGCTTATTCTGTCCCAATGAATCCATACCTTCTACAAAATCAATGGTAGATCCTAACACAGTATCTAACACAACACGATCAACTGTTATACCGTCCCATTCATTATAAAACATTCGGAGTCTACCACCAATCTGAGGTTCATCCAAACATTCTTCTTTAATAGGATAAAGTTTTTGTACCTCTCCAACTGGACGAAATGATCTCCTTTCCCCAATAAATGGGTGTACATTCGGCTGTGCTGGCTGGTAATTCTTCCTTATCATACTCCTGCCTCGGCTCGTTCCAGCTCCAAAATCAAATCCCCTTCTCATATGACCAGCCCTTCTCTGGCCAAAACTGAAGGGTTTCATAAGGCCAATAGTTTTTGCCTCTTCATCCATTTCTTTAATTTGTTTAGACAGATTTCCTCCGAACAAATAACCAAGAGCTTGAACATTGCTTGCCCTGCACAACCCTGCAAATCTTGGATGTAAAAGAGGCCGAATGGCAATCTCCTTATATAATTTATCTCAAAAAATGAGTTGCAGAATAAACCCAACATATGATTCTGAACTTTGGTCATTCCACAACCTTCCAGCTTGTCTTCCAAAAGACAGTGATGCCAAAATTAGCTTGAGGATTCTTTGAATCGTAATTCCTGCGCCCGCATTATTGCTGACGTTGGCGCCCAAAAAGCCGGATTCACCATAGGTACCTTCTTTGAGGTACAATAAATAGGTGTTTAAATCCAAATCTGCTGTCTCAACCATAACAGCTTTTTGAGGCAGGTGAGAGACCATATAATTAATATTGGCCGCCAGGTTTCCTTCCATGGCCTCACCCCCTCCTCCAGGTATAGCAAACTTTGTGCCACATCAGACACACCTGGATTTGTATTGTGATGGGTACTTCTGACCGCAAACACCACTTTCAGGGTCAGTCTCATACAGCCCTGGTACTCCTGAAACTTGTTCAAGGAGACTTCCTCCAGCCCAATCCCGGGCACTGGAGTTTCAAATTCCCAATTCAAACTGGCACCATATTCATGATATGGAACCCCCTCAGGGGCTGCCTGGGAATATTCTGGGTACTTAGACCCTTGGTTGATTATTGTTTGGAGTATTTTCTCCATTAGATCCATACTTAGCCAAAAGGCTTTCCTTTCATGATCTTTCAGAAACCTCAGGCCTTTCAAGCTTTTCTTTTACATTTTAGGCACTGGGTTTTCAAAGTTTTTGTTTGTGGAGCAACCAAAGGCTCACTAACGGGTATTTCAACGGCCACCGGTATCGGAACCTGCTCCGCAATAATCTGCTGTCCCGACTTTTCTACACCCCGGGACGCACGTTTTACCTGCAATTTTTTTAAACATTTTTATTTTAATTTAACTCCTCCTGGTTTACCCACCAGCCTACGGAGTTTTTAGAAAACGCCCTGGAAGTAAAATAATTTTACTTACCTGCGGGCCGTTTCCTTACCGCTGTGTTGGAGCTGCGCTCTGCAGCTCTTCCTCTACCGATAGCGTCGACGTAATGCCGATCCAGCGCCAGGCGGGGCTTCTTCACGTAGTCACTCACGTGACTCCGAAGTAAAATTCCAGAATTGCCTTCTCCCTGGTAGGCTCCAGAATAAGGTGCTCTAAGAATCCATCTCGGAGGCACTCTACAAACTCCCTTTCTCGGGGTCCAGTACCAACCTGCCTTGTACCAACCAACTTGGTTCATTGCACCTCAGGAAATGTACTAAAGAGCATCAAAGACTGTGACTTCACACCAAGGCAATCCCCTAACATCATAGAAACATAGAAATTAGGTGGAGTATGCCATTCGGCCCTTCGAGCCTGCACCGCCATTCAACATGATCATGGCTGATCAACTACAAGAGGATACTGCACTAGCTATTATTCTCATTATTAACACAAGTTCTTATGGCATAATGAAGGTACAAGGTAGGGTATCATTCTGGCTGGAGGTTAGTGACTAGTGGTGTTCTACAGGGATCAGTACAGGGACCTCTGTTGTTTGGGATATATATATATAAAACTTGGAAGAATATGTAGACGAGTTGGTTAGTATGTTCTGCTTGAGCAAAGTGCTGGTGGTCAGGCAGCATTTGTGGAGGGAATTAAATAACTAACATTAAGTTGGGAAGATAGACTCAAAATGCTAGAGTAACTCATTGTTGCAGGCAGCATCTCTGGATAGAAGGAATGGGTAACGTTTCGGTTTGAGACCCTTCTTCAGACTGAAACAGGGGAGAGGGAGATGTAGAAAAAAGGAAGCTTACAAAGTAAAAATGTAGAATAGATCATTGGTAGACAAAAGTGGTGGAGAAACTCAGCGGGTGAGGCAGCATCTATGGAGCGAAGGAAATAGGCAACGTTTTGGGCCAAAACCCTGATGACCGGCATGGATTAGGCTGCAGCACGGTGCATCCTGGAGGACAACCAGTGGATGCTGGAAGTAGGTACCAAGCACTTGGTAGAAACGGTGCAATATATTGGCCTTCAAATGGGGTGGTTGGAGAAAGCATCCTGCTTGCCTGTCAGATTTTCACTTCCTGTAACTACAGGCAAAACGTTCCCGATGTTGGGGGAGTTCAGAACCAGGGGTCACAGTTTAAGAATAAAGGGTAGTCCAGATAGGATTGAGATGAGGACAAACTTTCTTCACCCAGAGAGTTGTGAATCTGTGGAATTCTCTGCCACAGAAGGCAGTGGAGGCCAATTCACTGGGTGTTTTCAAGAGAGAGTTAAGGGCCTGTCCCACTTACGTGTCCTTGGCACGCAAATTACGCGGCCTCGTGGTCGCGTTGAGGCGCGACGGTCCCGCGAAGGTCACACGCGATGTTATGCGCATGTGCAGCCGTCTCGAGCGCGTGACATCATTTGAAGATGGACACAAAGCTGGAGTAACTCAGCGGGACCGGCTGCATCTCTGGAGAGAAGGAATGGGTGACGTTTCGTGTCGAGACTCTTCTTCAGTCTGAAAAGAAGGGTCTTCACCCGAAACGTCACCCATTGCTTCTCTACAGAGATGCTGCCGGTCCCGGTGAGTTTCTCCTGCATTTTGTGTCCATCTTCAATTCTCTTGGCCCCGCTCTGCGAGTAGAAGCGGGGGGGGATCCAGACCGCAACGGCCGTGAGCCCCAGGCCGAGCTTGGCGATCGTTTGCCTGCTTCTGCTGCTGTTGGAGGTGAGACGTAGCGTCGCGCCAAGGTCTTGGGCCTGTCCCACTTTAGCCGTCAGTTACGCGACAGGCGCGAAGATTTCGTTTGCTACAAAAATTTCGGAGCCCCGCGCGATGTCGCGCACAGCTACATACCCCTCCGTGCTTCTCAGTGGGACCGGCTCCGCGCGGCCACATGATGCCCGTGCACCTCAATTTGCATGCCAAGGACACGTAAGTGGGACAGGCCCTTTACATTTAGCTCTTGGGGTAGCGAAATTATGGGATATGGGGAAAAAACAGGAAAGAGGTATTGATTTTAGATGAACAGCCATGATCATCTTGAATTACAGTGCTGGCTCGAAGGGCCGAATGACCTATTCCTGCACCTATTTTCTATGTTTCTATGCTTGAGTATTTGGCAAGAAAACTCGACCACTTGATTTTGAAGCATTCATGCATGGTGGAGGTATAATATTGTCATAGAGTGATGCAGTGTGAAAACAGGCCCTTCGGTGCAACTTGCCCACACCCGCCAACATGTCCCAGCTACTTTACCTGCTTTTGGTCCATATCCCTCTAAACCTCTCCTATCCATGTATCAGTCTAACTGTTTCTTAAATGTTGGGATTGTCCCTGCCTCACCTACCTCCTCTGGCAGCTTGTTGCATACACCCACCACACTTTGTGTGGAAAAAGTTACCCCTTAAAAAGTTACCTCTTAAAAACACTTCAAACAAAAAATATTGAAATCATACTTCCACAATGCACTAAAACATGATTTTAATACATCAAATTTCATGAGGTCCCTACCGTGGGAGGGGGACACTTTAGTTTTAGCTTGAACCAGGACATCTGAAGATTCAAAGTTTAATATAGTAATTGTGCTGATCCTGACCCCAACCAACCACGTAATGAATATCATCCATTCCGAAGGTTCTATTTTTCTGATGTAATTTAAACTTCACTTGGATTTCAATCACTTCAATGAAAAGGTAATTGGGAATGGGGAGCATTGGAACACCTCGGTACATATTAACTGTAATATAATAATGTATGCATGTTGGTAAATGCAATCAAAACAAAGATCTTTTTATCATTGTTGTGTTATGAATACCGCAGAAAATATTATGTACTCAAGATCACATTTAATAGAATAATATTGCTTAAATATATAGTTATTGGACTTTGCATTTCGGAAAAGTCCCAGCTGAGAGGAAGAGAGCAAAATACTGAAAATATTGGGGGTGAAAATAACTTCAGGACAGTTTGTTAGGAAAATGAAGGAAATGGTAACAGAATACTTATACAGCTGAGTGAGTATAATTTTATGGATGAGAAATTGTGTTCAACCAATTGATGACTTATTTGACAAAGTAACTGGCATATTAGATAACAAGGAAGCCAATGGATATAGCAAATTGTATTATACAAAATTTGGTCTGTGAAGTGCCCCATAAAAGATTGCCGCATTAGTTAAGCACCTGTGGACTTGAACGTGATAGGTTTAAGTCCAGGGGGTCAGATATGGGTCTTTATGTGTGGGCCAGATATATTGTCAGTGCAGAGGGGCTAGGAGCAAGGCCAAGTGTGCATCCAGAGTCAAGGTCTGGAATAGTACGAGGTGTGCAGTCAAAGCTGGGACAATGGGAATGTTCGGCACTGGGAACCTAAGCAGGTAAGCAGCTATGATCAGGGTAAAATAGGGGGCCAGGTGTAAGGCTGGACTCAGGGACAGGAATGAGAGAAGGTATGCAACTGGAGTCAGGGCCAGGAGTAGTACCAAGTGTGCAGTGAGACCCAGGTTGGTCAACATGGGCCAAGTGCTTGATTATAATCTGATTTCCATACATGAATACACGAAGATCATTCATGTGCTGCACCTGTTGATCAAAGCCTGGATCTACTGTGGAATGTAATTTAGCCTAACCTTATTCATAGCTAATCAAATTTAAAGTATAAATATTGCATTCATGTGTAAGTTAAAAGACTCGCTACAGTATGCACCAGATTGCACAATTTTAAGCTGAAAAATGCAAAAGCTCCGTACCAAAGGGAGGGGGGGGGGGGGGATATGTCCCAGCTGCACTCGTCCCATCTGCCCACGATTGGTCCATATCCCTCCAAACCTGTCCTGTCCATGTACCTGAAGAAGGGTCTCGACCTGAAACGTCACCCATTCTTTCCCTCCAGAGATGCTGCCTGTCCCGCTGAGTTACTCCAGCTTTTTGTGTCTACCTGGATAGGCCTTTAAATAGGTGCATGGATATGGAGGCATATGGGTGACTGCAGGCAGAGCTGGCATCATGTTAAGCACGGACACTGTGTAGGTATGTTACAAAACTTACCTTGAGCAGCGCTGCAGTTCTGCTGCTCCCCGTGTACGTGACTTTGGCGCCTTTCAGAGGGGGGCGGGCTTAAAGTGCCGTTTTTCTGCAGACTGGGAAAATCGATCCATGTCGGGCGATTTCGTTGCGGAAGAAAAATCGCTCCGACATTTCATTCATGAAGGTATTTTTAAATTACGCTAGATTATTTATTAACTAGAGTAATTTAAAAATCACCTTCAAAAGCCGTGAGCGCCGACAACGGGAAGGATTTTGCGTAGGGGAGAAAAAAAGGTACACAGTTTATTTTTATATTAAAAGTTGGTTTTTAGGGAGGCTTTAATAATATTTTCATGTTGCGAAATGAGGTCCAAAAAAATGTATGAACCAACAGTATATTTCCTCCCGACTTCACCGCAAACCGCAACGTTCCAATCCACCGCATTCCACTAAAACCCACTCGCTAGTTGATTTAAATGGCCATTAATTTACAGGCATTAAACACTAAATTCCTTCCATTTGGCCTATAAATTCATGAAAATGAGATTTAAAAATTATGTTATATTGTGGATTGTGTGAATGTTATTTGGACACTTAGGCAATTTTTAAAAAGTCTTTTCTTAAGAAATGGATAGATGTTTAGATCTACTCATTGAATTTTGTAATTAGCTACAATTAGATAACTAACTAATTATATGCTTTAATTTCAGGTCATCCAAGTAAGATTGTTTCATATTTGTTTCAGAATGCTTCAATCTATAATAACTGAACATTTCATTGAGTTCTCTTAATTTTTAAGAAAGATATGGGCCTTTAACTGTTCTAGATCACAGCTTTTGAGTTAAGTCAATTGAAAGGCAATGGGGAACAAGATGCTAATTTCAGAGTATGAAAATGGTCATAACTTTCTTAATACTGAAGATATGAAAGTGAATTAGGTGTCAAATTAAACTTCTTTTTATGCTTTATCTGATGGGATGAATTGCAGACTTGATTTTTTAAATCTCAACATGTTGTAACATTGCTAGTAATATAATGAGGTCGGCAGATGTCTGAAGGCAGGCTGCGCCCAACCCGTATTGTGAGGCATCCCAGGTTATTGTGACAGGTCGCTTCAGGTCGAAGTATGTCAAAGTAGGAGCGCTGGCCAGCGATAGTTTTAAAATGTCAAATGCCTGTTGGTGCTGCTGGTACCAGGTCCATTCAGTGTCCTTGCAGGTGAGCTGTCTCAATGGTGAACTGAGTTCACTGAGGTTGGGTATGAACTTTCCCAGATAGTTCACCATACCCAGAAATTGTTGGAGGCTGTGTACGTCGCAGGCACGTGCCGTGAGTAATTACTCAGGGTAGGCACTCAGTCCGCTTTAAAAAAAATGTAAACCGCGCATGCGCAGATTGTTCTCCCCGTTAAATAAATAAATAAATAAAAACAGTGACATTTCAATTTGCCCAAGGCTTCCTAGTCTAATTGTGGGGATAGTTCCTTTCACAGCGTGTGGAGAGTCTGTGACAGGGGTAAAGTTGTGGGGAGGGCACGAGCGTTGAGAAGGAGGGTGTCGGGAATACTGCCAGCGCTGGAAAGGACACAGAGAACATTTACGAGGAAGGTGCCAGGACTAGAGGTTCTGAGTGATATATAGAGGTTGTAGGCTGGACATGTGAGGAACAATGGTAAAAATCGCAAGAAAGTACTTATCACAAAGTGCTGGAATCTTCACTCCCTCACCGCTGCCGCAGCTCTCCGGGTGCGAAGCCACGGACTGGGGATAGAAGCAGCTCGGGGAGCGGCCACCGGGACCCGACAGCAGAACTGGCCACCACTTCAGCGCCTTCTGCCGGCCCGCTCACCTTTGGCAGTGCTCTCCGTCTGAACACCTGTCACCTGCCGTTCGCCGACTTCACTCATATCAGCGACTTCCTGCAAATCCTTAAGTTCCCACAGGCGAGTAACCTCAATCGCGCTGTCAGAATTTAAGGACATGAGTGAGGCCAGCGAGCGGCAGGAGAGAGGTTTTTAGATGGAGAGCTGCCAGAGGTGGGCGGGTGGTCCTGGAGCTAAGGTGGCGGCTGGTTCCGCTGTCCGGCCCGGCGGCTGCTCGAGCTACTTCTCTCTCTCTCTCTCTCTCTTCCCCCCCCCCCCCCCCCCGGCCTCAGAGCAGTGTCATTTCATGCCCCCTTGCAAGGAACATCACAAGTGGATGCCCCCGACCCCTCATTCATAACATTTGTGCCCTCCCCGCAACGTTACCCCGGGCCAGACTCCCCAAACGCTGTGAAAGGAGCTCTCTCCCCACTCCGACTCCCACACCCCGGCAAATACGGTATTAAAAAAAATAAATCACAAAATGTACTTACCATATCATTGGGACACGACAAACCATGGTGGAAAACCCCGCCAAAAAACTTGCGCTGCGCATGCGCAGTAGACTGATGCGCATGCGCAGTATGATGCTGCGCATGCGCAGTGCTACAAAGGCAGGATTTCTGCTGCCTTCAGCCCCGATTAAAATTGATGGCTTCAGGCAGCGCTGACGGCACGGGGGCTGCACAGAGCTTCCCGTGTCACAAGCGCTGCGGGTGAAAGGCACAGGGAATTATGCCTACCTAAGAGATCAGTCTCTTACATAGGCATAATTCTCCCATGCCTTTACTATTTATATTTAATAATTCCCATTTCATAATTTTAGTCAGGGTAGGCAGTGCCTACCTTGCCTACCCTGACGGCACGTGCCTGGTACGTCGACAGGGGCAGGCATTTCGCGGAAGGCTGCAGTTTTCTTCGGGTCTGGCTTCAGACCATATGAAAGTGAATTAGGTGTCAAATTAAACTTCTTTTTATGCTTTATCTGATGGGATAAATTGCAGACTTGATTTTTAAAATCTCAAAATTTTGTAACATTGTTACACTGTGGGCCGATGGGGCTAGTGCAGCATGGCAGCAGCATGGCCATGTCAGCATGGCAACAACAGCATGCCATGCATTTGTTGCCATGCTGCTGTTGCCATGCAGCTGTTGCTATGCAGTTGCCAAGCTGCTGACGCCCTGCTGCTGTTGCCCTGGTGCTGTTGCCCTGCTGCTGTTGCCCTGCTGCTGTTGCCATGCAGCTGTTGCTATGCAGTTGCCATGCTGCTGTTGCCCTGCTGCTGTTGCCCTGCTGCTGTTGCCCTGCTGCTGTTGCCCTGCTGCTGTTGCCCTGCTGCTGTTGCCCTGCTGCTGTTGCCATGCAGCTGTTGCTATGCAGTTGCCATGCTGCTGTTGCCCTGCTGCTGTTGCCCTGCTGCTGTTGCCCTGCTGCTGTTGCCCTGCTGCTGTTGCCCTGGTGCTGTTGCCCTGCTGCTGTTCTCACCCTCACCAAGTGGCGTCGCCACGGTCCGTCTGCCCCGCGCATGCGCCTTGCTCCCCAGCCGCCGCACCAGCGGTTCCGGCCCGCGCATGCGCCGTCGGGCCAGGCCGCCCGCGCCTGCGCGCTGATCCCGGGAGCGCGCGGGGTTGAGAGCTGCGGGAGCGCGAGTAGGGGCGGGAGCGGCGGACTGCGGGAGCGCGCGGGTCTGAGAGCTGCGGGAGCGCGCGTCGGGTCGGGAGCGGCGGACTGCGGGAGCGCGCGGGGCTGACAGCTGCGGGAGCGCGCGGCAGTGGCAGTGGCAGTGGCAGTGGAGGCGGCGGCCGGACACCGGGCACCGGGAACTCACACCGTGCGAGCGGCGGCGGCGGCGACTCCCTCCCCCCGCTCTGTGCGACCGGACGCATCGTCAGGTGAGCGCGGATGACCGTTAGATTTAATTCCCAGCTGGACGTTTGTGGACTGCAGCTCTCCCGCCCTCCCCGCCATCCCTCCCTCTCCCCTCCATCCATCCCTCCCCTCCCCCGCCCTGCGCCCTCCACTCCATCCCTCCCCTCCCACCACCCTCCACTCCATCCCTTCCCCTCCATCCCTCCCGCCCTTCCCCGCCATCCTTCTCTCCGCCCAGCGCCCTCCCCTCCATCCCTCCCTCTGCCCTCCATCCGTCCATTCCCACCCTCCCCTCCACCCTTCTCTCCTCCATCTCTCCCTCCCCTCCCCTCCATCCCTCCCTCCCCTCCATCCTTCTCCCCTCCATCCCTCCCTCCCCTCCCCCTGCCCAGCGCCCTCCACTCCATCCCTTCCCCTCCGCCCTCCACTCGCCGACCAGCACCCTCCCCTCCATCCTTCCATCCCTCCCTTCGCCCAGCGCCCTGCACTCCATCCCTCCCCGTCCTCTTCCCCTCCTCATCCCATCCTCATCCCTCCATCCCTTCCCCCGCCCAATGCCCTCCACCCGATCCCTCCATCCCTCCTCATCCCTCCCTCCTCTTCTCCCCACCTGCCTAAAGTCCTCCACCCCAGCCATCTCCCTCCCCCACCCCACTCCCGCTACCTCATCCTTCCATCCCCATCTCATCCCTCCCTCCTCTGTCCATCCCATCCCCCTTTCCCTACTCCCTGGCCATTCCATCCCCTGTCCTGGTCATCTCTCACCCCACAGGTGCATGTATATAGATGATGCAATGTAACGGCTGCCGATTAACAGAGAGCTTCGGGGTCATTTGGGGGTTGGTATCGTCCTTAATGTCTGGATTGTCTAGCTACTGCCTGGCATGCTCAGTGTTTCTGGATCTCACCATCTCCATCACTGGAGAGAGACTATTGATCAACATCTACTACAAACCTACTGACTACCATAGCAATCTAGACTACACTTCTTCACACCCTGCTTCCTATAAAGGCCCTATCCCCTACTCCCCATTCCTCCGTCTATGCCACATCTGCGCCCAGGATGAGATTTTCTATACTAGAACATTGAAGATGGCCTAATTCTTTAGGAAACGGGATTCCCCACTTCCATTATAGATGAGGCTCTCACTAGGGCCTCGTCGACATCCCACAGTTCCGCTCTTCCTCCCCCTCCCCCATTCGCAACAAGGACATAGTCCTTGTCCTCACCTTCCACCCCATCAGCCGTCACAGACAGCATATGTGTAAGAAAGAGCTGCAGATGCTGGTTTAAATCGAAGGTAGACACAAAATGTTGGAGTAACTCAGCAGGACAGGCAGCATCTCTGGAGAGAAGGAATGGGTGACGTTTCAGGTTGTGACCCTTTTTCAGACATATACAGCATATAATCCTCCAACACTTTCGCCACCTCCAACGGGTTCCCACTACTGGCCACACCTTCCCATCTCCACCCTTTTCTGCTTTCCGCAGAGACCGTTCCCTCCGCAACTCCCTGGTCCCTCGTCCTTTCCCACACTTACCACCCCCCTCCCCAGGTACTTTCCCCTGCAACAGCGGGAGATGCAACACCTGTCCCTTTACCTCCCCCCTTGACTGTGTCCATTTAGAATGGAGATGAGGAAAAACCTTTTCACACAGAGAGTTGTGAGTCTGTGGAATTCTCTGCCTCAGAAGGTGGTGGAGGCTGGCTCTCTGGATGCTTTCAAGAGAGAGCTAGATAGGGCTCTTAAAGTCGAGGGATATGGGGAGAAGGCAGGAACGGGGTACTGATTGTGGATGATCAGCCATGTTCACATTGAATGGCAGTGCTGGCTCGAAGGGCCGAATGGCCTACTCCTGCACCTATTGTCTATTGATCCCAACAGTCTTTTCTGGTGAGGTAGAGGTTCACTTGCACCTCCTCCAACCTCATCTACTGTATCCCCTGTTCCAGGTGTCAACTTCTATATATCGGCGCGACCAAGCGCAGGCTCAGCGATCATTTCGCTGAACACTTCCGCTCAGTCTGCCTTAACCTACTTGTTCTCCTGGTTGCTCAGCACTTTAACTCCCCCTCCCATTCCCACACTCACCTTTCTGTCCTGGGCCTCCTCCATTGTCAGAATGAGACCCAGCGCAAATTGGAGGTGACTGGGCCTGGACTCGCTGGAGTTCAGAAGGATGAGGGGTCCTCATTGAAACTTACCGAATAGTGAAAGGCTTGGATAGGGTGAATGTGGAGAGGATGTTTCCACGAGTGGGAGAGTCTAGGACTAGAGGTCATAACCTCAAAATTAAAGGACTTTACTTTAGGAAGGAGATGAGGAGGAATTTCTTTCATCAGAGGGTGGTGAATTTGTGGAATTCTTTGCCACAGAAGGTTGTGGAGACCAAGTCAATTCACATTTTTAAGGCAGAGATAGATAAGAGTCTTGATTAGTACAGGTGACAGGGGTTATGGGGAGAAGGCAGGAGAATGGGGTTAGGAGGGAGAGATAGATCAGCCATGATTGAATGGTGGAGTAGGCTTGATGGCCCGAATGGTCTAATTCTATGATCTTATATATAATCTTTCGCTGACGGCTAAGCACACAACAAAAGCGTTTTAACAATAAACTAAACTAAACATTTGTCCCTGTTTGATCCACATACCTTTAACTCTTTCCTATCCATGTACCTTTCCAAATGTATTTTAAATGCTCTTATTGTACCTGCCTCAACTACCTCCCTTTACACCTCGTTCTATATACCTACCACCCACTGAGTAAAAAAGTTGTCCTTGGGTTCCTGTCAAATCTTTCCCCTCTCACTTTAAATCTATGCCATCTAGTTCTTGATTCCCCTTCGCTGAGAATAAAGACGCTTTCACCTAATCTATTCCACTCATGATTTTATACACGCTTAAGTAGGGGCTAACAGAACTTCTCAGGGAAATTAAATTGATCAGAATCCCCTCGCCTGAAGATTGGGAGCATTGTAGAGTACAGCAAAGGAGGTTCAATAAATTAATTAAGGAAAGAAAGATTGTATATTAGTGTTGAGAGTTAAAAGGAAGAGGAGAGCAAGACCAAATCTGGGCCTCTAATAGACAGGAGAATGGTAGAATAATTAAATGATTAGTTTGAATGTCTTCACGGAGGAATGTATTCAGATAGTTTAGAAAATAACCCTGAAAGAATCAAGGTTCAATCAAGTATACAGGGAATAAGGAACATCATACAAAATTGAAGGTAATAGACGGGACAACAGTGTTTAGTTTAGTTTAGAGCTACAGCGCGGAAACAGGCCCTTCGGCCCACCGGGTCCACGCCGACCACACTATCTTACACCCACTAGGGACAATTTTTAATTTACCAAGCCAATTAACCTACAAACCTGTACATCTTCGATTAGTACAGGTGTCAGGGGTTATGGGGAGGAAACCGAAGATCTCGGAGAAAACCCACGCCGATCACAGGGAGAAAGTATAAACTCCGTACAGACAGCACCCGTAGTCAGGATCGAACACAGGTCTCCGGTGCTGCATTCGCTGTAAAGGGCCTGTCCCACCAGCATGCAACTCTATGCGATTAGCGCGACCTAACGTGGTCGCTTGAGCCGTCCGGCGTCGCGGGGCCGGTCCCACTTCGATCGCCGGAACCGTGCGGAATTGTGCGGAGTTCGTCCCGAGTTCGTCCTGACACCGCGCGGGGCTCCAAAAAACCGACTATGTCCAAAAATTCCGCGCGGCAACGGCTTGTCGGCTCGCAGTCGCCTCGACATTTACACACCGCCCCGACATCGTGCCGTCGTGAAACTATTTGTAAGTGCCTCCATGACCCTCTATGTGTGTGGCTCCATGGCCCTGTGTGTGTGTGTGCCTCGGTGCCCCTCTCTGTGTGCCCCTCTCTGTCCTGGCGAACTTACCTTAGACTTCGCTCCAAGTTCGCCTCACTTTGCGCCGCGTTGCGCCACTCACCCGACCTCCGCGCGGCCCTCGCTGCCGGTTTGGTTGCGCTTGCCGCATGCAGGCGCATGCTGGTGGGAACGGCCCTGGACAGGGGATCACCCGACCTCCGCGCGGCCCCCGCTTCTAGTTCGATCGCGTTCATCGCATAGAGTTGCATGCTGGTGGGACAGGCCCTTTAGGCAGCAACTTCACCACTGCGCCACCGTGACTGTCATGTCATATCACATAACATGTCATATCATATAACACAGAAACAAGATGTTCAGCCTTGCGTGTTAGTGCCAACTATTATGAAGGTAAAAACAAGGTGCTGGAGGGACTGCATGTCAGGCAGCATCGGTGGAGGGAAATGGACAGATGACATTTAGGATCAAGACCCTTCTGTAGATTGATGGAGTAAGGGAGTGATAGCTGGAAAAAAAGAGGTGGGGTGAGGCAAAGCCTGATAAGAGGAAATAAGGAAAGACGAAGAGGAATTAAATGTAAAGCCACTTCCAGTTTGCAGAGTGGCCTCACTTTGTCAATGGAAGAAGTCAAGAACAGGAAGGTCATTGTGGAAAGGGGAATTAAAATGAAAAGCAACCATGAGATCCACGGGCCTTGAAGGACTGAGTGCAAATCTTCAGCGAAGCGGTCGCCAAGTCTACACTTGATCTCACCGATATAAAGGAGGTCACATCAACAGCAACAAATGCAGTAGATGAGACTTGGAGAGATACACATGAATCTCTGTCTTACCTGGAAGGTCTACTGAGGTCCCTGGATAGATGTGAGGGAGGAGATGTTGGGACAGGTGTTACATCTACAGTTGCTGGCGAAAGTATCTGGGGAGAGACTCCCCCTCCCATTCCTATACTAACCTTTCTGTCCTTGGTCTCCTCCACAACCAGAGGGAGGCCACACTTAAATGGGAGAACACCACTTCGTATTCTGCTTCCGTAGCTTACAACCTAATGGTGTGAGCATTGAATTTTCCAGTTTAAAGTAATATTCTACGCAAGTCCCCTTGGGGATGATCAGCCATGATCACATTGAATGGCGGTGCTGGCTCGAAGGTTCAAATGGCCTACTCCTGCCCCTATTGTCTATTGTCTCTCTTAGTCCCTGCCTCCCCCATCCGACATTTATCTAATCACTCTAGTCACTCTGCTCTTTTCCCCCTCTTGCGTCCCATACCAGAGTCCCATATTTCCCTTTTATTTTCCATTATTTCCCCTTCCCCCTGTCCCCTTCCACACATATTCCTGCCTCAGGATTTATAGACAATAGACAATAGGTGCAGGAGTAGGCCATTCGGCCCTTCGAGCCAGCACCACCATTCAATGTGATCATGACTGATCATCCCCAATCAGTACCCCCTTCCTGCCTTATTCCCATATCCCCTGACTGCTATTTTTAAGAGTCCTATCTAGCTCTCTCTTGAAAGCATCCAGAGAATTGGCCTCCACTGCCTTCTGAGGCAGGGAATTCCACAGACTCACCACACTCTGAGAAAAGGTGTTTCCTAGTCTCCGTTCTAAATGGCTTACTCCTTATTCTTAAATTGTGGCCCCTGGTTCTGAATTTACATTTCACTCGTCCTCTGCTCTCCTTATTAAATACCTTTTTATCTCCTTTTCATCAGCAGCCTTTATCACTTTCTCTTCCCAACTGTCAATGAGCCTGTATCCAACTATCACTTGCCAGGTTTTGCCCCACCCCACCTCTCTTTTCCAGCATTTCCCCCATCTCCATCAGTCTGAAGAAGGGCCATGACCTGAAACATTGTCTGTAACTATCTGCTTCCAGCATCTTTTTAGGCATTTTTTTCCCTCAGATTCCCTTTACCTACCTTACCCTCGCCTTAAACCTCTGCTGTCTGGTTTTGGGCGTCTCCATAATGGGGAAAACCTCCCTACTATCTACCTTATCTATAGAAACATAGAAACATAGAAACATAGAAATTAGGTGCAGGAGTAGGCCATTCGGCTCTTCGAGCCTGCACCGCCATTCAATATGATCATGGCTGATCATCCAACTCAGTATCCCGTACCTGCCTTCTCTCCATACCCTCTGATCCCCTTAGCCACAAGGGCCACATCTAACTCCCTCTTAAATATAGCCAATGAACTGGCCTCAACTACCCTCTGTGGCAGAGTGTTCCAGAGACCCACCACTCTCTGTGTGAAAAAATTCCTTCTCATCTCGGTCCTAAAGGATTTCCCCCTTATCCTTAAGCTGTGACCCCTTGTCCTGGACCTCCCCAACATCGGGAACAATCTTCCTGCATCTAGCCTGTCCAACCCCTTAAGAATTTTGTAAGTTTCTATAAGATCCCCTCTCTATCTCCTAAATTCTAGAGAGTATAAACCGAGTCTATGCAGTCTTTCTTCATAAGACAGTCCTGACATCCCAGGACTGGTGCCCTTTGCCCTTTATGCCCTTTGTAATTCTGTATTCCTATATCTGGTCCTGCCTCTTCTCCTAGGAAAACCAATACAGTCTCCTTGTAACTGTGAAGTTCCAACCCAGGCAACATCTTGGTAGATCTCTGCATGCTGTCCAATGCAATCACTTCTCTCCTATAATGTGGCTACTAGAGTTGCACATAATATTCCAAAGTTCTATGAAGCTGCACCATGACCTCCCTGTTGTAATATTCTGTTACCCAGATAATGAAAGAAAGATAGACACAAAATGCTGGAGTAACCCAGTGGGCGAGGCAGCATTTCTGGAGAAAAAAAATAGGTGACATTTTGGGTTAGAATCTTCTTCAGACAAGTGCAAGTGTAAGGCATGTGTCCTTTATCACCTTATCAACCTATGCTGCCACCTTTGCGGATCCAGTCTGAAGAAGGGTCCTAATGTGAAATGTAATTTGTCCATTTAGTTTAGTTTAGAGATACAATGTGGAAAAAGGGCCTTCAGCCCACCAAATCCATGCTGACCATTGGTTCACTGTTCACATTACTGTTTTATCTGAGTTGCGTTTAGTTTATTGTCATGTGTACCGAGGTACAGTGAAAAACATTTGTGGCATGTTAACCAGTTAGCGGAAAGACAATACATAATTACAATTGAGCCATTCACACTGTACAGATACATGGTAAAGGGAATAATGTGAATAACGTTTAGTAAGTCCAATAAAGTCAGATCAAAGGTACACAAAAGGCTGGAGAAACTCAGCGGGTGCAGCAGCATCTAAGGAGCAAAGGAGATAGGCGACGTTTCGGGTCGAGACCCTTCTTCAAGTCAGATCAAAGATTGTCTGAGGGTCTCCAATGAGGTACATAGTAGCTCAGGACTGCTCTCTCGTGTTGGTAAGATGTTTCAGTTGCCTGAGATCAGCTGGGAAGAAACTGTCCCTGAATCTTGAGGTGTGCGTTTTCACACTTCTATACCTTTTGCCTGATGGGAGAGGGGAGAAGAGGGTGTGACTTGTCTTTGATTATGTTGGTGGCCTTGCTGAGGCAGCATGAAGTGTAAATTGATAAGGTTTGTGTGATGGTCTGGGCTGCGTTCTACTTTTGCATTGACTCCCTACATACAAGGGGCAATTTACAGAGGCCAGTTAACCTACCAACCCTCACAGAGGCTGCCTGACCTGCTGAGTTACTCCAGTGCCTTGTTTTTCACTCAAAGATTCCAGTCTCTTGTCTCCAGTATTAGGAAATGTTATAAGGAAGGATAAAATAAAAGACTCCTCAAAAGATAATGGGACTGAACTGAATCTATGTACATTTATAACAGAAAAATGTTGTCTAATCTGGAATTCTCGTAGCAGAACAAAAACCGTGAATTTTTGGAAGGCTTTTGATAATCTTCCACATGGATGGTCAACATGGGTACAGCACATAATTAAGAAAGCAAACCAACACCTCTACTTCCTTAGAAGGCATAGGTAGTTCAGCATGTCCCCAATAACTCACACCAACTTTTACAGATGTACAGTGGAAAGCATTTTATCGGGATGCATCACAGCATTGTAATTATAATTGATTTGTAATTGGAATTGATTTTATTAGCCAAGTATAAAAGCAAAACAAGTATGGAAATTATACGAGGAATTTGATTTGCCATACAGTCATACCAAAAAAGCAACAAAAACACGCAACCATATAAAAATTTAACATAAACATCCAACACAGCGGCTCCTCCACATTCCTTACTGTGATGGAAGGCAATAAAGTTTTATCTTCTTTCCTCCTTTTCCTCCTGCGTTCGGGGGAGTCGAACCATCTGCAGTCGGGGCGATTGAAACTCCCGCAGCCGGCGATTGAAGCTCCCACATCGGGGCGATTGAAGCTCCCGTGATCGGGGCGGTCAAAGCTCCTGCGGCTTAGAACTCCCGAGGCCGGTCCCTAACCAGGGATCCGCGAGCTCTACGATGTTAAAGTCTGCTGGCTCCCGCGGGTTGGACCTTCCGAGGTCGATCCCTGGCAAAGGGACCGCCAGCTCCGAGATGTTAAATCCGCAGGCTCCCGTGGTTGGGGCTCCTAAAGTTGATCCCCAGCAAGAGGTCGCCAGCACCACGATGTTAGGCCGCGGTGCAGACAGAGATATGATAAGGAAAAAGTTGCATCTCCGTCGAGGAATAAGATTTAAAAAGTTCCCCTCCCCCCCCCCCCCCCTCCACCCGCCACAAAACTAAACAAAACATACAAAACTAAAGATACACTAAAACAACATTTAACTACAGACTGAAAAGCAACAAAGAGAGAAAGGGATGAGACAGACTGTTGGCGAGGCAGCCATTTGGGAACAGCTCCACCCAAGACCGCAAGAAATTGCAGAGAGGAAACGTAGCCCAGACCATTGCACCATCCAACCTCCCTTTCATTGACCACATCTACACTTCATTCTGCCTAGGCAAGGCCACCAATATAATCAAGGACCAATCTCACTCTGGTCACTCCTTTTCTCCTCTCCCATCAGACAAGAGGTACAGTAGTTTGAAAACGCATACCTCCAGATTCAGGCCACTGAACCATTTTCTTTGGACCAATTGCCCCTGCTGACCAAGATGCCCCATCTACTCTAGTCCCACCTACTCATGTTTGGCCTATATCCCCCCAAACTTTCCTATCCACGTATCTTTACAAATATATTTTAAACCTTGTTCTAGTACCTGCCTATCACCTCTGACAGCTCATTTCATATACCCATCACCCTCTGTATGAAAAAGTTTCCCCTCAGGTTCCTATTAAATCTTTCCCCTCTCACCTTAATAATAATAATAATAATAATAATAATAATAATAATATATTTTATTGTCATTGCACATAGGTGCAACGAGATTTGGTTTGCAGCTTCCATCCGATGTCATAACTTAAATAACTAATAAAATTTAGATTTAGATACCCCGAGAACATGGTTTGTAAAAAGAACATTAAAACAGTTAAACAGTCAAAACAGACTAAAGTGCAGATGTGCCTGTGCGACGTGACCATCCGAGGGAAACAGTCCATGGGGGTGGGGGGCACTCAGCAGGGCCGGTTCAGAGCCACTATAGCTCTGGGAATGAAGCTGTTCCTGTGTCTGGAGGTGCGGGCACAGAATGCCTTGTAATGTCTGCTGGAAGGAAGTAGTTCGAACAGTCCATTACAAGGTGTGAGGAGTCTTTGTGGATGCTGACGGCCTTCCTAAGGCACCGTGTGTGGTAGATGCCCTCCAAGGCTGGTAGCGGTGTCCCAATAATCTTCTGCTTGGACGATGCGCTGAAGAGCTCTCCTCTCCGCCGCCGTCAGTCTCCCTAATGGTGGAAAGTGGTTTCCGTTTTAAAAATTGGTAATATTTTAGTCGAAGCCGGTTGCGATGCTAGTTGAAGGTAGTTACCGGAGCACAAAAACCTCCAGGTTTTTGGGTGGGGCGCAAAGTCTCCAGAAGTTTCCGTTCAGGTTTCCTAAGTGGGACAGGAGCATTACTGTGTTTTCTGGGGGTACTGGGATTTCTGGGGGTTCTAGGGTTTCCCGGGGTTCTGAGGTTTTTAAATACCTTATTTTCACAGCCGCGTTCGGTATTGGGCTGCTCCGAATTGACTCAGACTGGGGAGCGCAAAACCGCTGCGTCTGAACGCACCGCCATCTTTCAAAACCATGTCCCCTAGTTCTTGATGCACCTACTCTGGGAAAAGACTTTGTGCATTCATCCTATCTATTTCCCTCATGATTTTATATACCTCTACAAGATCACCCTTCAGCCTCCTGCGCTCCAAGGAATAATGTTTTATGTTGTCCAACCTCTCCCTTTGGCCCAGGCTCTCGACTGTGGTAACTTTATTGTAAATCTGCTCTGCATTCTTTCCAGTTTAACAACATTATTCATGCATACTTGCTATAGAGGGATTGCAGTGAATATTCAGATTCGGGATTTCTTTTCTACTTCAATGAAGTGAAAGTAAATCTTATCATAACTTACAAGATTCTTCCATGGCTTGGCAGGCAGGATTCAGGAAAGATATTTCCAACTGAGTAGTCTAGGACCAGTTTGAGAAAGGGCGATTTAATGCTGACATGGTAGAAATTTGTTACCACAGAGTAGGGTGAACCTTTGGAATTCTCTGCCTTGAAAGCATGTGCAGGCTTTGACATAAGATTACTGTAAATGAATCCACAATCTTTAATATTATTGTATCTGCTTCCATCAGCATTTCACTTCTCTCTCCTTAATGCAATCAGTCATCTCTCCTTGATTTTCTGGACTTTGAGAAATGAATTGTCAACCTGTCTTGTTTCGTTTGACCCACCGCATCCACGATGACCATCGATCACCCATTCACACTAGTTTTATGTTATCCCACTTTTGCACCCACTCGGGGTCATTGCACTTTTGCACTGAATCGGGGCCATTTAAAGTCAAATTAACCTACAGACCTGTGTGTCTTTGAGTCGAGGTTGAACCCATGTCTCTGGTGCAGTGAAGCAGCAGCACTACCAGCTGCGCCATTGTGTTGCAATACAGCCTTATTATGTAACCTAAATCTCGTGTCCCTACTAGTTTCATGGTAAAAATCCTCTACATCCTCTTCAAAGATAAAGTGTGCACACTTAGGCACAATATTTCATTGGAGCCTTGGATTAATTAAGAAGTGTCATATATTAGCAAACAGTTTTCAAGAATAATAGAACTTACATTAAGACATGGTATGAGAAATGCAAACAATCACTTATTTAGCAAATGCATAAAAAGAATAAACATACTAGGTCTACGATATTTATGCTATCAATAAAGCCAATTGAATTCAAATACGTAATTCCATGTATGCTGATTTAAGCACAACAAAATGCTATCATATCTACAAGCTAAATTATGGTGAAGATTCTGAAATGGAAAAATCCATTTAATTCGTCCCAGTTGGAATATCTCTCTCTCTAACCATGATAATAATTGGAAAAACTTATTGGCCAGTGGTAGCTGTAAAAACCTTTATCTGCAATACACTTTCCACAAATCATATTTACTCAACGATAGTTACCTTTTGAGGCTTTTAAGCAATTTAGCTGGTAACTAATTAACAACTCCAGGTGAAAGACAGGGTTTGTAGGGACAATAATTCTACATTATTGGCTTATTTTCCCATGTCACCTCAACACTGCCGGTTGTCTTTACAGAATTATGTAAAGTTGAAAGGAAAAGTGTCACAGTAATAGCTGCTGCTCATTGGCTCCCGGTATCCATTATGAGAAATGGTATGATGATGAGGCATGTCAAGAAGCATCCAGTTTTAACAGTTTCTCTTGGGATTCAAAACAATGTTCACACACAAATTACTACATCTGTCCATACAAAAATAATATCATTTTCGAAATGTCATACCTTATTACAGATGCAAAGCCTTATTAAGAAATGAAAGAATCACTCATTCTGAATTCTACTGTGAAGCAAGAAACAGTCGGTAAATAATGTTGGACCTAAGTTGAAATTTCAATCACCAGCTCATCCTATTTTCATCTTGCAATTTTGTTCCAAAATCAGTTCAAACAAAAACTACAGGTTGCATCTATGGTCTCAACAATCTCTCTACAGATCATAGTTTAAGCCAATGATCTTTCTTCAGAATTGGAAAAGTGAGGAGTTAAGTATTTTTAAATTGCTGAGTTTTGTGGGGTCAGGGGGAGTGTAGTAATAATGTGCAGGGATATTTTAAAAAAAACTGATGTTTGCTTAATCTGCACGAATAATCCTGAGATTTTAATCACCTTTGAAATTAACTGATCTTCCTAATCTTCTTCTGACTTTTTCAGTTACAAGGAAGTTTCCGAATTTCAGAAAACAATTTCACAAATCCATTTGTTTCATATCAAAATGTGCCCTCTGTTTATTGCATTCACACCCATTGTTTTTACAGTTTGATCTTTCCCATCCTCATCAACATTCCTTTTTATTCTTGCGTGTTCTTTGCTTTGTTAGATTTGGCATTTTCCAGTTCTGATCTGAAGTTATTGAACTGAAATGTTTCTTTCCCTGTACACTGTATCTAAATTGCTAAATATTATATCATTAGCATATCATTAAATAGTCAGCAAATTAAATAAATTGCTGAACTTTACAACTACATTATTGTGATGGAAGTGTATTAATCTGTTACATGTTTGGACTTGGGGATGCATAGAAAACTTACAGATGCTAGAAGTTGATTTCTGCCATCTGAGAAGTAAGAATTAAAAGCAAATTAATTGGATACAGTTCTGCATGGTAAGCTGCACTGGAAGGTTAAATCCCATGGGATCCAGGGAGAGACAGTCGACTAGATAGAGAATTGGTTTCATGGAAGGAAGCAGAAGCATGGGAAGGTTGTTTTTCAGCCTGGAAGCCTGTGGCTATTGGTGTGCCTCAGGGATCAGTGCTGGGCCCATTGCTGTTTGTGGTTTACATCAACGATTTGGATGGGAATGTACAAAGAATGATTTGCAAGTTTGCAGAAGACACTAAAGTGGGGAATGGTTAATAGAGTTAATGCAGATAAATGCGAGGTGTTGCATTTTGTTAAACTTGGACAGGACCAGTCAATGGCAGGGGTCTGGGGAGTGTTCTGGAGCAGAGGGATCTAGGAGTGCTGGTGGATAGTCAGGGTTCTTGCTTAACTTTTTTTCCCTGTGGCCAGTCGGGCAACCTTGGCAGCTTTTTAGGTAGCCAAGTGACAGTTTAGGTGGTCATTTAAGATGGCTTGCATGATGCATGCGATAATGTGCTCGGACGAAGTGCATAGTTACCAGTCGGAATTATACTCAATGAAGCATTCACATATTATTTCTGCTTCAGATAAAGTCACAAACTAAACATATTCTCCAATCAAGACATGAAATATACCACAATGACATGCAGCAAAATTATAAGACAGTATCTCAACTCTTTTTACACGTTGCAATTAATGCAATTTCTATTAATTCTTTCCACTTCCAAACAAAAATGTGGTTGAATTATTCAGCGTATGATCAACCTGTGTCAATAAATCCTGGACCATGGTAACATATATGCGTGCGTATAGTTGTGAATATTGCTCATTAAATAACTACAGTACTGATACTCCATATTAAGAGTATTGATTTGCCGTTAAAATGAATTCTGTAATAACGTGTCAACGGCAGCAGTGACAATCGAACACTGTGGTTTTAATGTTTCACGTGTTCACAATTTAATTAATCCATCTTTATGGATTAAAACAAATAATAGCATTGGGAATGAAAACACATTTGATTGCATTCCGTTATCAAACATAGTCAATGTTCGCTCTGAAGACATTTCCAACACAATAGGGTCAGGGAGGGGGTGTGTGTGAATAGGTGCGGGGTGGATAGATGGCGGGGGTGGGGGGGTTAGAAGGCAGTCAGTGCAGAATGGATGGATTGAGGCAGGTGAATTAGTACGTGTTGGTTGGAGTAGGTACAATTGTGAGGGGAGAGCATGGGGGATGTCAGTGGTGTTGAATGGGGGGGTTCAGTACGGGATGGGGGTAGACAAAAGTGTTGGAGAAACTCAGCGGGTGAGGCAGCATCTATGGAGCGAAGGAAATAGGCAACATTTCGGGTCGAGACCCTTCTTCAGACTGTTCCCCCCATTCTTCTTGAATGGGAGGATCAGTACAGGATGGATGGGGGGGGGGGGAGATCAGCGCAGGATGAATGGGGGGGGTGTCAGTACAGTGTGGAACGGAGGGTCTGTGCAGGATGAATGGGTGATCACTACAGGATGAATGAGGGGAAGGGGGGGAAGGTGCAGGGTAAGTGGAGGGTGGGTCAGTACGGGATGAATGCGTGGATTAGTACCGGATGGATGGAGGAGAAGTGCAGGATGGATGGGAAAGGGGTAAGTACAGGGTGAATTGGGAACAAGGGTAGGATGGGGGGGGGCAGCAGAATCAATGCGAGGTGGATAGGGTGATCAGCGCAGGATGAATAGATGGGGGGGTAGATGGGGAGGGGAGCACAGGGGATGTTAGTGAGGACTGAATAGAGGCGGGAATGGGGATCAGTGTGGGATGGAGAGGAGGGGTCCCAGGATAAGGGGGTGGAGGGGGCATACAAGAGAGAGAGAGAGGGGGGGAGGTGGGGAGGAAGGAAGGTCAGCGCTCCTCGGACAACATCGCCCCGCTGCCTTGGCCGTTGGGAAATCCTCGCGACCGCCTCCCTCCTCCGCCAGCCAACAGCAAGGTGCGGGGCTGAGCGGTGCAGCTCAGAGATCCTATAGCTATAAGATCTTTGGTGCAGCTGCTTCAGACGAGTCGGAGCGAATGACGGGCTTTGCACAGCGTCTCCATCTCCTCCTCCTCCCCCACTGCCTGATAACGGCCTCTGCTTGTAAACACGCTAACCGCGCTTTCAAAACAAACCCTCCCGCACGCCGAGGCCGGCAGGAGGGAGGGAGGAAGGGAGGGAGAGGCTTCAGCGTGCGGGAGGGTTTGTTTTGAAAGCGCGGTTAGTGGGTTTACAAGCAGAGGCCGTTATCAGGCAGTGGCTGTTATCCTCACCCCGCATCTAGTATCTTTGCCCCGCACAGCCGTCACCGACATGAAACGTCGCGTTCCTTTTCTCCAGAGATGCTGCCTGACCCGCGAAGTTACTCCAGTTTTTTGTGTCTATCTTGAGTAAAAACCAGTAAATGGTTGCCAAGCCGGGCAAAATGAGTCGGTGTTTGGGTTGCCCGACGGCGCTTTGAGTGGTCATTGGCACCCGGGCAACCGCTAATTTCGAGCCCTGATAGTTTCATGAATGTGACGTCACAGTTAGATAGGGTGGTCAAGAATACCTTTGGTACATTGACCTTCATCGGTCAGGGTACTAAGTGTAGAAGTTTGGATGTTATGTTATTGTTGTACAAGAAGCTGGTGAGGCTGCATTTGGAGTATTGCGTTCAGTTCATTTCTTAGACCACAGGAGGCTAAGAGGTGTATAAGATCATGAGGGGGATAGATAAGGTGAATGCACCGTGTCTTATCCAGGGTAGGAGAACCGAGAACCAGAGGACATAGGTTTGAATTAATTCTTCGTGGAAACCCATCCATACAAACTTTGCTCCCAATTATCACCACCAAAAAACTATTTTCTTACTGGCTCTTCTCACTAGATATGTCACCTACATTAGTTCTTGGAAGACTTAAATGGGGGTCTGCTGAGTTCTACCAGCACTTTGTGCTTTGCACTAGATTCCAGCATCTGCGGGTTCCTTGGGTGTCCACTCAGCTGTGATGAACACACTCTCTCCCTTAGACAGCACCATCAGAGTTGGTGTCACTGGGCCAACCTTGGCCTCTATCCTTGCACAGACATTTACACTATTCTCTCCAGTCTTTCTTCTCTGTAACTCAAAGCAAACTTGTTTTTGAGTTTTGATGAAAGGTTAGCAATCTGAAACGTTAACACTGTTTGTTTTGCTACACCTGCCGGATTTTCTCTAATTTCTGTTTTTATTCAAGATTTTCAGCAATGGGAATTTTTGTTTGTCTAGAATATTAACTTGCCATATGTTAATATTTATAAAAATAAATTTGCCTATGCAATTCAATATTTTCAAGTGATAAATGTTACTTTAGGTCTACTGTTGTCACATGTTCCAAGGTATAGTGAAAGTTTGTTTTGCTTACTATGCAATCAAATCAGATAATACTATACATAAATACAGTACTCAAGCACAATAGACAGAGCAAGGGGAAAGATACAGAGTGCAGAATATAGTTCTCAGGTTTGTTATGCGTCAGTTTCAGAGACAAAGTCCAATGTCCGCAATGAGGTAGTGGTGAATTGGACAATACCCTAGCTTATGGAAGGACTGTTCAAAAGCCTGATAACAGAGGGGAAGAAGCTGTTCCTGAGCCCATTGGTCCTGTAAAAAGAGCTGTAATGAGATTAAATGAGGTTAAAGTGAAATTATTTATTTCCTCATGTTATGTCTGGTGTCGCTAAAATTATATTCTGCAATTAACTCAGCATTGGTTTTAACTATCTTTTGAAGGCTGTAGTAATATTTAACTATTATTGAGGTATAATAAAACAATTTATTTCCTATCTGATAGACTTTCAGGTTGACTTAAGGTAAGCTTCTGTAAGTGAAATTATTTTCCAGAGATTATATAAGGGTAGGGAATTCTGGGGCTACTACTGGGTAAAAAGGGATGGTTTTTGAACATGGATAGGCAACTTTTTGGGTTGGGACCCTTATTCAGTCTAATTGTAGTTGGGGGGGGAAGGTTGGGACAGTCTTGCTAGTGATATGGGGAGAGGGTTTGTGATTGGCAGATGGTTGGGCAAAGGCCAGAGTTGAAAAAACAATGAATGAGAGATTAAGAGAAAATGATAGAAGAGGTGTGAAATGTAAATCGAGGTGGAGGAATATAGGTGGAAGGAGTGGGGAGGAAGGAGAAAAGAGAAATGGGTGTGCATCCAGGTGGGGCAGAGGGAAGAGAAGGATAAAACCTCTGTCTCACATGAACCTCTGTCTCACGTGCATCTCCTCCAACCTCATCTACTGCATTGGGGGCGAGACCAAGCACAGTCTAGTTGACTGTTTTCGTCGAATACGTGCTCAATCTGCCGAGGCTTGTTGAAATTCCCAGTTGCTAACAATTTTCACTTCCTTTCCCCTCCCTCGCCAGACATTGTCCTGTCCCCACCTCTACCAGGTTTCTCCCCATTACTACAATCAGTAGGGACAGAGTACTGAAGTTGGGTAATCAGTAGGGCAGCATGGTGACGCAGCGGTAGAGTTGCTGCCTTACAGCACTTGCAGCACCGGAGACCCGGGTTAGATCCGTACTGTCTGTACGGAGTTTATACCTTCTCCCCGTGACCGCATGGGTTTTCTATGATATCTTTGGTTTCCTCCCACACTCCATAGACATACAGATATGTAGGTAAATTGGCTTGATAGAAGTGTAAATTGTCCCTAATGCGTGTAATATAGTGTTAATGTGCAGGGATCGCTGGTCGGTGCGGACTCAGTGGACCGAAGGGCCTGCTTCTGCACTGTATCTCTAAACGAAACTAAACTGAAGAAAGGTCCTGACTCTAAACGTTACTTATCCATATTCTCCAGAGATGCTGTCTGACCGCTGAGTTACTCTAGCACTTTGTATCTTTATTGTTTGGTAAACCAGCACTTGCAGTTTCTTGTATCTATGTAATTTTCAGATGATATTGCAGGGGAGTTTGTAAATGAAACATAGAAACACGAGTGTGAAGGATTAGGCAATTGGGCCTTTGGGCCTGCTCTACTGTTTATTAAGATCAATTCAGTACTCCGTCCCTGACTTTCCCCATTCCTGTTAATGTTTTTAGTATCATGAAATTATATGGATAGAATATACATTACTAGACTAAGTGGGACCCGTTGGGTCCCATATTCACATGGGAGGGCTGGTCCCCCGACGCAATATTCCACCTCTCCGCCAATTCCAATATTGGTGGCCAGTGGGGGGGGGGGGGGATTCTGGAGCACTCGTATGGGTTTTTGGAGTGGCAGCTCAGTCCCTCAAGCCTGATGTGCTGGCAGCTCACTCACGGCTTGTGGGCTGGCAGTTGACCCATGGCTATTCCTTGAAATTCCATTTCAAGCAGGGTGCAAGGCCACCAAATTCAAATCCATTTTCCTACCATTTCAAGCAGGGTGCAGGACCACCAAATTCAAGTGCAGTTTCTTACCACTTCGAGCAGGGTGCAAGGCCACCACATTCAAATGCAGTTTCATACCACTTCAAGCAGGGTGCAAGGCCACCACATTCAAATGCAGTTTCATACCATTTCATGCAGGGTGCAAGGCCACCACATTCCAATGCAGTTTCATACCATTTCAAGTAGGGTGAAACCACCATAAATCCACACAAAACACCAAACTCACAGTTCAATAGACATTCAGTGTGTTCAGTTGATTCACAGCTCAGACAGAGTCGTGACCTCTCCCTCCCCCATCATGCAGAGACTGAGCCACACCCACACTTCCTGGGTTTATAACCCCTCCCCCTTCCAACGGAAAAGGTGTGGCCTTCATGGCGTGGTTGACAGGAGAGAGATTCTCAACATTTTTTAAACACTAATAACACTTTTTTTTTTCATTGATGGGAAGAATCCTCTGCATCTGCTGAGTGGAGGGGGACTGAGTAAGATGGCCAAAAATCACAGCTGTAAGTGGTAGCGTTTTATCTAAAATCAATATACAGTGCAAACAGAAAGTTACCCAAAGCACCCAAACCACCATTTGCAGTAGTGCCTTTTAACCTCAATCCAAAGCACCCAAGCCACCATTTGCAGTGCCTTTTAACTTCAACCCAAAGCACCCAAGTCATCATTTGCAGTAGTGCCTTTTAACTTC
Organism: Raja brachyura; assembly: GCA_963514005.1. Next base: position 153,208,102 of record OY740781.1, read on the forward strand.
AACCCAAAGCACCTAAGCGACCATTTGCAGTAGTGCCTTTTAACTCAAACCCAAACCCCTCAAACAACCATTTGCAGGCAGTGCCTTTTTACTTCAAACCAACCATATTTTCATTTTCAAACCACATTAAGGGCACTCACAGTTCAGTGTTCAGTGTTATGCAGAGCTCAGAGAGACACGACCCTCTGGCTTCCTCCATCTTGCAGAGACTGAGTGAGGCACACCGCTTCCGGGTTTTATAGTCCCTCCCCCCTCCCACCAGCAGGAGCAGCAGAGAGAATGGCAAATTAAAAAAAAAACATTAATATATCTCTGATTTTTCATCGATGGGAAAAATCCTCCGGTCCAGGAATGCGGAGGGGGGCTCTGAGCGAGGTGGCCAAAAATGACGGCCGTAGGTGGCGGTGTTCTCACGGAGATCACAGCACAGCGAGCCAAAGGCAGTCAAGATCAGACTTTTAGTAATATAGATACATTCATAGTGTATGAATTGCATTCATACTCTTCCATGAATATATTTAATGACTTGACTTCCACTGCTGTGTTAGAGAATCCACAGGTTCACCACCCTTTGGGTGACTACAATTCTCTTAATATCTGTTCTAACGGCATACCTTTTATGTGTGGTTGTGACTCCAGGTTCTTGACTCTCCAGCCATTCGGAACATCCCTTAACTAATCTGTCTTGTCCTGTTACAATCCAGGCTTAGTTTTCTCTCTTTTTTTTTAAATTATCTTGTTGGATTTGACACCCTTTGATCTATAAGAACAACTTTAGAGTCTAAAGAATTTGGGAAGATGGCCATTAATTTCCAGGCCACATCAGAGAGCACTCTCATATTTAGATTGTTAATCTATAGTGATTTGTCAGTCTTTAGGCCCATTGATTTTCCATGCTCTGTTTCTTTATTTCCTTTAATTACCAAAGTTATTTGCCTTCTCCTTTTATGATGACAGAACCATAGTCTCTTAAATTATGATACCATTTTTGGTTCCCAACTTTAATTCCCTGTCTTCTGAGGAACTGAAGGCTTTGGTATGCTTTCTTGGTCGTAGCATCAATGTGATTGGACCAGGACAAATTGTTGGTGACATTTACACCGAACAGTTTGAAGCTCTCCACCATCTCCACTTCAGAACCAGAAGTAGATCGGGGCATGTACTCCATCTCGCTTTCTGAAGTTGAAGATGGTCAAGAGCTTCAAAACACTTATCACCAGATTCATTAACAGCTACTTCCCTGCTGTTATCAGTCCACTGATCGGTCCTTCCATAAGCCAGAGTCTTGCCCCAATCTTCCAACCTATCTCATGGTGAAACTTGGGCTTTTCTCTGTAACTGGAACACTACAAGATAGACACAAAATGCTGGAGTAACTCATGGTCATTAGGTCTGGCTCCCTTTTCTTTTGGCATTGGAATGGCACTGTTGGCTTCTTATAGTAGGAAGGAAACTCAGGATAGTAAGAAGTTAAAGATATTGTGAATATCGTTGCCAACTGGTCTGCGCAGGTTCTGAGGACAATGCCGGCGAGTCCACCTGGACCAGTTACTTTCCATAGTTCTCTGTCAGGAAGTTTGATCTGAGGTCAGTAGCCTGTGCTGCATTCGAGGCTGTTGGGGCAGGGATGTGACATCATTCCATTGCCCTTCGGTTCAACAACTTGGATATGAATGTGAGAGGTATGATTAATAGGTTTGCAGATATCACAAAAATTGATGGTGTGGAAAGCAAGGAGGGTTGACTTCAGCTACTGCATAGAAATCAACCGGTAAGTTGGGCAGAGCAATGATAGTTGGAATAAAATCCTGACAAGTGCAAAGTGACGTATTTTGGAAGGTCAAATAAGGATAGGCCTTACACAGGAAATGGTTGTGCCCTAGAGAATGATGGTGAGTGGAAGAAGCTTGGGGTACGTCCATAGATTCCTGAAAGTGGTTGTACAGGTAGAATACGATACGATATAACTTTATTTATCCCAGACAGAAATTGGTCTGCTACCAGTCAAAAGAAACAGTTACCAGGCATTGAAAGTGTCATGTGCATTATAATAATAATGACATTTAAGTGACCAGTTATTGCACAGCACATGTGAAATATCGCACACACGTGAAATTAAATTACCGAGTGGAAAGGTCCAGGATGAGGGATGTGCAAAGATAGGGGGAAAGTCAGTCTACCCCAGGACAGAAGTGGGAGGAGCTGTACTGTTTGGTATACCACAGGGAAAAAGGGTCTCCTTTGGTGTTCTCTGCTGCACCTTGGTGGGACCAGTCTGTAGCTAAAGGTGCTCCTTAGGTTGACCAGCGTGTCATGGGGGGGGGGGGGGGGGGGTGGGGGGGGGGGGATGGGTGAGATGTATTGTCTAAGATTCTCCGCAGTTTGAGGAGCATCCTCCTTTCCGAGACCACCTCCAATGAATCCAACTCCACTCCCAGGACGGAGCCAGCCTTCCTCATGAACTTGTTGATTCTATTGACATCTGCAGCCTTCACCCTGCTACCCAAGCGCACAATAGTGTAGAAGATGGCACTGGCCATCACCGATTGATAAAACATCTGCAGCATCTTACTGCAGACGTTGAAAGATGAAGAAGACATATGGGATGCTCAGAGGCGATTCACCAGGATGTTGCTTGGATTGGAGCATTTCAGTTATATAATTGAATTGAATTGAAGTGAATACATTTTATTAGCCAAGTATGTATACATACAAGGAACTTGCCTTGGTGCTTTGCTCGCAAGTAACAACATGATATACAGTAGACAAGTAAGAATAAAACATTACAATTTAAACATGCGAATGAAATAAAATACCAGAGCACAAGAAGGCTTCAGACTTTTGGCTGTTGAGTAGAGCTACTGCTCGTGGAAAAAAAGCTGCTTTTATGTCTGGCTGTGGCGACTTTAACAGTCAGGAGTCGCCTTCCAGAGGGAAGTGCTTCAAAGAGTTTGTGGCCAGGGTGAGTGGTCAGAGATGCTCTTACCCGTTCGCTTCCTGGCCCTTGCAGTGTACAGTTCGTCAATGGGGGGAAGATTGAAGGCAATAACTTTCTCGGCTGATCAAACGATGTGCTGCAGCCACCGGATGTCGTGCTTGGTGGCTGAGCCAAACCAGACCATGATGGAGAAGGTGAGGGCAGTCTCTACGATGGCAGTATAAAACTAGACCATCGTTGCCTGGCAGATTGTGTTTTCTCAGCTGCCGCAGGAAGTACATTCTCTGTTGCGCCTTTTTGACTGTGGAGTCGATGGTGACCCCCCATTTAAGGTGCCTGGAGTTGATGGTTCCAAGGAACTTAAATTACTCCACAGATGTGACTGCGGTGTTGTTGATGGTGAGAGGGGAGTGGACTGGGAGCTCTCCTAAAGTCTACAATAAATTCCACCGTCTTAAGAGCATTGGCAAATTAGTTCTAAGGTGAGATTTGATAGGCTGGTTTTGTTTTTCCTGGAGCAGAGAAGGCTGAGGGGTGACCCTACCTCAGCATCAAACTACTATGGACTTTGTATAAGAATTAAACTACATACTTCGCTTGCATTATTATAGTCTGGTTGCCCGTATAACTGATTGTATTATTATTTAAGGTAGACAAAAATGCTGGAGAAACTCAGCGGGTGAGGCAGCATCTATGGAGCGAAGGAAATAGGCAACATTTCGGGTCGAGACCCTTCTGCAGTCCTTCTTTAAATTATTATTTCATGTATGTTTATTTGCTGTGTTGTGTTAATGCACCTGTTAAAACTGACAAAAGCAATTTCATTGTTCCATTGCCAGTGAATATGACAATTCAGCACTATTGACTCTTGATAGAGGTAGATAAAAATGAGGGCCATAAAATAGGTATGTTACAAAACTTACCTTGAGCAGCGCTGCAGTTCTGCCGCTCCCCGTGTGCGCGACTTTGGCGCCTTTCAGAGGGGGGTGGGCTTAAAGTGCCGATTTTCTTCAGACTGGGCAAATCGATCAATGTCGGGCAATTTCGTTGCGGAAGAAAAATCGCTCCGACATTTCATTAATGAAGATATTTTTAAATTACGCTAGATTATTTATTATCTAGAGTAATTTTAAAAACTCCTTCAAAAGCCGTGAGTGCCGATAACGGGAAGGATTTTGCGTAGGGGAGAAAAAAAGGTACACAGTTTATTTTTATATTAAAAGTTGTTTTTTATGGAGGCTTTAATAATATTTTCATGTTGCGAAATGGGGTCCAAAAAAAATATATGAACCGGCTGTATTTTTCATTCTGACTTCACTGCAAACCAGTGAACTTCAGGTTCCAATCCACCGCATTCCACTAAAACCCACTCGCTAGTTGATTTAAATGGCCATTAATTTACAGGCATTAAACACTAAATTCCTTCCATTTGGCCCAGAAATTCATGAAAATGAGATTAAAAAATTATGTTATATTGTGGATTATTGTGTGAATGTTATTTGGACACTTAGACAATTAAAAAAAAGTTTATCTTTTCTTAAGAAATGGATAGATGTTTAGATCTACTCATTGAATTTTGTAATTAGCTACAATTAGATAACTAACTAATTATATGCTTTAATTTCAGGTCATCCAAGTAAGATTGTTTCATATTTGTTTCAGAATGCTTCAATCTATAATAACTGCAAATTTCATTGAGTTCTCTTAATTTTTAAGAAAGTTATGGGCTTTTAACGGTTCTAGATCACAGCTTTTGAGTTAAGTCAATTGAAAGGCAATGGGGAACAAGATGCTAATTTCCGAGTATGAAAATGGTCATAACTTTCTTAATACTGAAGATATGAAAGTGAATTAGGTGTCAAATTAAACTTCTTTTTATGCTTTATCTGATTGGATAAATTGAAGACTTGATTTTTTAAATCTCAAAATTTTGTAACATTGCTACATAAAATTCATGGTGTTGAGAAAAAGGGCAGATGTATAATGTGGCCAGTAGCCAGTAGATAAGTACAATGGTTAACATGGATATGGTGGGCCAAAGGGCCTGTGTTTACGCTGAATGACACGAGGTTGAGGAGATTGGACATCTCCAATGTTCTTATCACAAGATTATTCAGGGTAATATAGTTAGAGTTTAGCGGCATTGGACCAGTGTTCCTTGTGGCAAATGTTTCCAATTCCAAAGTACAGAGGTTGAATATCAGGACTGAGGCACAACTTTTATATCGATAAAGTGATGAAACTTTAGTGGTCTATTGTTTTAAGAGACGATTGTAAGTGTTTTTTGAGAGGAAAGATTTTAATGACATAAAGGAGGCATCATTGATCTGGATAAGAATGTCCTATTCATAATTAGATGGAGCTGATATCTACCATGGACTTAAGCACAGCGTGTAGCATTTAATCAGCAATCTCTTTATCACACGCTTCAATATTCAGGTCAGCAACATTCTTTGTAGCTGAATGCCATCCGGTTCATGCTATTACTCAACACTTAATGTCCACTGAATATTATTAGTTAATGCAAATTCTAATCCTATTAAATAGCCTGATTGCATTTTTTGCTAATAAATTAACTTTATTTAATACTAAAGCACTTTGGTGCTGATGTAGGCTTTGAATATAAGAGCAATAGAACATGAGAAAATGGCCCTTCGATCCATCTTATTCATGCTCACCAAGATGCCCCATCTAAGGTACTCCCATTTGGCTCCTATCCCTATAAACCTTTACTAGCCATGTAATTGTCCAAATGTCTTTTAAATGGTGTTGTACCTGTCGCTACTTACTCTAGCAGTTTATTTCATATACCCACCACCCTCTGTGTGTGTAAATGTTGCCCCTCAGTATGGATGAGGTTAAAGGAAAGGAGAGTGCAGAAGAGGTTACAGCAGTCTCCAGAAGTAATAGGACGGGAAGTTTAACATAGAAACATAGAAAATAGGTGCAGGAGTAGGCCATTCGGCCCTTCGAGCCTGCACCGCCATTCAATGTGATCATGGCTGATCATCCAACTCAGTATCCCGTACCTGCCTTCTCTCCATACCCCCTGATCCCTTTAGCCACAAGTGCCACATCTAACGCCCTCTTAAATATAGCCAATGAACTGGCCTCAACTACCTTCTGTTACCTTAAGAAGGGATAACAAACAAAAGTTAGGTAGTTGGGACCGATGTGAGAAGAGGGGCGGTGAATACTGAACTAAAGGTGTTATATTTGAATGCACATAGTATATGGAACAAGGTGGATGAGCTTATAGTGCAGTTAGAAATTGGTAGATACAACATTGTGGGCATTACGGAGGTGTGGCTGAGAGAGGAACAGCTTGGAGCTGAATATCCAAGGTTACACATCCTTTCGGAAAGACAGACAGTTGAGCTGAGAGGGTGGGGTAACTCTGCTGGTAAGGAACAAAATTTAGTCCTTAGCAAAGGTGACATGGGATCAGAAGTTGTAGAATCCTTGTGGGTAGAGCTGAGAAAGTGCAAGGTACTGTTTACAGGCCTCTGAGCAGTAGCCAGGAATTAGGGTTTTTACAAGGTTCAAGGATCAAAATCAAAGTCAAAAGAGTTTATTGTCATGTGTCCCAGACAGGACAATGAAAATCTTTCTTTGCATAGCACAACAGAACATAGAAGGCATTGACTACAATTATATACGTAAATACACCCATGAATTAATAAATTAATAAAGTGCAAATAACAGATGGAGGGATATTAATGTTCAGGGTTCCAAGCTAAGTTTAATAGCCTGATGGCTGTGGGGAAGTAGCTATTCCTAAACCGGGTTGTTGCAGTCTTCAGGCTCCTGTACCTTCTACCCGAAGGTAGCAGGGAGATGAGTGTGTGGCCAGGATGGTGTGGGTCCTTGATGATGCTGCCAGCCTTTTTGAGGCAGCGACTGCGATAAATCCCCTCGATGGAAGGAAGGTCAGAGCCGATGATGGACTGGGGAGTGTTTACTACTTTTTGTAGTCTTTTCCTCTCCAGGGCACTCAAATTGCCGAACCAAGCCACGGTCAGCAAGCTCTCTACTGTGCACCTGTAGAAGTTAGAGTCCTCCTTGACAGACCAACTCTCCGTAATCTTCTCAGGAAGTAGAGGCGCTGATGAGCTTTCTTAATAATTGCATCTGTGTTCTCGGACCAGGAAAGATCTTCACAGATGTGCACGCCGAGGAATTTGGAGCTCTTGACCCTTTCAACCATCGACCCGTTGATATAAACAGGACTGTGGGTCCCCATCCTACTCCTTCCAAAGTCCACAATCAGTTCCTTGGTTTTGCTGGTGTTGAGGGCCAGGTTGTTGTGCTGGCACCATATGGACAGTTGCCCGATCTCTCTTCTATACTCTGACTCATCCCCATCAGTGATACGTCCCACAACAGTGGTGTCGTCAGCGAACTTGATGATGGAGTTTGCGCTATGACCGGCTACGCAGTCATGAGTATAGAGTGAGTACAGCAGGGGGCTGAGCACGCAGCCTTGAGGTGCTCCCATGCTGATTGTTATCGACTTTGACACATTTCCACCAATCTGAACAGACTGTGGTCTGTGGATGAGGAAGTCGAGGATCCAATTGCAGAGGGATGAGCAGAGACCCAGTTCTGCGAGTTTGGTATCTTATTAGTAGAACAGAAAAAGGCTCACTTGTCTGTTTAGTTACAAATCAGATTTATTGGCAAGAGGGAGAATAAAGACAATACTTGTCTCAGTATGCACGTGGCCTGTTTTACAGCAGCGCACCTCCCTCCCTCTCTGCCTTCGTCTGCGGTGCTGATAGTGAATCAGCCCGTCGGTGAACCCCTCTCGTACATGAACTAACTTATAGCTTCGCGGCACCTGCCTTTATAGTGGCAAAAATCAGCCGTTGAAATAACCGCCGGCAAGTCTTGGCCAATAGCGGAACTCCCAAATTCAAACTACAGTCAATGGCAGGGGCCTGCACCCAAGTGAGCCCCACGCCACCCTACCACCCTACCACCCTACCACCCTTGGAAACAAAGCGCTATCAGCTGCAGACTTAGCGTGTACAGCAACACACACAGCATGGCGGCTTGGTGCGCAAAGGTTAAACAAAGCGTTGTCGGCTGCTTGCCATGGGGTTTAAATATAGCGCTACTGGCCACGTATTACAAGGGTGCAAGTTACTTCAGGAGATACAATTGGCATGTAAGAAAGACAATGAGGAAAAATGTTCCCAATGTCCAGAACCAGGGGCCACAGTCTTAGAATAAAGGGGAGGTCATTTAAGACTGTGGTGAGAAAAAACTTTTTTACCCAGAGAGTTGTGAATTTATGGAATTCCCTGCCACAGAGGGCAGTGGAAGCCAAATCACTGGATGGATTTAAGAGAGAGTTGGATAGAGCTCTAGGGGTTAGTGGAATCAAGGGATATGGGGAGAAGGCAGGTACGGGTTATTGATAACGGACGATCAGCCATGATCACAATGAATGGCGGTGCTGGCTCGAAGGGCCGAATGGCCTCCTCCTGCACCTATTTTCTATGTTTCTATGGTCACGGAGGATTTCAGTAGACGGGGAAAATCAGGTTGGTACTGGACCCCAAGAGAAGGAATTTGTAGAGTGTGTACGAGATGGCTTCTGAGAGCAGCTTATAGTCGATCATACAAGGGAAAAGGCAATTCTGGATTTGGTATTGCGTAACGAACCAGATTTTATTTGGGAGCTTAAGGGAAAGGAACCCTCAGGAGGTAATGACCACAATATGCTACGATTCAACCTGCAGTTTGAGAAGGAGAAGATGAAATCAGATGTGTAGGCATTACTGTTGAGAAAAGGTGACTACAGAGGCATGAGGGAGGAGCTGGCTAAAGTTGATTGAAAGAGACTCGAGCAGGAATGAGGGTGGAATTTCTGGGACATGCAGGATCTTTTCATTCCAAAGAGGAAGAAAGATTCTAACGGGAGGTGACCGTGGCTGACAAGGGCAGTCAAAGACAGCATTAAACTAAAAGAGAAAGCATAGAACATTGCAAAGATTAGTGGGAAGCTGGAGGATTTGGAAGCCTTTAAAAAAAAACAACAGAATGTAACTAAAAAGGCATTATGGAGAGAAAAGATGAAATATGAAAATAAGCTAGCCAATAATATAAAAGAGGATAACAAGAGTTTCTTCAGATATATAAAGAATAAGAAAGAGGCCAGCGTGGACTTTGGACCGCTGCAAAATGATGCTGAAGAAGTGATAATGGGGAATAAATAAATGACAGTGGAATTGATTATGTAGTTTGCATCAGTCTTCAGAATGGAAGACATCAGCAACGTGCCGGAGATTCAAGAGAGTCAGGAGGTGGAAGTTAGTGGAGCGGCTATTATTAGGGAGAAGGTGCTTGGGAAGCTGAAAGGCCTGAAGGTGGATAAGAGGAGGCATTGATATTGATATTTCAAGAATCACTAGAGTTAGGGGTGGTTCTAGATGATTGGAATATTGCAAATATTACTCTGCTGCTCAAGAAGGGAGCAAGACAGAAGAATGGAATCTATAGGCCGGTTAGCCTGACTTCAGTGGTTGGGACTACTTATGGTTGAGTCCATTATAAAAGTCGAGGTTTCTGAGCACTTAGAAACACAATAAAATAGGCCAAAGTCAACATGGTGTTGTGAAAGGGAGATCTTGCCTGACAAGCCTGTTGGACTTCTTTGGGGAAGCACATAACAGGACAGACAAAGGAGAGTGAGTGGATGTGGGGACAGAGGGCTGGGGTAAGTCCACGGGTCAGACAGCATCTCTGGAGAAAAGGAATAGGTGATGTTTCAGGTCGAGACCCTTCTGTCAGTGGATGTGGTTTACCTGGATTTTCAGGCCTTTGATAAGTGCCGCACGTGAGGCTGCTAATGAAGATGAGAGCCCATGGTATCAGAGAGCAGATACTAGCATGGATAGCAGGTTGGCTGGATGGCAGAATGTGGCAATAAAGAGGGCTTTTTCTGCTTGGCTGCCAGTGACTAACGATGTTCCGCAGGGGTTGGTTCTGTGGCTGCTAATATATAAATGATTTGGATGAGGGGATTGAACGATTTGTGGCCACGTTTGCAGATGATACGAGGATGGGTGGAAGGGCAGGTGGTGTAGAGAAACCAGGAACTGGAGAAGGACATTAATTGGTTGGGAGAGTGGGCTGAGAAGTGGCAGATGGAATGCAGCATGGCAAAGCGTGGAGTCATGCATTTTGGTAGTAGGTGAAAAGGCGTAGACTATTTTCTAAATGGGGAGAGAATCCAGAAATCAGAGGTGCAAAGTTGCTTGGGAGTGCAGTTAATTTGCAAGTTGAATGCAAAGAAGGTGAATGCAATTATTTTGAGATGGCAACAGTACAAAAACAGGGATGTAATGCTGAGGCTTTTTAAGGCACAGGTCAGAACCCATTTGGAGCATTGTGAGCAGTTTTGGGCCCGTTATCTGAGGAAGGATGTGCTGACATTGGAGAAGATCCCGAGGAAGTTCACGAGAATGATCCCGGGAATAATTGGGTTAACATATGATGAGTGTTTGAAGGCTCTGGGCCTCAACTCGCTGGAGTTTAGAAGGATGAGGGGAACCTCATTGAAACTAACAAACAGTGAAAGGCCTGGATAGAGTGAATGTGGAGAGGATGTTCCAACTCATGGTAGAGTCTTAGACCAGAGGCCACAGCCTCAGAGTAAAAGGACATACCTTAAGAAAGGGCGGCACGGTGGCACAGCGGTAGAACTGCTGCCTTACAACGCTTGCAGCGCTCCGGGTTTGATCCTGACTACGGGTGTTTATCTGTACAGAGTTTGTACGCTCTTCCCGTGACCGCGTGAGTTTTCTCCAAGATCTTTTTTTTCCTCACAGATTCCAATGACGTACAGGTTTGTAGGTTAATTGGATTGGCTAGAGTCAATAGAAGGGTGGTTGGTGATGGTCTGGGTTATAAGAACACCTCTCTCTACCCAATCTCTCTCTACCGCTCAGGCCCTCAAATCCTGGCTACATCCATGTAAATCTTCTCTGCACCCATTTCAGCTTAATAGCATCCTTCCTATAGCAGGGTGATCAAAACTGAACACAATACTCCAAAAATGGCTTCACCAATGTTACCTACAAGTTACATAATGTCCCAACTTCAATACTCAGTCCCCTGACCGATTAAGGCCACTGTGCTCAAATCCCACAACATCCTATCTATCTATGATGGCACTTTCAGGGAACAATCTTCCAGTACTAATAAATCCCTTTGATCTACAGCACTTCCTAGTGCAAAAGTTCACTTAAAAAGATAGACAAATTACAAATTCTTAAGACCATTCAAAGCTTTAATTTAACGTCTGACGGGTATGGACCTAGAGACACAGAGGCTACAGTTTCACGTCTGAATCTCCAGCAGCACACACAAAGAAATTCCACAGAACTCAAGCTTATATACGTACAGATATAAAACAAATTGGATGATGTAATCTACAAAAAATCATCATCCACCTCCAAATATGGAGTTGTCCAAAAACCAGACACCCCAATGGCATCTTCTGGGCCCCTTCTTATCTGATTAATCTCTTCAACTTACATAAAAAACCTTGTAAGAGAGCTGTGAACTATTCAACTTAAGTTAAAAAAACCCTTGTCACGATGTGAGTTGTCCAAATCCCATCATGCATTACAATTGGCCTTTTACAACAGGAAAGCTTAAATATGACAACAATCAATTAATAACTAACTCTTTCACTAGGGCACAACTACGAAGGTCCTGCCCTAGTTTAACTTCTCAAAATGCAACACCTCACACTTCAGGCCCTTCAGCCCAACTCGTCCATGACGACCAAGATACCCCATCTAAGCTAGTACCATTTGCCTGTGTTTGGCTCGTATCCCTACAAACCTTTCCAATCCATCTCCCTGGCCAATCTTATTTCAAACGTTATTATACCACCTGTCTCAGTTTCCTCCTCCTGCAGCTTGTTCCACTCAGAGTGAAAAAGTTACCCATCAGATTCTATTAAATCTTGTCCCTCTCATCATAAACCTATACCCTCTTATTCTTGATTTTCCTACCCTGGATTACATACCCTGTGCACTCATCCTATCTAGTGCACTCATCCTATCTAGTCCTCTCATGATTTTTTACACTGCTATAAAATCACCACTCAGCCGGCTCTGCTCCAAGGAATACAATTCTAACCTGCCCAACCTTTCCCTGCAGCTCAGGCCCTTGAGCCCTGGAAACAGCTTTGCAAATCTCCTCTGCGCACTTTCCAGATTAATAACACCCTTCTGGTAGCAGGGTGACCCAAACTGAAACCAATGTTCTAAATGCGGCCTTGCATACCTGAATGAAATCCCAAGAGCCATTCCTCAGCCCTCCTGCCCAGTTGCTCAAGATCCTGCTGTGATTGATGATAATTATCTTGACTGTCTACTATATTAGGGCGTGTTATGTGTTTTCATATTATGCTGATTGTTTTTCTGGTGATTGACCATGTTCAGGGCATGCATGTTAAGGCTTGATCACTTCATAGTTGTTCACTAACCTTTTTTTTTGTGTGTGTAGGGGTGGGAGGCAGGTGGAAGGGGCATTTTGCGTTGAACCTATTTAGTACCAGGCCAGGACAATACCGGTCATGTTCTCCAGGGATGCTGCCTTACCTGCTGAGTTATTCCAGATGATAGACACAAAATGCTGGAGTAACTCAGCAGGACAGGCAGCATCTCTGGATAGAAGGAATGGGTAATGTGTCGGGTCGACACCCTTCTTCAGACTGAGAGTCATGAGAATGAAAGGGAAACACAGAGATAAGGAAGTGTAAGGTGTGAAAACGAGACATCAAAGTGGATGGGGTTCAAGGAAAATGTAGAATAGATCATTGTTAGCTAGGAGAAGTTGACAACGAAGCATACAGAGGTAACATTTAATCAGGGGGACAGTCAGGCTGGTTGGAGAACTAGGAAGGGAGAGGGATGGAGAGAGAGGGAAAGCAAGGGATACTTGAAGTTAGAGGAGTCAATATTCATATCGCTGGGGTGTAAGCTCCCCAAGCAAAATATGAGGTGCTGTTCCTCCAATTTGCGCTCGGCCGCACACTGGCAGCAGACGTGCAATTTGTGTCTTCTTTTGGAGGACTGGAGTAGAAAATGACAACCCTAGCTTTTCCCAATTGCTTGTACTATCCTTCATTGAAAATTAATCCATCCTCGTATCTGAGATTTATGGAAAACTATTTATGGAAAACTCCTGTTTAACTTACAGGAGTATACCGAGTATTCTGGCCTATGGAATTCAGATATACATAGAATTCATTTATATTTGTAGTTTAAAGTGGGATTGTGATTGTCACAGACATTATGGGCCGAAGGGCCTATTACTATGCTGTACTGTTCTATAAAATGAGCAAACATGTGGTAGATGAGGTTTAAAGCCCAGCAATGTGAGGTGATCCATCTTGGTAAAAAGAATGAGCCAATGCAGAGTAAAGGATGCCGTTCTAAAATGGATGCAGAGACCTGGTGAGAAAGGTGCAGAAGTGATTGGAATTGAATGTGAAGATTGAGAAAGCAATTGCTAGTACATTTAGAATGTCTGCACTGACCAGTTCCCCAAGCTTCCAACCTGGGACTGAAAACTTGAGAGAACATATTGCTAATGGTGGGCAAAACAAGTGCTGGAGTATCACAGTGGGTCAGGCAGTATCTGTGGAGGGAATGGACAGACGACGTTTCTCCTTCTTCAGACTGTCCATTTCCCTCCACGGAAGCTGCCTGACATACTCCAACATTTTATGTTTTGCTCAAGGTTCCAGCATTTGCAGTTCCTTGTGTCTTTGCTAAATTGTGGGTGTCAGAAGATCTTTACTCAGTGTTGAAGTGCCTGAAGTGTTGGGTACAGGTTTTGAAGTTTGAGATTTGAAAAGATAAAATGTTTTCGGAGCATCAAATATGAGCAACGACATAGTCCCGGAATTGTAAGTGGAAAATTAATGAAAGAGTGCACTGACTCCATCCATGGGAAGGTAGATGCAGGAGCATCATCTCTCCGAGTGTATGGCAGTCTAGCATGCTGCAACAAACCTACGTGTTGGACTGAGATAGTGAGGTGGGGAAGGATGGAAGTCATTAGGTGTTTACCAGGCTTTATTCACAGGGTGTTCACACTTGACTACCCACTCCATGCCCAACAGTTCCCAACTAGGAACTGCCTATTCTCACAAAGCATTTGGGTTTGGATGCAGTGAATTCTGTTACTTACCCCAGCTCGGGTTGATATTACCACGTGTCCTCTGTTTTTGATTCATATTTGACGGCACCGGGCCTGTACTCGCTGAAGTTTAGAAGAATGAGAGGGGGTCTCATTGAAACTTACTGAATAGTGAAAGACTTGGATAGAGTGCATATGGAGAGGATGATTCCACTAGTGGGAGAGTCTAGGACCAGAGGCCATAGCCTCAGAATAAAAGGATGTACCTTTAGAAAGGAGATGTCTAGGAATTTCTTTAGTCATTGTGAAATTCATTGCCACAGACGGCTGCGGAGACCAAGTAATTGGGTATTATTAAGGCAGAGATTGACAGATTCTTAAATAATAAGGGTGTTATGGGGAGAAGGCAAGAGGTTGAGAGGGAAAGATAAATGAGCCATGATTGAATGGCAGAGTAGATTCAATGGGCCGAATGGCCTAATTCAGCTCCTTTGACTTATGAACTTTACCCCTATTTATAAAGCCCAGGATATGTCACTTTCTCAACAGCTTCCCGCTTTCAATGAACTCTGTTCATAAGTCTCCAGACTGTTTCCTAGATCCTTTTTAGAATTTTGCTGTCTTATTTAAATTAGTACTTCTCAGTTGTCATGCCAAAAATGTAACGCTTCACACTTCACGTTTCTCAGCGTTTTATCTTAAGTGATATCAATCTGCCAGCTTATCCAATATATTGTCTTCCTTACACTTGACTACACCTCCAAGTTTTGTGCCTTCTGTGAATTCCAATTGAGACCTGTATACTTAAGTCCATGTGATTAATATAATAAGCAGTGGTCAAGTTGCGTTTATCAGCAATGATTGAATGGTGGAGCAGACTCAATGGGCCGAATGGCCTAATTCTGCTCCTTCAACGTATGAACATGAACTTATGAACTTATTATCCTTGAAAGGACAAAGAACAAAAGTTGTTCATACCAGTTTGGCAAAAGAATAAATCGGGGAAGGTGGTGCATCCATGGATAACAAGGGAAATCAGGGATAGTATAAAAACAAAAGATGAGGCATACAAATTTGCCAGAAAAAGCAGCCTACCGGAGGACTGGGAGAAATTCAGAATCCAGCAGAGGAGGACAAAGGGCTTAATTAGGAAAGGGAAAATAGATTATGAAAGGAAACTGGCAGGGAACATAAAAACTGACTGCAAAAGTTTTTATAGATATGTGAAGAGAAAGAGACCAGTTAAAACAAATGTTGGTCCCTTGCAGTCAGAAACAGGTGAATTGATCATGGGGAACAAGGACATGGCAGACCAATTGAATAACTACTTTGGTTCTGTCTTCACTAAGGAAGACATAAATAATCTGCCGGAAATAGCAGTGGAACGGGGGTCAAATAAGATGGAGGAACTGAGTGAAATCCAAGTTAGCCGGGAGGTGGTGTTGGGTAAATTGAATGGATTGAAGGCCGATAAATCCCCAGGGCCAGATAGTCTGCATCCCAGAGTACCCAAGGAGGTAGCCACAGAAATAGTGGATGCATTAGTGATAATTTTTCAAAATTCCTTAGATTCTGGAGTAGTTCCTGAGGATTGGAGGGTAGCTAATGTAACCCCACTTTTTAAAAAAGGAGGGAGAGAGAAAGCGGGGAATTACAGACCAGTTAGTCTAACATCGGTAGTGGGGAAACTGCTAGAGTCAGTTATTAAAGATGGGATAGCAGCGCATTTGGAAAGTGGTGAAATCATTGGACAAAGTCAGCATGGATTTACGAAAGGTAAATCATGTCTGACAAATCTGATAGAATTTTTCGAGGATGTAACTAGTAGAGTGGATAAGGGAGAACCAGTGGATGTGTTATATCTAGACTTTCAGAAGGCTTTCGACAAGGTCCCGCATAAGAGATTAGCATACAAACTTAAAGCACACGGTATTGGGGGTTCAGTATTGATGTGGATAGAGAACTGGCTAGCAGACAGGAGGCAAAGGGTAGGAGTAAACGGGTCCTTTTCAGAATGGCAGGCAGTGACTAGTGGGGTGCCGCAAGGCTCAGTGCTGGGACCCCAGCTATTTACAATATATATTAATGATTTGGACGAGGGAATTCAATGCAACATCTCCAAATTTGCAGATGATACCAAGCTGGGGGGTATAGTTAGGTGTGAGGAGGATGCTTGGAGGCTGCAGGGTGATTTGGATAGGCTGAGTGAATGGGCAGATGCATGGCAGATGCAGTATAATGTAGATAAATGTGAGGTTATCCACTTTGGTGGCAAAAACATGAGGGTAGACTATTATCTGAATGGTGGCAGATTAGGAAAGGGGGAGATGCAACGAGACCTGGGTCTCATGGTACACCAGTCATTGAAAGTAGGCATGCAGGTGCAGCAGGCAGTGAAGAAAGCAAATGGTATTTTAGCATTCATAGCGAAAGGATTTGAGTATAGGAGCAGGGAGGTTCTACTGCAGTTGAACAGGGTTTTGGTGAGGCCACACCTGGAGTATTGCGTACAGTTTTGGTCTCCAAATCTGAGGAAAGACATCCTTCCCATAGAGGGGGTGCAGAGAAGATTCACCAGACTGATTCCTGGGATGTCAGGACTTTCATATGAGGAAAGATTGGATAGACTCGGCTTGTACTCGCTGGAATTTAGAAGATTGAGGGGGGATCTTATAGAAACTTACAAAATTCTTAAGGGGTTGGACAAGCTAGATGCTGGAAGATTGTTCCCGATGTTGAGGGAGTCCAGAACAAGGGGTCACAGTCTAAGGATAAGGGGGAATTCCTTTAGGACCGAAATGAGGAAAACATTCTTTACACAGAGAGTGGTGAGTCTCTGGAATTCTCTGCCACAGAAGGTAGTTGAGGCCAGTTCATTGGCTATATTTAAGAGGGCGTTAGATGTGGCACTTGTGGCTAAAGGGATCAGGGGGTATGGAGAGAAGGCAGGTACGGGATACTGAGTTGGATGATCAGCCATGATCACATTGAATGGCGGTGCAGGCTCGAAGGGCCGAATGGCCTACTCCTGCACCTATTTTCTATGTTTCTATGACATTTATTGTCACGTACACCAATTTGTGCAGTGAAATTTAAGTTACCATGCAGCACACAAATAAGATAAACACACTATAGAATTTAACATTAAACATAAAAAACATAAAAAACATCCCCCACAGCGGAATCAACGTTTCCCACTGTGAGGGAAGGCAACAAAGTTCAGTCCTCTTCCTCATGTTCACTCGTGGTCGGGGCCTATTGAGGCCTCTGCAGTCAACGCAATGGCGGCCCGATGTTTCAAGCCCTCGAACGGAAGAACACTCTCACTGGCTTGGAGTTTCCGAATCGGCCGTTTTGTACCGGAGACCTCGGCTCCCGAAGTCCACAGGCCAAGCTGGGCAGAGATTCAATGCTTGCGACCCCGGCAAGGATCCCAGGCTCCCCGATGTTAAAGTCAGCGCCGCCCGCGGCTGGAAGCTCCGCAGACCATAGCTCCACAGTGTTAAAGTTGGCAGACCCAGCACTCCAGAGCTCCAGCCGGCGATCCCGGTAAGGTATCACTCGCTCCGCGATGGTAACTCAGTGCTGCGCCGCTGCTGAAACTCTGGCCGGTCTCCGGCAGGAAAGGCCGCGCCAATCCAGACGGTAGGCCGCGAGAAGGGGGGCGAAGATGCGGCTCGGATGAAAGACGCATCCTCGATCAGGTAGTGACTGAAAAAAACAGTTTCCCCCTTCTCCCCACCCCCCACCCCATATAAAAAAGACTAAAAGACCGCCAAAAACAAACTTTTAGACAGACTAAAAATAACAAAAAGGATGAAAGGACAGACAGCTGCTGGCGGGGCTGCCACACTCGATGGTGCCACCACTCAATGGCGCCACCACTCAATGGTGCCACCAATTTGGAATCAATAGCATGTTTGAGATTCTAACATTGACAGTCATGAAAGAAAGTTAGGCAACTGGCCACTGGCTGGATTCAGAATCGGACCTTTCAGAATTGGCCATAGTTGGTCCAGGTTTTAATTTTATACCTTAACAAATCTCGGGTCACAATTTTACTTAGGAGTCACGTGAGTGACTACGTGAAGAAGCCCCGCCTGGCGCTGGATCGGCATTACGTCGACGCTATCGGCAGAGAAAGAGCTGCAGAGCGCAGCTCCACACAGCGGTAAGGAACCGGCCCGCAGGTAAGAGAGTTTTCGAAATTTAGGGCGAGGTTCCAGAACTCCGTAGCCTGGTGGGTAAACCAGGAGGAGTTAGCAAAAAACAAAATGGAGAAGGCCAAAAAACAGCAGGTAAAACGTGCGTCCCGGGGTGATGAGTCGGGACAAGAGTTTATTGCGGAGCCGGTTCCGATACCGGTCGCCGTTGAAATACCCGTTAGTGAGGCTTTGATTGTTCCACAAACAGAAACTGTGAAAAACCCAGTGCCTAAAAAATGTAAAAGAAAATCTGAAAGGCCTGTGGGTTCTGATGAATCTGATTCAGAAGGTCCAGAAAGAAAAGCCTTATGGCTCAGAATGGACCAAATGGAGAAAATGCTCCAAACTATTATCAACCAAGGGTCTGAGAACCCAGAATATTCCCAGGCAGCCCCTGAGGGGGTTCCATATCAAGAATATGGTGCCAGTTTGAATTGGGAATTTGAAACTCCAGTGCCTGGGATTGGACTGGAGGAAGTCTCCTTTGAACAAGTTTCAGGAGTACCAGGGCTGTATGAGACAGACCCTGAAAGTGGTGATTGCGGTCCGGAGTACACACCACAATACAATTATATGCATCCAGGTGTGCCTGATGTGGCACAAAGTTTTGCTATACCTGGAGGAGGCGGTGAGGCCATGGAAGATAACCTGGCGGCCAATATTAATTATATGGTCTCTCACCTGCTTCAAGAAGCTGTTATGGTTGAGACAGCAGAAATGTATAAAACACCTATCAATTGTGCCTCATTGAAGGTACCTACGGTGAATCCGGCTGTTTGGGCGCCAATGTCATCGATGATGCGGGCGCAGGAGATTCGATTTCAAAGAGTCCTCAAGCTAATTTCAGCTGGCATTACTGCATTTGGCAGACAAGTGGAAGGTTGTGGAATGACCAAAGTGCAGAAACATATGTTGGCCTTATTTTGCAACTCATTTTTTGAGATAAATTGCATGAGGAAGATTGCCATTTGGCCTCTGTTACATCCAAGATTTGCAGGGTTGTGTAAACCAAGCAATGTTCAAACTCCTGGTTATTTGTTCGGAGAGGATTTGTCTAAGCAAATTAAAGAAATGGATGAAGAGGCAAAGACCTTTGGTCGTATGAAACCCTTCAGCTTTGGCCAGAGATGGACTGGCTATATGAAAAGGGGATTTGATTTTGGAGCTGGTACAAGCCGAGGCAGGAGTATGATAAGGAAAAATTTCCAGCCAACACAGCCGAATGTACGCCCATTCATTGGGAAAAGGAGATCATTTCGTCCAGTTGGAGAGGTACATAAACATTATCCTATTAAAGAGGAATGTTGGGATGAGCCACAGGTTGGTGGTAGACTCCAAATGTTTTATAAGGAATGGGACAATATAACAGTTGATCGTGTTGTATTAGACACTGTGCTAGGATCTACCATTGATTTTGTGGAAGGTATGGATCCATTGGGACAGAATGAGCCTAGTCATTCTTTGATGTTCTCAGAGCTTGAGAAAATTCAAATTGACAAAGAGATTAAGAATTTGAGTAAAAAAGGAGTTATTGAGAAAACAGGAGAGGATCCACAACAATTTGTATCAAACATTTTCCCCAGACCAAAGAAAGATGGGGGTTGTAGGATCATTTTAGATCTCACACTTTTGAATACATTTGTCCAGTATAAACATTTTAAAATGGACACATTCTACACTGCAATGCAGTTGGTATCAACAGGCTGTTATATGGCTACAATAGATTTGAAGGATGCATATTATTCGGTCCCAATTCATCATAGTTTTCGCAGGTATTTAAAGTTTAAATGGATGGGACAGCTGTGGCAATACAAAGCTTTGCCTAATGGATTAAGGTCAGCACTTAGATTGTTCACTAAATTGTTAAAGCCAGCACTTGCACTGCTAAGGGCACAAAAACACATCGTTATGGCTTATCTAGATGACATTTTAATTGTCAATGCTAATCAGGAATCAGCTGAAAAATCAGTCTCAGCAACTATTAGCTTGTTTGAGAAGTTGGGTTTCCTGATCCATCCAACAAAATCTCAGTTACAGCCATCCCAAACCATTGAATATCTGGGGTTTGTGATTAACTCAGTTACCATGTTGGTAACTTTACCAATGGATAAGGTGTTAGATTTGACAAATGTGTGTCAAAACCTAATTAACAAACCGTATCCCTCCATCCGAGAGGTTGCCAAGGGTATTGGTAAATTGGTAGCAGCATTTCCAGCAGTAGAGTTTGTTCGTCTACATTACCAAAATCTTCAAAGGGCAAAAACTAAAGCACTAATTCAGCGAGCAGGCCATTTTGATAGGCCAATGCAATTGCCTAAGGAAGCTTTATCAGAATTGGTGGATTGAGAATGTTCCACAAGCTGCTAAGAACATTTTAGTTCATCAGCCAGTCGTGTTTTTACAAACTGACGCAAGTTCTCTCGGATGGGGGGCTACGGATAATGAGACCAGCTGTGGAGGCAGATGGGCTGTCCAAGAGGATTTGTTGCTTCAAACATATGGTATTAATTATTTGGAGCTACTGGGAGCATTTTATGGATTAAAAGCTTATTGCTCTTCATTAAAGGATTTGCATGTCCAAGTACAAATAGATAATACCACAGCTGTGGCATATATCAATCACATGGGTGGTGTCAGATCAATATCATGTGATCATCTGGTAAACCAGATATGGCAATGGTGTATGGCAAAACAAATATTTGGCTTTCAGCTATTTATCTCCCGGGGAGAGACAATGTTGTGGCAGACAAAAGATCACGAATATTTAAAGACAATACAGAATGGATGTTAAATCCACAAATTTTCAAAAATATTGTCAGTCGCTATGGAGTACCGGACATTGATCTGTTTGCATCTAGATTGAATCACCAATTGCCAAAATACGTGTCTTGGGAACACGATCCAGGGGCAGTAGCGGTGGATGCTTTCTCGCTACACTGGGGGAATACGTTCTTTTATGCTTTTCCCCCATTCTGTCTCATTGGGCAATGTCTCAAGAAAATAGCGCAAGACGCTGCCAAAGGCATTTTGGTGGTGCCAAATTGGCCCACGCAGTCATGGTTCCCATTGATGCTAAAAATGATTATTGAACCATGTATGACAATTCCCAGTTGCGAAAATCAGTTGACACAACCAGTAACAAAAGAAATTCATCCATTGCATGATCATATGAATTTGTTAATCTGCAGGTTCTGACCAGACCATTGCAAGAGTTTGAACTGTCGGACAGGACCATGGATGTTATAGATGCAGCTTGGAGGACTAGCACTAAAAAACAATATATGTCGCATATAAGGAAATGGGAAGCTTTTTGTACACAGTCAAAGATATCTTATCATACTGCAAACATTTCAAATGTATTGGAGTTCCTTGCTGGGTTACACTTTGATGAGCATTTGAGTTATAGTGCCATTAATTGTGCTCGGAGTGCATTGTCATCCTATTTAGGACAAAATTCGGATCGGGATTCAGTTGGGTCTCACTCATTAGTATCCCGATTCATGAAAGGTATTTTTAATAAAAATCCTCCCAAGCCCAGATATACAGAAATTTGGGATGTTAGCATTGTTCTCACTTTGCTTAAACAATGGACTCCAATTAATTCAATGTCTTTGCAGAAATTAACATTCAAGGTGGTTATGTTAATGGCATTGGTATCAGCTCAAAGAGTACAAACTTTGCAATTGTTAAGGTTGGATTGCAAGCATGTGAATACAGATAACATTGTGTTTTATGTTTATGACTTGATCAAACAAAGCAGACCAGGAAGAACTGGAATGAAGATAATGTTTAAAGCATATCCTGTTGATGAAACATTGTGTGTAGTTAAGCATTTAACTCAATACATTGAGGTAACCAAAAATCTCAGAGGTTCTGAGAAAGCGTTATTGATAACACACAAAAAACCACATACAAAAGTTTCAGTTTAAACCATTTCTAGATGGTTAACACAGGTTTTGGGTCTAGCAGGAATAGACACTGATGTGTTTAAATCTCACTCCACTAGGGCGGCAGCTACGTCCGCGGCGAAGGTACAGGACGTACCACTCGATCAAATTTTAGAGGCCGCAGGGTGGTCTAGTGAAGAAACTTTTTCAAAGTTCTACAATAAACCTGTTGTCACGGTGCCAGGATTTGGACACGCAGTACTGGGTTCTCTTTAAATGCTTGCTTTGTTTATATTATCGATTTATATTATCGATTTATGTTACCATTGACATCATTTATCAATTATTTTGTAATTTTCCCCTATGATAGAGGGGTTATTATTAAAAAAGTTGTTCTTTTTATAATTAAAGGACTTATTACATAAATTGTAACAATGTGTTAAAATACTATTTACTCACTACTGTTTTGAATAAACAGAGAGTCGTATGAAATGAATTTACAACATAAAAAACACAGAGCTTTAAAATCTTCACGTAGTCACTCACGTGACTCCGAAGTAAAATAGTGAGATTAAACGAGAACTTACCTGTTCGAAGTTTGATCTTTATTTTATAAGGAGTTACGATGAGGGATTACGTGCCCTCCACTCCCAACCCTCATAATGTAAATGATCATCTGGCAGTTGTAGTCTATTTTGAGCCTTACTATTTTACTCCGGCTATTGGTTCTGTGTTTTTCATGCCGCTGCTTTGAAGTATGCCGATCCAGCGCCAGGCGGGGCTTCTTCACGTAATCCCTCATCGTAACTCCTCATAAAATAAAGATCAAACTTCGAACAGGTAAGTTCTCGTTTAATCTCACTATTTTCTTACAGATAATTACAAACAGATTATTTTTGATGCACACCACCTAAATGCTATGCTATGTGGCTGCATTAGCATAGGAAACTGATGAAGATGTTAGAAACCAGGTTGGTGAAGATAAATTTCCTTGGTCCAATTTGATCTGTTGGATACAGTTGGGTCTTCTGCAGAACTAGGCTCAGTACTAACGGATCAGCAGTTGTTCCCTTTTGATATTGCTCCCTCTGTAGGTAGCAGCATATACACATGGTCCTACCCATCACATTAAAGCAGTCTGTGCAACATATGCACAGGCACGGGGTGCCGCAAGGCTTGGTGCTGGGACCCCAGCTGTTTACAATATGTATCTTTTTACAATACTGGAGAGATTTTGAGCAACAAGATTATTATTCTTTTTTTACACCAATACACTGTTCTTAACAAAAATCTACCTATCATGTGAAACCTTATAAATAACAGATATAAATTAGATAACTTCAAGACCGAAAGTCAAAAACGTTTTTCATGATAGACAAATTTTCATCATTTTACCACCAATTTGGACACCAAAAATGTGAAATTTATAACGCTGCGTCATTTAGTCATGAATATTGAATTCATAAATAAACTTCATGTGGCCCCTCATACATATATGTTTTGATAATGATCTAGGCAAATATCTTCATCAATACCAGGAGAAAAATACAGTAACATAAAGATAATACAGTACGGTAAAGATCCCGTAATGGTCGTTTTGCTTGGTGTCCATTGTCACAACGACTGTTAACGAGGTCGGTAGCTCCATAGGTTAAATCACGGAGGCACCAAACCACTAATGCTTTTCCAAAACCCAATACTGCCTATGGTAGTAGCGATTTTTGGGCGAGTTAATTATTTGTTCTTATTTTCCAATTTATTATATCAAAAACATCGTGGTGTCGAAAACGCAACGATCGTTTACGATATATTTTCCGACTTTATAAAATCAAAAAAAAAATGTTTGGACATAAATTGGTCATCAAAACTAAGAAACTGAGCCAATCTTCAATTTGGAAACAAACTGTCCCTTGTTTACCTGTCGTGCGGACCAAGTCGCAAACTTCATTCCTTCGTGTCAACTACGGGAAGCTCCGCAACGACCGATATGGAGACATTTTACTTAATAAAAAATCATTGGTGAAAATGTTTGGTTTTCACTAATAATTTAACGACTGTTTTCTGGGACACCAAACCTTTTAGTGTCCACCGCAATGTGCGTTTGTGTGTATGATGTGTAACGCACGTTGCTGTGTCCACTCAGATGGATGCAGTATTCTACTACATGAAGTGGAAACGGTGTTTGCAATTTTATTGTTCCATATGGCATTCATAAACATAGAAAGGAATAAGAAATACGTGCACTTACTGTGCCAACCAGGTCACTGGTGGACACCACGCAACAACCGTTACACAAAATGTATTTGTGTATTCTGATGCCATTTTCGGAATTCTTGCCATCAATATGCTATCTTTTCCTATATTTTTTGTTGACACCATGTTAGTCATGAACACAATAAAGTGCTTGTCCACTTTTTTGAAGGAATTTGGAGTTTAACCCCCTTTGTCACACTTTTGTGTGCAGTATTGTAAAAAGATACTTATGTATTAACGATATAGACGAGGGAATTTAATGTGATATCTCTACGTTTGCGGATGACACAAAGCTGGGTGGCAGTGCGAACTGTGAGGAGGATGCTATGAGGCTGCAAGGTGATTTGGATAGGTTGGGTAAGTGGGCAGAAACATGGCAGATGCAGTAGAATGTGGATAAACGTGAGGTTATCCACTTTGGTGGCAAGAACAGGAAGGCAGATCATTATCTGAATGGTGTCAGATTAGGAGAAGGGAAGACGTGGTTGTGCTTCTACATCAGCGAGGAAAGCTAATGGCCTTCATTGTGAGAGGATTTGAGTTTAGGAGCAAGGAGGTCCTACTGTAGTTGTACAGGGCCCTGCAATTTTGGTCTAATTTGAGGAAGGACATTATTGCTATTGAAGGAATGCAGCGTAGGTTCACCAGGTTAATTCCCGGGATGGCGGGACCGACATATGATGAAAGAATGGGTCGACTGGGCTTGTATTCGCTGGACTTTAGAAGGATGAGAGGGCATCTTATAGAAACATATAAAATTCTTAAAGGATTGGACAGGGTAGATGCAGAAAAAATGTTCCTGATGTTGGAGGAGTCCAGAACCAGGAGTCACAGTTTAAGAATAAGGGGTAGGCCATTAGGACTGAGATGAGGAAAATTGTTTTTACCCAGAGAGTTTTGAATCTGTGGAATTCTCTGCCACAGAAGGCAGTGGAGGCCAATTCACTGGATGTTTTCAAGAGAGAGTTAGATTTAGCTCTTAGGGCTAACGGAACCAAGGGACATGGGGAGAAAACAAGAACTGAATCTGGTACTGATTTTGATGACCAGCCATGATCATCTGGCTCGAAGGGCCGAATGGCCTACTCCTGCAGCTATTTTTTATGTTTCTATGTAACAAACTAATAGGTGCAGTCTTCTTCGGACTTGGCATAGATGCTGCCTTGCGCTGAGCTCTTGCAGTACATTTTTGTTTTTATTTCAGGAGTTAGTCACTGTACGTTGAAGGCCACCTCAGTTCCAATAATTTATTTCTAGATCAGCAGCCAACTAACCATTCACTCTTTTGAAATTGAGCGGCACAGCACAGGAACATGCCCTAGGGACCGCAATGTCCATGTTGACGATGCTGTTGGTAAATTAATCTCCTCTGCATTCCATGTGTATTCCTCTGCCTATCCAAAAGACTCTTGGATACAACTTTTGTATCTGTCGCCACCATTATCCCTGGCAGTGCATTCCAGGCACCCACCACTCTGTGTATAAAGAAAATTGCCTCACACATCTTTATAACATTATTAGAGAGATAGGGTAGATAGGGTAGACAGTCAGAACACATTTCTCTCGAGATATAAATTTCAAAGATTTAAAGGGCATAGCTTTAAGGTGAGAAGGGTAAAGTTTGAAGGAGATGTGCGAGGCAATTTTCTTCATACACAGAGTGGTGGGTGCCGGGAATGCACTGCCAGGGGTGGTGGTGGAGGCAGATACAAAAGTTGTATTCAAGAGTGGATATTTTGGATAGGCAGAGGAATAACAGAGGAATTCTTGGCATATAACCAGGGAAAACAATCCAAGTTGTCCATCTTCTCTTATGGCTAATGCTTCCCAAATCCAGACAACATTCTGCTAAATCTCTTCTGCACCCTCCCCAAAGCCTCCACATCCTTCTTGTAATGGGGCAACCAGAAATGCACATAATACTCAAAATGCCACCTACTAGATTAGATTTAGTGGACATAAACATTAGCCATATGCAGTATATGTTTTAAACAAAACCATATCGAAGCTGAAAATCATGGGGAAGTTATTGGCATAGTTTATGTGACTATAAAGAAACGGCACAATAAGGAACAATAAATTAAATATCAGCAGATGAGAGATAATTGAATATTCCTATGTTGCATAGTTGCGGAGTAGGAGTAATTGTGCTTTTTTAATAGAAGAACATGTTAGGAGCAGACGGAGGCCACCCAGTCCTATGAGTCAACTTCATCATTGATCAAGATCATACCCAATCTTCTACTTCAACACCATTTTCCATATCCATCCTCTTCTTTGATTCCCATGATGCCCACAAACCTATCAATCTCAGTTCTGAATGACCACAACGACCAGTTTTTCCCCACCCTTTTGATGAAGTTATTCTTTACTTTAGTCTTAAATAGCCTTATTTTAGAATTGATCCTAGCCCTAACGTCTTCATCCAGAAGAAACATCCTCCCTGCATCTCACCTGTCAAGCTACTTTAAGAATTTGGTAAATAAGACTGAGGTCCTCTTATTCTTATGAGCTCCAAAGTATGCATTCCCTGACCACTCAGCGGTTCTACGCACGGCAAACCAGCTGTTCCTGTGATGTGGTTTCCTAGTGAAATAGCCAAGTGAGTCTCTGCTGTGGGCTGGCATGAAGGTTTTGCAGCCACTGACAAGTTGTGCTGAACATTCTCTGCAAGGTACTGCTGCTGTTCCTCTGAAGACAGACAAGATGTCGCCTTTGATGGCTGAAAATAAAGTATGTAAGGTCTTTCATGACCTCAGAATTTCCAAAGCACTTGACAACCAATGAATACTCTTGTGGTACAGTCATCCAACAGGTATGGGAGGCTGTAGATGAGATCTTGCAGCGGCCACTTGATAAATTGTTCTATTTGCTACACTTCTTTTGCACTAACATGCAGCACCGTTGTAATTGTATACCACAGTCGTTGCTTAATGTTAGTGACATGAAGTAACTATCAGTGTTTATGAAATAATTACTGGTAGATATTTCTGTTGGCAAATAGTTGTCCCCGGAAACTTAATGTTGATCCAGTGACACATAATTGCAATTGAAACCAGTGTGCTTTATCAGCCCTCCAGTCAGCATTGGCTCCAACCTACTCACCCACATTGTACAGGCCTTTAAGTTACAGGGTGGGGCACTGACAGTCTTGTATAGCATGGTGCACTGCTCCACTCAGCACAAACTCATCAGGGGCAAGAGGGTTGCTGCCAGACTTGGAACAGGCTACACGCTTCACTAGGTGAGAAATTTGGCAAAGAACAAGAGAGCTGTATATTTTTTTAAAGGAACCTTATTAAGAATATGTATTATTTTCTTTGGAGCGTTAATGTTAGCATTGTTTACGCTATTAAACAATGTGTAACATGTTTATTTTCTGGGTGTTAACTGTGAAAGAAGCCTTCTGTATCAAAAGGTGTGGAAGAGGAGCGTAATGTATTTTACTTTTGGGGGGGATGTTTTATTTGAATCACTGGGTAATTAAAAAAATCATATTGAATTTGTACATTATTGTACTTAGATAAGAGTCCAAAATTACATGATCAAAACATAAACTTCTTAGAGGCCTCAGTGCCCCCATGTTCTCTCTGACTGCGGAGTCTTAATCTTGGGGGTTGCAGTGAGAAGGGAGGCCATTTCAGGGTGAATGAAGATGTATTTTCTCCAAATTTCTTTGGAATTAATTGATCACGGTTGCTGTGGAGCTTCTGTCATTGTTTGCATTTAAAACAGATCAATAGATTTCCGGGCAGAGGGTAGTGAGCGAGGGGTGTTTTTCTGAATGGAAATCTGTAACTAGTGGTGCTCTTCATGGATCGGCACAGGGACCATTGTTGTGTGCGATATACAATAATGACGGATGGGAATGTAGGGGTATGGTGAGCAAGTTTATAGGTGAACAAAAATTATAGCTAACAAAGGAGTTGTTTAAAGATACAGCAAGATATAGATCACCTGCAATGATGGGCAGAGCAGTGGCAGGTGGATTTTAAAACAGACAAGTGTGAAGTTATGCAGTTTGAGAGGTCAAATGCTGGAAGGGATCTTGTGATGCAAGTCCATAATTTCCTGAAAGTGGTGAACAGAGTAATATTAAAAATAAGTATTTGGTCTGCTTGTCTCCATACATGGAAGCTGAGAGTATGAGTTGGGAAGTCATATTGCAGTTGTACAAAACATTGGTTACCTGCAATTTTTGAGTGTTGTATCAAATTATGGTCACCAGTCTGCAGTCAGAATGTGATAACTATAGAGAGAATGTAAAAAAGAGTCAGAGAGATGTTGCCTAGAATGGACCAGGAATTGTAAGGAGAGACTGGATAAGCTTGCTTTATTCTCACTCGAGTATAGCAGGCTGGGGTGACCTTATAAAATTAGGTATTTAAAATTATAATAACAGATTGGATATAATCTTTTTCTCTGGGCAGTGGGGCTTTAAACTGGAAGGCAGAGGCCTAAGATGAAGGGAGAAATGTAAAGATATGAGAGGTACGTTTTTTAAATCAGAGGGTACTGCCTGAGGAGGTAGTGGAGACAGATAGTTTCACAATGTTTAAAAGGCATTTGGACAAGTTCTTGGATAGTTTAGGGATTTAGATTAAGTATAGGCACATGGGACTGGTGTAGAAAGACTCCACGGTCACCAAGGATGAGGTGAGCCTATAGGGCACGCTTCTGTGCTGCACAATTCAATCATTCTGAGATTTGATGGGGTTGTTTGAAGTAATGCTAAAGGAGGGTTTTTTTGCAAATAGAATCAATGACACTTCAGGGGAGAGGAAATAAAATTCAAAGTCAAAGAATATTCCTGTTTTTAGATAACAGTCACGCTTATCGTTTTACTGTTCAATATTCATTCATACAGTCAGTTACTCAAATATTAGCATTGTATTTGGATAACACGTGCACAAAATACACCATTAAAATATTCGTCATCAATCCTTCCATGGTGATTGCATTTAAGGTGTTTACTTTAAACTGTGGTCAACAACACACACCTTTCAAGTGATGTCTCAGTGACCAACTTTGTATTTTCTTATCTTTGTGTTTTACTCTTGATGTTTTGTTAACAGGGTGGGAAACGTTAATTTGTCGTGCGTCAGAAACTTGGGCGGAAACTGTTGCGAGTGAAACCAACCAGGACGTTGATCCACTAAAGGTCAGTGTTTCCTGTGGGACCACATTTATCATGTAAGCTCCAACAATAAGTTATAATAAACTGTAAATGCTGAAAGAACTCAGCAGGCAGCACCTGTGAAGCACAAGCAGTGATAGTGTTAACATAGAAACATAGAAAATAGGTGCAGGAGTAGGCCATTCGGCCCTTCGAGCCTGCACCGCCATTCAATGTGATCATGGCTGATCATCCAACTCAGTATCCCGTACCTGCCTTCTCTCCATACCCCCTGATCCCTTTAGCCACAAGTGCCACATCTAACGCCCTCTTAAATATAGCCAATGAACTGGCCTCAACTACCTTCTGTGGCAGAGAATTCCAGAGACTCACCACTCTCTGTGTAAAGAATGTTTTCCTCATTTCGGTCCTAAAGGAATTCCCCCTTATCCTTAGACTGTGACCCCTTGTTCTGGACTCCCCCAACATCGGGAACAATCTTCCAGCATCTAGCTTGTCCAACCCCTTAAGAATTTTGTAGGTTTCTATAAGATCCCCCCTCAATCTTCTAAATTCCATCGAGTACAAACCGAGTCTATCCAATCTTTCCTCATATGAAAGTCCTGACATAGAAACATAGAAACATAGAAAATAGGTGCAGGAGTAGGCCATTCGGCCCTTCGAGCCTGCACCGCCATTCAATGTGATCATGGCTGATCATCCAACTCAGTATCCCGTACCTGCCTTCTCTCCATACCCCCTGATCCCTTTAGCCACAAGTGCCACATCTAACGCCCTCTTAAATATAGCCAATGAACTGGCCTCAACTACCTTCTGTGGCAGAGAATTCCAGAGACTCACCACTCTCTGTGTAAAGAATGTTTTCCTCATTTCGGTCCTAAAGGAATTCCCCCTTATCCTTAGACTGTGACCCCTTGTTCTGGACTCCCCCAACATCGGGAACAATCTTCCAGCATCTAGCTTGTCCAACCCCTTAAGAATTTTGTAGGTTTCTATAAGATCCCCCCTCAATCTTCTAAATTCCATCGAGTACAAACCGAGTCTATCCAATCTTTCCTCATATGAAAGTCCTGACATCCCAGGAATCAGTCTGGTGAATCTTCTCTGTACCCCCTCTATGGCAAGGATGTCTTTCCTCAGATTTGGAGACCAAAACTGTACGCAGTACTCCAGGTGTGGCCTCACCAAAACCCTGTACAACTGCAGTAGAACCTCCCTGCTCCTATACTCAAATCCTTTCGCTATGAATGCTAACATACCATTTGCTTTCTTCACTGCCTGCTGCACCTGCATGCCTACTTTCAATGACTGGTGTACCATGACACCCAGGTCTCGTTGCATCTCCCCCTTACCTAATCTGCCACCATTCAGATAATAGTCTACCCTCATGTTTTTGCCACCAAAGTGGATAACCTCACATTTATCCACATTGTACTGCATCTGCCATGCATCTGCCCATTCACTCAGCCTATCCAAATCACCCTGCAGCCTCCAAGCATCCTCCTCACACCTAACTATACCCCCCAGCTTGGTATCATCTGCAAATTTGGAGATGTTGCATTGAATTCCCTCGTCCAAATCATTAATATATATTGTAAATAGCTGGGGTCCCAGCACTGAGCCTTGCGGCACCCCACTAGTCACTGCCTGCCATTCTGAAAAGGACCCGTTTACTCCTACCCTTTGCCTCCTGTCTGCTAGCCAGTTCTCTATCCACATCAATACTGAACCCCCAATACCGTGTGCTTTAAGTTTGTATGCTAATCTCTTATGCGGGACCTTGTCGAAAGCCTTCTGAAAGTCTAGATATAACACATCCACTGGTTCTCCCTTATCCACTCTACTAGTTACATCCTCGAAAAATTCTATCAGATTTGTCAGACATGATTTACCTTTCGTAAATCCATGCTGACTTTGTCCAATGATTTCACCACTTTCCAAATGCGCTGCTATCCCATCTTTAATAACTGACTCTAGCAGTTTCCCCACTACCGATGTTAGACTAACTGGTCTGTAATTCCCCGCTTTCTCTCTCCCTCCTTTTTTAAAAAGTGGGGTTACATTAGCTACCCTCCAATCCTCAGGAACTACTCCAGAATCTAAGGAATTTTGAAAAATTATCACTAATGCATCCACTATTTCTGTGGCTACCTCCTTGAGTACTCTGGGATGCAGACTATCTGGCCCTGGGGATTTATCGGCCTTCAATCCGTTCAATTTACCCAACACCACCTCCCGGCTAACCTGGATTTCACTCAGTTCCTCCATCTTATTTGACCCCCGTTCCACTGCTATTTCCGGCAGATTATTTATGTCTTCCTTAGTGAAGACAGAACCAAAGTAGTTATTCAATTGGTCTGCCATGTCCTTGTTCCCCATGATCAATTCACCTGTTTCTGACTGCAAGGGACCAACATTTGTTTTAACTAGTCTCTTTCTCTTTACATATCTATAAAAACTTTTGCAGTCAGTTTTTATGTTCCCTGCCAGTTTCCTTTCATAATCTATTTTCCCTTTCCTAATTAAGCCCTTTGTCCTCCTCTGCTGGATTCTGTATTTCTCCCAGTCCTCCGGTAGGCTGCTTTTTCTGGCAAATTTGTATGCCTCATCTTTTGTTTTTATACTATCCCTGATTTCCCTTGTTATCCATGGATGCACCACCTTCCCCGATTTATTCTTTTGCCAAACTGGTATGAACAACTTTTGTACTTCATCCATGCAGTCTTTAAATACCTTCCATTGCACATCCACTGTCAACCCTTTAAGAATCACCTGCCAGTCTATCTTGGCCAATTCACATCTCATACCTTCAAAGTTACCTTTGTTCAAGTTCAGAACCCTTGTTTCTGACTTAATTTTGTCACTCTCCATCCTAATGAAGAACTCAACCATATTATGGTCACTCTTGCCCAAGGGGCCACGCACAACAAGACTGCTAACTAACCCTTCCTCATTACTCAATACCCAGTCTAGAATAGCCTGCTCTCTCGTTGGTTCCTCCACATGTTGGTTGAGAAAACTATCCCGCATACATTCCAGGAAATCCTCTTCCTCAGCACCCCTGCCAATTTGATTCACCCAATCTACATGCAGATTGAAGTCACCCATTATAACCGTGTTACCCTTGTTGCACGCATTTCTAATTTCCTGTTTGATGCCATCCCCAACTCCAATACTACTGTTAGGTGGCCTGTACACAGTTCCCACTAGCGTTTTCTGCCCCTTAGAGTTTCGCAGCTCTACCCATATCGATTCCACATCCTCCACGCTAATGTCCTTCCTTTCTATTGCATTAATCTCCTCTCTCACCAGCAACGCTACCCCACCTCCTTTTCCTTTTCGTCTATCCCTCCTGAATATTGAATATCCCTGGATGTTCAGCTCCCAGCCTTGGTCATCCTGGAGCCAAGTCTCCGTGATTCCAACTATAGCATAGTCATTAATCGCTATCTGCACCTTCAACTCATCCACCTTATTACGAATGCTCCTCGCATTGAGACACAAAGCCTTCAGGCTTGTTTTTACAACACTAAAAACCTTCCATTGCACATCCACTGTCAACCCTTTAAGAATCACCTGCCAGTCTATCTTGGCCAATTCACATCTCATACCTGTTAGGTGTTCTAACACCTGTCCCTGTAGCTCCTCAATTACATCCATTCAGAGACCCCAGCAGTCCTGCCAGGTTAGACAGCGGTTCCCGCACACCTCCTCTAACCTCATCTACTGCACCCGGTATCCCCAATGTGGCCTCCTTCACATCCGCCAGACTTGGTAACGGTTTCGCTGAACACTTACGTTCGGTTCGCCAGGGCCTGCTGGATCTCCCGGTTCTAAACATTTTAACTCCTCTTCCCATTCCCATATTGACCTTTCTGTCCTGGGTCTCCTCCATTACCAGATTGAGGTCACATGCAAATTGAAGGAACAGGACCTCATAATCTGCTTCGGTAGTTGCAACCTAATGGTGCGAATGTTGATTTCTCAAATTTTAGCTAACCTAACCTAACCTCTCCCTTCTCCTGTACCCTACTTTGACTCGCACCATCCCTCTCTCTTTCCACCAAAATATTCTCACATTTTCTATCCTTATCCCATACTTTTTGGCTTTTCATCTTTGGCCTTTGTCCAACAAAGAACCTATTAAAAAAAAACCACTCTCCTGTATCCACCTATCATTTGCCAGGCTTTGTTCTCCCCCACCTTTCTACCAGCTTTCTCTCCCCAGCACACAATCAGCCTGAAGAAGGGTCCCAACCCAAAGGATCACCTATTCATGTTCTCCTGAGATGCTATCTGACCTGCTGAGTTACTCCAGCATTTAGCCACAGAGTCATACACCGTGGCAACAGGCCCTTTGGCCGAACTTGCCCACGTCATGTCAACATGCCTCATCTATTAGTCACACCTGCCTGCATTTGATCCATACCCCCTAAAACTATCCTTTTCATATACCTGTCCAAATGTTTTATAAACATTGTGATAGTACCTACTTCCCCTCTTACCTTAAACTTGTGTCCTCTGGTTCTTGAATCCCTTACTCTGGGTAAAAGAGTGTGCATTTACCCTATCTATTCCGCTCATGATCTTAGACACTTCTAAGATCACCCCACATCATCATGCGCTCCAAGGAATAGAGTCCTAGCCCATTCAACCTCTCCCTATGGGCCATGCCCTTACATCCTGACAATATCCTTGTAAATCTTCTATGCACCCTTTCCATCTTAACAACATCTTTCCTTTAACAGGGTGACCAAAACTGAAGATAATCTCCAATTGGACTCAACAATGATTTGTACAACTGTAACATAACCTCCCAACTTCTATACTCTGACAGATGAAGGCCAATGTGCCAAATGCCTTCTTGCTTGACCACCCTATCTACCTGTGATGCCACTTTCAAGGAACCATGTACATGTACTCCTAGACCCCTATGTTCCACAACACTCCCCAGAGCCCTGCCATTCACTGTGTAGGTCCTGCCCATGTTAAACTTCCCAAAATGCAAAACCCCACACTTAACTGTTTAAAAGTTAATGAACCATTCCTCAGCCGACTTGCCCAACTGATCAAGATCCTGCTGCAATTTTTGATAACCATCTTCACCATCTACAATACCGGCCACTTTAGTGTAATTTCAAACTTACTAATCATGCCTTGTATGTTCTCATCCAAATCATTGAATTGGATGACAAACAGCAATGGCACCAGCACCGAGTAACTCAAATTTCACTGTGGCTTAATTGGTGCATG
Source organism: Raja brachyura (assembly GCA_963514005.1). The sequence goes on from OY740781.1 coordinate 153,242,944, forward strand.
TAACAATAAACTGACCTTGAAACCTTGAACGCTGAGGCTCACGACTCGTAAAGCTAGCCCCTCAGAATCCCTTTTAATCTTTGCCGTCTCATCTTAAAGCAATGCTTTCTTGTTTTAGACGAGACCTGGGAAACTAGCCTTGGAAGAAAACGACTGACAAACTGCCCAATCTATGCCCCTCATCATTTTAGAAAGCTCTAAGGTCATTCCTTGGCCTCCTATGCTCCAGGGACAAGTCACAGGCTATTCATTTGCTCCTCATCACTCATGCCCTTGTCCAGGTAACATTCCTGTGAATCTTTTATGCACCCTCTAGCGAAATCACATTCTTCATAAGTGCGCTGATAGAACTGCACAAAGCTGCTGCCCAACCAACGATCTGTAGCTCTGTAGAGTGATGTTCCAACTCTTCAACTCAGTGGAGACACAAGACACTGCAGATGTTGGAATCTTCAGCAAACAAACAAGTGCTGGAGGATATTAGCAGGCAATATCCATGGAGAAAATAGATGGCATTACTAATTGAGATACCTACATTCTCTTCCAAGTCATTAATATATAAGACTGACAATAAAGGACACAATCTGTTTTTGTTAAAAATCAGCAATTTTTTGATTGATACTTTGAAGGGTATTGCATTTAAAATCAGGGTGAATGTTCATAGGTCCATGAAAACGTAAAGAAATCAGAAGATTCTTCATCTTGTCTTCATCGATTCAGAAGTATAAAAGTCAGGAAGTGATTTTGCAGGTGTATAATACTTTAGGCCACATTAGGAGTATTGGGTACAGTTTGATCAAAACGCTGTAGGAAGGATATGGAGGCTTTGAAGAGGGTGCAGAAGAGGTTCATCAGGATGTTGTGAGGGCTAGATAGTATTAGCTAGAAGGAGAGGTTGGACAAACATTTGGACAGGTACTTGAATAGGATAGGTTTAGAAGGCTATGGTCCAAATACAAGATGGTGGGACTAGTATTAACGAGGGATTTTATTAACGATGTAGACGAGGGAATTAAATGTGATATCTGCAGGTTTGTGGATGACACAAAGCTGGGTGGCAGTGTGAGCTGCGATGAGGATGCTATGAGGCTGCAGGGTGACTTGGATAGGTTTGGTTAGTGGGCAGATGTAGTATAATAATGTGGATAAATGTGAGGTTATCCACTTTGGTGGCAAGAACAGGAAGGCAGATTATTATCAGATTATGAAAAGGGGAGGTGCGGCGAGACCTGGGTGTGCTTGTACATCAGTCACTGAAAGCAAGTTTGCAGGTACAGCAGGCAGTAAAGAAAGCTAATAGCATGTTGGCCTTCATTGTGAGAGGATTTGAGTTTAGGAGCAAGGAGGTCCTATTGCAGTTGTACAGGGCCCTTTGAGGCAGCACCTGGAGTATTGTGTGCAATTTTGGTCTCCTAATTTTAGGAAGGACATTATTGCTATTGAGGGAGTGCAGCGTAGGTTCACCAGGTTAATTCCCGGGATGGCGGGACTGACATATGATGAAAGAATGGGTCGACAGGGCTTGTATTCTCTAGAATTTAGAAGAATGAGAGGGGATCTTATTGAAACATAAAATTCTTAAAGGATTGGACAGGCTAGATACAGGAAAAATGTTCTCGATGTTGGGGGAGTCCAGAACCAGGGGTCACAGTTTAAGAATAAGGGGTCGGCCATTTATGACTGAGATGAAGAAAAACGTTTTCACCCAGAGAGTTGTGAATCTATGGAATTCTCTGCCACAGAAGGCAGTGGAGGCCAATTCACTGAATATATTCAAGAGAGAGTTAGATTTAGCTCCTAGGGTTAGATTTATAGTGTAGCTCTTAGGGCTAAAGGAATCAAGGGATATGGGGAAAAAGCAGGAACGGGATACTGATTTTAGATGATCAGCCACGATCATATTGAATGGCGGTGCTGGCTCGAAGGACCGAATGGCCTACTCTTGCACCTACTTTTTTTCTAGTATAGATGGAGCATGTCGTCATGGGCCGAAGGGCATCTTTCCACATAATATTTCTCGATCTACGACTCTGTGATATTGATTGTTTTCTTTGGGCATCAGATGTTGACAGGAGACCTGAGAGAAGTTTATAAAATAATGAAAGGGATAGACAGGGTAGATGTTTTTTCATCCCAGGATGAGAGTGTCAAATGCTGGAGACATACTGCAAGAGAGGGGTAAAGTTTAAAGGTGGTTTTTGAGGCAAGTTGTTGCATGGTGATAAGTGCCTAGAACAAGTTGCCAGAGGAGAGTTAAGTTTAGAGTTAAGAGCTTATTTGTCACGTGCACTGGGTATGAACTGGAACTGTGAAATTCTTCCTTTAGGCAAATTAAATGCAACAAGAATATGTAGTAAATGATCAGTTATTATAAGTAAACCAGACCATGGCAGTACAAACATGTAGAGCTGTCACAGTAGGTATATATGAGGCAATCGAAACAGATACCTTAGCAAAGTGCAAGAGGCATGTAGGCAGACATGGGAATAGGCAAGGAATTGAGTGAGGGTTTACAGACTGTGCAGGCAGATGGGAACAGTTGGGTTGGCATCCTGATTGGCACATGCATAGTGGGCTAAAGGGCCTGTTCCTGTGCTATACTGTTGTGTGTCTGTTCTAATTTCATCAGCTCTTTTGTTTGATAACATTGCATCCTGTCTATTATTTGGAGATAAAACTGCAACTGCAAAGTTGAAGTAAAAATGTACCTTTCTGTCTTTATTCACCCACGTTAGTCTCACGTTTGCTGCAATTGCTTTAGGTGAACTTGTTTCTGGTTTCTAGCCCTTCTTTCATGATTGATCATTATTTTTAAATTCTTCCAGAATGGATTGTAAAGTTCTTTAGAGAGCTAATGCATTTCAGTTATGCTGTTAATGTTTGGGATTATGTCTAAAACCTTTACTTGTGTAAACAGTAAAATGATTCCTACAAGTAAAATATATATATCTTTCAACTGAAGCCAAACTATTCCTGACCAAGCTTGAGGTCAGATCCAACGATTAATCCGGATTTACATTAAATCCTTCAAGAATGTTTGTAGGTTAATTGGCTTGGTATAAGTGTAAATTGTCCTTAGTGTGTGTAGGATAGTGATAATGTGCGTGAATCGCTGGACGGTGCAGACTAGGTGGGCCGATGGGCCTGTTTCCGTGCTGTATTCCTAAACTAAACTAAAATGCACATTCCTTCTCCTGTTACATCAGGTGTCTGAGTTTATTGTCCTCTATTTTGAAACCGCTTGCACTGCTATACCTAGAGTTATACAGCTCAGAAAAAGGACCTTTGGCCCACATTGTCCATGTTGCCTAAAATGGACCCATACTAATCCCAGTTACCACTGTTTCATCCAAAGCCTTCCTTGCCTTAGCAATATTTTCCCACGTATCAGGATTAAAGTCCATCTGCCGACTGGTCACAGACTTCCAACTACAAAAGTAAAGTATCATCCTCTGTCTCCTATTATGACCAATTTTGGATCCAATTTGCCAAGTTGCCTTGAGTCCTGTGTTCGGGACTAGCCTTCCATATGAGACTTTGTCAAATTCTTTATTAAAGTCCATATAGACAGCATCAATTGCACTGTCCTCATTCATATACTTATTTACGTCTTTGAAAAGCTCCAGCAAATTAGTCAGACTATAATTATGAAAGAAATGACATGGGTGCAAACAGAGGGATTTGGATCATGTACAAGCAGATGAGATCAGTTTAATGAGGCATCATGATTGGCACAAACATTGTGGGCCAAAGGGCATGATCCTATGCTGTGCTGTTCTATGTTAGCAAGACAAATCACTGTTTTGAAGCATCACTTTATGATCAATAATGGCGCTTTTAACACACAAGAATTGCTAAACATGTTTCAATTTGTATTGTTTATTTAACTTTGTCTTTATTTACAATAGTTAGATCTATTGACGATTAAGGAATAAATCAGATGAAGTGTGGCTTCATGATAATTCTGGGACTTGACATGATTTAGACCATACAGCAAATTTACAAACTTAGCAGTAGCTCACAATAAACTGTCTCTCTTCACTCTACAGTTTTCTGTGTTCTGAAAATCTACTGTGATTTCTCCTTTCTTTTGCTTGGTCTTTCTAGGGTTCTCCTCCCTCTGCTTTTTCTATTGCCCTTCCTGACTACTGCAAGGGTATCCTCTTCCTCCTGATTGGCATCTTGACAGTCATGCAAGTTGGCCTTTATAAGATTCCAATAATAGGTTAATTTACCTTTACATGTTTTCCTTGGTGTTAATCAATTTACTAGTTATCAAAAATGAAGGAGCAGGCAAAACATTTTTTTTTACTGTATCTCAGTACACATGACAAAAATAAACCAATAACCAAAACCACACATTATGCCACTAGCATCTAATTTCTTAAGAACAACACTTAGACAAAAATCTAACATTTTGCCAGGTTGCATTTATAACCGAGTAGTACAAAATTATCAAGAGTTAATATCTAAGATCCCTTAAAGAATCTTGTCAGTCAAAAATTGTCAGTTCAGGTGTGGTGTCTAGGGAAGGTCTCTACAACCATTTGTGGCAATGGCCCACACAATTCTGAGTTAATTAACCAAGGGAAAACATTGCTAAAATTGCAAAACATTTTGTGCAATTGTCAATGATTCTTTATCAAAAGTATTTCAGGACACCTTGCTGTTTATGGCTGTATTTTATTCCATCCATCCAGTTTGGCTCACCATAACATTCCAATCCACCAATAATTTGCCAATCAATTGGCCTGCGTTAATTGTGAAGAATGCACTCATTCCCACTTAGTTCATCTCTTGGTGGAGTGTTCTGAAGCCCCCTGTCACAGTTCAAAGAACCAACACTGAGGCTGAGATTTGTTAGGTGCGCAATGTTGCTTAGGTCATTGACATTATGAAACGCGGGCTGAACCAGTTGTAACTAGCAGTTGGAAGGTGACATTGAATAAACTGACACACCCTTTCAAAGTTCTGATGTGGTTTCTAAAGTCCACCTTCATGGAATCATGGAATCATGGAAACTTTATTGTCATTCCGACCTTTCAGTCTGAATGAAATTTTGTTGCTTGCAGTCATACATATAGTAAATAACGAAACACACAATAAACACAAATTTAACATCCACCACAGTGAGTTCACCAGACACCTCCTCACTGTGATGGAAGGCAAAAATCTTAAGTCTTTGTCTCTTCCCTTCTTGTTCTTCCTCTTCCTCTGCGCTGAGGCGATCCAGGCCTCCAATGTTATGACCGTACCGGGTGATGTAAATAGGTCCCGCGGCTGAACCGTGCTCCGTGAACGGGCCGGTTCAACTCCGCGGCCCGGGGCGGTCGACGCTGCCGAAGCTGCCGCCCTCCAGTCCAGCGGACGCAGCTATTGCCGCGGGAGCTCTGGAAAAACAGGTCACCAACCTGTGACCTGCGAGCTTCCGACGATGTCGTCCACTGGGCCCGTGGCCGAACCTCCAAAGTCGCTGCCGCCAACGCCACCGCCACCGCCACTGGAAAGCCGCCACAGCTCTGAGTCAGGCCGCCGGAACGCCTGAACCCGCCACAGCCCCGAAGTCGGCCAGCCTCGCGCTGGTAAGTCCTGGCTGACTCTGCCTCCGGAGCCTCGAGGTCGGTCGCAGTTGGAGGCTGCCAGCTCCGCCATTAGGCCTCAGCGCAGACGAAGACGGAGACGGGGGATACGACAAGAAGAGTCGCGTCCACCCGAAGGAACAGACTAAAATGTTTCTCCCACACACATACACAACATAATAACTCAAATTAACACGTCATACAAGACAAGAAAACAACAAAAAAAAGAAAAAAACAGACGGACTGCAGGCGAGCCGCAGCTGCCAAGGCAGCGCCAACACTCCACCTTGAGGTGGTTTCACCTGGAACCAGAACCTGATATTGGCGGGACTGTCATATACAGAGAGAATGGAGCGGCTGGGCTTGTATACTCTGGAATTTAGAAGGGTGAGAGGGAATCTTATTGAAACATATAAGATTATTAAGGATTTGGATACGCTAGAGGCAGGAAACATGTTCCTGATGTTGGGGGAGTCCAGAACCAGGGGCCACAGTTTAAGAATGAGGGGTAGGCCATTTAGAACGGAGATGAGGAAACACTTTTCCCACAGAGAGTTGTTCTCTGCCGCAGAGGGCGATGGAGGCCGGTTCTCTGGAAACTTTGAAGAGAGAACTAGATAGGGCTCTTGAAGATAGCGGAGTCAGGGGATATGGGGAGATGGCAGGAACGGGGTACTGATTGTGGATGCTCAGCCATAATCGCATTGAATGGCGGTGCTGGCTCGAAGGGCTAAATGGCCTACTCCTGCACCTATTGTCTACTGTCTATTGTCTATTGGCAGTAAGCATGAGATCCTTTAGAATGCCAGCTGCTTGAAGCAAAACATTTCTGACGGAAACTCTTGTTAAAATGGCTGCGTAAACTGAAATCTTCACCAGACAAAATCATTGGCAAGTCCGACATATGAACCTACATTGCTACAGCTATGGGACTAGCTTTGAAAAACGTGTTTTGGTCAGCCCAAAGTTAATAGCATCATGAAGACATTGCATTAGATAATGGTTATGTCACAGTGGGTTACACAAAAAGCTGGAGAAACTCAGTGGGTGCAGCAGCATCTAAGGAGCGAAGGAGATAGGCGACGTTTCGGGTCGAGACCCTTCTTCCTGGAAGAAGGGTCTCGACCCGAAACATCGCCTATCTCCTTCGCTCCTTTGATGCTGCTGCACCCGCTGAGTTTCTCCAGCTTTTTATGTAACCCTCGATTCTCCAGCATCTGCAGTTCCTTCTTTAACACGGTTAAGTCACAGTGATGGGCTTGTTAATATCAAGACCATTGATTAGCAATGTTACAAAATTTTGAGATTTAAAAAATCAAGTCTGCAATTTATCCCATCAGATAAAGCATAAAAAGAAGTTTAATTTGACACCTAATTTACTTTCATATCTTCAGTATTAAGAAAGTTATGGCCATTTTCATACTCGGAAATGAGCATCTTGCTTCCCATTGCCTTTCAATTGACTTAACTCAAAAGCTGTGATCTGGAAGTTAAAAGCCCATAACTTTCTTAAAAATTAAGAGAACTCAATGAAATGTTCAGTTATTATAGATTGAAGCATTCTGAAACAAATATTAAACAATCTTACTTGGATTACCTGAAATTAAAGCATATAATTAGTTAGTTATCTAATTGTAGCTAATTACAAAATTCAATGAGTAGATCTAAACATCTATCCATTTCTTAAGAAAAGATAAACTTTTTTTAAATTGCCTAAGTGTCCAAATAACATTCACACAATAATCCACAATATAACATAATTTTTAAATCTCATTTTCATGAATTTCTGGGCCAAATGGAAGGAATTTAGTGTTTAATGCCTGTAAATTAATGGCCATTTAAATCAACTAGCGAGTGGGTTTTAGTGAAATGCGGTGGATTAGAACGTTGCGGTTAGCGGTGAAGTCGGGGGGAAAAATACTGTTTGTTCATACATTTTTTGGGACCCCATTTCGCAACATAAAAATATTATTAAAGCCTCCCGAAAAACCAACTTTTAATATAAAAATAAACTATTTACCTTTTTTTCTCCCCTACGGAAAATCCTTCCGGTTGTCAGTGCTCACGGCTTTTGAAGGTGATTTTTAAATTACTCTAGTTAATAAATAATTTAGAGTAATTTAAAAATACCTTTATTCATGAAATGTCGGAGCGATTTTTCTTCCGCAACAAAATCGCCCGACATTCATCGATTATCCAGGTCTGTTGAAAAACGGCACTTTAAGCCCGCCCCCCTCTGAAAGGCGCTAAAGTCGCGCACACAGGGAGCGGCAGAACTGCAGCGCTGCTCAAAGTAAGTTTTGCAACATACCTACATTGATGGTAAATGGTCTAAAGCTTGAAATAAGTTTGCACTGCCATACATTGGTTGTATACATCTCTTCCCGCAGTAGAATAAAAATTCAGCATGACACCATTAGTGAGCAGAAACATGGGTCAATGTATATATTATGTATGAAGCATTCAAGATATTCGAGAAGAACGTCAGGAAGCAGAACCAATAATAAACGTGGCTATCTAAAGGTGCAAACCTTCCTTTTTGGTTTTTGATTGATTAGAGACCCTCAAAACGGACTGGAAGCAGTTAGTTGTTCTTAACACAGGAATGCTGGTTTGACGCTTGATGCTGTATGCAGGCTTGCTCAAATATCCTCACAGATAGACGACCAAAGGGCCTACATGTAAGCATTGACCTGTTAGCCTTATCCTTAAAGCACAGGTGGAAAAACTGGAATTACCAAGCTGGTGAAAGTGCAGCAGAATGACTAGACAACACCCATTGTGGTAGACCCCAAATCAGACAAAACCATCAGTCTCTAACTGCAATGTGACATTGAACATTGGAAATGAGAAGCATTATGTCATAAGCAATAATCTCATTAAGATGGAAAGAGTGCAGAGAACCATGCAAGATATTCCAAATTGTTTTAAGGTTCTGGGAAATCTTCAGATCCTTTCAGATAATTTAATGTGGTAAAGTATGAGGTCACGCACTTGTGTAAGAAAAATCAAAAGGCTGATTATTATCTAAATGGAGGGAGACTGAGCTGAAGTACTGACTGATCTGAAGGGTCTAGGTGCCACCAGTGAATGAAACATAGAAAATAGGTGCAGGATGAGGCCATTCGGCCCTTCGAGCCAGCATCGCCATTCATTGTGAACATGGATGATCGTCCCCAATCAATAACCCGTGCCTGCCTTCTCCCCATATCCCTTGACTCCACTAACCCCTAGAGCTCTATCTGACTCTCTCTTAAATGCATCCAGTGATTTGGCCTCCACTGCCCTCTGTGGCAGGGAATTCCACAAATTCACAACTCTCTGGGTGAAAACGTTTTTTCTCACCTCAGTCTTAAATGGCCTCCCCTTTGTTCTAAGACTGTGGCCCCTGGTTCTGGACTTGCCCAACATTGGGAACATTTTTCCTGCATCTAGCTTGTCCAGACCTTTTATAATGTTATATGTTTCTATAAGATCCCACCTCATCCTTCTAAACTCCAGTGAATACAAGCTCTGTCTTTTCAATCTTTCCTCATATGACAGTCCCGCCATCCCAGGGATCAGTCTTGTGAACCTACACTGCACTGCCTCAATCACAAGGATGTCCTTCATCAAATTCGGAGACCAAAACTGGACACAATACTCCAGATGTGGTCTCACCAGAGCCCTATACAACTGCAGAAGAACCTCTTTACTCCAATACTGAAATCCTCTTGTTATGAAGGCCAACATTCCATTAGCTTTCTTCACTGCCTCCTGTACTTGCACACCAACTTTCAGTGACTGGTGCACAAGGACGCCCAGGTCTCGCAGCATCTCCACCTTACCTAACCTAATCCCATTGAGTCAATAATCTGCCCCCTTGTTTTTGCCGCCAAAGTGAATAACCTCACATTTATCTATATTATATTGCATCTGCCACGCATCTCAACTTGTCCAGGTCACCCTGCAACCTGCTAACATCCTCTTCACAGTTCACACTGCCACCCAGCTTTGTGTCATCCGCAAACTTGTTAGTGCTGCTCCTAATTCCCTCTTCCAAATCATTAATATATATGGTAAACAGTTGTGGCCCCAACACCGAGCCTTGCGGCACTCCAATCGCCACTGCCTGCCATTCTGAAAAGGACCCGTTCACTCCTACTCTTTGCTTCCGGTCTGCCAACCAATTTTCTATCCATGTCAACACCCTACCCCCAATACCGTGTGCTCTAGTTTTAGTCATCATTCTCCCATGCGGGTCCTTATCAAAGGCTTTCTGAAAGTCTAGATACACTACATCCACTGGCTCCCCTTCATCCATTTTAATTGTCACATCCTCAAAAAATTCCAGATTAGTCAAGCATGATTTTCCTTTCATAAATCCATGCTGACTTGGACTAATCCTTTTACTGCTATCCAAATGCCCCATTATTACCTCTTTAATAATTGATTCCAGCATCTTTCCCACCACCGAAGTCAGGCTAACTGGTCTGTAATTCCCCGTTTTCTCTCTCGCTCCCTTCTTGAAAAGTGGGATAACATTAGCTATTCTCCAATCCACAGGAACTGATCCTGAATCTATTGAACATTGGAAAATGATCACCAATGCATCCACTATTTTTAGAGCCACCTCCTTGAGGACCCTGGGATGCAGACCATCCGGCCCAGGGGATTTATCATCCTTCAGTCCCATTAGCCTACCCTATACTATTTCTCGCCTAATGAAAATTTATTTCAGTTCCTCGACCCCCTTAGATCCTCTGTCCTCCAGTACTTCTGGGAGATTATTTGTGTCTTCCTTAGTGAAGACAGATCCGAAGTACCTGTTCAACTCTTCTGCCATTTCCTTGTTCCCCATAATAATTTCACCCGTGCCTGCCTTCAAGGAACCCGGCAAAAGCTACCAGACAGGCAAGAAGGCAAACTAACTAAGAAGGCAAATGGCCTTTGTGGCAAAGGGTTTGGAATATATTAATAGGGAGGTTTTGCTGTAATGATACAAGCTGTTGGTGAGTCCACAATTGTAAACCTCTGAAGGTAGGCACAAAATGTGAAGTGACTCCGCTGGACAGACAGCATCTCTGGAGAGAAGGAATGGGTGACGTTTTAGGTTGAGATCCCTCTTCAAACTGGCGATTATAGCCACCTTTATTATTATTCTACGGTGTAAGTCAGCATCTGCAGTTCCTTCCTACACATTGTAATACTGTGTACAGTTTTGACCCTTTTACAAAAATATAAGATAGAATAGCATTGGAAGCAATCCAAAGGTTCACCAGGCTAATTCTTGGGACGAGAGAGTTGTCTTATCAAGAGAGACTAAAAAGATTTGGACTGGATGATTGGGATTTAGAAGAATGAGGAGATGACCTTATTTATATATACAAGATCCTCAGGGTGCTGTAATGGGGAGATGTTGGAATGTTTTCACGGGTGGGAGAGTCTCAAACAAGGTCATACTACAATATAATGGGTCACGTGAAACTGAAGTACATTTCTTCCTGCAGAGGGTAGAGATCGAGGAATAGAGGGTTTGCTAAAATGGCACAGAAATGTTGAGGACAGCATAGATCAGCCATGATCATATAGTAAATAGGGCAGGCAAACTATTTTCTCCCATGTTCTTATGATTGAAAACACACTAAAGTGTCGTACAGTAACAACATTTCTCATGACAACAGCTCTCATAACTCCAAGGGTGGTGGGTGTATGAAACAAGCTGCCGGAGGAGGTAGTTGAGGCAGTTACTATTGTAACGTTTAAGAAACATTTAGATAGGTACATGGATAGGCCAGGTTTGGAGCGATATGGGACAAACGCAGGCAGGTGGGACTAGTGTAGATGTGGCATGTTAGTTGGCATGGGCAAGTTGGGTCGAAGGGCCTGTTTCTGTGCTGTATGACTCTTGACATGCCCACTGGTAAGCCATAATCTGAGACTTGCATTTCCCTACAGATCTTCCTAGTTTTTTTTTACAATGGTAGTTGCCTGGGACATGCCGTCACGAGATATGATAGCAATGTTTATGAGGTATTTAGACAAACACATGACCAGGCAGGAGAAGGAGGGATATGGACTGTGTGCATACAGAGGGGATTAGCTTAAATTGGCATTGTGTCAGCAGGGACATTGAGAGATAAAGGGCCTGTTCCTGTGCTGTGCTGTTCTGCGCTATGTACTGTTCTATGTTCTAAATCCTGTTTTCAGCTTCCTTACATTATTTACTTTAATTACATTAAAAGCCTTGATTAAGGAACAAGAGAGTCTTAAGTTTGGGACTGTTCCCTTAAGGGAGTGAATGCAGAGACCTGGAACAATTTAAAGAGGGGAAAACATTTACGGCAGTTCTACTTCCTGAGGACTGGGGTGCCTTGGAATCTTGTGACAGCATCTCTCTTCCTTTTTCAGTTTATTCAAGATGAAAAACAGTATTGAACACATAAATAATGCTTCACACGAAGAGAAAACTACACAGGCAACTCTGAAACTGTCAGAGTCACAGGTACGTGAATCTTTATGAAAAATTAATTGTCCAGTAAAATTGTGTACATTTTTCCTATTTACATTGTTTATATTATTGAGATTCGTTCATGTAGTTCTTGTGCATGTTATTCGTTGATTGTCAAATAATCCACAATGCAAATATTTCAGTAAGACATTGTATTTGAGCCCTGCAGCATAGAAATAGGTCCCTCAACCCAACTTGGCCATGCCGACCAAGATGCCCCTGCTAAGCTTGTCCCATATGCCCACGTTTGGTCCATATCTCGCTGAATCTTTCCTATCCATGTGCCCATCCAATTGTCTTTAAAATGCTGTAAAAATAGGTTGTTCAGTTCCCGGTTTGAATTTTGTAATTATTTCTTCTGACCTTTTAATTTCAAAAATAAGACGCATTGATAAAATATACATACAAGAAATGCTCATGGCTTTACATTCATAGTGTTGACAGTCTGGAGATTCATAGTGTAAGTTAATACATTAGTTTGGTTTGGGACCAGCTCTGCCCAAGACCGCAAAAAAGTGCAGAGTTGCAGATGTAGCCCAGTCCATCACATCAACCAGACTTTCCACCTTTAACACCATCTATACCACGCTGTTTGGGAAAAGCAACCCACATCAAAGACTTGTCCCACCCCAGTCACTCCATCGTCCTGCAGAAGGAACAGAAGCTTGAAAGCACGCACCACCAGACTCGGACACAGCTTTTTGCCCACTTTTTTAAGTACCATTCCATAAGCTGGGGTACTGTCCAATTTACCACTGTCCCATTGTGGACACAGGATTATATGGATCCAGTGCATTACAGTGCTGAAAACTATATTCTGCACTCTGTATATTCCTCTTTGCTGTATCTATTGTACTTGAGTTTGATGATTGTATTTATGTATAGTATGTCTAATATGTTTAGATTGCAAGCAAAACAAAGCTCTTTACTGTTCCTCACTACACTTGACAGCAATAATCCTAAACCTAGATCTAAACATTCTCTGTACAAAGTGTATTGCTGCCCATGCAGCCTCTTTGAACAAGTCACCTGGGGGCGGGGGGGGGGGGGGGGGGGGGTGACTATGTATAAACAATGCTGTAATTTCTACATGGTGAAACCAAAATGTGTAAAAATACCCTTTATTAAAATTTGACAATGTGCACTTTAACCACATGTGATTTTTTTCTTTAAACAAATCTCAAATTGTGGAGCACATAGGCAAATAAATAAATGACAGGTCTTTGTCCCAAACATTATGGAGGTCACTGTATCAGCCAGAGTAGACTTGATGGGCTGAATGGTCTAATTCTACTCCTAGAACTTATGGATACTCTAAATACCGTTTGATGACATTTCCATCCAAGGAGAAAGGTTCTGACTGTCAACCCTATCTATGCCTCTCATAATTTAATAAACTTCCATCGGGTCTCTTTTTAACTTCCAGCATTCCAGAAAAAATAATCCAGGTGTATTACTCTCCTTGAGCTAATACCCCGTAATCCAGACAGCATTCTGGTTAACCTCTCTGCACCCTCTCCAAAACCTCCACGTTGTTCCTGTAATGGGATGACCAGAATTGCACGCAATACACCAAATGTGGCCTAACCAAATTCTTACAGAGCTGTATCATGACTTCCTAATTCTTATAGTTAGCAATGTTACAAAATGTTGAGATTTTAAAAATCAAGTCTGCAATTTATCCCATCAGATAAAGCATAAAAAGAAATTTAATTTGACACCTAATTCACCTTCATATCTTCAGTATTAAGAAAGTTATGGCCATTTTCATTCTCGGAAATGAGCATCTTGCTTCCCATTGCCTTTCAATTGACTTAACTCAAAAGCTGTGATCTGGAAAAGTTAGAAGTCCATAACATTCTTAAAAATTAAGAGAACTCAATGAAATTTTCAGTTATTATAGATTGAAGCATTCTGAAACAAATATTAAACAATCTTACTTGGATTACCTGAAATTAAAGCATATAATTAGTTAGATATCTAATTGTAGCTAATTACAAAATTCAATGAGTAGATCTAAACATCTATCCATTTCTTAAGAAAAGATAAACTTTTTTAAAATTGCCTCAGTGTCCAAATAACATTCACACAATAATCCACAATATAACATAATTTTTAAATCTCATTTTCATGAATTTCTGGGCCAAATGGAAGGAATTTAGTGTTTGATGCTGTAAATTAATGGCCATTTAAATCAACTAGCGAGTGGGTTTTAGCGGAATGCGGTGGATTGGAACGTTGCGGTTAGCGGTGAAGTCGGGGGGAAAAATACTGGGGGTTCATACATTTTTTGGGGACCCCATTTCGCAACATAAAAATATTATTAATGCCTCCCGAAAAACCAACTTTTAATATAAAAATAAAGTATTTACCTTTTTTTCTTCCCTACGCAAAATGCTTCCGGTTGTCTGCGGTCACGGCTTTTGAAGGTGATTTTTAAATTACTCTAGTTAATAAATAATCTAGAGTAATTTAAAAATACCACCATTGATGAAATGTCGGAGCGATTTTTCTTCAGCAACCAAATCGCCCGACATTCATCGATTTGTCCTGCCTGTGGAAAAACGGCACTTTAAGCCCGCCCCCCTCTGCAAGGCGCGAAAGTCGCGCACACGGGGAGCGGCAGAAGTGCAGCGCCGCTAAAGGTAAGTTTTGTAACATACCTATTATAGTCAATGCCACGACCAATGAAGGCGAGTATACCACATGCCTTTTTTTTACCACTCTATCTACTAATGTTGCCACTTTCAGGGAGCTATCGACCTGGATTCCAAGACACCTTAAGGGTCCTGCGTGATCAGGTTGTGATGCATTGAAAATCTGGATTTAAAGCTTACCATGGAAAAAAAAAAATTTGTGCATTAAACCTGTTATTGTCTGGGCTGGTTTTTGTTTTAAACAAAAATAAACTGCTGGACAAACTCAGCCAGTCTGGCAGCCTCCGATCAGTTTGAGGAAGGGTCCTCACCCAAAATGTGTCCATTCCCTCCACCGATGCTGCCTGACCCGCTGAGTTCCTCCAGCACCTTGTGTTTTGCTCAAGATTTGCAATGCTACTGCTAACTATTAATTATTTGGGCTTTGTTAAATACAGATAAAATTCCAACAAGTAAAATAATCAGATAAAAATGCCCCCATTCATGCTTCTTAACTCGGTTGTTTTTAACTTTTATCTTTGACTTTAAATCAAATTTTATAATACAAGCCAATTTCTATTAAGATAACAGCCAAGGAGTGTCAAACTTCATTTAGGAATTAAAAGGGCAATTTCTAAATTTGTGGATTATACTGAGACTACAGCAAATTACAGCACATCATGGACATGAATACATTTGCAGAATAGCAAAAAATAGACAAATAATGTTTAATACCATTAATAGTAAAGTGTTAGCTTGTTGGGAGAATAGGGAAGTCACCTATTACTTAGAAGATGAATGTGAAGATGAATTACTTAGAAAGTGAATGTGAGAACCGGAAATAAATGGGTTATGGAATCCAGATACTATATACATATCACTATACATTGTGCCATGTTGCCAAGACCAGGAAGAAAGCAAATCAAGCACTGGAACTACCTGCATTGAACCTTGGTTAGACCATGCAGAGTGCTGCAGAGAATTCCAGTTGCCACATTATAAAAAGGATATGGAAGCACCAGAGAGGATTACTAGGGTGACTCTAGAAACGTGAGGGCACATATCAGAAGAGGATGAACAGACTTGGTCACTTGATGGAAGAAGGCTGAGGGATGAACAGGTGATGGTCTTTAAAGTAGGTTTGGATAGAGAGGTCAGTATTTGTGGGGAAGGGCATAATTAGAGGGCTTTGATATGAATTGGTCATCAAGAAATCTAAAAGAAAATTCAGAAGAGACATTTCTCTAGAATGGTAAAAATATGTAACTTGCTACCATGGAGTGGTTGGAGCAAATAGATGAGATGTATTTTGGCAGCACTGTGGTGCCGTAGTAGAGTTGTTGACAGAGACCCGGGTTCAATCCTGACTACAGTTGCTGTCTGTACTGAGTTTCTTCGTCCATCTTGTGACCACGTGGGTTTTCTCTGGGTGCTCAGGTTTCCTCCCACATTCCTCTCAACGATGTGCAGGTTTGCCAGTTAGTTGGCTTCTGTAAATTGTCCCTAGTATGTACGATAGAACTAGTGTACAGGTGATCGCTGGTCGGCACGGACTCGGTGGGCCGAAGGGCCTGTTTCCATGCTGTATCTCTAAACTAAACTATTTCAGATGGGGCTGGAATATCAGGAATATCAGGGAGGAAGGGAACAGAGGGTAACTGATTAGATTCAGATGAGATAAATCGAAAGAGGGCTTAAACATTTCCATGGACGAATATGTGAATGGCCTTTATTATGTTTGATTGATTGAAAGAAAAAAAGATACGGCTTGGAAACAGGCCAATTGATCCACTCTCCATGCCGACCATTGATAACCCGTTCACATTAGTTATCACGTTTTCCCACCCACTTCCTGCACATTAGGGATAATTTACAGAGGCCAATTGACCTACAACTCCGCACGTCTTTGGTGTCTTTTCCTGTCTTTGTGAGACAAAACTGGAGCACCCAGAGAAAACTCACACAGAGAAAATGTGCAAACGCCATACAGACAGCACCCGTGGTCAGGATCGAACCCGTGTCTCTGGCGCTGTGACCACCAGCTGCGCCACTGTGTCGCCTGATTAGAGCGGCACTAATTAATACTAATCCGAAAGAGAATATTTTCTGCTCACATTTTTGTAGTAATTACTTCTACAAATCTGTTCCATGAGCATCGTACTTGGACCACCTTTTGCGCAGTTGATCAACATAATCTATTCTCTGCATGTTTTAATGGCCTTGTCTATGGCCTTGTCTATGCTGCGTCGCATCCTTTCTGAATGCAAGTAATCTTAATTGGATTAAGAACATGCAAAATAGGTCAGTCATTATCTTGAGCCTGCTCTACCATAAACTAAAAGAGTGGCTGAGTCCATCTTGCCCTTGACACCTGTATCATGCTCTCTTACCATTTCCCTTGTAGTTCAAATGTCTGTCAATCTCCACTTTTAATATATTCATTGACTCTGCCTCCACACTCTTTGGCTAGAGAATCCATAATCCTTCAACCCTCTGAAAGGAAGACATTCTTTCTAATTACTGTTTTAATCTGAAGCTATGCTTTCGGGTTTTAGATCATTCCACTCAAGACATAATTTCAGCCCTCATCAGGTCAATCCCCTCCGATTCTACAAAAGACCACCCCTCATTTTTGTAAAGTCTACTCAGTAAAGGCTCAACTGTGCAATCTTTGTAGTTTAACCCTTCCTACCTGGAAACAGCCCTCTCCTCATTCCCTCCAATGCATACGTATATTCTTCCTTAATTATGGAGACCAAAAATGTATGCAGTACTCCAGCTGCAATCCTTACAGTGCCCCTGTAAGTTTCCCTGCTTTTATACGATGCGCCCATTGCAGTAAAAGCAACATTCCATCCGCATTCCAAATGACTTGCTCTACCTGCATGCTAACTTGGAGCTTCGGGCACTGGGGCTCCCCAAACATTGGTGCTACCACATTGTGCTGTTTAACCTCAATGGCAGTTTTTTCCCCCAAAGGTAGATAACCTCGCATTTTTCCACATTATCCATCTGCCAGGCTCTTGACCACTCCCTTAACATGTTTATCCCTCTGCAGGCTCCTGGTTTCCTTCTCATACATTGCTGACCCTGGTATGTTTGTACCATCAGCAAAACTGGCCCTCAGCACTTGGTCCCTTCTACCAAGTCATTAATATAGATTACAAATAGTTCAGTACCACTGTTGATCCTAATGCTACTCCCCAGTTCCCGAATGTCCTACCAAGAGAGGCTACGTGGTTTGGGTGTGAATTCATTCCTTGGAGTTTAGTAAAAGAAGGGATATGATATATAAGATCCTAAGGGGATTTACAGGGAGAGGTTGGACAGACTTGGATTGTTTTCTCTAGAATGCTGGAGATTGTGGGTGGACTTGTTAGAGGTATATAAAATTATGATAGGCATAGATAGGGTAGATAGTCAGAACCTATTTCCCAGGATAGAAAAACCAAATGCTAAAGGGCATAGTTTTAAGGTGAAAGTTTAAAGGAAATGAGCAGGGCAAATATTTTACGCAGAGGGTAGTGAGTGCCTGGAATGCTCAGCTGGGGTTGGTGATGGGGTGGCTTTTAAGATGCTTTTGGATGGGCGCATGGACATGGCAGTGAATGGAGCGATATGTGTTACCTGCAGGCTAATAGGAGTTGGTCTTGTCATCATGTTCGGCACCGACATTGTGGGCTGAAGGGCCTGTTCGTGTGCTGTATTGTTCTATGGTATTCTAAGAGGGTTTGACATGGTGGGTGTTGGGATGTTTTCATTAGCGAGAGAGTCATGAGCAAGATGGCAAATTACAATGTAAGAGGCCGGCTATTTAAAACATTTATCTCAACTCTGTTTATCTCAACTCTGTTCTCAGTCAATTGGTCATCCCCTTTTCAAGCACATTATTATCCCCAATGCTTGCACTCTTATCTGATGCAGTGACCTTCTATGTGGCTCATTGAGGGCCTTCTGGAAATCCAAATTTACCACCCATGTCCAGTTCTCCTTTATCCAGCCAGGCTGATAATCCTGAATAAAGGACAGGCCAAATTGGGATTCTAGCTAATTTGTTAAATACAGTTTTCTTTTCCGGTGAAGTTAGTGAAAATCTTGCAATCATTATATCCATTGTAGAGAGTTACTTGTGATCAAAATGTCTTACAATATTTCAAGGCTTTCTCGGAAGTACATTGGTTGGTAGCAGAGTGGATAACTTAATAAACCAATATCCAGGTACCTGGATGTTTGATTCAGAGATATGATTGTTAGTAACGAAGCAACAGGAAAGATGTGGAGGCTTTGGACAGGGTGCAGAGGAGGTTTATCGGAATGCTGCCTGGATTAGAGGGTTTCAGCTACAGGGAGAGGCTGGACAGACTGGATTGTTTTCTCTGAAATGTCGGTTGAAGGGAGGCCTAATAGAAGTATTATGAGATAGGGTAGACAATCAGAACCGTTTTTCCCCCCAAGGTGGAAATGTCCAAGACTAGAGGGCATAACCATAAGATGCGGAAAGTTTAATGGACATGTGTGGGGCAATTTTTTTTTACACGCAGCAAGTGGTGGGGGCCTGGAAGATATTGACTGGGGTGGTGGTGGAGGCAGATACGATAGTGGGGTTGGATAGGCATATGGAACGGCAGGGGATAGAGGAATAGAGAAGATCAGTTTTACATGGCATCATATTGGGCACAAACATTGTGGGCCGAAGGACCCGTTCTTGTGCTGCACTGTTCTATGTTCCATGGATTGTCACAGCATCCCATCTACTCTTCTCAATTGGTTTAGCCTGCAAATGCATCCAGATCCACAAATGTGGTCAACCCTTTATAACCATAAAACCATATAACAATTACAGCATGGAAACAGGCCTTCTCGGCCCTTCCAGTCCGTGCCGACAATTTATTTTCCCCTAGTCCCATCTACCTGCACTCAGACCCTACCCCTCCATTCCCTTCCCGTCCATATACCTATCCACTTTACTTTTAAATGTTAAAATCGATCCTGCCTCCACCACTTGTGCAGGAAGATCATTCCACACAACCACCACTCTCTGAGTAAAGAAGTTCCCCTTCATGTTACCTCTAAACTTCTGTCCCTTTATGACCTTTTGTACATTTGTATGTGACAGGACATCATTTATTTGTCACTATTGGTGACTAGAGGAGAATTGCGTATATTGTACAATGTTAAATTATTTTGACCTCAACTTCAAAACCAAAAGCTAAAACAATATACAGAAAATCAAACAACATTATTCCTTGATGGACGATCCCTACCTTTGGCTGGCACCCCTTATCTTCATATAACAGCACCTGTTTGCAATTCTGCTGCACCTTCAGGCATCATTGTTATAAACAATGCTTGTGACCAGCATAGCAATTGTGTAATGTTACCATTACACACCCCATAGGTACACATGAACATTATAGGCTGCTGTTGCAGAAATGCGTCAAACAAAAAACATTGTTGGGAAAATAAAAATTATGCTAACTGAACAACTAGTGGAGCTAATAACTTTGTTAATCAGATTGCATGTGTTTTTTCCTCATGCTTTTCTCATAGTACTAAACTAAGTGGGACTCGTGTGTCCCTGTCACACGGGAGGCCTGGTCCCCCAACGCAATATTCCACCACTCACCTGTTCCCCCCAACGCAACGGCGGAAGCGTTCTGTAGCTGTGGGACGGGGTCGGCTTCTGGTGGGGGACGTCCTGCAGCCTGGGGAGGGGGGGGGCGGGATCCGGCGGGGGGGGGGGGGTGGGCGTGGGGGGACAGGGGGTGGTGTGTGGGGAGAGGGGGGTGTGTGGGGAGAGGGAGTGGGCGGGGGTAAGGGGGGGATGATGGCGGTGGGGGGGGTTGTGGGGGCAGGGGAGGGTGTGTGGTAGGGGGGAGGGGCATGTGTGGTGGGTGGGAGGGGTGTGTGGTAGAGGGGAGTGTGGGGGATGGGATGAGGTTGGAGAGGGGTGTAAAGGGAGGAGGGGTGTAAGGGGAGGAGGGGTGTAAGGGGAGGAGGCGTCTGGGGGAGGGGGATGTAGCAGAGTGGGGTGTAAGGGGAGGGGTGTCGAGAGAGGGGGGTAGGGTGGTGTAGGGGTAGGGGGAGGGGGGTGTAGGGGGAGGGGAGTGTAGGGGAGTGGGGTGTAGGGGAGGGTGGTGTAGGGGGAGGGAGTGTAGGGGAGAGGGGTGTAGGGGAGAGGGGTGTAGGGGAGGGGGGTGTAGGGGGAGGGGGTGTAGGGAGAGGGGGGTGTAGGGGGAGGGGGGTATAGGGGGAGGGATGTGTAGGGGGAGGGGGGTGTAGGGGAGGGGGGTGTAGGGGGAGGGGGGTGTAGGGGAGAGGGGTGTAGGGGAGGGGGGGTGTAGGGAGAGGGAGGTGTAGGGGGGAGGTGGGGGTGGGGGAGGGGGGTGTAGGGGGAGGTGGGTGTAGGGGGAGGTGGGGGAGGGGGGTGTAGGGGAGGGGGGTGTAGGGGAGGGGGGTGTAGGGGGAGGTGGGTGTAGGGGGAGGTGGGGGTGGGGGAGAGGGGTGGGGGATGGGGTGGGTGGAGGAGGGGGTGTGGGGGATGGGGGGGGTGGGGGAGATGTCCGGGGGCTGTAGGGGAGGGAGGGAGGGTGTGGGGGGGTGGGGGTTGTGGGGGTAGGGGAGGGGGTGGTGTGGGCCCCCCGCTCACAGAACACAGAACACAGCCCCTGCTCGCAGCCCCTGCTTCAGCTTTATTCTCCCCGCCTTACAGCGGGTGTCAGAAGGGGCGTTACCTTCATGGTGACTGACAGGCTGCTCATCTCACGATTTTTGAACTTTTCTAATATTTCACCGGTCAGAACAAAACTTGGGGCACTCGGAACAGAGGAGAACCAGGCAAAAATATCCTAGCGATATATGGTAGCGTTTTTGCGCACATTTATATACAGCGCAGACTGGAAGTGGTCAAGATGAGAGTTTTAGTAATAGTATAGATAACAAGACCATAGAATAGTACAGCACTTGAACAAGCCCCTCGGCCTACAATGTCTGCGCTGAACATGGTGCCAAGATAAACTAATCTCATCTGCCTGCACGTGATCCATATCGCTCTATTCCCAATATTCAAGAGAGTTTATTGTCATGTGTCCCAGATAGGACAATGAAATTCTTGCTTTGCTTCAGCACAACAGAAATAAAAAACTGCATAACTATGTGCCTGCCTGAAAACCCCTTAAACACCACTATTGTATCTGCCTCCATCACCAACCCAACGGTGCGTTCCAGGCACCTACTACTCTGAAAATAAAATTTGCCCCATCAAATGTTGCCCCTGTCACCTTAAAGCTGTACCCTCTATTCTTTGACATTTCCCTCCGAGGAAAAAAGTTATGACTGTGTAAATTATCAATGCCTCCCATAATTTTATATACTTCTGTTCTCCCCTCAGCCTCTGATGCTCAGGAGAAAACGGTCTAAGACCATATCAAGGAGTGTCTGCCATTTCCGTTTGAAAGTAGAGTCTTTTTTCAACAGCTAGATTTTAAAGATCCCCGTCTGGCGTTCCTGTGTTAACAACAATTTAGTAAAAACTGGGCGGTGGAATTACATCGTAGTCGTTAAACCTATTGGAAAAGATGAGTTCTTAGCATTATTTACTCGGAATCGCAATGGGTTTAATAATAGATTACATTCTGGGATACAGGTAGTACAGGTGAGATAGAGGTGTAGGTAAGTGAGAAGGGAGAGTTGTGATATTGACTAAGGAGAACCAGTACCTAGAGAGGATGTTCCTGGGCATGAACTCCCTCTATCTCACTCTGATAAACGTCCCACATCCTTTCACCATTCCCTTACATTTTAATATATTATTTCATATCACGGAGTAGCTATCTAAGAAATATTTTACATTTTTTATTCTTGTTCCAGGACTTCACAAACAAGGCAAATAGCATAGATTTGCCGATAGAATTGGATGAAACTACCCTCTTGAATAAGAACAGTGAGAGCAAGGAACCGACCCAAAAGCATCATCGTAAACTCTGGAAGATATGTGCCTGCCCACCACAAGGAATCATTGCCAGCGTACTAACAAAGGGTTCGTGCATTCTGGTATTGTTGCTCATTAATAACCACTGCAGCATTGTATAACCTGTATGTTACACATTACACAGGTTACAGTAACTTTGCCATGTCTTGTAATTGGATTAAACCTTTTATTAGATGTCCAATTAGAATGTCGGACATAAAACGGTATAGCACAGGAACAGGCCATTGGACTCACTATTCCTCTGCCGACACTGGCAACCTAAACTAATCCCATCTGCCTGCAGTTGGTTAACATCAGCCCATTCCATGCCAGTTCATGTGTCTGTCTAAATGCCTCATAATGAGTGCTCTTGTAGGTGCTTCGAACACCCCCCGGGGCAACCACTCTGTGTTAAAAACTTGCACATCTCCTTTAGATTCCCTCCATCCCCTTCATCTTAAACCTATGCCTGTCATTATTTTATATGGCTTCTATTGACATTCCAGAGAAAGCAATCCATGTTTGACCAACATCTAATAGCAATCCAGGTAACATCCTGGTGAACCCCATATGCACCCTCTCCAAAGCCTCCACATTCTTCCTGCAGTGTGGTGGTCAGACCTGCACATGATATCTAAATCTGGCCTAACTGCAAATATGTACCACTGAAACATGACTTTCCAAACTTTTATTCTCAATCCCCATATGATGAAGGCAAGCTTTCATTATCGCTCCATCTACTTGTGTTGCCACTTTCAGGGAGCTGTGCACCTGCACCCCAAGATCTCTCTGCACATCACTACTCCAAAGGGCTTTGCTAATTACTGTATACGTTCTGCTTACAATCGATCTCTCAAAGTACTCCACCTCACACTGTCCAGATTAAACTCCGTTAGCCATCTATCTCCCTAAACCCCCTGATCTATGTCCTGAGCAAAAAACAAACTCCTGAAGGATGCATAACAGCTCTGCCCAAATTTTCAAGAAATTGCAGAGAGTTGTGAATATGTCCAAGTCACACAAACCAGCCTCCATAAACTCCCTTCCCCACCCCTTGACTCCATCTACATCATGTTTTCTCAGGAAAGCAACTAACATAATTAAGGACCATTCAAACCCCAGTCATTCCCTTTTCTACTTTCTTTCAATGGGTGGAAGATACAAAAATGTGAACGTCCCTATCAGCAGATTGTTGATCATCTTCTTCTCCACTGTATTCGGTCTACTTAATGGCCCTTACATAAGTTAGTCTTCCAACCTACCTCATCGCAAATCTTGCACATTTTTTACCTGCAGTTTCTTTGTAACTAAACCATAGCCCAGAAGTTGTTTTGATTCTTGTGGCATGGGTCCATGTGGAGTATTACTACCTGCAGGGCTCCAGATTAACACAACCAACGGTTGCACCTAGAGGATCTGAACTAAGTGTGACAGAATGGGTGCCAATATTGCTCAGCACCACACGTGGAGCCATTGGTTTATGGCGCTATTGAAACACGAGGGACCAACAAACCTTCCCTAACATCGTAAATGTACTCCTTGCATCAGCTCTGGAGTGCAGTGCTGTGCACCTCATCACAGATTGAAATAGTAACTTGAGGTGGTGGAGCTGCCGAAAGGAGTGCTGGAGTAACTCAGCGGGTCAGGCAGCATCTGTGGAGAACATGGACACAGAGTGCTGGAGTAACTCAGCGGGTCAGGCAGCATCTGTGGAGAACATGGACACAGAGTGCTGGAGTAACTCAGCGGATCAGGCAGCATCTGTGGAGAACATGGACACAGAGTGCTGGAGTAACTCAGCGGGTCAGGCAGCATCTCTGGAGAACATGGATAGGTGATATTCCGGGGCCGGTCCCTCCTTCAAACTGAGCTGCCCAGAGTCCAGTTGTATTACTTAGTATTAGACGAGGGACAGGTTTTTCACAATGTCTCGTGCGCCTTTTCAGACAGACAGGATCAAATGTAATGTAATGTATTTAATTTGTGGTTTTAATGTTTGTATGATGTTACAGCAGACATTTCATAACACTGTGGCACCATAAATCTTTAATGGTGTTAACAGCATGGTTACCATTGGTAGCACAGCAGAAATCCGTGTGTTTATTGGTTTTCTGTTGACATGTTGCTTTCCAAATATAAATATAAAATCCGAGGTTGTCATTTTTGATTTTGAAGGATGCATAGACCATCTTCTGATCGTCATATTAAACATTTTTTACCATTCTTTTCCAGTGATTATGATATTCCTGCTGTGGGCTGTTGTCTGGTCAATTACGGGACCCGAGTGCCTCCCTGGTGGTAATTTATTTGGAAATCTGATTCTATTTATCTGTGCAGTTCTGGGAGGGAAGCTGGTTGGAATGATCAAATTCCCGAATTTGCCTCCACTACCACCTCTTCTCGGTAAGAAAATGGAAGACGTAAACACAATAACAATCATGGTGCTCTACCGCAGAATGAAAGAAAAATAATTGTTTTTCCTAAATTGCAATGTGTCTTCACTTTTAACGTATTAGTCATCTGTGATGTGTCTCGATAGGCAATTTTTACACCATAGACCAAACCATACTGTCTCACTGAAACCTTGTCTCAGTATTCTCAGATTTTCATATTAGTTTAGTTTGGAGAAACAGGCCCTTCGGTCCACTGAGTCCGCACCAACCAGCTATCTGTGCACATTAACACTACCCTACACACACTAGGGACACTTTATGCATTTAATACAAAGCAATTAACCTACAAACCTGTACGTCTTTGGAGTCTTATAGTCATACAGTGTGGAAACTTGCCCACACTGGAGTGTTGGAGGAAACCGAAGATCTCGGAGAAAACCCATGCAGGTCACGGGGAGAACATACAGACTCCGTACAGACAAGCACTGCTGGTCAGGATCGAACCTGTGTCCCTGACGCTGTAAGGCAGTAACTCTACCGCTATACCACCCTGCCTCCCATATATTAAAAAATCTAATTAATCATGTTTGGTTCAAGTACGAATTTGTTTCCTAAATCCAAAATATTTCGTTTCTATGTTTTCACCGTTGTATTATCAATCTAGTTAATTCCAATCATTGACAGGGCTCTTATGAAAACATGAGAACCAATTAGACTTCTGAAGAATTATTGATAGATGATTTATCTGTTCCAGTTACTTTTGTATTTTTAAACAGTTAATCTGAATCATATTAGAACGCATGGAATTTTAATATTTTGGAAGCAAGTTTGTTTTATTGCATGTGGCTTTTTGTTTTTGCATTCTCTCTCACCTATTCACAGAATCATAAAACATGAGAACAGGCCCTCTGGCCCACTGTGTCCACAGACTCCACACCAACCAGTGGGCACCCATCCGCATTAATCCCATCTCCCAGCATTTAGCACAGAGCCTTTAGATGGAAGTGCTTGTTGAGATGCTTCTTAACAGCTGTCAGAGGCTGTGCTTCCACCACTGGTAGTGTGGTCCAGGTACAATCCCTCTCTGGGTGAGAAAGGTCCCCCTCATATCCCCTCTAAATCTCATACCTCGTACTCCAGTCTGTGTCCTCTAGTTTTATTCATCTCTGAAATAGGGTAGATGGCAAGAAACATTTCCCTATCTATATCCCTCATAATGTTATAGATCTCAGCCATGTCCTCTTTTGAACTCTTCTGCTCCAGGAAACACAGACCTAGTCTCTCCTGAAGAAGGATCTCGACCCGACACATCGCCTATTCCTTCGCTCCATAGATGCTGCCTCACCCGCTGAGTTTCTCCAGCATTTTTGTCTACCTTCAGGCTCTCCTCATAATAACCCATTGACCCAAAACTGTTGGACCAATCTCCCATGTGAGACCTTGTTGTCAGCCTCACTTAAGCCACATCTACTGCATGGCCTTTGTCAATACACTTTGTTACCTGCACAGATTAGTCAGATAAGATTCATCCTTGACAATCCATGCTGCCTATTTCTGATTTGTCCCTGCGTTTCCAAGCTTTTATTAGGACATGGTAGACAGTCAGAATCTTTTTTCACAGGATGGAATAATGAAAGACTAGAAGCCGCAGCAATAAGGTGAGAGGGGCAAAGTTTAAAGGAGATGTGCGGGGCACGTTTTTTTTACACAGAGAGTAGTGAGTGCATGGAACATGCTGCCTGGGGTTGTGGGTGGAAGCAGATGTGATAGTGGCATTTAAGAGGCATTTGCTTAAAGATTATGAATTATGTGCAGGCAGATAAAAGACGACCTTGGCATCATATTCTGCGCAGTCATTGTGGGGCAAAGGGCTTGTTCTTGTGCAGTCCTGTTCCATTTCTTCCGATTTTTTTCCAATAACTTCCTTGCTACTGATATTAGCAAACAGGCCTGTAATTAGTTTTTTTTTTCCCCTGCTGCCCTCCTTGAAAAGGGGATCACATATATCTTCCCATAATCATCTGATACCTCGGTTGTGGCCACGAGATATAAAACCTCAGCAATGTCTCCCCCTGCTTCCTTCCTGTAGAACCCAGGGTCAATCTGATTTGGACTTGTAGATCTATCCGCCATAAGGCTGCCAGACATCTTTATTTGCTGGAGACATGCACAATTTTTGTTAGCCAAATGTTATCCTAGCTCTGATCCATAGCAGTGTTTGCTGTCAAGATTTAGTTTAACATAACAGCTGTTTAATCTGTAATGTTCTCTTTGCACTTATACCCGTGGGTGTATTAGGAATGCTACTTGCTGGATTTGTTCTCCGAAATATTCCCGTTATCAGTGACGCAATTTACATTGACTACAAATGGTCATCATCCTTGAGAAGTATAGCGCTTGCGATTATTCTTACCCGAGCCGGACTTGGGTTGGACGCAAAGGTATGGACAATGTATTCTACACCGCCATTTAGTGTTCTACAATGTGATCTACACCTCATTTAATGTGTTCTGCATCTCCATTTATCACATATAAACCCACTGTTATTGAAATTGAATATTGCTCATTCATTGACGTGCCACTGAAATATCTGGTAGCTGATCCTAACCAGTGTAGCCTTGGATTTCATGGCCACGGAAAGGAACAGAACCTCTGGACGTGGGAAACACTTGTGCAGCAAACAGTTTGGCTCAATGGGGTCAGGGTCAAGTTGTATCCCCTTGTGCCTGCTTCATCATTCAATGAGCTCCCTGCTTACGTTTTACCTTTCCTGCACTAACTCCTATCTTTTAGTTCTCTCAAACGATCAATATCAATTGAATGAACGTAAATGACTTAGTTAATTAGTTTGCAAACAACAGCAAGATTGCTGGGGTTTAAGGCTGTTAAGGTATACAGTGGAATATAGATCAGCTGTAGAAATGTGTGGAGAAAAAGCAGGTAGAGTTTAATCTGAGCAAGTGTGAGGTGGTACCCTTTGGAAGGTCAAATGTAAGGGAAAAATAGATATTAATGGCAAGACCTCTAACAGCATTGATGTACAGAGGGATTTTGGCGTCCTAGTCCATAACCTCCTGAAAATGGCAACACAAGTAGATGGAGTCGTTAAGAAGGCATATGATACGTTTGCCTTCATTGGTCGGGGCATTGAGCATAAGAGTCAGGAAGTCATTGGCGAGAGATCCCAAGTTTTATCGGACTTTGGCAGGCTGCATTTGGAGCATTGCATGCGGTTCCGCTCGACCCATTACAGGAAGGATGTGGAGGCTTTGGAGAGGGTGCCAAAGAAATTTACCAGAATGATGCCTAGATTAGGGGGCATTAGAGGATGAAAAACTTGGATTGTTTTATCTGGAGCACAGAGATTGAGAGGAGTCCTGATAGATGTATGTAAAATTACAAGAGGCATAGATAGGATACAAAGGACAAAGGACATTTATTGTCACATACTCCAATTGGTGCAGTGGAATTTGAGTTACCATGCAGCACACAAATAAGATACACACAACACTTTAGAGCTTAACATAACACACTTTAGAACATAAAACAAAAAAACATCTCCCCCATAACGGAATCAACGTTTCCCACTGTGAGGGCAGGCACCAAAGTTCAGTCCTCTTCCTTTGTTCACCCGTGGTCAGGGCCTATTGAGGCCTCCACAGTCACCGCAATGGCGGCCCGATGTATTAGGCCCTCGAACAGAAGAACACTCGCAGCGGCCCTGAGTCTCAGAATCGGCCGCTTCCTACCAGAGACCGCGGCTTCCGAAGTTCACAGGCCGACCTGGTCAGAGATTCAATGCTGGCGACCTTGGCGAGAGATCCCAGGGTCCGCGATGTCAAAGTCAGTGCCACCAATGGTTGGAAAGTCAGCGCCACCATCGGCTGGAGCACCCGCCACCCGTGGTTGGAAACTCCGCAGACCACAGCTCCACGGTGTTCAAAGTCGGCAGCCCCAGCACTCCGGAGCTTCGACATGGCGATTCCCGGTAAGGCAACGCTCGCTCCGCGATGGAATCCAGCGCAGTGCCGCTGCTGAAGCTGAAGCTGTGGCCGGACTCCGGCAGGAAAGGCCGCGACAATCCAGATGGTAGGCCGCGAGGAGGGGGCGAAGATGCGGCTCGGAGAATAGTTGCATCCTGGACCAGGAAGTGACTAAGAAAAACAGTTTCCCCCTCCCCCCCCCCCCCCTACACACATAAAAAAGACTTACAGACCTGCAAAAGCAAACTTTAAAACAAACTAAAAATAACAAAAAGAATGAAAGGACAGACAGCTGCAGGCGAGGCAGCAACACTCGATGGCGCCATCACTCGACCGTGGTGATCGATACAGTACGTAATAACCTTTTTCCCAGGATGGAAGTATCAAATACTTGAGGGTATAACTTTAATGTGAGAGGGCAAAGTTTAAATGAGAGATGTAGGGCATGACTTTTATTCAAAGTGTGGTGGGTGCCTGGAACGCGCTGCCAGGGGTGGTGGTGGAGGCAGATACGATAATGGCATTTAAGAAACTTTTGGATACACATATGGATAGGCAGGGAATGGAGGGGTATGGGATATAAGCAGGTAGACAAAAGTTGGTCTTGGCATAGGTGTTCAGCATAGACATTGTGGGCCGAAGGGCCTGTTCCTGTGGTGTACTCAGTAATTGAACACTGTAGTCCTCTAGGGTATGTAATTCGCCCTCTAGGGTCACTATCTATTCTGTGAAGACATTTCTCAACTCTGTCCTGAATTCCCAACCCTTGATTTTATACAGCTTTGCCACTAGAAGCATCGGCCTTATCAAGTTTTTGATTTTTCAATAAAACTACAGCTCATCCGAAACTCAAGAGTACAAGCCTGTATTGTTTAACCTTTTCTCCGAGGACAAGCCCCCCATCCCAGAATCAATGTAGTAAACCTTCAGTGCTCCCCTTTTATTGCCTATGTCCTCCTTTAGGTTGGAGAACTGGGCCACAGTATTCCAGATCAATGCTTTATATAATTAGACCAAGATGTGATCAAATCCTCTTAGAATAAAGCTCAATGTAACGTCCATGTTGCTATATTTTTAAACCTCATACTTTGAGTTCTAGGTATGTTTTTATTATTATATATTCCAGCCTATAGATTCTAACTCTATGGAGTATTGAAGTTTGGTGATCATGTTACAGTTATTAATTTAGAGTATTCTGTTCAGTTTTGGACACCATGTTATAGGAAAGATGTCAAGCTGGCAAGGGTACAGAGAAGATTTACGAGGATGTTGCCAGGACTCACGGGTCTAAGCTATAGGGAGAGGTTGAGTAAGCTGGGACTCTATTCCTTGGAGCACAGGAGGATGGGGGGTGATCTTATAGATGTGTACAAAATCATGAGGGAAATAGATCGTGTAGACACACAGAATCTCTTGCGCAGAGTCGAGGAATCGAGAACCAGAGGAGATATGTTTAAGGTAAGGGGGGGAAAGAATTAATAGAGGCATAGAATTATACAAAGTGGTAACAGGCCTTTCGGCCCAACTTGCCAACACTGTCCAACATTACCCAGCTACACTAACCCCACCTGCCAGAGTTATGTCCATATCCCTCCAAACCTGTCCTATCCATGCACCTGTCTAACTGTTTAATCCCAGCCCCAACTATCTCTTCTGCCAGCTTGTTCCATACACCCACCACCATTTGTGTGAAAATGTTACCCCTCAGATTCCCATTAAATCTTTTCCCCTTCACCTTAAACCTATGTCCTCTTGTCCTATATTCACCTACTGTGGGCAAGAGACTCTGTGCATCTACCCGATCTATTCCTCTCATGATTTTATACACCTCATCCTCCTGCGCTCCAAGGAATAGAGTCCCAGCCTACTCAACCTCTCTCTATAGCTCAGACCCTCTAGTCCTGGCAACATCCTCGTAAATCTTCTCTGTACCCTTTCCAGCTTGACAACATCTTTGCTATAACATGGTACTCAGAACTGAACATAATATCTAAATGTGGCCTCATCAACGTCTTATTTCCAAGACAACATGACCTCCCAACTTCTGTACTCATTACTCTGACTGATGAAGACCAAGGTGCCAAAAGCCTTTTTGACCATGCTATCAACCTTTAAGGAACCATGTACCTGTACTCCTAGATCCCTCTGCTCTACAACACTCCCCAGAGGCCTACCATTTCTCTGTATTAAATTCCATCAACCATTCCTCTGTCCACCTGGCTAATTGATCAAGATTCTGTGGCACTTTTTCACAACCATTTTCACTATCTGCAAAACCACCCACTTTTGTATAATTAACAAACTTGTTAATCTTGCCCTGTACATTCTCATCCAAATCATTGATATAGATGACAAACAATAACGGGCCCAGCACCGAACCTTGAAGCACACCACTAGTCACAGGCCTCCAGCCCTAGAAGCAACCTTCCACCACCACTATCTGCATCCTTCCATGAAGCCAATTTTCTATCCATTCAGCTATTCCTCCTTGGATCCCATGCGATAGGAACCTGAGGGGTAACTTTTTCATGCAGTGGGTGGTGGGTGTATGGAACGAGCTGCCGGAGGAGGTAGTTGAGGCAGGTGGTATCATAATGTTTAAGAATCATTTAAGGATACGATAGGTTTAGAGGGATATGGGGCACATCCAAGAAGTTGGGACTATTTCGTATTTCATATTTCGTATGTCCATATTTCGGTACTCTTTATTTTCCTCCTCAGTTCTTGCATTCAACCTTGCATGTGATAATGTTTCACCTGTGCTGCTGTGGGAGCAGCCCGTGGTCACGGTGCATTAGAGTTCTTAGCTCTGATTCACAGTCAGGTTGGCTGAAGCAAAAACACCACCCTCACGATTGGGGCTAATGTTGAGCTCATTGGATTGACTTTTTCACCCCATCTTTTATTATCAGGCTCTTCGGAAGTTGAAGGCTGTGTGCCTGAGGCTGGCATTTGGCCCTTGCCTTGTGGAAGCTGGTGTTTGTGCTGTTCTTGGACACTACCTACTGAAGCTGCCCTGGGCTTGGAGTTTTATCCTGGGGTAAGGACTGCTGAAAAATGACACCCAGCAAAAGCAGCAAATACTGAATTCCAGATAGGTTTCTAAGATACTTGGCTTTATTTTAAGATTCCAGGAAAGTAATATAATACTTATAAAAGTTTAATGTCATAAGTTTAACGGCCGCGGGACTTACCATCGCCTGCCGGGGGCTTTAACATCCGGAGAGCATGGGGAGAGACAAGACTTTGCCTTCCATCACAATGAGGAGGAGATACACTGTGATGGATGTCTGTGTGAATTGTGTGTCTTGTAAAATTGTTTCTTTTTGTTGTATGGCTGCAGAAACCAAAGTTCCTCACGGAAAAATAGAGTTAATTGAATTGAATTGAATTGAATTAATTGCTTCTTTCTGGAAGCAAAAGGATAAGTAATTAGAAGCACAAGGATGACGGGGAAAGCAAATTTTTAATGATATACTTCTGGACTTGATATTCCAGTTTAAATTTTAAAGTGCAGTTGAATATTTTAATGGTTTTACGAACGTAAGTGAATGTATTTGCAAAAGAAAAACTGTTAAGATAGGTGTCCACAAATTAATTAGACCTAATGTTATCTCACTAAGATCGGTGAGATAACATCAGCAAAAGAATCATTTTCAGTTTAGTTTATTGTCACCTGTACCGAGGTACAGAGAAAAGCTTTTGTTGCGTGCTATTCAGACAGCTGAAAGACAATACCTGATTACAATCGATCTATTTACAGCGTATAGATTCATGATATGGCGTTTAGTGCAAGGTAAAGCCAGCAAAGCTCAATCAAGGATAGTCCGAGGGTCACCAAAGAGGTAGATAGTAGTACAGCACTGCTCTCTGGTTGTGGTAGGATGATTCAGTTGCCTGATAACAGTGGAGTATAAAGTGTCCCTGAATCTGGAGGTGTGCGTTTTCACACTTCTTTACCTTTTGCCTGATGGGAGAGGAGAGAAGAGGGAGTGGCTCGGGTGAGACTCATAGAGTGATACAGTGTGGAAACAGGTCCTTCGGCCCAACTTGCCCACACCAGCCAACATGACACAGCTACACTAGTCTCATTCATATTCCACCAAACCTGTCCTATCCATGTACCTGTCTACCTGTTTCTTAAATGTTGGGATAGTCCCAGCTATCTCCTCTGGCAGCTTGTTCCATACACCCACCACCCTTTGTCCGATAAAGTTACCCCGCAAATTCCTATTAAATCTTTTCCCCTTTACCTTAAACCTATGTCATCTGGTCCTCGATTCACCTATTCTGGGCAAGAATGTGCATCTACCCGATCTATTCCTCTTATGATTTTATACACCACTATAAAATCACCCCTCATCCTCCTGCGCTCCAAGGAACAGAGACCCAGCCTACTCAACCTCTCCCTATAGCTCACACCCTCTAGTCCTGGCAGCACCCTTGTAAATCTTCTCTATACCCTTTCCAACTTGACAACATCTTTCCTATAACACGGTGCCCAGAAATGAACACAATATCTAAATGCAGCCTCACTAACATCTTTTACAACTGCAACATGACCTCCCAACTTCTATACTCAATACTCTGACTGATGAACGCCAAAGCCATTTTGACCACCCGATCTACCTGCGACTCAAACGTCAAGGAACCATGCACCTGCACTCCTAGATCCCTCTGCTCTACAACACTCTCCAGAGGCCTACCATTTACTGTGTAGTCCTGCCCCGTTAGACTTCCCAAAATTCAACACCTCACACTTCTCTGTATTAAATTCCATCAACCATTCCTCAGCCCACATGCAATCGTTCACAACCATCTTCACTATCTGCAAAACCACTCACTTTTGTATCATCAAAATCATGCTAATCTTGCCCTGTATGCTCTCATCCAAATCATTGATATAGATGACAAACAGTAACAGCATCGAACCCTGAGGCACACCACTAGTCACAGGCATCTAGTCCGAGAAGCAACCTTCCACCATCACCCTCTGCTTCATTCCATAAAGTCAATTTTCTATCCATTCGGCTATCTCTCCTTGGATCCCTTGCGATCTAACCTTCCAGAGCATGCAGAACCTTGTCGAACGCCTTGCTGAGTTCCATATATACATCTACAGGCCTGCCCTCATCGACCTTTTTGGTCACGTCTTCCAAAAACTCAATCAGATTTGTGTGACACGACCTCCCACGTACAAAACCATGCTGACTATCCCCAATCAGCCTTGGTCTGTCTAAATGCCTATGTATCCTTTCCCTCAGAATACTCTCCAGTAACTTTCCAACTACAGATGTTGAGCTCACTGGTCTATAGTTCCCAGCATTTTTCCTGCAGCCCCTCTTGTAAATACATTAGCCACCCTCCAGTCTTCCGGCACCTCTCGTGTATTTAAAGATAACTCGTAAATTTAAACCAGGGCTCCCGCAATTTCCTCTCTAGTTTCCCACAATGTTATTCGATATATCTGATCAGGCCTTAAAGATTTGTCTACCTTCATACACGATTGTACCTCCAGCACCTCTTCAAATGTAACACTGACTGCTCTCAAGACACTTCCATTGTCTCCCGTCCTCCTGTCTTTCTCAAATACAGAGGAGAAATACTCCTGTGTTGGGCCCTTCTCCTGTGGCCCAACACAGATTTGGTGACCACTTTGATTCCAGAGGGGTCCCACTCTCTCTCTAGTTACCCTTTTACCCCCTTATGTATTTATAAAATCTCTTGGGAATGTCCTTAATGCTACCTGTCAGAGCTATCTCCTGGCCCATTTTTGCCCTTCTGATTTCCTTTTTTACTCCCTCCACCTATTTTGAAGAGGTACAGCCACTGGGGTCTCCTGCACGCCACCTTTAATTTTCTTCCTCTTCGTCACCGCTCCTCCTGTTCCCTCGGTTTGACGACCTCAATGTGGGTCCTGTCCAGGAAGCTCTCGTTTTCCCAGATGGTCCTGAGGTCATCCAGCTGTCACATAGAAACATAGAAAATCGGTGCAGGAGTAGGCCATTCTTCCCTTCGAGCTAGCACTACCATTCAATATGATCATGCTCCAGTTTCTTTCAGGAGCTGCACCTGGACACAATTTCCACAGGTGTAGTGGTCAGAGGCACCAGCATTGTCCCTGACTTCCCACATCCTGCAAAAGACACACTGCAACATCTTGCCTGCCATTACCACTGTCGCCAAACCACTAATTAACTAACAAGAATAACAAGAGCTGATTGAAACCTATTACCCTCTCTGCTTGCCTCAGCCTCCTCTCAAAGACTCTCACTTTACTTCCACACTGCACTTACCCCGAACAGGGCCGTTCCAAATAGGCCGCTCTGCTGACTCTGCCTTTTCTATATTTGTAGCTCAATGAACCAGTTTTATGTTGCAACAGTCCAACGGTTACCTTTAACTTGCCTTTATTACCTTAAATGACCTTTAATTTGTCATGCCTCTCACCTCCACTCCCTACGGCTGACTCCTTCAACAGCTCAGTTGAAACTCCCCTGCACTTTTCAAACTGTCAGGACAAGAGCGAGAACCGGTTACCTTTTAAGCACTGCCGTATAACTGCCGCTTCTCACCTTCACTGCCTTCTGCTGTCTCCTCCAACAGCATTAAGATAGTCCTTGATTATGCTGCTGGCCTTGCCGAGGCAGCGTGAGGTATAAATGGAGTCAATGGAAGGGAGGTTGTTTTGTGTGATGGTCTGAGCTGCATCCACAATTTCATTTCGGAGTCACGTGAGTGACTTCGTGAAGAGCCCGCCGGCGCGCATGCTCGACATATCGTCGTAACGCGTTGCTGCGACGGCTGGCGGTGGAGCGCGCTCCTCGCCAGCCCTTCATAAGGGGCCACGGAGGTATTCCACCTTTAGTTGGTGGTCCTTGTTGTCTGATTATGTCTTGCAGCAAGGACATGGATGGGAGTTCGAAGGGCCGGAGGACGTCAGGACGAGTTCGCCGGTCAACAGTTCCGGGGCCTTTACCATCGGCAGTACCTGCAGCGCAGGCCGGGACTCAGGCGGAGATGTGGGTAAGCCCTGTGTTCACAGGTCCAGATCCGCCAGCACACCACAGCTCGGAGGAGTTCGACGAGGAGGAGTGTGGTGTGCCGCCAGAGCAGGGGGACCCTGCCATGGCAGTCAGGTTGTCAGCGGGCTCGCTGGCGACCTCGAGCAGGGCGCGTGCCGTTGCACGGTCTGTTCCACTCAGCCCTCCGAGAAGGGGGAGGGGAGGAGCCCAGAAGCCTAACCCTGTTAGGGCTAAGGCATTGCCTGTCGCGGAGGAGCGGTCAGGTTCCAGGGCGAGACCCGGGGCGGCTGTGAGGTCCAGCCGGCACACCCCGACTCTCGACGCCGGGACGGGTCGGTTGAGTCGGGTCTCGTCGCGGTCGCCGAGCCCCCCATGGATGGGTGGGCGGCACCATGCGTCGGCAACGTCCACGATGTGGGCAGCCGGCAAGACTGCGCGGGCCCCAGGCAGCCATGCATCGGCTGGGGCCGACACTTCGCCGCATGTGCCCTTAGTGGCAGCGGCTTCAGCTCTCGCTAAACGGAGGCGATTGAACACGCCCGCGCAGGAATCGCGCAGTTTCGCCTCGGCGGCTGTTAGCGACAACTACCGGCACCGGCAGGGCCTCGACGAGGTGCGGGCCGATGACAGGAGCCCGGTTTTCTTTTCAGAGCCGGAGGACTCCGACCACCTGAGTGTTCAGGGTGAAGGGCGTATTGACCGTATGGAGCGGCTGCTGGAGCTCCTGCTTCAACGTCAACAACAGCAGGGCAGCAACAGGCACAGGGCGTCTTCACCAACATCTACTATCAGCCTGGAGCAGCACGAGGAGGAGGTTCTGGTGGATCCCGTACCACCTCCGGTGGAGGTGCCAGCGGAGGAACTTTTGGATGTGGCGACCAAATTCGCGGCCCCACATACGGCTGGTCTTCCTCTCAATTCAAAGCTGGCAGCCACAGTGGACTTTCTTAATAATCAGGTGCTGCAGGAAGAAGTCCTCATCCAGGCTATGAGCCGTCACAAGGCTCCATCAAACTGCAACTCCCTCAACGTGCCTGTGGTCAATACGCCAATATGGGGCAACATCAGTGCGGCTATCCGTCAACAAGAGCTACAATTGCAGCGGATCCTGAAACTCCTCACGGCCGGTATTACCGCCTTTGCGCGGTCGGTGGACGAGGACGAGCTGAATTTGGACCAGGAAGATGCTCTGGCCTTATTGTGCGCGACCCAGCACGAAATCAACGGGTTTCGCAAAAACAGCATCCGCCCAGCACTCAACCCGAAGTTTGCAGGATTGTGCAAACCACCGCCGCCGCCGCCGCCCCGTCAGCTCTTTGGTGAGGACCTCTCGAAGAGAGTCAAAGAGCTTGACGAACAAGCCAAAACGGTGGGGATCATGCGCTCTAAGAGTGCCCCCACACCGTCCGGCTCAAAAGCTCCATACATTCGCTCACGAGGGTCGGCCAGTGCCTCGACGAGGACTCACCCTCTAGCTCCACAACGACAACAACACCAGAACCAGCACCAAGGGTCTTTTTTAGGACAGGGTCGGCAGAGACCTTTTTGGAAATCGAAGACGCCGCGCCCTCAAGCCAACCCAGCACCTCCACGGCCACCCACACGTGTCAAGGACCGCCGGTAACCACGGAGGTGAGGGGGTCTGGTTCTCTCTTTTCTCTCTGTTTAACTTCCCATGTTGGTGGTCGTTTACGGTTGTTTTTGGATGCATGGGGTAATTTTACTGGTGATGAGTATGTGTTGCGGAATATTCAGGGGCATAAAATTGAGCACTAAGGTGTGCAGAGATTTAATTGGCACCAATATACCATCGATTCGGCATACAGCCACAGTAATTGGCAAGTTAGTGGCTTTGTTTCCGGCAGCACGATATGGACCTTTGCATTATCAGAATTTGCAAAGAGCTAAAATTACTGCGTTAAAATGGAACGCTGGTCATTACGATCGATCTATGCAGCTGCCGTCCGAACCGATAACTGAGTTGCAATGGTGGGTGTGTCACATTAGCAACTCATTTAAGCCTGTCAGGGAGGCTAATCCGGTGGTATATTTACAGACTGATGCAAGCTCCAATGGCTGGGGAGCTACTGATAATTGCTCTAGTTGTGGGGGTAGATGGGACACCCTTGAGGCATCGATGTTGTTGACTCAAGGGATTAACTATTTGGAGTTGCTGGCAGCATTCCACGGACTTCGTGCATATTGTTCCAAGCTTGTTGGAGCACACGTCCGTCTCCAAATAGACAACACCACAGCTGTGGCATATTTAAACCATATGGGTGGTACCAGGTCAGTTTCGTGTGACAAATTGGCTAACTCAATTTGGCTCTGGTGTATTCAAAGAGACATTTGGATTTCAGCTACCTATTTGCCAGGTGAGCTTAATACTGTGGCGGACACCAGGTCACGCAAATTTAATGACAACATTGAATGGATGTTGCATCCTGAGATTTTTGCTAAAGTCACAGCCAAATTTGGTAAACCGGACATTGACCTTTTTGCGTCACGGTTGAACCATCAGGTACCAGCCTACGTTTCATGGGAACCAGATCCTGGGGCAATAGCGCTAGATGCATTCTCGCTGGACTGGGGGAATTGGGTTTTCTATGCCTTCCCTCCGTTTTGCCTCATCAGTCGGGTATTGCGAAAGATTCAGGCAGATGCTGCCAAGGGCATCCTTATTATACCCGACTGGCCCACACAGCCTTGGTATCCGGTGGTCTTTGACATGCTCAACGAACCTTGGGTCCTTTTGAAGGGTTGCCCACAATTGGTTACTCACCCTGTGTCAGGGGAGCCACATCCCTGCCATGGCTATTTAAATTTGTTGGCTTGCAGGTTCTGAACAGGCCGTTAGTCCAATACGGCCTCTCGGCTCGGACCATGGATACCATCGGGGCGTCGTGTCGAGAGTCCACAAGGCGAAGATACCGCTCGCATATTAAGAAGTGGGAAGCCTACTGCAGCCGCTCTCGCATCACGTACGATGACGTGACAATAACCGACGTCCTGGAATTCCTCGCGGGGTTGCACCATGATGAACACTTAAGTTACAGTGCCATCAACAGCGCCAGAAGTGCGCTATCATTCTACCTCAAGATTGGGGTAGGATCCAACAGGCTAGTGTCCAGACTCATGCGGGGTATATTCAATATGAATCCGCCTACACCACGCTATAATATCACCTGGGATGTCAGGGACGTATTAACCCTGCTCAGGACGTGGTCTCCCATGGAAGGGCTCCAACTGGACCAACTCACCATGAAGCTGGTGATGTTACTAGCGCTGACTTCAGCTCAGAGGGTACAGACACTACACAAACTGCGTGTCGACAGAATGACATCTACCCCTACAGAAGTAGTCTTTTTCGTTGACGAGCTGCTAAAGCAGCATAGACCTGGGTGCACAGGGCTGCAGCTGAAGTTCCTGGCATACCCCGCAGATGCTAGGCTATGTTTAGCCTCACATATCCGCCACTATGTCAAGGTGACGGCACGCATCAGAGGAATGGAGAGATACCTGCTTGTCACTCATAAGAGACCTCATCATCGAGTGACAGTCCAGACGATATCCAGGTGGCTTCGAGTCGTCTTGGGTAAGTCAGGTATCGACACTAATGTGTTCAAGTCTCATTCCACCAGGGCTGCATCGACGTCAGCGGCGAGGGTCATGGAGGTGCCCATGGACCAAATTCTCGCCACAGCAGGATGGGCGAATGAAGCTGTGTTCCAGCGTTTTTATAACAAGCCTGTTGCTGCTCCTCTACAGTTCGCAGAAGCCGTGCTGAATGCAGGTCAAGAACGTGGAGATGTCCCCGCATGAGGGGTTTTTGATTTGTTATTAATAAATATGCTTTTGTTTTGCAGTATGAGCTATTGAGCCAGTTTGTTCCTCCCATCCATCCCTGGTAGTGGTGTGTCAGCATGGACGTGGTCCAGGGCGTGTAATCACAGAAGCTTTGAAGTCTTCACGAAGTCACTCACGTGACTCCGAAATGAAATAGTAAGATTGAACGAGAACTTACCAGTTCGAAGGTTGATCTTTATTTCATGAGGAGTCGAAGTGAGGGATTTCGTGCCCTCCTCGCCCAACCCTCAATCACCTTCATCTGGTAATCTTAGTCAATTCAATCATACTATGCGAAGTCATTTCTATTGTTGGTTCTGTGATTCCACGCCGCTACTTTGAAGTATGTCGAGCATGCGCGCCGGCGGGCTCTTCACAAAATCCCTCACTTCGACTCCTCATGAAATAAAGATCAACCTTCGAACTGGTAAGTTCTCATTCAATCTTACTATTCCCTGCAATGTATTGCGGTCTTGGATGGAGCTGTTCCCAAACCAAGCTTTCTACAGCGCATCTGTAGACGTTGGTGAGAGTTGTAGGGGGACATGCCCGAACATGCATCACATGCACAATGAAGTGCAGTGAAATGAATTTGCCAGCAGCGGTACAATAAAAAAAACACACAGCCACGCCCGCGGTTAGAAGCACCGCAGATCGCGGCCTCAAGCTGATGTAGGCGGGGGGTCGGCGGTCGAAGCACTTCTCCTCCGGGGATCCCCAACTAGGGATCCGGACGCTGCGCCCGCTGCTGAAGCTTCAGGCCCGTCTCCGGGAAAAGCCGCACCAGTCCTTGGTGATAGGCTGCGAGGGAGGCCACATGGAAAAAGTCACCTCTCCATGGAGAAAACGATTTCCCCCTTACCCCCCCTCATCACACCCCACATAAGACATACCGAGAAACATTAAAAACACACAATTGGACAAACTAAAAAAAACAAAACAAGTAGAAAATGACTAACACGCTGCCGGCAGGGCAGCCGTCTCGCAGCGCCCCCACCCACCTTTTTTCATTAAAGTACAACAAAGTAAACTAATTAGAAATTTCAGTGTGAGTCATGCTTTAGACTGTAGTCTTTACTTAAGACTTTAGAAATACAGCGTAGAACAGGCCCTTCCACCCGCTGAGTCCGCACCGACCAGCCATCACCCCGTACACTAGCACCATCCTACACACTTGGGACAATTTACAATTTATAGAAGCCAATTAACCGACAAACCTGCAGGTCTTTGGAGTGTGGGAGGAAACCAGAGCACCCGGAGAAAACCCATATGATCATAGGGAAAACGTACAAAATCCGTACAGACAGAGGCTGTAGGCAGGATCGAACCTGGGTCTCTGGCGCTGTACGGCAGCAACTCTATCGAAGCACCACTGTGCCGCCCAATGCAGTCCAGAATTTGTGATATCAGTAACATTGACATTAACAGGGTTTAGCTGCCATCAGCTTGTCAGTCCTCCTCTGTACGTTGCTCTGTTTGCAGCTATTTTCACAGCAGTCAAAAGACAGGCACGAGTGCATACTCGGCCTTTCAAAAAATATATCAGCTTCTCAGATCTCAGTTTGGAATTATTCTAACATTAACAGTATAGGTATTTATCCAACTGACTTGTTAAATGCTCATACGTTTGTGATTGTTCTCTCTGCAGGTTTGTAATTGGTGCAGTTTCGCCCGCTGTGGTGGTTCCATGCATGCTGCTCCTGCAGAAAGAACGCTATGGTGTTGAGAAGGGAATCCCAACACTACTAATGGCTGCAGGCAGCTTTGATGATATCCTGGCCATTACAGGCTTCAACACGTGTCTAGGGATAGCCTTTTCTTCAGGTATGTTGTATTCTTGAACAATGACCTTGTCAGCTGGTGCACATGGGTTACACACAACCCATTAAGGGCCTGTCCCACTTGCCGATTTTTTTCGGCGATTGCCGGTATCATTGACTGACGTATCACGTCGCCGAAAAAGTCGCGGCGTGTTGACGTATTGACACGCAGTGTCTCAAGTGTCGCAACATTTTTTTTGTTACTGCTGGATTTTGAAGTGTTCAAAATCTTTCGGTGACCCTGATACGTCAGTCAAATCCATTGCTGGTGAACACATGGCTGATGTAGGTAACGTCTGAAACCTGGAATCTGCACTTGAGTGGGTTGAGTTTGAAGTTAATGTCTCTGGCACGGTTTAGTATCTTCTTCAGGTTGGCGTCATGCTTGGCCAAATCACGGCCATAGACTAGGATATCATCAACAATGATGGCACGTGAATAATCTGCAAACAATTGTTCCATTGCGCGTTGGAAAACTTTGCTGGCTGAGTTGATGCCAAAGGGCATTCTTAAAAATCTGTAGCAGCCAAATGGTGTAGCAAAAGTCGTCAGAGCAGATGATGCAGGGTCCAGTGGTATTTGCTAGAAAGAGCTTTTGGCATAGATTACCGAGAATACCACTGCGTTTCCAATTTGCGCAGCCACGTCCTCAGTTGTTCTCTTCGGGTAATGCGGGCGTTTGATTGCTGTGTTTAGGTCTTTGGGGTTGATGCAGACCCACAACTCTTCTTTGTTTTTCTTGGTGGTTACGACCATGGTGGAGACCCAATCAGAGGGTTCGCTGACCGATGCGAATATAGTGAGCATAGTCACGTTAAACATGCGCCATCATTCGGCTATGTCAGAGTCAAACACAAGGGGACTTGGATTTCGACAAGAGTTGGCCATAACTTTGAAAAAAAGCAAAGTAAAACTGATAAATCGCGGTAAACAAATGGAGTGGGTTAGACCCACTTCTGACACCATGTAATAGTAAGATTAAATGAGAATTTACCAGTTTGAAGTTTGATCGTTATTTTATGAGGAGTTATGATGAGGGATTACGTGAAGAAGGCTGTCCCCACGCATGCGCGTCAATTATCAAAGCAGCGGTGTGAAATCACAGATAACAGTTGTTCAACTAACATGGTAAGATTATAGATGACTAGAACTACCAGATGATCGTTAAGTTACGAGGATAGGGAGCGGAGGGCCTCATCGTAACTCCTCATAAAATAACGATCAAACTTCGAACTGGTAAGTTCTCGTTTAATCTTACTATTTTACTTCGGAGTCATGTGAGTGACTACGTGAAGACTTTGAAGGTCTGGGATTTCATGGCGTGGAAAAACGAGTCCACACAAGCACGACTGCATCAGTTGATCATAGATGAGGGAAACATCATAATGCATACATACATAACATAGATTTAAAACATGCTGATGCTGATAAATGAACGAACAATAATAACAGTAACCCCTATCAACCGAGGGGGACTATAAATTCAACCTAAATAGAGTTGGTAAATACCCCTGGTCTGGCAGTGGGTTAAAATAAATGTTGGATACCTCGCTAATTAGACCATCCTGCAGTAGACAGGATGTGGTCCAGAGGATCGTACATAACCCTTGCTGGTGGTGTTGTAGCAGCCCTGGTGGAGTGAGATTAGTAATCAGTATCTACTGATTACCTCACATAACCACCTGGAGATGGTCTGAACTAGTATCAGAGCCTCTAAGGCTCTAGATGACCTTGACGTAATGATGTAAATGTGTGACCACATGTAACCGAAGGTGCAAGGGGTATGTAAACATGAATTATGATACTGCAGGTGTAATGATCCTGTCCATTCGAAATTTATGTAATGACTGGACCCGTGCGCTGGGGGCAGCGTCAGGGAATAACCTACCTATGAGAGCCGAACCAAAGATAGAAATGTAGCTGGAGCCCCATGGTGAATAATTGTTAACACGATGTCACTATCCCATACTTCTGTGTACTTGG
Source organism: Raja brachyura (assembly GCA_963514005.1). Next base: position 153,286,668 of record OY740781.1, read on the forward strand.
GTCTGGATGAACTTGTGTTAATGATATCCTAAATACTGGACACCAGAGGATAAAACCCAAGAGAGTGGGTCCCACTTGCTGCAGCAACTATGAGGAGAAGCACGTTGGGTACAGTTAATGGGACGATAACTTAAGTTATTGTCAAAGACCCATAGAAAATGAACTCTAAGACGTCAGTGTCCGTGCTGTATTATGTGTATTATAACATTTAACAGAATAAACTCTTCACATCTCCTGAAGAGGCAAAGTACTGTTTTTGTTGCTATCCCTGCACTCTGCAGTGAGACATACATGGATCAGTCTGACAGCCTGAGCCGCAGGAGCGGTCTTCTCAGATTCTGTAAGGCAATGAATTGATTAATCATGTAGAGGCTGGTTCCCAGAATCCCAGGCTGAACCAGCAAAGTTTTATGTTTAGAACCCCATATAAGGTTCTATATTATTCCCAACATTTGCGGCAAACCATGGCTTCGTTGGCCAGTCAGACAGTATGAGAACCCTGAATGCGGGATCTTGCTGAATATTGCAAGCCCCGACTGACGAGGCAAAATGGAGAACCACATAAAAGAACATTCCTCACCTGTGTAGTGAGAATGAGCTTGCATGCAAACATATCGATATTGGGTGCCATCGAGCCATAGATCCTAAAATGCTTTGTGATCCATACTGTTTTGTCATTGACTTTGCAGGATGATACACCAGCGCCAAAAAGGTTGGGTAAATTATGACAGGATATTTTGACTTTATTGCATCCATGTGACTAACATATGCCACCACCACAGTGTATCAACTTGGAACTAAGCATGCAGGTTTTGCATATTTGCACAATACCCTTTAACCCATAGTATACACTTAGTGTCTATAGGTAGTTGATACCAATAACTGAAGAATTGGTGATTCATGCAAATCCCATCCGCCTTCGTTACTAGAGATGGCATTTGTGATTTTCCATCTTTGCTCTAGCACGTGTAAGTAATATAACTGAAGATAATATGACCAAAACTATTGGAGCAATGCTGAATGTAGTTCAACCACCATTGTGACTTTGGTAGCCAGCTGATAATAGCATAGGTCTGGTAACAATGACCTATATGGCACTTGAGAGGTTAATACTTGCACGTTGAAAGTTCTAATAATGCAAGACCCAATTGCACAGCTGAAACACAGCTGCTATAGCCAATTACTCTTGATAAATAGAAGACTGCTTGATAACAAGGATGTTACAGGCTTCAATTGATTCCAATCTGTTGCCCCAGGGCGGAATCATAGGTAATTAATAGTTAAAGGTAAATCCGATAAACAATAACTTCCAGTTGGTATTAACTTAAATTTGACTGGATGGCTGATGATTTAAGCAAAACACAGCGTAAGAAATATCCTGCAGATCAATTTGAAATGTCTCCGGTGATCTCCTGTGAATGGGTCCTAAACAGTATGCACCGATGATCTTGATGCATGCCATAAGGATCGTAAGGAAATAAGTAATTAGACAGTAGAGAAATTCCATATACTGAAAAGCTATGTTGCACATGGAAGTAAATGAAATGTGAACCGACATCCTCCATCTTTCACAAGGAACAGGCCACGCCTGCCGTAATTCCGTGCCTGCCTTGAATGTAACCCTGGCCATACTACTGGCCTGCCTTAAAACTGCTCCGGCCGTAATTCTGAGCCTGCCTCGAAAGGCAACTCTGGCCCCAATTCCAAACCATGCTTGGTACCCTTGTATACTGTGTAATAATTACCCATCACATGTTATCATTTTCATTTGTACAAAATAAGTGTAAATATTACGAACTTGTAAATGGTCCTCTTACCCCACGTTTCGAACGAACCAGACCCACCTACCTCCATGGTTACCGGTGGTCTTATGGTAAGCCCAAAGGCCCCTGATGTGGGTTCTATTCCCATCCTTGATTTCCATATTCCTGAGACCAGCTTGGCCCAGCTTTCAAGTGCCCATCAACTTCAGTGAACTGCTTACTGCCGTTCACTGCCGGTGTGGGGGAGTCATCACCGATACGATGGTTTCATTTGATAGCTCTGTTCACTGCCGACACTTGTAGCGTGAGGGAATCTGGCCCCTGCCGGGTTTTTTGCCTCTTCCCTTGCAAGTATGTCCTAGCACTCCCCTCCACCGAGAGGGAGACTCATAGACAGCCCTGAGACAGGTGCTGCCGCAGGCCCCTGAGGATATCTGCGCTGACATAGATCCTCGGACCTATATCAGAATATGACTCTGGGCCAGAGCGAAACTGATCCCTGATGCTCCCCTCCTCAGAGAGGGAGACATTGTGCAGCCCTAACAGGTGCCACTGCCAGCGGGTTTTTCATAATACCCGGTCTCAGATAGCTCTCTTCTGGAGCATATCTCTCTGGAGCAACCTCTTCATCAGGTGCTCCAGGTGGGTTTTAGGCGTTCACAGACGCTACACATAGAAGAAGGGGGGAACCTCCTGGCCCGACTCGACCGAGTCCCAAGGCCTGACCGGCTTCCTCGTGGTTAACCCCTTTCCTGGGGAACCATAGGGGAATCCTGTGAGTTGCTGACCCCATAGTTAGTGACTGGGTCTCGAGAGCAGCTTACTGCCAGTTTTCCCCTTATTTAGGAAGACCTAAGTGGTCTGGGAGCTGCTGACCCCATTGTCAGCGACTGCAGTAGTGTGACCAGCTTACTGCCAGTCTGACCGCTTTCTCTAGGAAGACCTAAGCGGTCTGGGGGTCGCTGACCCCATTGTCCGAGACTGGGGTTGCAAGACCGGTGTACTGCCAGTCTAACCCCTTTTCCTGGGGAACCATAACGGTGTAGGAGATGCAGACCCCATAGTGAATGGCTGGGGTAGCGAGATTGGCTTGCTGTCAGTCTAACCCCTTTTCCTGGGGAACCATAACGGTGTAGGAGCTGCACACCGCATAGTGAATGGCTGGGGTTGCAAGACCGGCTAACTGCTAGTCTAATCCCTACTCTGGGGGAACCATGCGATGTGGGAGCTGCTAACCCCATTAACAGTGACTGGGGTAGTAAGACCGGCTAACTGCCAGTCTAACCCCTTTCTCTGGGGGAACCACTGCGGTCTGGGAGCCCAACTGGGAAAACCCCCACTCGCACTCTCCTCCTGGGTGTCGCTGACCTCCTTGTCAGCGACTAGGGAGCGAACCCGATGGCCGCCGGCTACCCGCAATTCCGCAGTCCGGACCGGGATTTCCCCACGGTCCATAACCGGTTTCCCGCGGCCCGTCCAACTTCGCCCCGAATTCAGCAGGCAATCCTGCAATACAAAAAACAGCCCTAGAAATAAGTTAAAACTTACCTTCCGGGTTCAAAAACTTACCGCTGGCAGGAGTCACGCGCCCACCAGTCAGTCTGTGCGCAACGCGTCAGACGTAATGACGCGCATGCGTGGGGACGGCCTTCTTCACGTAGTCACTCACGTGACTCCGAAGTAAAATTACCTGACTCACACACAGGTAAAGGTGTAAGCATCTTTAATAAACATTCCAGTGTCAGATCTGCAGTACATTGTATGTTCGGTCTGCTGCATCTACTGAATATAATAGACGAGGCCTTAACACTATAAAGCACTACTAGGCGGGGTTATTACTACTAAGCATTCTGATTGGCTAACATGCAATAGCCAATCTACATTCACTATCTGCAAAACCACTCACTTTTGTATCATCAGCAAACTTGCTAATCTTGCCCTGTATGTTCTCATCCAAATCATTGATGTAGATGACAAACAGTAACGGGCCCAGCACCGAACCCTGAGGCACACCACTAGTCACAGGCCTCCAGTCTGAGAAGCAACCTTCCACCCATCACCCTCAGCTTCCTTCCATGGAGCCAATTTGCTATCCATTCAGCTATCTCTCCTTGGGTCCCATGAGATCTAACCTTCCAGAGCAGCCTATCATGCGGAACCTTGTCGAACGCCTACTGAAGTCCATGTACACAACATCTACAGCCCAGCCCTCATCAACCTTTTTGGTCGCCACTTCCAAAAATTCAATCAGATTTGTAAGACACGACCTCCCACGTACAAAACCATGCTGCCAAAACTATCCCTAATCAGTCCTTGCCCATCTAAATGCATGTATATCCTATCCCTCAGATATACTCTCCAGTTACTTACCAACTACAGATGTTGAGCTCACCGGCCTATAGTTCCCAGCATTTTCCCTGCAGCCCTTCTTGAAAAGAGGTACAACTTTTGCCACCCTCCAGTCTTCCGGCCCCTCTCCTGTATTTAAGGATGGCTCGTAAATTTCAGCCAGGGCTCCGCAATGTCCTCTCTAGTTTCCCACAATGTCCTCGGATATATCTGATCAGGCCCTGGAGATTTGTCTACCTTCAAACACAATAGTAGCTTCGGTATTTCTTCAACGGTAACCTTGACTGCTCTCAAGACACTTCCAGTGAGCCAGCGCCTCCTGTAGATCCCTTTGATGGTTGGGAGGTCAGTACCGGTGATGGATTCCCCTGGGCTCATGTAGTTTACATTGATATTCATGCATTTATTTTTTAAGTAGGAATTGACACATTTTTGCTTCCTTCCGCTGTTTTCTTATCAATGTTCCCCAATTTCTCACGTGAGGAGATCGTTGACCCACTGTAGTTTTCTGCTGTTTGTTGCAGCTTTTTTCACAAAGCTGCGATTTTTCGCAGAAATCGACAACCAATGTGTTGTGTATAAACTGAAATTATTCGGCCCAATATGAGCATTCAATTGGGACAGGAAATGGATGTCTTGTATCTGGGGGACAGAGAGGAGTTTGGGCAGAGAGGAAGGCAAGTGTGGGTGCGGCATTATATTGTGTCATCAGACAGATAAGCCAACGTGTTTCACAGAAATATGATCCAACATTATTTAGTGTCAAGCAATGCGGGCAATAGATGGCCAGCGATTAATTTTAATGACAGTCAAACAAGTAGAGACTGACAGAAAGGACATGTTCTGCATGAATCTCCAGAAGCTCTAGCTGAAGGCATGGCTAGCGTGGGTGCTAATGTGCAAGAGGCCAAAGTCAGAGAGACGAGGTCTTCTCAGGAGAAGGCAGACAGGAAACTCACATTCGACCAGTTTATTGAAGGCCTATGAAGACGTTGTGGAGATGGATGTGTGAACCAGGGTTGCAGAGAGAGCACTCTTTCTGGAGTGATGAAACAGAAGGGAAGATGCATCCTGTGGTACAGTTTCATGAAGATGGCAGAAATTGCGGGGAATGTGGAGGCTGGTGGAATAGAAGGTGGGAACATCGGGACACCGCAGCTTGGCTTTGTCTAGAAGGGGATAGGGTGAGAGCAGGACCGTAAGAAATAGTGGAGACATGCTTGAGAGCCCAGTCAACAAGGACTGCTCTGTGTTTCCCACTAAACACAGGCAGAGCATGGGCCCCTGCGAGCCAAATCAGAGTTAGAAACATATAAAATTATAAAAGGACTGGACAAGCTAGATGCAGGAAAAATGTTCCCAATGATGGGCGAGTCCAGAACCAGGGGCCACAGTCTAAGAATACAGGGGAGGCTATTTAAAACTGAGATGAGAAAAAACTTTTTCACCCAGAGAGTTGTGAATTTGTGGAATTCTCTGCCACAGAAGGCAGAAGAGACCATTTCACTGGATGAATTTAAAATAGAGTTAAATAGAGCTCTAGGGGCTAGCAGAATCAAGGGATATGGGGAGAAGGCAGGCACGGGTTACTGATTGTGGATGATCAGCCATGATCACAATGAATGGCGGTGCTGGCACGAAGGGCCGAATGGCCTACTCCTCAACCTATTTTCTATGTTTCCATGTTTCTAATATTCAAACCTATGTCTGTATTTGAATTTCAGTAAATTGATTGCTGATCCACAGTCACGATAATTTTGTGTCTATTTTTGCCAAGCTATGGGAGTTTTGTTCTATTTTGTTCCTTTATCACCTTGACCATTGTAAATATTGAAATGACATTTAAACTGTTGAATGCAATGTCATAGTTGCAGAATGATGTGCCCAGAGTCAAACCAAGCAGCAAACTGCCTTGCTTAGCAACAACCCATCTGTGCGAGGAACTCAGTTTATCAGACAGCTTCTGTGGGTGGAAAAGAATGGTCGACATTTTGACCCGAAACATCGATGATGAATTAAAAGTCATTGTTTTTGTATTTTTCAATTCATTTTTCAATTCCCCATGAAAGAAATAAGGGAATTGCTAAACTTGAGTATGTCTCACAGTGCCAGAGATCCGGGTTCGATCCTGACCGCAGATGCTTTCTGTGTGGCATTTGTACATTCTCCCTGTAACCACATAGGTTTCCTCCTACATCTTAAAGACGTGCAGGTTTGTTTGCCCCTAGTGTGTAGGGAGTGGATGAGAAAGTGGGATAACATACAACTAGTGAACGGGTGATTTGATGGTCGGCATGGACTTGGTGGGCTCAAGGGCCAGTTTCCATGCTGTATTTTTCTGTACTAATAAGCAGAGCTTGTTTTCCAATCCATATTTAAACAAAAAGGAGATAAATTTGTTAATTTTTCAACAACGTTTATATCCGGAATTTATAATTTTAAGCCCAGGGGAGGAGGATGAGATCTAAAATAGTGCACAAATTAACATTCAAGGAAGTATTTGAAACACGGCAGACTCGAAAATGACAATCTGAATGTTTAAGATGGAACTGCAGATGCTGGAAAAATCGAAGATAGATAAAAATGCTGGAGAGACTCAGCCGGGTGAGGCAGCATCTATGGAGCGAAGGAATAGGTGACGTTTCGGGTCGAGATGTCTGAAGAAAGGTCTCGACCCGAAACGTCACCTATTCCTTCGCTCCATAGATGCTTCCCTCACCCGCTGAGTATCTAAAGGCTGAAAGTATTTGGGTTACTCAGAGAGTCAAGCAGAATTTCTGGAGAAAACGGATGGGCGACCTCAGTCTGAAGAAGGGTCCTGACCCGAAACGTCACCCATCCTTTTTCTCCAGAGATGCTACCTGACCTGCTGAGTTACTCTCGCACTTTGTGTCTATCTTTGGTATACAGCATCTGCAGTTCCTTTCTACACATCCAAGGACTAAAATACCTCACTGGGTTTTTTGTCAATATTTGGAGGAAATTGTTTATAGATCACATCTTCTAAAGAATATTATGTGCAATTCATATGGTAAAACAGTTATTGATCTAAAACTCCCAACTGTGTGGCGGATATTGCTGCTAATGTGGTTTCCCAGGTATATTCTCACTGGGAAGTGAACTAATTGAGTTCCACTTGTTTCCCAAGGTACGATGATTTCCAATATACTCCGGGGATTCCTAGAAGTTCTCATTGGCGTGGCAGCTGGAGCTGCTATTGGATTGTTCCTTCGGTATTTTCCTAGCCGGGATCAGGTAATGCTAATCAATTTGTGTTATAACCCTTGGAGATGCTACAAAGTCATATTACAAGCATTGTGTAACCATGTTAATAGATCTCAACTGGAGAGATGGGTATCATTACTGGCAACACGGTGGCGCAGCGGTAGAGTTGCTGCCTCACAGCGCCAGAGGCCCGGGTTCCATCCTGACCACGGGTGCTGTCCGTACGGAGTTTGTACGTTCTCCATCTGACCTTGTGGGATTTCTCTGGGTGTTCCGGATTCCTCCCACACTCTGCAGGTTTGTAGGTTAATTGGCTTCTGTAAATTGTCCCTAGTGTGTAAGATAGTGCTCGTGTATGGGTGATTGCAGGTCGACACGGATTCAATGGGCAGAAGAGCCTGTTTCCACACTGTAGGGCTAAACTAAACTGATCACTGAAGCTAAAATAGACATGGAACGGTGGTTATTTTGCCTGTGTTAACCGTACATCATTAAGACCTTGCAGCTTAGTTGTTCTGAAGCTTATGGATCTGGATGTTCTTTAGAGGCCAAACATTCCTTTCTCTGGAATTGTGAACTAACAATTGTTAACAGGTCACATCACATGTAGATTGGGTGGTCAGAAAGGCTTTTGGCACATTGGCCTTCATCAGACAGAGTATTGAATATAGAAGTTGGGAGGTAATGTTGCGGTTGTATAAGTCGTTGGTGAGGCTCATTTAGAGTATTGTGTTCAGTTTCGGGCACCATGTTACAGTATGTCAGCATGGCTTAGTGTAGGGGAGGTCTTGTCTAACACAGTTGCTGGAATTAATTGAAGAAGTAAATAGCAGAACAGACGAAGAAGAGGGAGTAGATGTTGTGTACCTAGATTTTCAGAAGGCCTTTGATAAGATGCCACACGTGAGGCTGTTAAGGAAGATGAGAGCCCATGGTATCAGAGGGCAGATACTAGCGTGGATAGCAGGTTGGCTGGATGGCAGAAGGCAAAGAGTGGCAATAAAGGGGGCTTTTTCTCGTTGGCTGCCAGTGACTAGCGGAGTTCCGCAGGGCTCGGTGCTGGGGCCGCTACTCTTCACGTTGTATATTAATGATTTAGACAAGGGGATTGAAGGCTTTGTGGCCACGTTTACAGATGATACGGAAATAGGTGTAGGGGCAGGTAGAGTAGAGAAAGCAGGCACTCTGCAGAAGGACTTGGACAGGTTGGGAGAGTGGGCAGAGAAGTGGCAGTTGGAATATAGTGTAGCAAAGTGTGGAGTCGTGCATTTTGGTCGTAGGAATAAAGGTGTAGACTATTATCTAAATGGGGAGAGAATCCAGAAATCAGATGTGCAAAGGGACTTGGGAATGCAGGTGCAGGGTTCCCAAAAAGTTAATCGAATTGGTAGTAAGGAAAACAAACTCAATGCCAGCATTTATTTCAAGAGGACTTGTGTACAAAAACAGGGATGTAATGCTGAGGCTCTATAAGATGCTGGTCAGGCTGCATTTGGAGTATTGTGACCAATTCTGGGCACCGTATCTGAGGGAGGATGTGCTGGCTCTGGAGAGGGTCCAGAGGAGGTTTACAAGAATGATCCCAGGAATGAGTAGGTTAACATATGATGAGCGTTTAACCGCACTGGGCCTGTATTCGATGGAGTTTAGAAGAATGAGAGGGACCTCATTGAAACGAGAGCAGGTTTCTCCAGGTCAACACACACACTAAACCCAGGCAACAATTAACTATTAGTGTATTTAATGATTTAGACAAGGGGATTGAAGGCTTTGTGGCCACGTTTACAGAGGATACGGAAATAGGTGTAGGGGCAGGTAGAGTAGAGAAAGCAGGCACTCTGCAGAAGGACTTGGACAGGTTGGGAGAGTGGGTCTCGAGGATCCAGTCTGAAGAAGGGTCTCGACCCGAAACGTCGCCTATCTCCACCAGTCTGAAGAAGGGTCTCGACCCGAAACGTCGCCTATCTCCTTCACTCCTTAGATGCTGCTGCACCCGCTGAGTTTCTCCAGCTTTTTGTGTAACCCTCGATTCTCCAGCATCTGCAGTTCCTTCTTTAAAACTATTAGTGTTAGTTCCATTTCCCAGTTCCACTGTGTGTTCTGGCATCCCTACTGCACTCTTGTGTATCGCATTCTTTATATATTATAAAACCTGTAAACAAAGGTTTCCTCCAGTGTTTTCTGCAATGCAGATTCAGTGACAGTGCCATGAGAATGACCCTTTGTGACTCAGTGATTGTATTGGGTACTGTCTGACTGTTCTCACTGATATTGGATTCAACAGCGTTCTGTGGTATAGCTGGTATTTAGACAAGAAGCAACTTGAAAGAAGGTGTGTGATTGTATGATGTTGACAAATCATTTAATCGCAGTGAGAACTGCCCTGTGTACAAGGTAAAATTTGCAGAAGGTTTACAGCAATTTGGATCTACATGTCTGTGAATTTTACATTAATTGATAGTCAGCAAGCTAAATACATCTAAAAACATCTGAAATGGATTAGTGAATGTTGATTAAATTGCACTGAGGCTTGTAAATAAGCATGTTTTAGTATATACTGTTCTGTTGTAAACGTGTTGGCACAGTGTGGAAAGCGTGCTCCTCTAATACCCTCGGCATGGTTGCTGCCACTGGGTCACACGCCATAGATCCTTCCACCAATGACTCTCAGCAACTCAGATCGAAGCAACAGAAAGCAGCAGCAGCAGCATCCATTGGAAGTTCGAGCCATCGAGGCATACAGCAGGGTCACAGCCCATTAATGGCATTGCAACATTGGTAATCTGCTATATCTGTGGTGGGGGATTGAGCCACGGGTTTGCAAATACACAGAATAAATAAAAGATGGGAGTCTGGATTTTGAATGATGATGAGCTGTCAAAGACTGAGCCAGATGAGTTGGGAGATTAGCTCAGGTTAGTGGAGGTTAACTTAGAAAACTGTGCCTGTCTGCAGGGTGAATGATGCACATGTGGTTAATATTCAGAGAACAATATGACAGCCTAACCAAACTAATCCGACCTGCCTGTGCCTGGCCCTTATCCCTCTAATCCTTTCCTATCCATGTACCTATCCAAATGCCTTAAATGTTGTTCTTGCCTCTGCGTCAACTACCTCCTCTGGCAGCTCCTTCCATATACTCACCACCCTCTGTGTGGAAAAAGTTGCCCATAGGTTCATTTAAAATTTTCCCCCTATCACCTTAAACCTCACATTTTAGACTCCCATATCCTTGCTTTACCTATGCCCCTCCTGATGTTATATACTGAAATGGCATTTGTCATGAATGTGGACTCCATTCAATCAACTGACCAGTCTCCTCCAACACCTTCCAAGAAAGTTCCAAGAAATCTCCATCATTCTTGTCCCCCCAAAAATGTCTCAATGATGGGGGGAATCTCATTGAATCATGGAGAATAGTGAAAGGCTTGGATAAAGTGGATGTGGAGAGGATTTTTCCACTAGTGGGAGAGTCTGGGACCAGAGGTTATAGCCTTTTGGGAAAGAGATGAGGAGGAATTTTGTTAGTCAGAAGATGGTGAATCTGTGGAATTCTTTGCCACAGAAGGCTGCGGAGGCCATGTCAATGGATATTTTTTAAGGCAGAGAGAGATAGATTGCTGATTAGTACAGGTATCAGAGGTTATGGGGAGAAGGCAGGAAATTGGGGTGAGGAGGGAGAGATAGATCAGCCATGATTGAATGGCAGAGTAGATTTGATGGGCCGAATGGCCTAATTCTACTATTACTTATGACCGTATGACATCTGCTCTGGAGATCCAACCTCAATTATAATGACGTGCTTTGAAAGATTGGCAATGACCCACATCTGCACTAGTCTTCCAGACAACCTCGACTGTTGTGTGACACTGATCTACATAGACCCCTTGCAATTTCTGTACAGAAAAGATGTGTATGGAGGATGCCAGCTCCTTGCACTACATCCAGGTATGGACCACCTTGACAATAAGACCACCTATGTCAGGATGCTAGCCATTGACTACAGCACAGCCTTCAACACCATGGTACTAAATAAACACATCTCTCAGCTCCTGAACATTGCCCATCTGCATGGCTTATGGACTTATGACCAGCGGGCCTTGGTCGGTTGGAATTGATCATAACGTTTCCTCCAATGTCAAGGAAATCTGGGAAGAAGATTGGGAATCTCATGTCATGGTGCCAGAACAACCATCTCACCTTTAATGTCTGCAATCCAAAAGAGTTGGTTGTTGACCCAAAGAAGAGGGACAGGGGTGAGGGGTTGGCATTGTCCATGAGGATGTATCTCGGCCAGGTCTGCTCTTGACCGCCGGACCCTGCAGAGAGCGGTGAACATGGCCCAGTCCATCACAGGCTCCTCACTTCCATCCATCCAGCCCATCTTCCCGGTGCGTTGTATCAGGAAGACTGGAATTATCGTCAAGAATGCCCCGACACGCTGGCCAGTCCCTTTTCTCTCCTCTACCTTTGGGAGAAGACACAGGAGCTTGAAAGCCAAGATGTGCAGCCTTAAAAACAGCATCTTCCCCACTGCGATCCAATTCCTGAACCAATTGCCTCTTTAGCTATTCTGTTCATGCACACTATTTCAGACTGCACTACAATCTAGGCACCATTTTGCTGTTTTGTATTAATATCTAATATTACCACCTAAGCTGTACTCATCTTCATGCAAACAAGGAATGTCATTGCACCCTTGTGTATAAGACAATAAACTACCCTGAATCTGGAAGCTTGACTAGATGGTACCACTAGTTTTTCTGATTTCCTGCATCACAACGTTCATGACTCAACATGAAGATACAAGGAACGGCAGATGCTGGAATCACGTGCACAAAGAGCTGAAGTGAATCAGCGGGTCAGGCATATTCTCTACGTTACATTCTTTCATCCTCACCCCTTTCCAGCAGTTATAGAGGTGTTCCATCTGTGCTTGGTCTGCTAAGGCCTGCAGGATGTCCCGGTTGCTACATTTTTTAACTTCCTTTTCCATTCATATACTGACCTTCCTGTCCTTGGCTTCCCCCATTGTTACACACAAACTGGAGGAAAAACATCTCATATTACACTAGGTTAGCTTGTGAACCCAATGAAAGAACATTAAATTCTCCCTCCACCCCATCATGCTCCCATTTTACCATCCATCGCCCAACCTTCATACACTCCTCTCCCTTCCCTGCAAACCCATTTCCCCTCCCGCACTCCCCTTTTTCCCATTCCCTGTCCCCTTCCACCCACATCCCTCCCACTGTCTTTACATTTCACTTCTCTTCTTATCTGACAGACTGTTGTCTCCTTTTTGCCTCTAGCCTTTGTCACTTACTCCACCATCTATCAATCACCCTCCTCCTCTGTATCCACCTATCACTTGCCAGGCGTTGTCCACCCCTACCTCTCTTCCAGCTTTCTCCCCCTCTACTTCCAGTCTGAAGAAGTGTCCAGATCCAAAACGTCATCTGTCCATTCCCTCTCCAGATGCTGCCTGACCCACTGAGTTCCTCCAGCACTTTGTGTTGTGTCAGTGCTCAACATGAAGTTGTTGAATTTCATATATTAGCCATCTGCTTGCACCTCATATCCAATATTCTTTTATTTCTGTCCCCTGTTCTGGTCTTTCACATTTACTTTGTCTCCTACACCTCCACAGACTTACCACTTTCACCGTCTTTCAGACAATAAACCATATAAACCATATAACAATTACAGCACGGAAACACCCTTCTCAGCCCTTCCAGTCCGTGCCGACCATCCATTTTCCCCTAGTCCCATCTACCTGCACTAAGACCATACCCCTCCATTCCCTTCCCGTCCATATACCTATCCACTTTAGTTTTAAATGTTAAAATCGATCCTGCCTCCACCACTTCTGTAGGAAGATCATTCCACACAGCCACCACTCTCTGAGTAAAGAAGTTCCTCCTCATGTTACCCCTAAACTTCTGTCCCTTAATTCTCATGTTATGCCCCCTTGTTTGAATCTGCCCTACCCTCAATGGGAAAAGCTTATCCACGTCAACTCTGTCTATCCCTTTCATCATTTTAAAGACCTTAATCAAGTTCCCCCTTAACCTTCTGCACTCCAAAGAATAAAGACCCAACTTGTTCAACCTTTCTCTGTAACTTAGTTGCTGGAACCCAGGCAACATTCTAGTAAATCTCCTCTGTACTCTCTCTATTTTGTTGACATCCTTCCTATAATTAGGCGACCAAAATTGTACACCATACTCCAGAATTGGTCTCACCAATGCCTTGCAATACAATATTATTGAATCCCTCCCGCTCTCAGCTTGCCATGGAATTTCCTGTTTCTCCTCTCTGTTTCTCCACCCTTCCACTGCAAACTACAACTTGTTATATTTCTAACTTGTCCTGTTTACGAAGAACGGTCATCGACCGGGATCACTGTGCTTTGCACTCCCTGAGTATTGATAGCATTTTCTGTTTTCATTACTGCAGGAACATACTTTTACATGGTTGTCACTGCAGATTTCTTCACCAAATATCACCATGCTGTGGAGAGTAGTGAGGTACATGAGAAGGTTTCAGTATAGGAGTAAAGAGGTTCTTCTGCAGTTGTATAGGGCTCCGGTGAGACCACATCTGGAGTATCGTTTACAGTTTTGGTCTCCTAACTTGAGGAAGGACATCCTTGTGATTGAGGCAGTGCAGCGTAGGTTCACGAGATTGATCCGTGGGATGGCGGGACTGTCATATGAGGAAAGATTGAAAAGACTAGGCTTGTATTCACTGGAGTTTAGAAGGATGAGGGGGATCTTATAGAAACATGTAAAATTTTAAAAGGACTGGACAAGCTAGATGCAGGAAAAATGTTCCCAATGTTGGGCGAGTCCAGAACCAGGGGCCACAGTCTTAGAATAAAGGGAAGTCATTTAAGACTGAGGTGAGAAAAAAGTTTTTCACCCAGAGAGTTGTTAATTTATGGAATTCCCTGCCACAGAGGGCAGGGAGGCCAAATCACTGGATGGATTTAAGAGAGAGTTAGATAGAGCTCTAGGGGCTAGTGGAGTCAAGGGATATGGGGAGAAGGCAGGCACGGGTTATTGATAGGGGACGATCAGTCATGATCACAAAAAATGGCGGTGCTGGCTCGAAGGGCCGAAGGGCCGAATGGACTCCTCCTGCACCTATTTTCTATGTTTCTAATGTAATCTCATAGCCCAATGTGCAGGATCCCAATCACATGCAGTGTGACAGGCAGATGGCCTTGCAGTACTGGCAGCCAGCTGCCTGCAGCACACGATAGATCCCAAAACATTGAGAGAATCACCATTTTGGGAGCTGTCATTTACCTACCAAATTCAGAGGATTTGTGTACAACTTTAAACTGCAAAAAAACTTAGGATCCCATATAATTGTCGGAATGTAGCTAAAACTCCAAGATAAACAATTTAATTGTAGTTGCACCACAGGTTTATATTTACTGATTTCCCATAATATTTGCATTCTTGTCTGCCCAAGTCCTAAACAAAAGCAAGTTTTTAACCTAATATTTTTCCTTCCTTTGCAGGAAGATCTTGTGATGAAGCGTTCCTACCTCCTCCTGGGTTTGGCTGTGTTTGCAATCTTTGCGACAGGACTGTTTGGTTTCCCTGGTTCTGGAGGGCTCTGTACCATTGTCATGGCCTTTCTTGCAGGAGTCGGATGGGTGGATGGCAAGGTGAGGGGCCAAGTGACTGATGCATAGTGTTGGAGGCAGACATGTAATTAGATGTTCTAAATTAAGAATTAACAAGTGAATTTGTATCCCCCGCATAATCATTATTTGTTTACCGAAAAGCAGCAGTTGCTGTGGAGTGTTAAGAGCGTTATAACATAAAACATACATTCATTTGTTTACAAATTAAAATAAGTTACTCAAATTTTACATAAAGTATTGCCGGGAGCACAATCGGAAAGCAACTCAATATGGTAAGTTTAGGTTTCTTATTGTACTGAGATACAGAGAAAAGCTGTGTTTTGCATGCTATCCAATAAGATCAGATAATATATACAAATACATTCAAGCCAAACTCAAGTACAACAGGTGGAGCAAAGGGGAAGATACAGAGTGCAGAATATAGTTCTCAGCATTGTAACGCATCAGTTCCACAGACAAAGTCCAATGTCCGCAATGGGGTAGAGGTGAATCGGACAGCACCCTAGCTTATGGAGGGCCGTTCAGCAGCCTGATAACAGAGGAGAAGAAGCTGTTCCTGAGTCTGGTGGTGCGCACTTTCAAGCTTCTGAGAAGCACACAGACAGTGGTGAGTCTGTGGAATTCTCTGCCACAGAAGGTAGTTGAGGCCAGTTCATTGGCTATATTTAAGAGGGAGTTAGATGTGGCCCTTGTGTCTAAAGGGATCAGTGGGTCTGGAGAGAAGGCAGGTACAGGATACTGAGTTGGATGATCAGCCATGATCATATTGAATGGCGGTGCAGGCTTGAAGGGCCGAATGGCCTACTCCTGCACCTATTTTCTATGTTTCTATGTACCTTCTGCTGGACGGGAGCGGGGAGAAGAAGGAATGACCGGAGTGGGACAGGGACAAGTCTTTGATTATGTCGGCTACTTTCCCGAGGCAGCGTGAAGTGGAGATGTGGTTGATGGTGGGAAGTCTGGTCTATGTGATGGACTGGGCTACATCTAGAACGCTCTGTAATTTCTTGCAGTCTTGTTCCTAAACCTGACATTTTGCTTTCTATGGTGCTATGAAGTATGTAATCCTTCAAAGTGTCATTGTGTTAATATGAATTTGGAGAATGTAGGGAAAAATACCAGGAACGGGCAATAAACGGTCTGTTCATGTGGTTTTAAAAATAGAATGTGCAATGAATTACTCTCTCATTTTCATTGTCTCATTTGTACTGGGAAAGCACTTGGTTGTCAGTGTTGCCGTCATTAAATAGAGCCATTCGCAGAAGATCAATATCTTCACACAGTCATGTCGCACGGAAACAGACCATTCAGCCCAACTTGCACATGCCAACCAAGATGCCCCATCTACACTAGTCCCACCTGCCTGTGTTTGCCCACATCCCTCTAAACCTTTCCTTTCCTGTCCAAATGTATTTTAATATGTTGTTATTGTATCTGCCTCAATAGACAATAGACAATAAACAATAGGTGCAGGTGTAGGCCATTCGGCCCTTCGAGCCAGCACCGACATTCAATGTGATCATGGCTGAGCATCCCCATTCAGTACCCCGTTCCTGCCTTCTCCCCATATCCCCTGACTCCGCTATCTTTAAGAGCCCTATCTAGCTCTCTCTTGAAAGCATCCAAGGAATTGACCTCCACCGCCCTCGTAGGCAGAGAATTCCACAGAATCACAACTCTTTGTGTGAAAAAGATGACTGTGAACTGCCTCAACATGTATGTAAGAGATCTCACTGTTGGAAGAGCAGGTGGGTGCCTTGAGGAGTTCATTCCTCAGCCAACACTTCCAAAACACAGTTATTCTGCCAACTTCAGAGCCTGCACATGCAAAACATAAAGTGTTGGAGGATCTCAGTGAGTCAGGCAGCCTCTGTGGAGGGAATACAGACGGCGTCTGGGATTGTGATCATGGTTCGCAGACGGCATCTCCTGTAAACTTCAGTCAGTCCATAACTGCTTCTCCTATAAACTTCAGCCAGCCCATAACTCTGTTAACCACCCACTCACTACCAATACACTAGCTTTATTTACTTCTCGACTTGATTGGCACCTCTCCCGCCAAACTCACCAGACAAAGATTGCAAAGATTGTGGTTACACAAAAGGCTGGAGAAACTCAGCGGGTGCAGCAGCATCTAAGGAGCGAAGGAGATAGGCGACGTTTCGGGTCGAGACCCTTCTTCAGACTGCAAAGATTGTGCATGGTTAAGCCCATTAGCCAAAGAAAGCCAGACACAAGGAACTGCAGATGCTGGTTTATATAAAAAGGAGTGGCAGTAGAGCTGCTTGCTGCCTTGCAGCGCCAGAGACCCAGGTTCGATCCTGACCATGGGTGCTGTCTGTAGGAAGTTTGTGCGTTCTTCCCATGACCGCGTGGGATTTCTCCAGTTTCCGCCCACACTCCAAAGACCGACAGGTTTGTAGGTTAATTGGCTTCTGTAAATTGTAAAATATCCCTAATGTGTAGGACGGTGCTAGTGTACAGGGTGATTGCTGGTTGGCGCGGACTTGGTGGGCCGAAGGGCCTGTTTCCATGCTGTATCACTAAAGTCTTAAGAGACAATGTACTGAAGTAACTCAATTGCCTGACCTGCTGACATACTCCAGTACTTTGAGCCAAAGAAAGCTTCGAAGTATTCTTCGGCCGAAGAAAGCTCCGGCTGAGTCTTATGGGAGTATTTGCTGCTATGGGGTCAGCAGGATGACAGGGAGGGCATTGGAGGAAATCCACCCACAAGTGTAATTCTAGTGCAGCAGTGGTGTAAACGAAGTTGGAGTGTAGGCAAGAGGGGAGAGGCAGGAGAGGGCATCATCAGACTTCAACTCAATTCTTGGAAGGTAAAGCTGTGCAGTCAGTCAGTCAACAGAGGGTACAGAGGAGGTGTCAAGGCCATCGATATCTTAGCACAGGCTCAATAAAAGGTTCAAGTCGGCCGGATGTAAAATTCTAGCAAGTGTTCATTGGTTGCGCTTTTTATTATTGCAGATCAATGGTGACAGGTTGAATTGTAGTTAGTCCTCTGCTGCTTACTCATGTGGAGTTTATGCGAGAATGCTTTTTCTTCTTCTTCTTTCGTGTGGCGTGCACAGCCTAACGTTATTGGACAACTTGTTCTATTTGATCTTCTGTTTGTGCATGTCGAGTTGATTGCATTAGTCGAAACAGGGCGGACCACGTGAAGGTTGCAATCTTTCACCCCGCGCGAATGCCGTGTTATGCTTTCATCTATTTGGTGTAATATCCACAGACCACTCAGTGCCTCACTGCTTCTTTAGCAAACATTTCCTCTGCTTGTGTGTGATGTGCAGGGAGGAGCGGAAGGTGTCACTGCCAATGCCTGGGCCATTTTTCAGCCATTGCTGTTCGGACTGATTGGAGCAGAAATATCTGTCACCTCTTTAAATCCATATACAGTAGGTAAGATAAAATATTTAATACGGTGATTGAAATCACTATTTTTCTTGTTATGTCATTATTGAACTAAAGGTTTTTATTGCTGTGCTCCAGGTGAGATATGTTCAGGTCTGATATTGCTGCTAATAACAAGGGAGAGGGAAGGTTTCTTCTGTGCTTTGTTTGTGTGAGGAACAAATGTCGGCAATGGCTGTTACATTTTCCTGAGAGAGGGTGAAAGAATGGCACAACTTTCCCTTGTGGCTAAAACAGATTACACAGGAATTCAACGGGTCACTTTGGGATGGTAGGATGAGCTTGCATAAGGTTTACCTATTTAAATCTGTACACCCTTACGTTGGTCCCCACTCCCCCTATTCCTGAGTAGACCATACCTGGACACCATTGTAAAGACATTAAACCTCTAATGTTCATCGGGCACGACCATGTGGCTACTTGTGGAGAGTGGGTGGCAGGGCTTCTCAGAGGACATCTTAAGGATAAGGGGGAAGTCTTTTAGGACCAAGATGAGAAAGTCATTTTTCACACAGAGAGTGGTGAATCTGTGGAATTCTCTGCCACAGAAGGTAGTTGAGGCCAGTTCATTGGCTATATTTAAGAGGGAGTTAGATGTGGCCCTTGTGGTTAAAGGGATCCGAGGGTATGGAGAGAAGGCAGGTACGGATAACCGAGTTGGATGATCAGCCTTGATCATATTGAATGGCGGTGCAGGCTCGAAGGGCCGAATACCCTACTCCTGCACCTATTTTCTATGTTTCTATGACATGGAACGAGCTGAAGTTTGCTGGGCATGGAATGTGAATGTCACCAAATCCTGTTGTCACGTGTGGGAGAAGTTTAACCACGTCACGTGTGGGAGACTAACGAGGTCACGTGTGGGGGATTAACGAGATCACGTGTGGGGAATTAATGAGATCACGTGTGGAAGATTAACTAGGTCACGTGTGGGAGATTAGCTACGTCACGTGTGGGAGAAGATTAGCAATGGCAGGAGGATGCTCTGATGACTCGGACCGGACTCGGACTCCCTTTATCTTCACTGTTTCCACCTTCGACTGTGCCTGAGGTTGAGGACGTGCTTTGCAAATGAAGAGTTAACAGAGAAGTCACTGTGAGGATAGTTCATGGAAGGAGTGTGCTCATAGTCCCACCACGAAGCTGAGCTGCAACTATTAGTTCAAAGCCTTTGTCAAATACTGAAATACTTCAACTTCAAACAGAAACTAAAACTCTCAGGCATCTTTATTTACTTAATAAGCCAATAGAAATATATTATTAGAAATCATTATTTGAACCTATCCAAATGTTCTCTTCCATGAAGACATGGCAGAATCTCTGGCAAATCCATCAAACGTTTGCCCAGGACCTCCCACTGGCCGTGGGGAGTTAATGACTTCCAGCTGTCAGTCAGTAGCAGCAGCGGGCTTTCTACAATTTAAACAGTACATCTGCCTGCCTGCGCAGTCAACATCCCTCCATTCCCTGCCTGTTCACAAGCTCCTTAAATACTACTATCGTATCTATTTCCACAACCCTCGGTGCTGGCTCGAAGGGCCGCATGGCCTTCTCCTGCACCTAGTTTTCTATGTTTTTTCGATGTAGCATGTTCCAGGTATCTACCACTCTGTTTGTAAAATAAAAACCTGCCTCATAAATCTTTACATTTTGCTACTGTCACCTTAAAATTATGCCCTCAACTATTTGATGTTTCCATCCTTGGATAAAGGTTCTGACTGCCTACTGTCTCTATCCCTCTTATAATTTGATATGTCTTTGTTGAATGGTGGTGCTGGCTCGAAGGGCCAAATAGCCTACTCCTGCGCCTATTGTCTCTTGTCTATTATCAGGTCTCCCCTCAACCTCTGGCGTTGCAGAGAAATCAATCCAACCAAGTCTGTCCAACCTCTCCTGATAACTAATATCTAATCATCTAATTAATAATCTAACCATCTAATTAATTCATAATAATAAACCCTCGAAGCATCCTTCTGGTAAACCTCTTCTGCACCCTTCCCTAAGCCTCCCCATTCTGCCGTAATAGGGTGACCAGAACTGCACACAATACTCCAACGTCGCCTATCTCCTTCGCCCCTTAGATGCTGCTGCACCCGCTGAGTTTCTCCAGCTTTTTGTGTAACCCTCGATTCTCCAGCATCTGCAGTTCCTTCTTTAACGAGATGTATTTCAAGATGCTTTCCTTTTTAAAAATTCTGTAAGTAATTGCATCCCCATTCTTTTTTCCTGTTTGTGTCTTCTCACCACCCCACCATGTTGGTCCATTGTCAGCCATGGGACAGTGGGCAGGTCTTTGACAAGGTTGTACATAGAGGCCACTCTCCTGAACTCGAGGAGTGGGAACGCATTCCCTCTACAGAACTAAATGTGTGAAGTAGTAAAAGGCCTAACTTCCACTGCAGTGGAATTAAATAAACCCTGTGGAGCAGAGCTGACCTGTGCCAGGTGAACTTGGCATTGATGTGTCATTTGTACAACCAGGTGTTTAAAGGTATTGTAAATATTGCCCCTCCAAAAGAGACCCAGTTTAATTCCTTTGCACCTCTGTAACAAGCGACAGCATCTGTAGGATTGGCAAAGGAGGTCCTTTACTCCACATGGGAGGCTACAGGTGCCGCGATGTGATGGTATGGTTCAGGGAAAGTTGATGGGGTGCGATTGTCAATGGGTGGGGAGTCAGGGATGTGTGGAATGGGGCTGCAGCAAGTGGCAAGGCTGGGAATGGTCCCATAGAATTGGGAAAGGGATCATTCAGTAATAGAACAAATACTAGCGGGAATCGGATACTAGGGCGGTCACGGTGGCGCAGCGGTAGAGTTGCTGCCTTGCAGTGAATGCAGCGCTGGTCGACCCGGGTTCCATCCCGACTATGGGCGCTGTCTGTACAGAGTTTGTATGTTCTCCCCCTGACCACATGGGTTTTCTCCGAGATCTTCGGTTTCCTCCCACACTCCAAAGACGTCCAGGTTTGTAGGTTAATTGGCTTGGTAAATGTAAAGATTGTCCCTAGTGGGTGTAGGATAGTGTTAATGTGCGGGGATCGCTGGTCGGCGTGGACCCAGTGGGCTGAAGGGCCTGTTTCCGCACTGTATCTCTAAACTACACTAGAGTGCATACCTTTAACATGAGAGGGACAAGATTTAAAGTCGATAAGTGGGGCATGTTTTTTACACAGAGGGTGGTGGGAGCCTGGAACGCGCTGCCAAGGTGCTGGTGGAGGAGGCAGATATTATGGTGCCATTTAAGAGATTTTTGGGTAGGCACCTGGATATGCAAGGAGTGGAGGCATATGAATTATGTACAGGCAGATGTCATAGAGTGATACAGTGTGGAAACAGGCCCTTCGGCCCAACTTGCCCACACCAGCCAACAATGTCACAGCTACACTAGTCCCACTTGCCTGCACTTAGTCCATATCCCTCCAAGCCTGTCCTATCCATGTACTTGTCTAACTTTTTCTTAAACGATGGGATAGTCCCATTCAACTACCTCCTCTGGCAGCTTGTTCCATACACCCACCACCCTTTGTGTGAAAAAGTTACCCCTTGGATTCCTATTAAATATTTTCCCCTTCACCTTGAACCTATGTCCTCGATTCCCCTACTCTGGGCAAAAGACTCTGTGCATCTACCCGATCTATTCCTCTCATGATTTTGTATGCCTCAATAAGATCCTCCTATGCTCCATGGAATAGGACCCAGCCTACTCAACCTCTCCCTATAGCTCACACCCTCTAGTCCTGGCAACATCCTCGTAAATGTTTTCTGAACCCTTTCCAGCTTGGCAATATCTTTCCTATAACACGGTGCCCAGAACTGAACACAATATTCTACATGCGGTCTCACCAACGTCTTATGACCTGCAACATGACCTCCCAACTTCTATACTCAATACTGACTGATGAAGGCCAAAGTGCCAAAAGCCTTTTTGACCACCTGGTCTTTGCATAAAATTCGGCAGGCATTGTGAAGAGCCTGTTCCTGTTCTGTACTGTTCTATGTTCTATGACAGAAACATGGATAGGAAAGGTTTAGAGGTATATGGGCCAAACACAAATAAACGCGACTAGCTTTGATGGGGCACCTTGGTTGGCATGGTCGAGTTGAGCCGCAGGACTGTTTCTGTGCTCTATGCCTCTGTGTTATAAGTACTGCAAGTGAGACTGTTGGAGATTTAAAATAAAACTGTTGGACATACTCAGCAGGTGAGACAGCAATTGCAGAGTCTCAGATTAATGATCTGCCATCAAACCTGGAAAGTAAGGAAAAGAGAGAGAGGTAGAAAGAACGACCAGGTTGCCTAATACATGGGACCAAGCGATCAATGGCTGAGCGAGGTGCTGAAGGCTTGTTGATTATGGATGATCAATGTGGAAGAAGTGTAAAGAGAAGGAGATGAATAAGGGCAGGAAGAGAGAGGGGACAGTCTGCGGAACAGTGGGGTTCAACACCCAACAGTTGCTGCGGGGGGCACAGTGGCATAGCGGTAGAGTTGCTGCCTTACAATGCCAGAGACCCGGGTTCCATCCTGACTAAAGACTCCTGCCTGTATGGAGTTTGTACGTTCTCCCTGTGACCACATTGAGTTCTGGTTTCCTCCCACTCTCCAAAGACGACATATAGGTTTGTAGGTTAATTGGGTTCAGTAAAAATTGTAAATTGTGCGACTACGGGAATTGCTGGTCGGTGCGGACTCGGAGAGCCAAAGGGCCTGTTTTTGCGCTGTATCTCTAAGCTAAACTAAACTAAACTAATCCGAAATATAAAAGAATACTGGGAAACACATCCGGTCAGGAACATCCGTGGAGACAGGAAGAAGGGTCAGCATTGCAGCTTGATGATCGGAACGGACCCTAACTGGATGTAACGCGGATGGGACTGCTTATGAGAAATCATTGCATCTGAGAGCTGCATTGTGGCTCGTTGTAAGGTGAAATGCTGTTCCTCTCATTTACTCTGGCCTTTGCTGCACCGGTGGAGGAGGTCCATGGTGGAGAGGGTGGGGTAGGACGGACAGAGAAGTGAAAGCTTGAGTGAATGGAGGTGTTGCGCAGAGTGGGCACCCGATCTGCGTGTGGTTTCTCCATTGTAGAGGAGGCCCCTGCACACTGAACATGGAAGGTGTGGAGTGAGGGGTAAGTGCTGCTTCAGTGGCACCAGTGGGAAAGGAAGACATGAAAGGGCAGAGATTTCATCTGCGTGCGAAGAAAAGTGAGCATTGATGAGATAGAAAATAAACCTGAGACTGTGAGGAGCTGCCCATCGCAATGCTTGGAGGAAGGGAACGTCTAACAGTGGCTTTACATTGAAGCAGCTAGATGTTACTGAGGATTATCTGTTGAATATACAAGCCAATAGGATAGAAGGTGAGGACAAAAGGAACACTATTGTTGACACAAAGAACTGCAGATAGTGGTTTACAAAACAAGGAGTGCTGGAGTAACTCAGCGTGTCAGGCAGCATCTGTGGAGAACATGGACACAGAGTGCTGGAGTAACTCAGCGGGTCAGGCAGCATCTGTGGAGAACATGGACACAGAGTGCTGGAGTAACTCAGCGGGTCAGGCAGCATCTGTGGAGAACATGGACACAGAGTGCTGGAGTAACTCAGCGGGTCAGGCAGCATCTGTGGAGAACATGGACACAGAGTGCTGGAGTAACTCAGCGGGTCAGGCAGCATCTGTGGAGAACATGGACACAGAGTGCTGGAGTAACTCAGCGGGTCAGGCAGCATCTGTGGAGAACATGGACACAGAGTGCTGGAGTAACTCAGCGGGTCAGGCAGCATCTGTGGAGAACATGGACACAGAGTGCTGGAGTAACTCAGCGGGTCAGGAGTGAGAGTAGAACTGCAGGCAATGGAGCCCAGCATAAACTCCAAGAATCGTCTCATGATCCAATGACAAAAATGCCTTTCCATTTGGTATCAAACTGGCTCGTTCACAAAGCCGGTAACAATCGTTGAATCTTTCTCTCTCCACAGATATTTAGTTTGATTCATTGCCACGTGTACCGGGGTGCAGTGAAGAGCTTTTTGTTGTGTGATCTCCAGCCAGCGGAAAGACTAATTATGATTACAATCAAGCTGTCCACAGTGTACAGATACAGGATAAACAGAGTAACAGTTAGTGCAAGAGTCCAGTAAAGTCCGATTAAAGATAGACCGAGACATGCTGCCGGACATGTGGTATTTCTGCCTCTTTTATCTCAGGTTTGCAGCAACTGCAGAGTGTTGTCTGGCACAGTTGGGGCAATGTTCCTGTACTCTGTTCTCACTCATTTTCTCACACTTGCACCTCTCCAGAGGATAGGTGCAGTGAACAGGTAGTCACTGCCCTCTCAGCCAGCACCACCTCCACCCTCAGTAACTCCATCCTACCACACACATCCCTCTGTTCTCACCAGTTTCCCCTCACTGACAACTTCCCCCTCCCCTCCCCCCTTCCCCTCCCCACCCCCCACCCAGCCATTCTTCAACCTCTCAAATGTTTTCAACATTTCCCAGTTCCTTTCAAAACTCATTGCCCTGAAGTATTAACTCGATTTCTCCCTCCACAGGTACTGCCTGACCGGCTGAGTATTCCCAGTGTTTTCTGTTTCTATTCCCGACCCGACTGAATGTTAGCTGGCATGTTGACGATTATTTATGCACCAATTCTGTGTGGGATTGTAATGTTTATAATCTGAATTAGCTGATGTTCAGTAATCTGACATTTTGTTTTACTCCAGGCCTGGGAATCGCCACTCTATGCGTATCTCTTGTAGTCAGAATCTTCGTAACATTTTTAATGGTAAACTGCTCTGGATTTAACATGAAGGAAAAAGTTTTTATTTCCTTGGCTTGGGTTCCCAAAGCAACGGTTCAGGTCAGTGTACTGGTTAGACGTTACCTGATTGCCTGTCAATGTGAAGAATTAACCGTCTGTAATAGTGCCTGCACCACTTGCCCTAGTTTGCCTGGTCCACAGAGTGCCCTAGATACCTTCCCATCCTCTTCACCTAAGATCGGCACGGTCGCGCAGCGGTAGAGTTGTTGCCTTACAGCACTTGCAGCGTCAGAGTTCAGGTTTCCATCCCAACTACGGGTGCCACTGTACAGAGTTTGTACATTCTCCCCGTGAACGGGTGGGTTTGCTCTGAGATCTTCAGTTTCCACCTGCACTCCAAAGACGCACAGGTTTATAGGTTGATTGGCTTTGTATAAGTGTAAATTGTCCCTAGTGTGTGCAGGATAGTGTTAGTGTGAGAGGTTCGCTGGTTGGTGTGGGCCGATAGGCCTGTTACCATGCTGTATCTCTAAACTAAGTTAAACTAAACCTGCTTTCTAATGTCCTTTCTGGGCCTCATGTGTAAAGGCCCTTGCCAAACTGACTGCATCCTGTACCACTGAAAATGGACAATAGAATTTGTTTGGAGACTCAAGGAACTGCAGATGCTGGAATCTTCAGCAAAACACAAAGTGCTGAAGTAGAATTTGTTTTCTGGATAGTTTAATGAATTAACTTTGCAGTAAGGGTACAGGGAGAGGGTCAATTAGCAACTACCAGATAGACAGAAAAGAGTCTCAGTCATATCCTGGTATCATCTGGTTCTGTAACCACTTCTGCATTTACTCGAGTGCTGATGTGATAAAGGTTTGCTTCAGGGAGTTTGGATCTAAAAGCATTGTACCGGGGGTGACTCATTTTTAAGTGGGGGAGAGGGCACGGCCAGGAGAGTGTTTGTTGAAGGACGATAAATAGTTGTAGTGATTGAGGGAGGCGCCGCCTCAAAAAGGCCGCCAGCATCATCAAGGATCAGTTCACTCCTGCCATCGGGAAGAAGGTTTAAGAGTCAAAACTATGACCTCAAGGTTCAGGAACAGCTTCTTCACAGCAAACACTACAAACACCAACTAAACCAGCTACAAATTGTACTAGGGACCTCATGGTTTTGTTTTGCACTAATATTGTTATTTTAATTTATTGAACTATCTTGTTTATTGTGTAGTCCATGAGTACTACGTATTTACAAACCTGTTCGACTGCAAGTAAGAATGTCATTGTTGCACGTTTTGATACATATGACAATTTTTAAAATGTAGTTTTTCCTGGTTGCCACAATTCCGCTCCAACTAGGAAGGCTGGACTTGGTTTTGGGAATGAGCTAGCTCAAGTGGAGAGTGATTGAGGAGAGGGCAATGTAACAGCGTATGCGATAGCAAAGGATTGTGCAGCTCCCATGGGATGTCCACGGCTCCTGCCTGGGCCAAACTATAATCGGGCTATTTGTGGGCTTTTACACTGCAGATTTTTCAGTTACAGTCAACTCCACAATAGACATGACAAACAACAGAGGCCGGCATGGATCGCTGCAGCATGCCACTGCGCTCAGGCCTCCAGCCTGAAAGACAACATCCACTACCACCAAGGCAATGTTGTATCCAGGAGACACGATGCTGGAATCTTGAGCAGAACACACAGCTGCTGGGGTAAAGCAGGCCAACGTGATGAAGGGTCGATTACCCTCCACACATGAGTTCCTCCAGCACTTTGTTTTTGGTTCATTTTGATTCCGATTGGTCACCTCACCCTGGCTCCCATGTGACCTAACCGATCATGTGGGACCTTGCGAAGACCTTGCTAAAATCCACGTAGACAACCCCTACCTCATCAGTCCTCTTCGCCCCCTCTTCAAAACATTAAATCAAACTCATGAGAATCAATTTGACATGCACAAAAGCAGAATCGACAGATCTGTGGGTGGATGCGCATAGTTCATTGAAAGTGGTGAACAAAGTGGTTACATAACAGATGGGATGCTGCGCTCTATAAATAGATGCAGACTAACAAGAGCAGTGTAGTCAGGATCTACCTTCTCAATAAGTGGTTTGACCTGTTCTGTCCAACTGCACTCCTGGCTGAGTTGGTCCGGAATAGTTATGTCGCTGGCATCTACTTGACCATAGATGCTCTCATTATCCTGCTCTTTAGATTACAGCGTGGAAACAGGCCTTTCGGCCCACCAAGTCCATGTCGACCAGCAATCACCCCGTACAAAGAGTAGGGATTAACAGGTCCCTTTCAGAATGGCAGGCAGTGACTAGTGGGTACCGCAAGGATCGGTGCTGGGACCGCAGCTATTTACAATATTTACAATATACATCAATGATTTGGATGAAGGGATTCAAAGTAACATTAGCAAATTTGCAGATGACACAAAGCTGGGTAGCAGTGTGAACTGTGAGGAGGATGCTATGAGGATGGTATGACTTGGACAGGTTGGGGGAGTGGGCAGATGCATGGCAGATGAAGTTTAAGATGAAGGATAAATGTGAGGTTATCCACTTTGGTAGCAAAAACAAGATTACTATCTAAATGACGTCAAGTTGGGAAAAGGGAAAGTACAACGGGATCTGGGGGTCCTTGTTCATCAGTCTATGAAAGTAAGCATGCAGGTACAGCAGGCAGTGAAGAAAGCGAATGGCATGTTGGCCTTTATAACAAGAGGAATCGAATATAGGAGCAAAAAGGTCCTTCTGCAGTTGTACAGAGCCCCAGTGAGACCACACCTGGAGTATTGTGTGCAGTTTTGGTCCCCTAATTTGAGGAAGGACATTCTTGCTATTGAGGGAGTGCAGGGTAGGTTTACAAGGTTAATTCCCGGGATTACACAAAAAGCTGGAGAAACTCAGCGGGTGCAGCAGCATCTAAGGAGCGAAGGAGATAGGCGACGTTTCGGGTCGAGACCCTTCTTCAGACTGGTCAGGGATCAGGGAAACGAGAGATATAAACAGTGATGTGGAGAGATAAGGAACAATGAGTGAAAGATATGCAAAAAAGTATTGGTGATAAAGGAAGCAGGCCATTGTAAGCTGTTTGTGGTGTGAAAATGAGAAGCTAGTGCGACGGGGGGGGGGGGGGGGGGGGGGGGGAGATGGAGAAGGAATGTCAGGGCCAGAGGGCTGAGGGAGAGGTGGGGGGGAGGCAGTCTGGGTTAACAGAATTGAGAAAATTCAATGTTTAAGCCCAGAGGATGCAGACTCCCCAAGCGGAATATGAGGTGCTGTTCCTCCAACTTGCGGTGTTGATCACTCTGGCCGTGGAGGAGGCCCAGGACCGAGAGGTCGAATACGGAGTGGAAGGGGGAGTTGAAGTGCTGAGCCACCGGGAGGTCGGGTTGGTTATTGCGGACCGAGCGGAGGTGTTCGGCGAAACGATCGCCCAGCCTCCGCTTCGTCTCACCGATGTAGATCAGCTGGCATCTGGAGCAACGGATGCAGTAGATGAGGTTGGAGGAGGTGCAGGTGAACCTCTGTCGGACTTGGAATGACTGCTTGAGTCCCCGAAAGGAGTGGATGGGGGAGGTGAAGGAACAAGTGTAGCATCTCTTGCGGTTGCAAGGGAAAGTGCCCGGGGAAGGAGTGGAGCGGGAGGGAAGGGAAGAATTGACAAGGGAGTTGCGGAGGGAGCGGTCTTTGTGGAAGGCAGACAGGGGGGGAGATGGGAAGATGTGGCGAGTGGAGGGGTCACGTTGGAGGTGACGAAACCGGCGGAGGACTATCTGTTGTATGCGCTGGCTGGTGGGGTGAAAGGTGAGGACCAGGGGGACTCAGCCCTTGTTGTGAGTGGGGGAATGGGGAGAGAGGGCAGTGTTGCGGGGTATGGAGGAGACCCTGGTGCGAGCCTCATCTATAGTGGGGGAGGGGAAACCCCGTTCTCTGAAGAACGAGGACATTTGCGATGACCTGGTGTGGAACACGTCATCCTGGGAGCAGATGCGGCGTAGACGGAGGAATTGGGAATAGGGGATGGAGTCCTTACAGGAAGCAGGGTGGGAGGAAGAGTAGTCCAGGTAGCTGTGGGAGTCAGTTGGTTTGTAGTGGATGTCAGTCAGGAGTGTATCACCTGCAATAGAGATGGTGAGGTCAAGGAATGGTAGGGAAATGTCGGAAATGGTCCAAGTATATTTGAGTGCCGGATGGAAGTTGGTGGTGAAATGGATGAAGTCAGTCAGTTCTGCGTGGGTGCAGGAGGTGACACCAAAGCAGTCGTCAATGTAACGGAGGTAAAGGTCGGGGGTGGGGCCCTGGTACGCCGAGAACAAAGATTGTTCGACGTGCCCGACAAAGAGGCAGGCGTAGCTAGGGCCCATGCGTGTGCCCATAGCTACGCCTTGTGTTTGGAGGAAATGGGAGGAGTCAAAAGAGAAGTTGTTGAGGGTAAGGACCAACTCCGCTAGGCGGAGGAGGGTGTCAGTGGATGGGTATGGGTTGCTCCTCTGGTCGAGGAAGTACCGGAGGGCTTTGAGACCATCCTGGTGGGGGATGCAGGTGTATAGTGACTGGACGTCCATGGTGAAGATGAGAGGATGGGGGCCTGGACAGCGGAATGTGCGGAGCCGACGGAGAGTGTCTGAGGTAATTCCCGGGATGGCGGGACTGTCATATGCTGAGAGAATGGAGCAGCTGGGCTTGTACACTCTGGAGTTTAGAATGATGAGAGGCGATCTCATTGAAACGTATAAGATTGTTAAGGGTTTGGACACGCTAGAGGCAGGAAACATGTTCCTGATGTTGGGGGAGTCCAGAGGGGTGGAAGATTGCAACCTTCACGTGTTTCGACTAATGTAATCAACTCGACGTACACAAAGGGAAGATCAAATAGAACAGGTTGTCCTACAACTTTAGGCTGTGCACGCCACACAGAAGAAGAAGAAGGGGAGTCCAGAACCAGGGGCCACAGTTTAAGAATAAGGAGTAAGCCATTTAGAACGGAGATGAGGAAACACTTTTTTCTCACAGAGAGTGGTGAGTCTGTGGAATTCTCTGCCTCAGAGGGCGGTGGAGGCTGGTTCTCTGGATGCTTTCAAGAGAGAGCTAGATAGGGCTCTTAAAAATAGCGGAGTCAGGGGATATGGGGAGAACGGGGTACTGATTGGGGATAATCAGCCATGATCACATTAAATGACGGTGCTGGCTCGAAGGGCCGAATGGCCTACTCGTGCACCTATTGTCGATTGTCTATTATTGTCAACTAAGCAAGCCACACTGGGGACAATGTACAATTTTACAGAAGCCAATTAAACCTACAAACCTGTACATCTTTTGAGTGTGGGAGGAAACCGGAGCACCCGTGGAAAATCAGGGCAAACACACAAACTGCGTACAGCCAGCAGCTGTTGTTAGGATGGAAGCCGGGTCTCTGGCGCTGTGAGGCAGCAACTCTACCGCTGCGCCATTGCTCAGCACCAATAGCGTGAACACATTAAAGCCCCACCATTTCCAGCCACGAGGCCTGACCACCTGCTCCTGGCATTTAACGGCACGACTATCGTTGGCCCCACCATCAACCTCCTGTGGAGTCATCACCAAACAGTCCCCTCACCCCCCGAGACCCCAGGAGTCGTCCACCAGCTATGTCAGAAATGTCCAGGTGAACCTGCTGTCAGCAACTCTGCGGAAGATCAACACCATCCGATGCAACCTAGCTCACTTCATTAGCACCCCATCTCCTAGCCTAAGCACTCCACTGCTGTGTGTCCCAGCTACAGAAGCATTGCCTTTGTCCACCAGAGCACATCCTAAACCTGCAACCTTCACACCAAGGTGGATTGGCAGCAGGATCATGGCAATCCCACCGTGTTCCTCTTCAAACTACACTCTAATCTGACAGAAAGTGCTGGAGCGGGTCAGGCAGCATCTCCGGAGAACATAGACAGGCAAGGCTTCGGGTGTGAATGATGCAAGCTCGTTTGTCTCAGATGGTGTTGCATCTGAAGAAGGGTTCTGAACTGAAACATCACTTATTCATGTTCTCCCCAGATGCTGCCTGACCCCTTCAGTTACTCCAGTACTTTGTCCTTTTTTGGGAAAGCAGAATCTGCAGTTCCTTGTGTCCACACTGCAATCTGCCTCTGAGACATCACTGGCCTGTTATTGTCACAGGGTCGAAATCCTCGATCTCCCTTCCAAGAGCAATTGCAGTGGTTTAAGAAAACTGCTTACATCTTCGATAATTAGGGATCGTTAATAAATCCCAGTCAAGTTAGCAATGCACAGGTGGCACGGTGACGCAGCGGTAGAGCTGCTGCCTCAAACATCCAGAGAACCGGGTTCGGTCCTGACCTCGGGTGCTGTCTGTACAGAGTTTGTACCGAGTGGGTTTTCTCCGGGTGCTCCGGTTTCCCCCCACACTCCAAAGACATATAGGTTTGTAGGTTAATTGGCTTCAGTAAAAATTATCCCTAGTGTGTAGGATAGTGTTAGGGCACGGGGTGATCGTTGGTCGGCATGGACTCGGTGGGCCGAAGGTCCTCTGTCTGCACTGTATCTCTAAAGCCTAAAGATTAAATAAAACAAATCTTTAATGAGTCTCTGGCCATCTGTGGGTTACATTTCTGTCAGCTGCAATCACAGCATGGCCATGGTAATGGCGTTCTTCAATCCGGCTGCGGAGTGGAGCAGGGACACACATTGACCGACCAGGGGTTGTGTGCCGGCAAAGTGAGGTGATCTTCTAATGCTTCATGACGTGTTGTGTTATCACAATGCTGTGCGTTAAACCTTGTCCTCTGTGCTGCTCCAGGCTGCCATCGGGTCTGTGGCGTTGGACATGGCGCGGATCCGCAATGAGAAGACGGCGGTGGAGTACGGGATGAGCGTTCTCACCCTGGCCTTTCTGGGTATCCTGATCACCGCTCCCATCGGAGCCGTCATCATCGGCCTGCTGGGCCCAAAGCTGCTGCAGAAAGAGAGGGAGCAGGGAGCAGATGAAACAGGTCAGTCAGTCCCAAACAATGCTTCTCCTGCTACAGCCTGGGGCACCTCTTTACAGCAATTCCACTCAATGCAAGGGTGAGCAATGTTAAATGAAACAAAGGTGGGTCTGTAAACATAGGTGGGTACATAGAACATAATTGTTTTTCAGAGATACAGCGTGGGAACAGGCCATTCGGCCCAACATGGCCATGCAGACTAACAATCTCCTAGTACACTATCTCCCCCCCCCACCCAAGTCGCACTAGCTTCTCATTTTCACACCACAAACAGCTTACAATGGCCTGTTTCCTTTATCATCAATACTTTTTTGCATATCTTTCATTCATTGTTCTTTATCTCTCCACATCACTGTCTATATCTCTCGTTTCCCTGACCAGTCTGAAGAAGGGTCTCGACCCGAAACGTCGCCTATCTCCTTCGCTCCTTAGATGCTGCTGCACCCACTGAGTTTCTCCAGCATTTTGTGTAACCCTCCTAGTACACTAGTTCTATTTGACACACCAGGGAGCTATTTACCAAAGCCAATTAACCTACAAACCTGTATGTCTTTGGGATGTGGGAAGAAACCGGAGCAGCTGGAAAAAACCCTGGAGGTAACGGGGAGAATGTGTAAACTCCGTATAGACAGCACCCGTAGTCGGGATTGAACCCGGGACTCTGGCGCTGTGAGGCAGCAACTCTACCGCTGCGCCCTGCCACCATACACCATACAGCACAGGAACAGGCCCTTCGGCCCACAATGTCCGTGTCGAACATGATGCTAAATTAAACTGATCCCCTCTGCCTGCATGTAATCCACATCCCTCCATTTACACATGCCTGTCTAAAAGCCTCTTAAACACCACTATCATATATGCCTCCACCATCACCCCTGGCAACTCGTTCCAGGCCCCCACCACTTTCTGTGTGAAAAATACTTGCCCTGCTCATCTCCTTTAAACTTTACCCTCTCATCTTAACGAGACCCACTTCTTTGACATTTTCACCCTGGGAAAATAGCTCTGACTTCCCATGCCTATCTGTGGCGCTCATAATTTATGAACTTCCATCAAATCCCCCCTCAGTCTCTGACACCCGAGACAACCATCAAGTCTGTCCAACTCTCCCTGTACAGTGGCTTGCAAAAGTTTTCATACCCCTTGAACTTTTCCACATTTTGTCACGTTACAACCACAAATGTAAATGTATTTTATTGGGATTTTATGTGATAGACCAACACAAAGTGGTGCATAATTGTGAAGTGGAAGGAAAATGATACATGGTTTTCACATTTTTTTACAAATAAAAAACTGAAAAGTGTGGCGTGCAAAAGTATTCTGCCCCCTTTACTCTGATACCCCTAAAAAAAATCCAGTGCAATCAATTGCCTTCATAAATCACCTAATTAGTAAATGGAGTCCACTTGTGTGTAATCTAATCTCAGTATAAATACAGCTGTTCTGTGAAGGCCTCAGAGGTTTGTTAGAGAACATTAGTGAACAAACAGCATCATGAAGCCCAAGGATCACACCAGACAGGTCAGGGATAAAGTTGTGGAGAAGTTTAAAGCAGGGTTAGGTTATATAAAAATATCCCAAGCTTTGAACATCTCACGGAGCACTGTTCAATCCATCATCTGAAAATGGAAAGAGTATGGCACAACTGCAAACCTACCAAGACATGGCCGTCCACCTAAACTGACAGGCCGGGCAAGGAGAGCATTGATCAGAGAAGCAGCCAAGAGGCCCATGGTAACTCTGGAGGAACTGCAGAGATCCACAGCTCAGGTGGGAGAATCTGTCCACAGGACAACTATTAGTCGTGCACTCCACAAATCGGCCCTTTATGGAAGAGTGGCAAGAAGAAAGCCATTGTTGAAACAAAGCCATAAGAAGTCCCGTTTGCAGTTTGCCACAAGCCATGTGGGGGACACAGCAAACATGTGGAGGAAGGTGCTCTGGTCTGGTGAGACCAAAATTGAAGTTTTTGGCCTAAGTGCAAAACGCTATGTGTGGCAGAAAACTAACACTGCACACCACCCTGAACACACCATCCCCACTGTGAAACATGGTGGTGGCAGCATCATGCTGTGGGGATGCTTTTCTTCAGCAGGGACAGGGAAGCTGGTCAGAGTTAATGGGAAGATGGGTGGAGCCAAATACAGGGCAATCTTGGAAGAAAACCTGTTAGAGTCTGCAAAAGACTTGAGACTGAGGCGGAGGTTCACCTTCCAGCGGGACAACGACCCTAAACATACAGCCAGAGCTACAATGGAATGGTTTAGATCAAAGCATATTCATGTGTTAGAATGGTCCAGTCAAAGTCCAACCTAAATCCAATTGAGAATCTCTGGCAAGACTTGAAAATTGCTGTTCACAGACGCTCTCCATCTAATCTGACTGAGCTTGAGCTATTTTGCAAAGAAGAATGGGCAAAAACTTCAGTCTCTAGATGTGCAAAGCTGGTAGAGACATACTCCAAAAGACTTGCAGCTGTAATTGCAGCGAAAGGTGGTTCTACAAAGTATTGACTCAGGGGGGCTGAATACTTTTGCACGCCACACTTTTCAGTTTTCTATTTGTAATAAAATTTGGAAACAATGTATCATTTCCCTTCCACTTCACAATTATGCGCCACTTGGTGTTGGTCTATCACATCAAATCCCAATAAAATACATTTACGTTTGTGGTTGTAACGTGACAAAATGTGGAAAAGTTCAAGGGGTATGAATACTTTTGCAAGGGGACTATGGAGCCATGAGGGAGGCGCTGGCCAAGGTTGACTGGAAAGATACCCTGGCTGGGATGACAGTGGAACACAATTTCCTGCCTAATGTGGATTTCCTTCAGTTACGCTGTCACCCTAGATCCTCTGGCCACTAGTACATCAGGGAGATTGTTTGTGTCCTCCTTAGTGAAGACGGATCCAAAGTACCTGTTCAACTCATCTGCCATTTCCTTGTTCCCCATAATACATAATAAATTCACCTTTTTCAGTCTTCAAGGGTCCAATGGTAAGATTTTAGAGCCCATTATAAAGGATGAGGTAACAGAGTACTTAGAAGTTCACAATAAAATAGGCCAAAGTCAGCATGGTTTTGTGAAGGTGAGATCTTGTCTGAGGAATCTGTTGGAATTCTTTGAAGAAGTAAATAGCAGGACAGACAAAGGAGAGTCAGTAGATGTTGTTTACCTAGATTTTCAGAAAGCCTTTGATAAGGTGCCACACGTGAGGCTGCTAAGGAAGATGAGAGCCCACGGTATCAGGGGGCAGATACTAGCGTGGATAGCAGGTTGGCTGGATGGCAGAAGGCAAAGAGTGGCAATAAAGGGGGCTTTTTCTGGTTGGCTGCCAGTGACTAGCGGAGTTCCGCAGGGCTCGGTGCTGGAACTCTTCACGTTGTATATTAATGATTTGTATATTAATGATAAAGAGTGGTGAGTCTCTGGAATTCTCTGCCACAGAAGGTAGTTGAGGCCAGTTCATTGGCTATATTTAAGAGGGCGTTAGATGTGGCACTTGTGGCTAAAGGGATCAGGGGGTATGGAGAGAAGGCAGGTACGGGATACTGAGTTGGATGATCAGCCATGATCACATTGAATGGCGGTGCAGGCTCGAAGGGCCGAATGGCCTACTCCTGCACCTATTTTCTATGTTTCTATGTTTCTATGATTTGGACGAGGGGATTGAAGGCTTTGTGGCCACGTTTGCAGATGATATGAAATTAGGTGGAGGGGCAGGTAGAGTAGAGAAAGCAGGGACTCTGCAGAAGGACTTGGACAGGTTGGGAAAGCGGTCAGAGAAGTGGCAGTTGGAACAAAGTGTAGCAAAGTGTGGAGTCGTGCATTTTGGTCGTAGGATTAAAGGCGTAGACTATTTTCTAAACGGGGAGAGAATCCAGAAATTGGTCGTGCAAAGGGACTTGGGAGTGCGGATGACACTAAGCTGGGGGGCAGTGTTAGCTGTGAGAAGGATGCTAGGAGACTGCAAGGTGACTTGGATAGGCTGGGTGAGTGGGCAAATGTTTGGCCGATGCAGTATAATGTGGATAAATGTGAGGTTATCCACTTTGGTGGCAAAAATAGGAAAGCAGACTATTATCTGAATGGAGGCCGATTAGGAAAAGGGGAGATGCAGTGCGACCTGGGTGTCATGGTACACCAGTCATTGAAAGTAGGCATGCAGGTACAGCAGGCAGTGAAGAAAGCGAATGGTATGTTAGCTTTCATAGCAAAAGGATTTGAGTATAGGAGCAGGGAGGTTTTACTTCAGTTGTACAGGGTCTTGGTGAGACCACACCTGGAGTATTGCGTACAGTTCTGGTCTCCAAATCTGAGGAAGGACATTATTGCCATAGAGGGAGTGCAGAGAAGGTTCACCAGACTGATTCCTGGGATGTCAGGACTGTCTTATGAAGAAAGACTGGATAGACTCGGTTTATACTCTCTAGAATTTAGGAGATTGAGAGGGGATCTTATAGAAACATACAAAATTCTTGAGGGGTTGGACAGGCTAGATGCAGGAAGATTGTTCCCGATGTTGGGCAAGTCCAGGACAAGGGGTCACGGCTTAAGGATAAGGGGGAAATTCTTTAGGACTTTTGAGAAGGACTTTTTTCACACAGAGAATGGTGGGTCTCTGGAACTCTCTGCCACGGTAGTTGAGGCCAGTTCATTGGCTATATTTAAGAGGGAGTTAGATGTGGCCCTTGTGGCTAAGGGGATCAGAGGGTATGGAGAGAAGGCAGGTACGGGATACTGAGTTGGATGATCAGCCATGATCATATTGAATGGCGGTGCAGGCTCGAAGGGCCGAATGGCCTACTCCTGCACCTAATTTCTATGTTTCTCTGCAGGATTCCCAAAACGTTAATTTGCAAGTCAAATTGGTAGTAAAGAAAGCAAACACAATGCTAGCCTTTATTTCAAGAGGACTAGAATACAAAAACAGGGATGTAATGCCGAGGCTCTATAAGGCGCTGGTCAGGCCACATCTGGACTATTGTGAGACATTGTGGGCCCCATATCTGAGGAAGGATGTGCTGGCTCTGGAGAGGGTCCAGAGGAGGTTTACAAGAACGATTCCAAGAACGCGTGGGTTAACATATGATGAATGTTTGACGGCACTGGGCCTGTACTCGCTGGAGTTTAGAAGAATGAGGGGGGACCTCATTGAAACTTACCGAATAGTGAAAGGCTTTGATTGAATGGATGTGGAGAGCATGTTTCCACTGGTGGGTGAGTCTAGCACTAGAGGTCGTAGACTCAGAATTAAAGGATGTTCCTTTAGGAAGGAGATGCGGAGGAATTTCTTGTCAGAGGGTGATGAATCTGTGGAATTTATTGCCACAGAAGATCAGCCATGATTGAATGGCGGAGTAGACTTGATGGGCTGAATAGCCTAATTCTGCTCCTGTCACTTATGAATATGAACATGAGAATGTTCCAAAGTAATCCAGTTTCCTTGAGTTAGTGAGGGAGAGTTGTGGTGTGGGCGGTGAGATGGGTTATTGTCCATAAATGGACACTGGACAGCATGATTGTAATCATGTCTGGTCTTCTAGCTGACTGGATAGCACACAAACATAAAAGCTTTTCACTGTACCTCGGTACGCGTGACACTAAACTATAATATATATACACATATGTGAATATGTGTATATATACACATATGAACTTTTTTTTCTCTCTCTCGTTTACAGTGTACTGTGTTGACATATTCTGTTGTACTGCATCAAGTAAGAGTTTCACTGTTCTATCTGGGACAGATGATAATAAGACCCTCTTGGCTCTTGAGTGTGTGGGCTGCCTTTGTCCGGCATCGACCCTGGTTTACATCCTGATGTTTTGATCCACAGGTACAGAATCACGGACCGTTTTAACAAGTGATCCTGAAGAGATAGAAAACGACCTTGAGGTCTGAAATGCTCACCTGTTGTCCGGCTATTCTTCCAAAACATTGTCTGCTAAGAGTTTCAACTCAGATTTGATTCCTGGAAATAGTTCTGAAGACACTGGATTTTAAAATGCTTTTTTTAATTAACGGTTGTACATTACGTAGATTTATTTTTTAAAGAAACAATCAAAAATGTACAAAAAAGCATATTTGAACCTTATCTGTGTGGAAATCAACCGTTTAGCGTTGTTCGTGACATAATGGTTGCGTTGTGCAATGATCTTGATACTACTGTTACCAGGGTTGGTGTCAGCATTCTGCAGCGTCCCTGGGCATTATACCTTGGCCAGGAGGTCCATGTGGGCTTGATCACAGTCCGTTCCTCATTCAGTTCCCTCTTACGAGTGAGTTGCTCAAGGCTGCACAGTGGAGCCTGATGCTCAGGTCTGCCCTAGACTGGCACTGACTGTGGGGATAAGATGGGAGCTGCGGTCTGATGCCTGACATACCACGCTGGATGTAACCCTCGCTGCTCCTGCTTTAAATAGCTTAGGCTCTGTGGCAGTGAGCATGCCACAGCACCGCAGCACCTGCTTCATCCGTCTCTGCCTCTGCAGGGTAACTGTGATCCTCCTGGTGAGGCTGCAAACGAGGCCTCGGTGGTGGACTTCCTCATGGTGCTTCCCTCTTTGTATACGGGTTGAGTTTACAGCAACATGTTCACACTCGGGGACATGCCGATGCAAATAATGTTGTATAGTCCCTGATTCCCTTTCCATGAATGAATTATCTGTACATGCCTTCACAGATTATCATGTGTACAAAGGCCAAGCAATAAATCAAAGCTGAAAGATTTTCAAGCTCTGTTAAAGTTTCCACCTTGAGAGCTCATCGTGAAATGTTCAGTGAGTTGCAGCAATGAGTGGTCTATTGAGCAGTCCATTGCTCTGAAGCTGAGTGAAATTAATTTGATGCGTCACATTGCAAGCACCAACGTGTACAGCATCATGCAAAACATCCCCAAGTCACCCGTAAATCGTTTTGGAAACCAAAGATGATCCCGGGTTCAATCTGAGCTGACAGGATGCAGGGCAGAGCTCGCCGTGAGACGTCAGCCCTGGATCTCAACAGTTCATCAGTAAAACTTGCACACTTTGTCATTTATTTAGGAAACGCTTCTATACAGCGGTGCCATGTGTAATAGTTGAGGCAGATACTACTGATGCTGGATAAACACAACAAAGGCCAGATGTGGAATGATGTGGGATGCGGGAACTTCAGAGACGAGTAATGTGGAACAAAGAGTCGACAGGGATCTGTGTAAGAAGGAACTGCAGATGCTGGTTTAAACCGAAGACAGACACAAAACGCTGGAGTGACTCAGCGGATCAGACAGCATCTTTGGCGAGAACACATTCCTTCTCTCCAGAGATACTGCGTGTCCTGCTGAGTTACTCCAGCTTTTTGTGTCTGTCTTCAGTTGACAGGGATGTGTTGGACCAAGTGGCTCATGTTTACAGAAGTAAAATAAAGATTTCAAATCATTTTGTTTTACAAAGAGGAAGTCTCAGGAGGTGATTGAATGAACTTGTAAGAATGCCACAATAGGTCAGGCATTCACTACAATAAAGAGTTGAAGAGTCACGTAGGACATTTTACACAAACCTGTGTAAGGTATTAAAGTATCATTGCTCTGGAGGTTTGCATTGATTGAATTTTAAATGTTCCGAAAGGTTGTAATGCATTTAGAAATGGTTTGTACACTAACTTTCCTTTAATGTTGGAATAAGCATTCATTTGTTTTGTACATGAGATAGCATAAATAAGGTTGATGGTTTTGAGAGAAAACTCCACCAAATATACATTTTGTAATTCACGTTTACTTTGGTAATACCAATAAAATACCAGGCAAAAAAACAAAACTTTTTCTTGTTTTGGTAGACAAAACTCTCCCCAATTTGTTTCACTTGAATTATTTTAATTTATTATTTATCAATTATTTGTTTATAATTATTCAGTTGTTTTCAACTATTATTGAATCATTTTCACCTGTAAGTTTTATTTAGGTTGGGGAGGTGGTGAAGGAAGAGAAATTGAAAAATTGGACAATAGCTCCAATCTAGAGCAGGGAATGGATACGACATTCAAGAGAGAGTTAGATAGAGCTCTTCGGGCTAGCGGAATCAAGGGATATGGGGAGAAGGCAGGAACGGGGTACTGAATGTGGATGATCAGCCATGGTCACATTGAATGGCGATAGACAAAAATGTTGGAGAAACTCAGCGAGTGAGGCAGCATCTATGGAGCGAAGGAAATAGGCAACATTTCGGGTCGAGACCCTTCTTCAGACTGATGTGAGGGTGGGGGGGGGGGGGGGGAGAGGAAGAAAGGTAGAGGTGGAGCCAGTGGGCTGAGGGAGAGCTGTGAAGGCAAGGAGAAAGCAAGGACTACCTGAAGTTGGAGGTCAATGTTCATACCGCTGGGGTGCAAACTGCCCAAGGGAAATATGAGGTGCTGCTCCTCCAATTTGCAGTGGGCCTCACTCTGGCCATGGAAGAGGCCCAGGACATAAAGGTCGGATTCGGAATGGGAGGGGGAGTTTAAGTGCTGAGCCACCGGGAGATCAGGTTGGTTATTGCGAACCGAGCGGAGGTGTTGGGCGAAGCGATCGCCAAGCCTACACTTGGTCTCACTGATGTAGAGCAGCTGACACCTAGAGCAGCGGATGCAGTAGATGAGGTTGGAGGAGGTGCGGGTGAAACTCTTCCGTACCTGGAAAGACTGCTTGGGTCCTTGGATGGAGTGAAAGGGGAGCGGTAAAGCGACAAGTGTAGCATTTCCTGCAGTTGCAAGGGAAAGTGCCAGGGGAAGGGGTGGTTTGGGTGGGAAGGGAAGAATTGACCAGGGAGTTATGGAGGGAGCGGTCTCTGCGGAAAGCAGACGGAGGAGGAGATGGGATGATGTGGCCAGTGGTGGAATATCGTTGGAGGTGGCGAAAATGTCGGAGGATTATTTGTTGTATGTGACAGCTGGTATGGTGGAAGGTGAGGACAAGGGGGACTGCCCTTGTTATGAGTGGGAGATGGGGAGTGAGAGCAGAGTCACTGGGTATAGAAGGGACCCTGGTGAGAGCCTCATCTATAGTCTAAGAGGGGAGCCCCCATTACCTGAAGAATGAGGACATTTCCGATGCCCTGGTGTGGAACAGATGCAGCGTAGACGGAGGAATCCTGGGAGCAGATGCGGCGTAGACGGAGGAATTGGCAGTAGGGGATGGAGTCCTTACAGGAAGCAGGGTGGGAAGAAGTGTAGTCCAGTTAGCCATGGGAATCAGTGGGTTTATGGTGGATGTTGGTCAGAAATCTATCATCTGCGATGGAGATAGTGAGGTCAAGAAATGGTAGGGAAGTGTCGGAAATGGTCCAGGTGTATTTAAGTGCCGGATGGAAGTTAGTTGTGAAGTGGATGAAGTCAGTCAGTTGTGTGTGGGTGCAGGAGGTAGCACCAATGCAATCGTCAATGTAGCAGAGGTGGAGATCGGGGATGGGGCCCTGATACACCTCGAACAAGGATTGTTCGACGTACCCAACAAAGAGGTAGGCATAGCTAGGGCGCATGCGCGTGCCCATAGCTACGCCTTGTATTTGGAGGAAATAGAAGCGAAACATTATTAAGGGTAAGGACCAACTTCGCTAGGCGGAGGAGAGTATCATTGGACGGGGATTGGTTGGTTCTACGGTTGAGGAATAAACGGAGGGCTTTGAGACCCTCCTGGTGGGGGGTGGAGGCGTAGAGTGACTGGACGTCCATGGTGAAGATGAGGGGATGGGGGCCTGGAGAATGGAATGTGCGGAGCCGACGAAGAGTATCTGAGGTGTCTTGAACATAGGTGGGGAGGGATTTAACAAAGGGGGATAGGATGGAGTCAAGGTATGTGGAAATGAGTTTGGTGGGGCACGAACAGGCAGAGACAATGGGTCTGCCGGGGCAGTCGGGTTTGTGGATTTTGGGAAGAAGGTAAAATCGGGCCATGCGGGGCTGGGAAATGATGAGGTTGGAGGCTCGGGGGTGCAGGGAGCCGGAGTTGATGAAGTCAGTAATGGTGCTCGAGATGGTGGCCTGGTGCTCGTCAGTGGGGTCATGGTCCAGGGGTAAGTAGGAGGAGGTGTCCGAGAGTGGGCGCGTGGCCTCAGCTTTGTAGAGATCGACGCGCCAGACTACCACGGCACCTCCCTTGTCGGCGGGTTTGATAACCCAGTCTGGGTTGTTGCGGAGTGAGTCGATGGCAGTACGTTCGGGGGGGGGGGGGGGGGGGGGGGGGGGGGAGGGGAGAGGTTGGAGTGAGACAGGGGAGTGGAGAAGTCGAGGCGGTTGATGTCGCAACGGCAGTTTTGGATGAAGAGTTCTAAAGCTGGAGGGCCACGAGGGGGGTCCAAGAGGAGGGGGTTCGTTGCAGATGGGAGAAGGGGTCATCACTGGGGGGCGAGGACTCCTTCCCATGGAAGAACGCTGTGAGGCGGAGGCGACGGTAGAAGAGCTCCAAGTCGTGGTGGGCGTGGAACTCATTGAGGTGGGGACGGAAGGGAACAAAGGTGAGACCTCTGCTGAGGACTGACCGTTCGGTGTCGGAGAGGGGGAGGTCCGGGGGGATGGTGAACACGCGGCAGGGATGGGGGTTGGGACCGGAGGAAGGTAGGTGAGTGGACTGAGGCCAAGGCGATGTCTGGTGGGGGGGTGGTGGGTGGTCAGGGAGGGAGGGGGTATGAGGACTATAGGTGTGGGTGGGGAAGAGCTGGGTCATATGGTTTGAGGTGAATGGGAAGAACCAGTGGAACAACCACTGAGGTTCCCGGTGTTAGGGGGACGAGCACTAGGATCCAGCACAGTCAGACCCCGTGGTGTTAGAGTCTGCAGCATGGAGACTTCAGGCCCGGTGCTGAGCCTCGGTCTCAGGTAAGGCGACGGCTGCGACTTGCTGGAGAGCGGGGAGTGGCGAGGGTCGGTGGAGTCCGGGTATGCTCCATCATTCATTGTGCACCTTATCTTCTACCTTGGCACCAGTTTGCATCCCAGTTTGAATGGTGGTGCTGGCTCAAAGGGCCGAATGGCTAACTCCTGCACATATTGTCTGTGTCTATGTATTATTCTGCTTC
The DNA here is from genome assembly GCA_963514005.1 of Raja brachyura. The sequence goes on from OY740781.1 coordinate 153,329,878, forward strand.
CCCACTGGCAATAAGTATTCAGACACTGCCCTGGAGTTAGTACCCACTGTCTTTGATGTGACACGGTCATCCCTGGAGTTGGTGCCTAGTGTCTGTCGGTGTAATACACTCATCCGTGGAGTTAAGACTTAACGGCCTGTCCCACTTTCACAACTTAATTCAAAACCTCTGCTGAGTTTAAAGGACCTAAAAAAAAAATCAAGATCGTGGTAATCTATGACCTCCTACGACCTTCCACGACTATGTTCACAAACTCCTACGAGTATGTCTACGAATTCCCATGACTATTTCGATGCCCTCCTTACGAGTAAAAAGTTGCAATTTCTTTCATCCCAACCATTTTTTTACTTGTGGACATTTTTATCGGGCTGGAAAAAACGCCCCGACTTACCTGATGCCACGAGTACCTACGGCCGGCATAGCGAGCCGCAACGGTATATCTACGAACTCCCACCGCCTCCTATGGACTCGTTAAGAACATTCTGCGAGTGTGAATCAAAGGGAAAACTCGGGGGAATTCGTGAAACACTCGGAAAAGTGACACAGGCCCTTAAGTGTCTGTCGGTGTAACACACTCACACTCATCTCTGGAGTTGGTGCCTAGTGTCTATTGCTGTTACACACTGGTGTAACAGAGAGGGCTGCTCTCCAAGGGTCTGCACCTCCCTCAATGTTACTGCTTTATGGGGAAATGGTTACTTGCTTAAACCAGGAAATGCTTTGCAGAGATATAAAGCAAGTTCCCCAATCCATGTTCTCTGGAGATTCTGCCGGATCCGCTGAGTTACCTCAGCACTCTGTGTCTTTTCATGCCCTTGGGTTAGGTTGAGGCAATTTTAACCAAGTATTTAAAATATATTTCACTAGTGTAGAGAAACTTCTTGCCAAGGGATATAGAGCCAGCATTTGTGAGTGAAAATCAGGAAGAACATTTTTCCTGCACAACCATATTTTTCCCTAACTGAAGGGTAATAAAATGCAGAACCTGCTCCCTATGAATGTGCGAAATAGGAGCCAGAGTCACCATTTCCTCCTCTCAGCTGCTCCATCATTCATTGTTCACCTTATCTTCTACCTTGGCTCCAGTTTGCAACCCACCCCCAATATTTCTCGATTCTTCGATATCTGGAAATGTATTGGCCTGAGCTTTGACTGAGCCTGAGATGTCCAGGTTAGAAGCCAAAACAGTCACTGACCTCTCAAGTGAAGAAATTACCCCTCGTCACGTCCTAAATGACGAGCCCTTGTCCAGACTCCTCGGACAGACTGATCACACTCCCTGTATCTACCACAATGAGGCCGCCAAGAGTTGCAGAAACGTTTTTCCACACATACTACCTGACCCACTTTGTGTCCCTCCAAGAATTATGTGTTGACTATGGGCTACCTCACATTCCTTCTACTCCAGGGAGGCCTGGCACACTATCTCTCATCAGAAGATAAACATACCATCCTAGCAACCATGCTGGTCATCCATTGGACTTTGTCAAGTACATGCGTTGGTAAGGACAAAATAAATACATGTAATCTTTCAGGTGTAATGTCACCAAGGCTTTTTATAATTATAGTAAGATATTTTTATTCATGAACTCAAAATCTCATAAAATCTTACCTTTAAGCTTTCCACAGTTGGTCGAACAGGAACACCTTGGTACAATTGTTTCCCAATCTGTCATAATTATTTTTAAAACTCAGCATTTCTGATTTTTCTTCTGCGGTGGGTCACCCCCACTTTTCTACACTGTACCCCACCTATCACATTGTAGCCAACTCACTCAGCTTGGCCAAGCGCTCACGAAGGGGCTTTACATCCTACTTGCACTCCCACTTTTCATCAGCAAACCTTGCAATGTTAGCTGGTCCCTCAGCCAAATTGTTGAGTATAGGCTCCAATTAGTTTGGGGCCCCAACCTCCAGGTCCTTCAGACCCTACTAGTCAGTCTTTCGACTCAACAAAGGCCCATTTTAAGGAGGGTCAGAAGGACCGGTGGGCTACATGGCCAGGAGGAAGGACCAGTGGAGCGCAGCCTGTAGAGGGAGCTGCTGAGCCTGCTGCTGCTCGTCCCCCTGAGAGCAGGAGAGGAGGATGGAGGGAGCTGGCGATGGTGATCACAAGACCAAGACTAGGAGAATGAGCCGGGCGGGGTCTTGCCTTCCTCACCCTCAAGGTCGGCTGTGGGAGGAGCCCCAGGTCACAAAGGCTGAAGGTGGCCGGGCGAGGAGAGGGATGGAGGCGATGGTTGGAGGCCCTGTAGCAGCCTGGGGCTCGCCTGGACCGGGCACCGCTCCAGGAGACCGAGCGTGCAAATAGAACTAGACTGTGTAAATGGTGCCAAAACCTGGCAACTCTTGCCTGCGGTCTCAATGGACTATGTCTATGCACTTTGTACTCATCGGGGATTGTGCTTTGTTAGGTGAGGCAATACTTTACTGAATTGTATTTTTTTTTAAATGTCACTCTACATGCGATAATAAAAAACCACTGACCTTTTAAAACGGATTTGTTTTCCATCCGTTCTCAATCCACACTGGGATATCGCCTCCAATTCCAGTCCTCAACTTCATTCAACAACCTCCCACGTGGGACTTCTGAAAATCCAAACACTCGTGGCCACTGGTAATCCCTCATCGATTCTACAAAATAACTTTACCAAAGGCACCAACATTGGTGGTATGTGGACAGTGAAGAAGAGTGTCTATGGTTACAACAGGATCTAAATCAAAAGTGAGCAAGGGAATAGCTTGTGGAATTTAACTTGAACCAGTGGGATTTGCTGCATTTTGGGAAGTTACACCAGGGCAGAACATACACAGTGAATGACAGGACCCTGGGGTGTGTTATTGAAGAGACAGAGTACAAGTCCAGAGTTCCCGGAATGTGATGACACAGGTAGACTGGTCAAGTGGGTATGGCATGCTTGCCTTTATAAGGCAATTGTATCTGCACCCTTTCCAGCTTAATGGCATCTTTCCTACAGAAGGGTGGCCAAGATTGAACACAATACAAAGTGTTGAACACAATACAAAATACAAGATTGAACACAAAGATTGAACAAAGTGCAGCCTCACCAACATTCTGTACAACTGCAACTGATCCTCCCAACTTTTTAGTCAATAGAGTCTGAAGGGTCCCGACCCAAAACATTGCCTATTCACATCCTCCAGAGATGCTGCCTAACCCACTGAGTTACTCCAGCAGAGGGTTCTGTAGTGTGTATTCAATTCTGACTGATCCAGCATACCAAAACAAGTCTTCTTCATCACTCTGTGCACCTCCAACACCATTCCCTTGTTAATTCACCATACGCACCGTCTTGGGCGAAGCGATCGCCAAGCCTACGGTGGGTGTGTGCGTGCGTGTGTGTGTCTGTGTGCGCCCAAGAGCCTGTTTCCGTGCTGTATCTGTAAAGTAAACTAAACAAGCCGAGTCTTCATACCTGTGAACGCCCTGTACTCTATTACCTAAATCCTCTCCACTTGTTCAACATTCCTCTCTCAAGTTCTTTCAAAAAGTCACACCAAACAAAATTTCTTTTTGTTTCTCACACCAAAGGATTGTGCTGCATTTCAGCGGTAAATTCATCAAAGAAACCATGGTAATGGAAAGGTAACTCAGACGACTGAGCAGAGACCATTCGAAGCACCCATGATATCCCTTAACTGGAAACATTAGTGATGACAACCTCGCATATTACTCATGGTGCACAAGATGTGGTGGCAGTAATGCTGCTACGGTGAACAACCCAATTACAGAAGCCAGCTCTTCGGAAGCCCACTATGCACAGTTGAGTCTCTTCAACACACCAGGACTGTAATCAGGTAAAGGTCTAACGTACACCACTTCCATGTTGTGGGAGATAGATGAGTTGCGCTCCTCAAAAACTGTCCGCATTGTAATTCTCCGCAATGTGAAGCCATGGCATTTGCATCGTGAAAAGATACCATTGTTTCACATAGATTTTGTAAGAGTCCATTTTTACCCCATTCCACAGATTTTGTGGCAAAGATTCCGTCAGGGGCACATTGCTGTTGCCTGTAATTCCAATCAGTCAGCGTACATTTACTACAAATTCAGAGGTATCACTAAATTCACAACACAAGTTTAATCAGTAATTTTTTAATGAAAAACCTTGGAATGCTCTAATTATAATGACTGTACATTGACAAATTACAACTGACGTTAGTGACAAAGCTTTACAACTTGTGCAAGTCTGTCATGGCATAATTACTGGACAGTTGATATTCAAGATTGCAGTTTAGAAAATCTTTACATCACATGATCAACACATCACAGTACTAAGAAAATAAAAATGTTTATACTTCTTTCTTCTTAATTATCAATGGCCCCACATTATCTCCGGTCAGGTCATTGTGCTTCTTGTGCGATCCGTCACATACAGGAAACTAGAAAAGAAATGAAACCACTCGGATTCAGTCCCAGCTCACAGCTTCTTCTAGTGCCCCATGGCAATGACCAGTTTGGTTTAGTTTGGTGATATAGCATGGAAACAGGCTCTTCGGCCCACCAGGTCCGCACCGACCAGCGATCACCCGTTCACACTAATTCTACATTATCCCACTTTCTCATCTACTCCCTACACACCAGGGTCAATGAACCTACAAACAAACCCGCATGTCTTTGGGATGCGGGTGGAACCGGAGCGCCCGGAGAAAACCCATGCGGCCACAGGGAGAACGTGCAAACTTCACACAGACAGGACCCGAGGTGTGGATTGAAGCCGTGTCTGTGGTCTGCAAGGTAGCTGCGTCACTGCCACTGCACTGCTTTCACAGTTGAAGTGTAGGTCACTGTCACTCTCAATTTTCTTGCATAGGCAAGACCAAGATGCGGGTTTGTTTGTAGTCAATGCCTACTGTGTTCTGTTGTGGTAAGCAAAGAAAGAATGTCATTGTCCTGTCAGGGACACATGACAATAAACTCTTTTGACCTTGACTTTGACTTTGAAGATGGAACCCGTTCAATCTATCTCAGAAATCCTTCCCGAACCCAGTGTGGCAGCTCGGCTGGCTTTATCATTAAACACAGAGGGAAGGGAATGCCCTCATTGAGAAGGGTACTTCATACATGGTTGGGACATCACGATGTAGCTGAACAAGTCGTTGATGAGACCACACTTGGAGTACAGTGTGCAGCTCTGCTCACCCAGCTACAGGAAGGGTGTTATTAAGTTTGAATGGGTGCAGAAGAGATTCACCAGGACGTTACCTGGGCTTGAGTTATAGGGAGAGGTTGGATAGGCTGGGACCTTTCTCTTTGGAGAGTTGGAGGCTGAGGGGTGACCTTATTGAGGTGTACAAGATCAGGAGGGCATGGATAACGCTCAGTCTTTTTCCCCCAGGATAGAGGATTCTAAAACTAGAGGGCACAGGCTTAAGGTGAGATGGGAGAGATTTAAGAGGGACCTCAGGGGCAACCTTTCCACTCGGAGGATAGTCCGTACCTGGTTCGAGCTGCCAGAGGAAGATATAGAAGTGAATACAATTATAATTTTTAATAATACATTTGGACAGATATATGGATAGGAATGAGTTTAGAGGGATATGGGCCAAATGCAGCAAATGAGACTAGCCCAATATGCCAATGGTCAGCATATTGGGCTAGTGGGTCATGGCTCTACTCTGGTGGGACAGGAGGCCATGCTTGCAGTAGGTGAACCATGCTTTGCCTGCTCCTGTCATCACATCTGAGATGGACTGTCAGCAGGCAGTGAAGAAAGCAAATGGCATGTTAGCATTCATAGCAAAAGGATTTGCGTATAGGAGCAGGGAGGTTCTACTGCAGTTGTACAGGGTCTTGGTGAGACCACACCTGGAGTATTGCGTACAGTTTTGGTCTCCTAATCTGAGGAGACATTCTTGCCATAGAGGGATTACAGAGAAGGTTCACCAGACTGATTCCAGGGACGTCAGGACTTTCATATGAAGAAAGACAGGATAGACTCGGCTTGTACTCGCTGGAATTTAGAAGATTGAGGGGGGATCTTATAGAAACGTACAAAATTCTTAAGGGGCTGGACAGGCCAGATGCAGGAAGATTGTTCCCGATGTTGGGGAAGTCCAGAACAAGGGGTCACAGTTTAAGGATAAGGGGGAAGTCTTTTAGGACCGAGATGAGAAAAACATTTTTCACACAGAGAGTGGTGAATCTGTGGAATTCTCTGCCACAGAAGGTAGTTGAGGCCAGTTCATTGGCTATATTTAAGAGGGAGTTAGATGTGGCCCTTGTGGCTAAAGGGATCAGGGGGTATGGAGAGAAGGCAGGTACAGGATACTGAGTTGGATGATCAGCCATGATCATATTGAATGGCGGTGCAGGCTCGAAGGGCCTACTCCTGCACCTATTTTCTATGTTTCTACATGTACACTGCACTGAAGCTGCCTTCAATCCCAAGCTGGGGTTTTTAGTCTCGACTGTGAGGAACATGCCCGAGCTCAGATGGGCAGATGCCTCAGATTGGGGGCGTCTGATCTGCGGTGAGAAAACAGGTTCAGCAGAGCTCTACTTACCGTCTTGGACCTCCAGCACCGGCAGTAGGCTGCCTTGGTGAACTGCAGGTCCTCGATGTTGATCTCATTCACCACCTTGGGATTTTCCTTCTGGATCTTCAGGTTGATCAAGCTGTCCTTCTGCTGCTTCTTCCGGGAAATGAAAGGCCGAATGGCCAGGTACCCCAGCAGCGCCAGGACGCCGAGAAACGGCAGCAGCCGCAGCCATTCTACAACTGGAAGCAACAAGACGCTCGCATCAGACAGAAGCTAGACTGGATTTCCAATGGTCGAAAGAGGCAGGGATTACATCAACAGTACAAGAGCCTGAAATTAAACTTCTACTGTTAAACAGTCATACCAGCGGAAACAGGCCCTTCAGCCCCATGCATCCATGCCGATCAAGATGCCCCATCTAAGATAGTCCCACCTGCCTGCGGTTTCCCCTTATCCCTCTAAACCTCTTCCATCCATGTTTCTGTCCAAGTATGTCTGGGGTAAGTATTTTTTTTTTTTTTTTTTTTTAACACAGGAAAGTGCTGCTGATGGTGGCACATGGCGGCAGAAGGATTCATTTAATTTAATTTGTTCAGCATGTTTAGCACAGACACTGTGAGCTGAAAAATGTGTAAGAAGGAACTGCAGATGTTGATTTAAACGAAGATAGACGGAAAAAGCTGGAGTAACTCAGCGGGTCAGGCAGCATCTCTGGAGAGAAGGAATGGGTGACGTTTCGGGTAGAGAAATTTTCTTCAGACTGGTTAGGGATAAGGGAAACGAGAGATATAGACGGCGATGTAGAGAGATAAAGAACAATGAATGAAAGATATGGAAAAAAAGTATCGATGATAAAGGAAACAGGCCATTGTAAGCTGTTTGTAAGGTGAAAATGAGAAGCTGGTGTGACTTGGGTGGGGGAGGGATAGAGAGAGAGGGAATGCTGGGACTACCTGAAGTGAGAGAAATCAATATTCATACCACTGGGCTGTAAGCTGCCCAAGCGAAATATGAGATGCTGTTCCCCTAATTTGCGTTTAGCCTCACTCTGACAATGGAGGAGACCGAGGACAGAAAGGTCTGTGTAGGAATGGGAAGGAGAATTAAAGTGTTTGGCAACCGGGAGATCAGGTTGGTTCAGGCGGGCTGAGCGAAGGTGTTCAGCGAGACGATCGCCCAGTCTGTGTTTGGTCTCGCCGATGTATAAGAGTCCACATCTTGAACAACGGATACAGTAGATGAGGTTGGAGGAGGTGCAGGTGAACCTCTGCCTAACCTGAAAGGACTGTCGAGGTCCCTGGACAGAGTCGAGGGAGGAGGTATAGGGGCAGGTGTTGCATCTCCTGCGGATGCAAGGGAAAGTACCTGGGGAGGGGGTGGTTTGGGTGGGAAGGGATGAGTTAACCAGGGAGTTGCGGAGGGAATGGTCTCTGCGGAAGGTGGAAAGGGGTGGAGAAGGGAAGATGTGGCTAGTGGTGGGATCCCGTTGGAGGTGACAGAAATTTTGGAGGATTATGTGTTGTATGTGATGGCTGATGGGGTAGAAGATGAGGACTAGGGGGACTCTGTCTCTGTTGTGACTGGGGGGGAGGGGGAGCAAGGGCGGAGTTGCGGGGTACCGAGGACACGAGTGAGGGCTTCATCTATGATGGGAGAGGGGAACCCCCGTTCTCTAAAGAATGAGGACATCTCGGATGTTCTGGTATGGAACACCTCATCTTGGGCGCAGATGTGGCATAGACGGAGAATTTGGGAGTAGGAGATAGAGTCTTTGCAGGAAGCAGGGTAGGAAAAAGTGTAGTCTAGATAGTTGTGGGAGTCAGTGGGTTTGTGATAGATGTCAGTCAATAGTCTATTTCCTGTGATGGAGACTGTGAGATTAAGAAAGGGGAGGGAGGTGTCGGAGATGGTCCAAGTAAATTTGAGTGCAGGATGAAAATTGGTGGTGAAGTTGATGAAGTCCATGAGTTCTGCATGGGTGCAGGAGGCAGCACCGATGCAGTCAATGTAATGGAGATAGAGTTTGGCGATAGAGCCAGTGTACACCTGGAATAGGGATTGGTCGACGTACCCTACAAAGAGGCAGGCATAGCTGGGGCCCATGCAGGTGCCCATAGCTACGCCATGGACTTGGAGGAAGTGGGAGGAGTCAAAGGAGAGCTGAAAAGATCTATTCTTGGTCAGATTCTGGACTGAACTTACCAGCAGGGCCTTAACCCACAGAGCCAGACCTACAGGTCCTGCTCATCGGTTTTAATTTAGCAACTTAACAAATAAACAAGAGAAGAAACCAGCCCAACTATAAATTTCTTCTCCACTTTAAAGAACCTCCAAAATATTAAAATGTATAACTAGAAACTCAGTAGATTTATTCAAATTCCTGTAGAGTCTATAAACAAAGTGCAGGGATTCTGCAGATCAGAACTAGAAATAAAGTTCTGCAAACCTTCAGCAGATGAGGTGGAGAGGTGATGAGAAAGAAAATGAACAGTTCACGCCGTGGTAACTACAGATGCTGCTTCCTGTAACTATATTTCTTCCCCTGCATGATGATGGGCCTTAAATACATTCTTCCTGTCTTATGGTTTTGCTCAGTCAGGAATTAATCAGGGAGCTGCCTTCTGACTCTGCTTCAAAAATAACTGGTCTCTCCGTCCCCTGCACAAACTGCAACCTCTATTGCAATCAAACTTGTATCTTAGTGCCTCTCCCCCAGCTGAACCATTCGCCAGCATCACCCAACATCACACCCTCGGCATGAACTCAAGTCCTGTGAGAGGTACACGCCCAAGATGTTAACGTTACAGTTAGATGGAGACATGAGAAACTGCAGATGTTAGTTTAAACCGAAGATAAGACACAAAAAGCTAGAGTAACTCAGCGGGTCAGACAGTATCTCTGGAGAGAAGGGAAAGGTTACATTTCGGGTCTCGACCCTTCTTCAGAAGGGTCTGAAGACGGGTTGAGACCTGAAACTTCGCCCATTCCTTCTCTCCAGAGACGCTGCCTGGCCCGCTAAGTTACTCAAGCTTTTTGTATCTATCTGCAGATGCTGGAATCATGAGCAATGGTGAGGTGGCAGCTCTATGGCTTTGCCACCGTGCCATCCACTTTAGAGGAATGACACTATTTCTTTCAAAACATCACTTCAATAATCTTACATTTAAATACATACGCAGTAGACTGAAGCCATATTTAGACTAGAGCTCAATTCAGAGACAAAGTAACTCCTGTTAACCCAGAAACAGGACTGTAACATACACGTGATAACTGGATTCAGAAAGCATTAGAAGCGTCCACATCGCGGGGCTGGAAACTGGAAGTATCCCGAGCTCATTCTGCTACCACCATCATCTATTGCCACAAGTGATGGCTCCCACTGAATGTCGCCGGAAGCTTGCGTCCTTTTCAGGACGGGCGATGACTGCAAGATTTGTAACGAGATGGACACGAAAAGAAGAAGTAGGAGCCAACATGGACCCTGGATTCGCTAATCACTGCAGACTTTAGCCAGCTTCAAAATGCCAGTACCTCTCCTCCCAGGCGGGCTCAGTAATGGGAGACAATAGTCAATAGACAATAGACAATAGGTGCAGGAGTAGGCCATTCGGCCGTTCGAGCCAGCACCGCCATTCACTGTGATCATGGCTGATCATCCCCATTCAATACCCCGTTCCTGCCTTCTCAATATATCCCACGAATCTGCTATCTTTAAGAGCCCTATTTAGCTCTCTTGAAAGCATCCAGAGAACCTGCCTCCACCGCCCTCCGAGGCAGAGAATAGTAAGATTGAACGAGAACTTACCAGTTCGAAGGTTGATCTTTATTTCATGAGGAGTTGCGGTGAGGGATTTCGTGAAGAGCCCGCCGGCACGCATGCGCGACATTCTTCAAAGTAGCGGTGTGGAATCACAGAAACAACAACAGAAATGACTTGGCATTGTAAGATTGAAGAGACTCTAATTACCAGTTGAGTATGATCGAGGGTTGGGAGCGGAGGGCACGAAATCCCTCACCGCAACTCCTCATGAAATAAAGATCAACCTTCGAACTGGTAAGTTCTCGTTCAATCTTACTATTTCATTTTGGAGTCACGTGAGTGACTTCGTGAAGACTTCAAAGCTCTGTGATTCCACGCCCTGGACCACGTCCATGCTGTCACACACCACTTATGAGGATGGATAGGAGTAATCAACTTTCCAGACTGCTTATACTGAAAGACAAGAGCAACATTTGTTAACAACAAAAGAAAAAACCCCTATTCGGGGACATCTCCACGTTCTTGACCTGCATTCAGCACGGCCTCCGCGAACAGTAGAGGAGCAGCAACAGATGTATTGTAGAACCGCTGGAAGGAGGCTTCGTACGCCATCCTACTGTGGCAAGAACATGGTCCATGGGCACCTCCATGACCCTTGCCTCCGACGTTGATGCATGCCCTGGTGGAATGGGATTTGAAGATATTAGTGTCAACACGTGACTTACCCAAGACGATCCTGAGCCACCTGGATATCGTCTGGACCGTCACTCTATGGTGAGGGTTCTCCATTCCTTCAGTTTTCTCGTCACTTTCACAAAGTGACGGATATGGGCGGCTAAACATAGCCGTGCATCAGCGGGGTATGCCAGGAACTTCAGCTGCAGCCCTGTGAACCCAGGTCTATGCTGCTTGAGTAGCTCGTCTATGACGAAGACTACTGCCGCAGGGGTAGAGATCATCCTGTCGATCTGGATTTTGCGGAGTGTCTATACCCTCTGTGCTGAAGTCAGTGCCAGTAACATCACCAGCTTCAGGGTGAGTTTGTCCAGTTCCAGGCCCTCCATGGGCGACCACGTCCTGAGCAGGGTGAGTATTTCCCCGATATCCAGGGTGATATTATAGCGTGGTCTGGGCGGATTCGAATTGAATATTTCCCGCATGAGTCTGGACACCAGCCTGTTGGATCCTACCTTAACATTGAGGTAGAATGACAGCGCACTTGAGGCGCTGCTGATGGCACTGTAGCTCAGGTGCTCATTATGATGCAACCCCGTCAGAATTCCAATACGTCGGTTATGGTTACAGCGTCGTAGGTAATATGGGAGCGGCCGCAGTAGGTTTCCCATTTCCGGATGTGAGAGAGGTATTGCTGCCTGGTGAACTCCCAGCATGATGCTCCGATGGTATCCATGGTTCTAGATGATATGCCATACCGCAGTAATGGCCTGTGCAGAACCTCCAAGCCAACAAGTTTAGATGACTGTGGCAGGGATGTGGTCCCCCTGAGAGAGGGTGTGTACCAATTATGGGCAACCCTCGAAGAGGACCCAAGGTCGACTGATCATATCAAGGACCACCGGATACCATGGCTGCGTAGGCCAGTCGGGTATGATAATAATGCCCTTAGCAGCATTGGTCTGGATTACCCGCAACACCCGACTGGTGAGGCAAAATGGAGGAAAGGCATAGAAACCCATTTCCCTCAGTCCAGCGAGACGCATCCACCGGCATTGCCCCAGGATTGGGTCCCACAAACGTATGTTGGTACCTGATGGTTCAACCGTGACGCAAAGAGGTCGATATCCGGTTCACCAAAGTGGGCAGTAATTTTAGCGGATATGTGGAGATTCATCACCCACTTGATGTGGTCAGAGTTTGCGTGACCTGATGTCCGCCACTGTATAGAGCTCACCTGGGAAACAAATAGGAAATCTCACCAGGAAATCCAAATAGTGCGTCGAACACACCAGAGCCAAATTGTATTTGTCAATTCATCACATGAAAGTGACCTGGTACCGCCCAAATGGTTGAGATAGGCCACCTCAGTGGTATTATTCATTTGGAGACGGACATGAGCATCAGTAAAGCTAGAACAAGAAGCTCGAAGTCCGTGAAATGCTCCCAGCATCTCCAAATAGTTTATCCCTTGTGACAACAAGAAGGTAAATTCAAGGGTGTCCCATCTGCCCTCACAACTGGAGCAGTTGTCCATAGCACCCCGGACATGGGAGCTTGCGTCTGTTTGTAAGTATACCATCGGATTGGCCAAAATGATGGATTTAGGTGAGACATAAATATTGTCAATCCTCCATTGTAACGCAATCTGTGCCGTGCAAGGCAGCTGCAGTGGTCGATGGAAATGTCTAGCGTTCAGTTTTAACGCCGAGACCTTGGCGCTCTGCAAATTTGATAACGCCAAGGCCCGTTTTGGGCAGCTGGAAAACCGCTACAATCTTGCCAATCACCGTAGTAGTTTGTTGAATTGATGGTATACTGGCCCAGACTAGGCCCTAGCATAGTTGGGTGGCCCTACGTGATTGGAATCCACCATAACCCTAGATACCCTTAACCTGTGAAGGGCAGGACGTTGATTTATCTGGATGGGTAATGAACCCCATTTGCTGAAAAATGTCCACGGGCTGAAACTGCCAGTTCGGCTGATTCCCAATAATTAGGATATCACCTAGACAGGCCAACACTATGTGGTTTTGTCTCCTAGTGTAGCCAGTATTGATTGGAGCAATTTAGAAATAATCTAGGAGTGTGTAAGCCCATTTGGCAAAGCTCTGTAGAGCCAGAGCTGATCCATCCAGATAAATGGCAAGAACTTCCTGTGGCATTTCTGAATGGATACTGAATAGCATGCATCTTTAATCAATGCATGCCACAAAGCAGCCCCCAGAACCCAAGAACTTAGATGTCTGGAACGTTTCCAGTTTGAAATGGGTATATTCTACAAAAGTATTCAAATGGTGCAAATGAAAAAATAAGTCGACATCCCCCATCCCTCCTTGTGACTGTAAATTTTTCAGCCTAGCCTACTGCCGCTTTTTGCTGGACAGCGTAAATTTCGGATCTGCATATGCTGGGATGGAGGGATGTCACCATTGATGAAATTCAATCGCATGGCCTTGAATACTCTGTAAGATAAACTCATCAGACGTGATGGGACCGCATGCCCCTGGAAAGAGCCGTAGTTCCCCACCAACATGTGAAGTTCAACATGCAGGGGCATGAAATCCAGACCACCTTACCGTCATGGTTATCGGCGGCCCTCGAGATGCATGGCCGTATGTGGAGGTGCTGGATTCTGAAAATTGAGGCGGAGCTGGAGCGGACGCCCTTGCTGGCCTAATGGCAGGGCCTTCCTGGTCGAGAGATGTGACCACATGAGTCCCACCATCGTAGCGTGGTCATCCCGCTCCTGGACCCTCTTGGGGAGGTCTTCCCCGAAAATCTTTTATTCTGTTGCAGGAGGAGCTCCATCATCCGCTCCATCCTGGCCAATACGCCCCTCGGCCTTAGAACTCGGGCGGACGGAGTCCTCATGTTCTGCTGAACTGCTGGGGCTTCGTCCATCGGTCCGCACCTCGTCGAGGTGAACCCGGTGCCGGAAGCTGTCGCCGGCAGCCGCTGCAGCTAAGCTGAGCGTTTCCCGCGCGGGAGGTACACTCAAACGCCTCCTCGGCGGAGCTTGATCCCGCTGCCCCGGAGGGCAAATGCGGCGGGGAGTCGGCACCTGACTTAGCATGGAGACCCGATGCCCGCGCGGGCTTGCCGCCTGCCCACATCATGGACCTTGCCGACTCATGGTCTCGTCCTCCCATCCATGGGGGACTCGGCGACCGTGGCGTATGGGCTCGTTGAAGGGAGGAGCAGTTCGCTGGGCTTTGTGTCTGGCTTTAAGGCCACCAATAGGACCTCCTCCTGGAGCTGACGGTTCTCAGCTCCTGCTGACGATGGTGAAACCTCCCTGTGCCTACTGGAGCTGGATGGTTCCTCCCGATGATTCTGCTCCAGTAGCCGCGTCATGCGGCCATACGCCCTTCACCCTGAACGGACCTGTAGGGAGAGAGCACAATACACACCCGCCACAACAGGACACCAACTCCCACTGGAGCTCCGGTGTATCGGCGGGTCGGGCCCTGTACCAACAGGGCTCCCGACTACCACGCCTATTTCCCGGCCCGACTCGCAGGTGAGCCGCTGAGGCGGGCTCCGGGATAAGTGGCCGGCGACTCCAATCCACGTTCCTGTAGGGAGAGAACACACTGTCTCCCCCCCCCCCCCCCCCCCCCCCCCAACAGGAACACCAACTCTAGGGGGCTTAGCCTTACCTGAGTCGGCCCTCTGAAGGGCTGGTCGGGAGCCGCGCTCCCCACCAGCCGTCGGCAGCAATGCGTTGCGACGATATGTCGCGCATGCGTGCCGGCGGGCTCTTCACGAAGTCACTCACGTGACTCCGAAATGAAATTCCACAGACTCACCACTCTCTGTGAGAAAAAGTGTTTCCTCGTCTCTGTTCTAAATGGCTTACTCCTTATTCTTAAACTGTGGCCACTGGTTCTGGGCTCCCCCAACATCGGGAACATGTTTCCTGCGTCTAGCGTGTCCAAACCCTTAACAATCTTATATGTTTCAATGAGATCCCCTCTCATCCTTCTAAACTCCAGAGTGTACAAGCCCAGCTGCTCCATTCTCTCAGCATATGACAGTCCCGCCATCCCGGGAATTAACCTTGTAAACCTACGCTGCAATCCCTCAATAGCAAGAATGTCCTTCTTCAAGTTAGGGGGCCGAAACTGCACACAATACTCCAGGTGCAAATACTTTTGGCTTGCCATGGACATTTAGTGAGTCGTTCCGAGCTGTACGATACGTCTGTTAGTTTCTGCTCATTCTGGGGACAGTCAGCAGAGGGGGTACGGGACCAGGTGTGGTGTGTGGGTAACTATACAACTCCAGTGATGGGGGCCAAACCTAGGGTCAGAGTGAATCATCGAGTCAAGATCAACATAGAACAGTACGTGTAGGAAAGAACTGCAGATGCTGGTTTAAATCAAAGGTAGACACAAAATGCTGGAGTAACTCAGCGGGTCAGGCAGCATCTCTGGAGAGAAGGAATGGTCGACGTTTCCAGTCGAGACCCTTCTTCAGACAGTACATCACAGGATCGGGCCAACAATGTCTGTGCCAAATATGATGCCACTGGTCTCCTCTACCTGAGAAAGATCCATATCCCACCATTCCCAGCCAACAGATGTGACTATCCAAAGGACTCACTCACAACACCACTATCATATCGGCCTCTACCACCAGCCCTGGCAGCGTTTTCCACCAACAAAAGATTGGTGTCAGTGATGGGGCTGTGGGCTCCAGGCGCTTGGAGGGTCGGCCCCGAGGCATGGAGGCAGAGCGATGGCATCAGAGGCGAGGGGTGGCTCGATCACAGGCTGATGCTGAGAAGGGGCTCCATTTATCTGCATTTTCTCCACATCCCTCCAAACCGTTCCGATCCATGCACCTGCCCAAATATCTTTTAAATGTTGTTATAGTACCTGCCTCAACTACTCAAAACTACCACCCTCTATGAAAAAGTTGCCCCCTGGGATAATATTAAATCTTTCCCCTCTCACTTTAAACCTGCCTTCTGATTCTTGATTCCCCTACTCTGGGTAAAAGACTGTGCATTTACCCTATCTATCCCCTCATGATTTTATACACCTCTATAATCACCCCTCATCCTCCTGCTCTCCAAGGACTAAATGCTAGCCTGTCCAATCCAACCTCTTTATAACACAGACCATTGAATCCTTGCAACATCCTCATGAATCATCTCTGCTCTTTCCAGCCTAATGACATCCTGGCCATTGCAAGATGACCAAAACTGAAAACAATACTCCTGATGCAGCCTCATCAACGTCTGTACAACAGCAGACTAACTTTTATGCTCTATAACCTAACTGATGATGACCAATGTGTCGAAAGCCACCTTTACACCCTCTCCACCTGTGTCGCTATTTGGAGGGAACTATGTCCCTGCACCCCTAGATCCCCTTGCTGTGAAACAGTCCCCAGAGCCCTTCCACTCACCATGAACGTCCTGCCCTGGCTTAACTTTCCAAAATGCACCACTTCACTTATCCACATTGAATGCCATTCTTCAGCCCACTTGTCCAGCTGATCATTCCGCTGTTATGTTGATAATTCTCTTCAATAACTACTTTAATGGCATATGCAAAATTACAAGTCATCACTTGTACATGCTCATCCAAATTGTTATATAAGCCGCAAACAGCAATGGGCCCAGCACCAAACCCTGAGGCACACCACTAGTCACAGACCTCCAGTCTGAAAAACAACATTCCACCATCACCCTCTGCTTCCTTCCATTGTGCCTTTTCTATCCAGGCTGCCATGCCAAGTCAAGTCGAGAGAGTTTATTGTCATGTGTCCCAGATAGGACAATGAAATTCTTGGTTGCTGCAGCACAACAGAATATTGTAAGGATAAATACAGAACAGTTCAGTGTGTCGATATAGCACAGACCATATATACACACACACACGTGAACTAACCGTCTAGAGCAGCCTACCATGAGGAATCTCAAAGGCCTCACATATAGACAACGTCTATGGCCTTGCCCGTGTCACTCTTCCTCCTATTTTCAAAATAACTCAAATCAAATCTGGGACACATGATCTCCCATGTACAACACCATGCTGACTATCCCTAATTAGCACTTGTCTATTTAAATACATAGATAGACACAAAATGCTGAAGTAACTCAGCGGGTGAGGCAGCATCTCTGGAGAGAAGGAATGGGGGACATTTTGGGTCGAGACTAAGGGTCTCGACCCGAAACGTCCCCCACTCATTCTCTCCAGAGATGCTGCCTCACCCGCTGAGTTACTCCAGCATTTTGTGTCTATCTACGTATTGAAATAGGGAGTACAGAGAAGGTTCACCAGACTGATTCCTGGGATGGCAGGACTTCCATATGAAGAAAGACTGGATAGACTCGGCTTGTACTCGCTGGAATTTAGAAGATTGAGGGGGGGATCTCATAGAGACTTACAAAATTCTTAAGGGGTTGGACAGGCTAGATGCAGGAAGATTGTTCCCGATGTTGGGGAAGTCCAGGACAAGGGGTCACTGTTTAACGATAAGGGAGAAATCTTTTAGGACCGAGATGAGAAAATCATTTTTCACACAGAGAGTGGTGAATCTGTGGAATTCTCTGCCAGAAGGTAGTTGAGGCCAGTTCATTGGTTATATTTAAGAGGGAGTTAGATGTGGCCCTTGTGGCTAATGGGATCAGGGGGTATGGAGAGAAGGCAGGTACAGGATACCGAGTTGGATGATCAGCCATGATCATATTGAATGGCGGTGCAGGCTCGAAGGGCTGAATGGCCTACTCCTGCACCTATTTTCTATGTTTTTACCTTTGATTTAAACCAGCATCTGCTGTTCTTTCTTACGCTTCTTACATATTCAAATACATATATACATCTTGTCCCTCAGAACATCTCTGGTAATTTGCCTACCACACGTTAGATTCACTGGTCTATAGTTCCCAGGCTTTTCCTGTGATCTCACAACCAACTTTTTTTTAAACTTCTCAATGGTCCATCCATTTTCTCTCTGTTCAATTGCACTCATGCTTTCTTGGTGAGAAAATGGAACAAATGAACCTAACATTACTTAAGGACAAGTAACGGGCAGCATGGTGGCGCAGCGGTAGAGTTGCTGCCTTACAGCGCTTTCAGCGTCAGAGACCCGGATTCAACTACGGGTGCTGTCTGAACGGAGTTTGTACGTTCACCCCATGACCGCATGGAATTTCTCCGAGGTCTTCGGTTTCCTCCCACACTCCGAAGCTGCACGGGTTTGTAGGTTAATTGGCTTTGTATAAAAATATTAATTGTCCCTAGTGTGTGAAGGATAGAGTTAATATGCAGGGATCGCTGGTCGGTGCGGACTCGTTGGGCCGAAGGGCCTGTTTCCGCGCAGTATCTCTAAAACTAAAACAGTCATCCATTACGGCAAGATAGGTGGAGCTCAAAAACTGGAAAGGAGCAACCACTCGGATGGCATTATACTGTCGGTCCCCAATAGCTGGCCGGAGATGGAGGAACAGATATATCGACAGATGCCAAAGCCACAAGGTTGTCGTAGTGGGTAACTAACATCCACAATATTGACCAACAGCTGATTGACTACATGGATTTTAACACAACATTTGACAAGGCCCCTCATTGTAGGCTGATGCAGAAGATTTACATGCATGGGACCCATGCCGACTTGATAGTTTGGATTCACAACTGGCTTATTCATAGTGGAGGGTTGTGGTGGAAGGGTGTTTCTCTGGCTGGAGGTCTGTGACCAGTGGAGTTCCGCAGGGATCTGTGTTGGGACCACTGTTGTGTGAGATATGTAAATGACTTGGACATAAATGTAGATGGGTCGGTTGGCAAGTTTACGGACCATACAAATATTTGCGGAGTTGCAGACAGCGAAGGCGACTTCAAAGGAAACAGCAGATTCTAGATCAGACAAATCCTGACACGTTACGGTCTTGCACTTCAGGTGGTCATGTATGGAGAAAGTATAAAGTTCACAGCATTGACGGAGAGGGATTTTAGCAGCACTGCCCTGAAAATATCAACACAAGTAGCTAATGGTATGCGCCAAAGATCCTATAGCGAGCAAGATAGTCCACTCGACGAAAAAGACGTAGTACGGTCATGGGCAGATTCATGGGTAATTTTTGGCCCCATTTCCGTAACCGGCTTCCGTCTCCGCACCAAAGATCCCGTAGCGGAGCAAAGATACTAGTGCGGAGACGGAAGCCGGTTACGGAAACATCCTCGTAAAAATAAAAGTTCTTTGGTTAAAAATCTTCTCATTTTCAGAATTATAATTTATTAACACAAACTGTTCCCCCGCAACGTTGATTACACTGCGAGTCGTATCGGGTCGGGTCACAGAAATGGATGAAAAAAAGGCCCACGTTCTGCTCCGTTGCGTACTACGCGTCAGCCCATTGCATTTAGAATAAGTGGTCTATCTTGCTCTGCTATAGGATCTTTGGTATGCGCGCCTTCATCAGTCAAAACTAAGTGCTCTATGTTCAGTCTGCAATAGGTTGCGGCTCTTACACAGCAGGCATCTCCTCAGGCTCATCTACTGATACCTCCACTGCCTCTCACTGTACACCTCGGTGAATTGCTAATAGGGGAGAAGGCTGAGGCAGCTACCACAGTGGCATTTAAAATTCGGGATAGGTGCATGGATATGCAGGAAAGGAGGGATATGGATTATGTGCAGGTAGTGATGGTTTTGGCATCATGTTTGGCACAGCCATTGTGGGCCAAAGGGCCTGCTTCTGTGGTTCTGCTCTAGTACCCACCATCTCATTATTTCACTGACAGCTGAACTATATAGGCGCTGTACTTTATAGTTTAGTTTATTGTCACGTGTACCGAGGAATAGTGAAGAGCTTTTGTTGCGTGCTCTCCAGTCAGCAGAAAGACAATGCATGATTACCTGGGCACTCGGGTCACACAACTGCCTTTTGTACCTTGCATGTTCTATAACAAAGCAAAGCACATGTTTTTCTTTAGAGCACTGGGCGATCTTTCAGTGGGAAGTGGTGTGGACATCAGCTGCTTGGAACAGATTCAGCAGGACATCTCGAGCTGCCTGCTGCACACTAAGTTGATCTTCTATCTCACCACTTCCTTGCCCTATCCCCTATTCATGCATTCCACACAGAGAACACTATCCATCTCACTCTTCAAAGAAGCATTGTTCAAGCCTGATGAGCATTCCAGAAAAGAAAACTCCCTGAGAATTCTCTGCATCTTCAGAAGCTTGACCTCAGGCTACAGATTCAGCCAAGATAAACCTTCCCTGTATTTATCCTGTTGATCCCCAAAAATGTTGATTGTATCAATGTGGTTACTCTCCTTGTTCCTGCTCAGCCCGTCCTCAGGAACCGGTCTGGCGAGTGTTCACTGCTCCACCTCGGCAGCAGACACGTCTTTTATCACTAACGCCATCATTGGACACTGTGGCCTATGGACTCACCTCAGCCATATCACCTCATGATGTCTTTACCCATCAGCAATCATCTTGTTTTTTTGGCAGTAAGTGTTACTGATTTAGATAGAAACATAGAAAATAGGTGCAGGAGTAGGCCATTCGGCCGTTCGAGCCTGCACCGCCATTCAATATGATTATGGCTGACCATCCAACTCAGTATCCCGTACCTGCCTTCTCTCCATACCCCCTGATCCCTTTAGCCACAAGGGCCACATCTAACTCCCTCTTAAATATAGCCAATGAAGTGGCCTAAACTACCTTCTGTGGCAGAGAATTCCAGAGATTCACTGCTCTGTGTGAAAAATGTTTTTCTCATCTCGGTCCTAAAGGATTTCCCCCTTATCCTTAAACTGTGACCCCTTGTTCTGGACTTCCCCAACATCGGGAACAATCTTCCTGCATCTAGCCTGTCCAACCCCTTAAGAATTTTGTAAGTTTCTATAAGATCCCCCCTCAATCTTCTAAATTCTAGCGAGTACAAGTCGAGTTTATCCAGTCTTTCTTGATATGAAATACCTGACATCCCAGGAATCAGTCTGGTGAACCTTCTCTGTACTCCCTCTACGGCAAGAATGTCTTTCCTCAGATTTGGAGACCAAAACTGTATGCAATACTCCAGGTGTGGTCTCACCAAGACCCTGTACAACTGCAGTAGAACCTCCCTGCTCCTATACTCAAATCCTTTTGCTATGAATGCTAACATACCATTCACTTCTTTCACTGCCTGCTGCACATGCATGCCTACTTTCTATACATGAGGCTCATACCAGGGTCTCCTCCATACCCTGCAACACTGCCCTCTCTCCCCATTCCCCCACTCACAACAAGGGCAGAGTCCCCCTGGTCCTCACCTTTCACCCCACCAGCCGGCACATACAACAGATAGTCCTCCGCCAGTTTCGCCACCTCCAACGTGACCCCTCCACTCGCCACATCTTCCCATCTCCCCCTCTGTCTGCCTTCCGCAAAGACCGCTCCCTCCGCAACTCCCTTGTCAATTCTTCCCTTCCCTCCCGCTCCACCCCTTCCCCGGGCACTTTTCCTTGCAACTGCAAGAGATGCTACACTTGTCCCTTCACCTCCCCCATTCACTCCTTTCAGGGACCCAAGCAGTCCTTCCAGGTCCGACAGAGGTTCACCTGCACCTCCTCCAACCTCATCTACTGCATCCGTTTCCCCAGATGCCAGCTGATCTATATAGGCGAGACCAAGCGGAGGCCTATATGCCGAACACCTCCGCTCGGTCCGCACTAACCAACCCGACCTCCCGGTGGCTCAGTACTTCAACTCCCCATCCCATTCTGTATCCGACCTCTCGGTCCTGGGCCTCCTCCACGACCAGAGTGAGCAACACCGCAAGTTGGAGGAACAGCACCTCATATTCCGCTTGGGCAGTCTGCATCCTCTGGGCTTAAACATTGAATTTTCTCAATTCTGTTAACCCTTGCTGTCTCCTCCCCTTCCCACCTCTCCCTCAGCCCTCGGGCCCGGCATTCCTTCTCTCTCTCTCTCTCCCCCACCCAAGTCGCACTAGCTTCTCATTTTCACACTACAAACAGCTTACAATGGCCTGTTTCCTTTATCATCTATACTTTTTTGCATATCTTTCATTCATTGTTCTTTATCTCTCCACATCACCGTCTATATCTCTCGTTTCCCTGATCCCTGACCAGTCTGAAGAAGGGTCTCGACCCGAAACGTCGCCTATCTCCTTCGCTCCTTAGATGCTGCTTCACCCGCTCAGTTTCTCCAGCTTTTTGTGTACCCTGCCTACTTTCAATGACTGGTGTACCATGACACCCAGGTCTCGTTGCATCTCACCTTTTCCTAATCGGCCACCATTCAGATAATAGTCTACTTTCCTGTTTTTGCCACCAAAGTGGATAACCTCACATTTATCCACATTATACTGCATCTGCCATGCATTTGCCCACTCACCCAGCCTATCCGTCACCTTGCAGCCTCGTAGCATCCTCCTCACAGCTAACACTGCCCCCCAGCTTCGTGTCATTCACAAACTTGGAGATGTTGCATTCAATTGCATTCAATTCCCCTGTCCAAATCATTAATATATATTGTAAATAGCTGGGGTCCTAGCACTGAGCCTTGCGGTACCCCACTAGTCACTGCCTGCCATTCTGAAAAGGACCTGTTTACTCCTACTCTTTCCATTTTGTAAAGAGTAGGAGTAAATTTATCTTTGCAAAGATAAATGCAGGGGGCATGATAAAATTTGCCAATAAAACAAAAACTGACTGTGGGATTGGTGTTGAGAAACGCAAGAGACTACAGGAAGGTGCAGAATATTTGGACCAAAAAGTGACAAATGGAACTTAATCCAAGAAATGCAAAACAATGAGTTGGGAAGGTATAAGGCAAGGAATTGTGCTCATCCACTCCAAGATCCTGACCTGCGAAGTGCAGGAATAGAGAGAGCCCTTGGAGTGTATATGCACATATTTAGAAAAGTAGCAGGAAGGTTAAGGACACGGGACTTAAGGCTTAAGGACATGGGACTTTTCTTCATTAGACAAAACACAGAATAAGCAGGAATGTTGTGCTAAAACTGTATTTGTTAATTAAATTACAGCCTGCATAGAATTCTGCCCATCACATTACAGGAAAGATGCAAATAAGCTGTGGCAGACATTTAAGATGAATCCACTGAGAAATGAAATAAGGTCACTTCAACCATTTTTAAGTCAAGGATCGGATCAAATTGAAAGGAAGGTAAGAACATTGGTGGTAAGCCAGAAAAATCCTGGTGTCTAAAATTTCCCAAAGGATGACGAAAAGGGAAAAATAAGTGATAGAGTAAGCAGCAAACAATCTTCTGGAAGAGCTCAGCAGTCAGACATTATCTGTGACGGAAAGGAACAGTGGACCTTCCATGTTCACACCCTTGATCAGACTTAAAGGGGTTTGATCCAGAACGTCAACCATTCTCCACCCCCCTCCCCCACAGATGTTGCTCAACCCACTGAGTTTCTCCAGCAGATTGTTGCTCCAGATTCCAGTAAATGTCTGTCCCGTAGAGAATCATAATAAACATACCACACAGACCATTTACCCGTCACACCCATGCAAGTCACAGATCATCTAAATCCACTTTCCACCACTTGACCCTGCATCAGGTCTGCCTTGTTTGTTGGAATATTCGACATATCGATGATTACCAACAAACCTCCTCAGATGTACTGTAGGCAGTACCCTGACTGGTTGCATCGTGGTACAGCAATTCCAACACACAGGAACACACGAGGCTGCAGAAAGTGGTGGATCCAGCCCGGTCCATCACGGGCACAGCCCTCCCCACCATCGAAAGCATCTACACCAGGCGTTGCCCCAAGGCAGCGGCATCTATCATCAAGGGTCCGCACAATCCAGGCCGTGCCCTCGTCTCACTGCTACCGTCGGGCAGGAGGTACAGAAGCTGGAAGTCCCACACACCCAGGTTCAGGACCAGCTACTTTCCTACAACTGTCAGGTTCTTGAACCGACCCACACAACCCTAATCCGAGGTTATTCCTCACCATATTTGTGCATATGAGCATAAACTCAACATGAAACATAGAAAATAGGTGCATGAGGAGGCCATTCGGTCCTTCGAGCCAGCACCACCATTCATTGTGATCATAGCTGATCGTCCCCAATCAATAACCCGTGCCTACCCTCCCAATATCCCTTGATTCCCCTAGAGCTCTATCTAACTCTCTCTTAAATCCATCCAGTGATTTGGCCTCCACTGCCCTCTGTGGCAGGGAATTCCACAAATTCACAACTCTCTGGGCGAAAAAGTTTTTTCTCACCTCAGTCTTAAATGGCCTCCCCTTTATTCTAAGACTGTGGCCCCTGGTTCTGGACTCGCCCAACATTGGGAACATTTTTCCTGACTGAAAGTTGACTGAGAGACAGCCACAAGGAAATGCTGATGCTGAAAAGTTGAGGAACTCGGTGGGTCAGGCAGCATCTGAGGAGCGAATGGACAGGCAACAGTGCAGGTCAACACTATTCAATGATCACTACCGCCCCCGCCCCCCCCGGGCTGGCAACTCACCTGTGAGGCTGGGGGTGGTGTTGCCAGGGAGGTGTGAAGGCCCTGTGGTCCCCCCCCCCCCTACCTCCCATCGCCCCCCTCACAGCTGTGAGGCCCCTGTCCTCACAACCCCTCTACCCCACCCCTCCCCACAGAACTCCCCTGTACCCCTCCCTCCTTCCCCCTCCCCACAGACCCCCCCCGTGCCCGTACCGGTGAGCTGGGTGAATCCGTGCAGGGAGCTGGGTAGGGGGATGCGCTTGAGGTAGGCGGGCAGCTGCACCTTGACGATGCGCGCCAGAGCATCGAGCACCATGGCTGCCGAGTACGACGCGTCACGCCGCGCCCACCCGGCGTCATGGCGTCACGCCGCTCACCTACCTAGCGTTATGGCGTCACGCCGCTCGCCCACCCAGTGTCACGCCGCTCGCCCACTCAGCGTCAAGGCGTCACGTCGCTCGCCCACCCGGCGTCACCACGCTCACCCACCCAGCGTCATGGCGTCACGCCGCACGCCCACCTGGCGTCAAGGCGTCACGCCGCTCGCCCATCCAGCGTCAAGTCGTCACGCCGCTCGCCCACCCAGCGTCATGGCGTCACGCCGCTCGCCCACCTGGCGTCAAGGCATCATGACGTCACGCGGCTCGCCAGTGACGCCGCCGCCGATGGATGGCCTCTCCTGATTGGCTGGCGGTTGAATGGTTGGCAAAGATGACTTGGCCTGTTTCCATGAACATGGCTCCTTTGACAACTTCCTTCACTGTCCACAGCTCCACCTATTGTTGCACCGTCTGCAAGCTTACACACCGACATTTTTGTCCAAATGATTTATAAATACTGTATGTGCACATCACGAACAACAGATGTCCCAGTGCTGATCCTTGTGGAACCTCACTAGTTGCACAGCTCCAGTCAGAATTCCACCCCTACCCTCTGTCTTCTGTGGCCAAGACAGTTTTGATTCCAATCTACCATATTTCCATCCACTTTAATCTCCTGAATGAGGGATCCTGGAGAAACCAATGAGGCGCCACGCGATGGCTGCCTCGCCAACGGTCTGTCTTTGTCTTTTTCATTCTTTGTGTTTTTAGTTTGTTGTAAAATGTATGTTTTAACTTATCTTTAGTTTTTGTATTTGTGGCGGGGGTTGGGGGGAACTTTTTAAATCTCATTCCTCGACAGAGATGTGACTTTTTCCATGTCGTATCTCCGTCTGCATTGTGTCTAATATCGTGGAGTTGGCGGCCTCTTGTTTGGGACTACTAGAGCTCCAAAATCGCGGACCCTGTGGACCTTAACATCTCGGAGCGGGGGATCCCTTTGCCAGTGGCAGGCCTTTGGTGCTCCAACCTGCAGGAGCTACAGACTTTAACATCATGGAGCTCGCAGTCCCTGGTTAGGGACCGAATTCAAGAATTCGACTCCCCCGGCCGCGGGAGTAAAGGAGGAAGGAAGATGACACTTTATTGCTTTCCATCACAGTGGGGAATGTGGAGGAGCCGCTGTGATGGATGTTTATGTCAAATGTTTATGTAGTTGTGTGTCTTGTTGCTTTTTTGGTATGACTGTATGGCAAACCAAATTCCTCGTATGTTGCTAATAAAGTATGATTACGATTATAATTAATGTCCAGGTGGACAACACCCACTGCCCTACCTCATGAATCATCTTCGCCACCTCCTCAAAAGTCTTCATTGATTGTACAGCATGACATGCGGATAAAGCCATGCTGACTATTCCTAATAAGTATCCTTTACCATATACTTTGCCTAAGTCTTTTCCAATGATATGGCTACCATTGATGTGACTTTCGGCCCTTCGAGCCAGCACTGCCATTCAATGTGATCATGGCTGATCATCCATAATCAGTACCCCGTTCCTGCCTTCTCCCCATATCCCTTGATACTGCTAGCCCTAAGAGCTCTATCTAACTCTCTTTTGAATGTATCCAGTGAATCGGCCACCACAAATTCACAATTATCTGTGTGAAAAAGTTTTTCCTCATCTCAGTTCTAAATGGCCTACCCCTTATTCTTAAACTGTGGCCCCTGGTTGTGGACTCCCCCAACATCGGGAACATGTTTCCTGCATCCAGCGTGTCCAATCCCTTAATAATTTTATATGGTCCTATAAGATGCCCTCTCATCCTTCTAAATTAAAGTGAATACAAGCCCAGTCGCTCCATTCTTTCATCATATGACATTCCCGCCATCCTGGGAATTAACCTTGTGAACCTACGCTGCACTCCCTCAATAGCAAGAATGTCCTTCCTCAAATTTGGAGACCAAAACTGCACACAATACTCCAGGTGTGGTCTCACCAGGGCCGTGTACAACTGCAGAAGGACCTCTTTGCACCTATACTCAAATCCTCTTGTAGTGAAGTTCAACATGCCATTAGCTTTCTTCATTGCTAGTTGTACCTGTATGCTTACTTTCTGCGACTGATGTTCTAGGACACCCATGTCTCGTTGTACTTCCCCTTTTCCTAACCTGACACCATTCAGATAGTAATCTGCCTTCCCGTTTTTGTCACCAGAGTGGATAACCTCAGATTTATCCACATTATCCACATGCATCTGCCCACTCACCCAACCTGTCCAAGCCACCCTGCATCCTCATAAAATCCTCTTCACAGTTCACACTGCCACCCAGCTTTGTGTCATCTGCAAATTTGCTAATGTTACTTTTAATTCCTTCATCAAAATCATCAATGTACAATATATTGTAAATAGCTGCGTTAATCCCTTCTCTTTGTTTCTTCTGCCAACCAATGTTCTATCCATGTCAATACCCTATCCCCAAACCGTATGGTCTAATTTTGCCCACTAATCTCCTGTGTGGGACCTGATCAGTGGCTTTCTGAAAGTCCAGGTACACTACATCCACTAGCTCTCCCTTGTCCATTTTATTTGTTACATCCTCAAAAAATTCCAGAAGATTTTCAAGCATGATTTGCCCTTCGTAAGTGCATGCTGACTTGGACCGATCCTGTTACTGCTATCCAAATGCGCCGCTATTACATCTTTGATAACCAACTCCAGTATCTTCCCCACTACTGATAACAGGCTAACTGGCCTATAGTTCCCTGCTTTCTCTCTCCTTCCTTTCTTGAAAAGTGGGATAATATTAGCTACCCTCCAATCCACAGGAACTGATCCAGAATCTATAGAACATTGGAAAATGATCACCAATGCGTCCACGATTTCTAGAGCCATCTCCTTGTGTACCCTGGGATGCAGACCATTAGGCCCTGGGGATTTATCAGCCCTCAGTTCCATCAGTCTACCCAACACCATTTCCTGACTAATGTGAATTTCCTTCAGTTCCTCCATCACCCTAGGTCCTCTGTCCCCTGGTACATCTGGGAGATTGTTTGTCTTCCTTAGTGAAGACAGAACCAAAGTACCTGTTCAACTCATCTGCCATTTCCTAGTTCCCATAACAATTCAACTATTTCTGTCTCTAAGGGACCCACATTGGTCTTAACTAATTTTTTCCTCTTCACATACCTAAATAAACTTTATTTATCATCCTTTATATTCTTGGCTAGCTTATCTTCGCACTTCATCTTTTAATCATAATCATAATCATACTTTATTAGCCAAGTATGTTTTGTAACATAGGAGGATTTGATTTGCCATACAGTCATACCAATAAAAAGCAACAAGACACACAAAATACATTTTAACATAAACATCCACCACAGTGACTCCTCCACATTCCTCACTGTGATGGAACGCGAAAAAAAGTTCAATCTCTTCCCTTCTTTGTTCTCCCATTTTCGGGGGCCTTGAGCCTTCCGTTGACGGGACAATCTTGGCTCCCGCACTCGATGGTCGGTCCCTCCGCGTCGGGGCGATCAAGCTCCTGCATCGGGGGTAAATCTCAGCTCCCCTGCGCCGGGTGCTCGACCCCGGGTCAGGGCTGGTCGAAACCTTCTGCGTCGTTTGGAGCTTCCTGACATTAGTCTCTACCCAAGACTGCGAGCTCCTCGATGGTGAAATCCGCAGGCGTTGGAGCGTCGATCCCAGAAAAGGGATCGCAGGCTTCAATGGTAAGTCCACGGCCCCGCAGTGGGGCTCAAAGTCAGTCCCGAGCAAGGCCGCCAGCTCCATGATGTTAGACCACAGAGCGACCAGAGATACTATCCGGAAAACGATTGCATCTCCGGCAAGGTAAGAGATTGAAAATAAGTTTCCCCCGACTCCCTCCCCCACATAAAACAAACCAGAGAACATTAGCACTTTTAAAACACACTAACAATAACAAAAAGACGAAAAGACAGACAGACTGTTGACGGCGCCACCCGGTGGAATCTTTTCGCTGCGTTTTGCATTTTTAGTTACCTTCTGTCGATCCTTAAAACTTTCCTAATCCTCTGCCTTCTCGCTCATCTTTGCTATGTTATACGTCTTCTCTTTTATTTTTATACTGTCCTTGACTTCCCTTTGTAGTTTGTAGCTGTTCCACTGTCATCCCTGCTAGGGTCCCTTTCCAGTCAACTTTGGCCAGCTGCACCCTCATGGCTCCATAGTCCCCTTTGTTCAACTGCAATACTGACGCTTCCGATTTTACCTTCTCCCTTTCAAATTGCAGATTAAAACTTATCATATTATGGTCACTACCTCCTAATGATTCCTTTATCTTGAGTTCTTTTTATCAAATCCGGTTCATTGCACAACACTTAATCCAGAATTCCCTTCTCCCTGGTAGGCTCCAGTACAAGCTGCTCTAAGAATCCATCTCGGAAGCACTCCACAAACTTGGGGTCCAGTACCAACCTGATTTTCCCAGTCTACCTGCATGATGAATCATCTCTACTTCCTTTCTTAAATAAAGGAAAAACATAGAAACATAGAAAAATAGGTGCAGGAGTAGGCCATTCGGCCCTTCGAGCCTGCACCGCCATTCAATGTGATCATGGCTGATCATCCAACTCAGTATCCCGTACCTGCCTTCTCTCCATACCCCCTGATCCCTTTAGCCACAAGTGCCACATCTAACGCCCTCTTAAATATAGCCAATGAACTGGCCTCAACTACCTTCTGTGGCAGAGAATTCCAGAGACTCACTACTCTCTGTGTAAAGAATGTTTTCCTCATCTCGGTCCTAAAGGAATTCCCCCTTATCCTTAGACTGTGACCCCTTGTTCTGGACTCCCCCAACATCGGGAACAATCTTCCAGCATCTAGTTTGTCCAACCCCTTAAGAATTTTGTAAGTTTCTATAAGATCCCCCCTCAATCTTCTAAATTCCAGCGAGTACAAGCCGAGCCTATCCAATCTTTCCTCATATGAAAGTCCTGAAAGTCTGGTGAATCTTCTCTGTACCCCCTCTATGGCAAGGATGTCTTTCCTCAGATTTGGAGACCAAAACTGTACGCAATACTCCAGGTGTGGCCTCACCAAAACCCTGTACAACTGCAGTAGAACCTCCCTGCTCCTATACTCAAATCCTTTCGCTATGAATGCTAACATACCATTTGCTTTCTTCACTGCCTGCTGCACCTGCATGCCTACTTTCAATGACTGGTGTACCATGACACCCAGGTCTCGTTGCATCTCCCCTTTTCCTAATCTGCCACCATTCAGATAATAGTCTACCCTCATGTTTTTGCCACCAAAGTGGATAACCTCATTTATCCACATGGTTTTGCTATTGATTTTATTGTCACATGTACCAAGATACAGTTTAAAGCATCTGTTTGCATGCGATCCAATTAAATCAGATCATACACAAGTCCTACACGTACAACAGGTGGTTCAAAGAGAAAACGTGCAGAATATATTGTTGAAACAATGTGGTGTTACAGTTACAGAGAAAGTCCAATGTCCACAATGTGGTAGGTTGGAAGGTCAAGTGTGTAGTAATCTGATAACTGGAGGGAAGAAGCTGGTGGTGTTACGCTTTCATGTTTTTAAATCTTCTGCCCAACGGGAGTGGGAGAACAATGACTAACCATTGGTGAAAATGGTCTTTCATGATGTTGGCTGGTGAGACAGCGTGAAGTGTAGATGGAGTCAATGGTGGACAGTCTGGTCTTTGTGATGGACTGGATCACATCCACAACTCTGCAGTTTCTTGCTGGCTTGGCAGAATTGTTCCCAAACCAAACAACCCACCAGTACAGTTTCTGCAGTCCATCTGTAGAAGTTGGGAGAGTTATCAGAGCCATGCTGATCTTCCTGGGTCTCTGGACAAACTGGGACTGTTTTCTTTCAAACCAGAAGTTAAAGGGAGACCTGATAGAAGTATAGAAAATTATGAGGGGCAGTGTTAGGGGAGTCTGCGCCTTTTTCCAAGGTTGGAAATGTCAAAGGATTGAGGGCATAGCTTTAAGATAAGGGATAAAGTTTAAGAGAGACTAGACCAATTGGGACTGGTTGGGTCCCGTCCCTTCAACCCTTGGTTGCCTGCGGTGTCATGCGCACACACTAACCACCCACCCCCACACACACACTAACCACCCCCCATGATATTATATTAATATTATTCATTCGCTCCTTTTGCCCCATCCCCGCCCTATCCACTCACGCATAGCCCCCAACTCGCAGGCACGTATAGAGAGGGAGAGGGGTAGAGAGAGGGGGCAGAGACTGGGAGAGATGGGCAGATAGAGAGAGAGAGGGGAGGAGGGGGGAGAGGATGGGGGAAGAGGAGGGGGGAGGAGGAGGGGATGAGAGGAGGAGGGAAGGGGAGAGGAGGAGAAGGGGAGAAGAGGAGGAGGGGGGGAGAGGATCTTCGGTTTCCTCCCACACTCCAAAGACGTACAGGTTTGTAGGTTAATTGGCTTGGTACAAGTGTAAATTCTCCCTAGTGTGTGTAGGATAGTGTTAATGTGCAGGGATTGCTGGTCGGCGATGACTCAGAGGGCTGAATGGCCTATTTCCACGTTGTATCTCTAAAATAAACTAAACTAATTGTTAGTGATTTTAAATTTGGTTTTCGTTTAGTTTGAGTTTATTGTCACGTATACCACGGTACAGTGAAAAGCATTTGCTTTATTCTGACCACATTATTTTGCATCTAAGTTGTAGCTCTTGGAAATTTCTGAAGGCTTTTAATTAAGGTGTTCTTTCCGGGTGTTTGTTTGTCCTCCTCTGAAACGTCATCAGCGGTTCGGCGCTGTAGGACCTCCATGGTCTCTGATCTGAACATCAGCAATAAGAGCACATTCCTCCACCAGTCTAGGGCCAATTGCCTGTGCTCTGTGCCCCCCCCCCCCCCCCCCCCTGTGACCTATATCACTCATTCCACAACCAGGAGTCTGCTTCCTCTTCTGTTCCCCAAGGGTCTTGCCTTGGTCACTGCCCATCATCGTCACTGCTCAATGAGAACTTTGTTTCCCACTTACGTCACTGAGATCACATCCATGCCTTGCCCTGAGGCTTCTACGTTACAGTCAACAACACTGCTGTTTCTTTCACTCCCTTTGCGATCTTGTTTTTATAAACAAACTAGACCAAGGGAGACCTGTTGGGTCCCGTCCCCTCAACGCGCGGTTGCGGTGGGGGGGGGGGGGGGGGGGGGAGGGGGGTGGTCTGTGGTGTCACACACACACTATCCACATCCTCACACACACACTAACCACCCCCTCACGCACAATAGCCACCCCCCCCACACACACTAACCATCCCCCTTGATATTATATTAATATTATTCATTTGCTCCTTTTACCCCATCCCCACCCTATCACGCATAGCCCCCAACTCGCAGGTGCGTAAGGAGAGGGAGGGGGTTGAGAGAGAGGGCAGAGAGAGAGGGGGCAGAGACAGAGAGAGAGGTACAGAGACAGAGGGAGGGGGAGAGAGATAACCGAGCTGTATCATAGGAATGAATACTCTACACCATGACTATGTAGCCAGATACAGCTCCTACATCATCTTTAAATTCACCACTGTTGCTGGGCGAGTAACTATAAGTCAATGTAAAGGAGGGAGATCGAAAATCTTGTTGAGTGGTGCCAGACAGCAATCTTATTCTCAACAGACAGAGGTTCCGAGAGAGGTTCACCTGGACCTCCTTCCGACAGAGGTTCACCTGCACCTCCTCCAACCTCATCTACTGCATCCGTTGCTCCAGATGCCAGCTGATCTACATCGGTGAGACCAAGCGGAGGCTTGGCAATCGTTTCGCCGATCACCTCCGCTCGGTCTGCAATAACCAACCCGACCTCCCGGTGGCTCAGCACTTCAACTCCCCCTCCCATTCCGTATCCGACCTCTCGGTCCTGGGCCTCCTCCACGGCCAGAGTGTGCAACACCGCAAGTGGGAGGAACAGCACCTCATATTCCGCTTGGGGAGTCTGCATCCTCTGGGCTTAAACATTGAATTTTCTCAATTCTGTTAACCCAGAGTGCCCCCTCCCCCTCCCCACCTCTCCCTCAGCCCTCGGGCCCTGACATTCCTTCTCCATCTCCCCCCCCTCCCCACCCCAGTCGCACTAGCTTCTCATTTTCACACAACAAACAGCTTACAATGGCCTGTTTCCTTTATCATCAATACTTTTTTGCATATCTTTCATTCATTGTTCTTTATCTCTTCACATCACTGTCTATATCTCTCGTTTCCCTGATCCCTGACCAGTCTGAAAAAGGGTCTCGACCCGAAACGTCGCCTATCTCCTTCGCTCCTTAGATGCTGCTGCACCCGCTGAGTTTCTCCAGCTTTTTGTGTAACCCTCGATTCTCCAGCATCTGCAGTTCCTTCTTTAACAATCTTATTCTCAATGTTGGTAGGACTAGGGTTGACTTCAGTAGCATCCATGAACCTGTCTTCATCTACAGGAACATGGTAAAGAGAGTCAACAGCTTCAGGTTCCTGGGAGTGCTCATCTCTGAAGATCTGTGTGAGCCCAGCATATCAATCCAATCACAAAGAAAGCACAAGAAATGCCTCTACTACCTTAGAAGGAGATTTGATTTGTACAGGTGTATGATAGAGAGCACACTAGCTGTTGCAGCCAATGCAGAGTAGCTATGATTAGTTCAGTTTATTATTGCCACGTACACCGGGATACAGTGAAAAGCTCTTTCTTGCATGCTGTCCAATCAGCAAAAAGACTATACATGATTACATTCAAGATAGCCAGACACAAAATGCTGGAGTAACTCAGCGGGACAGGCAGCATCTCTGGATAGAAGGAATGGGTGACGTTTCGGGTCAATATATTTCTTCAGACTGAATTAGGGGAGAGCGAGATAACGAA
Organism: Raja brachyura; assembly: GCA_963514005.1. Next base: position 153,363,495 of record OY740781.1, read on the forward strand.
AAGTTATCTTTGCAAAGATATCTTAAAAAGACATTGACGAATGCATCGGTGCTACCTCCTGCACACATGCAGAACTCACTGACTTCATTATCTTTAGTATTAATTTCCATCCTGCGCACAAATTTACTTGGACCATCTCCGACATCTCCCTACCGTTTCTTGATCTCAGTCTCTATCATAGGAGATAGACTTTCGACTGAGGTCTATTATAAACCCACTGACTCCCACGGCTACCTAGACTACACTTTTCCTACCCTGCTTCCTGTAAAGACTCTATCCCCTACTCCCAATTCCTCCGTTTACCCCGCATCTACACCCAATATGAGGTGTTCCATACCAGGCCATCTGAGATGTCCTCACACTTTAGGGAACGGGGATTCCCCTCTTCCTTCTATCCCATCAGCCGTCGCATACAGCACATAATCATGCGACATTTTCGCCACCTCCAACGGGATCCCACCACTAGCCACATTTTATCAACTCCACCCCCTTCCACCTTCCGCAGAGACCGTTACCTCCACAACTCTCTGGTCAACTCGTCCCTTCCCACCCAAACCACCCCCTCCCCAGGTACCTTCCCCTGCAACCGCTGGAGATGCAACACCTGTCTCTATACCTCTCCCCTCGACTCCGTTCAAGGACCCCGACAGTCTATTCAGGGAGGGCAGAGGTTCATTTGCACCTCCTCCAACCTCATCTACTGTATCCGTGGTTCCAGGTGTGGACTCCTATACATCGACGAGACCAAGCACAGGCTCGGCGATTGTTTCGCTGAACACCTCCGCTCAGTCCACCTAAACCTACCCGATCTCCCGGTTGCTAAATAATTTAACTCCTCCTCCCATTCCCACACTGACCTTTCTGTCCCGGGCCTCCCTACGTTGTCAGAGTGAGGCCCAGCGCAAATTGGAGGAACAGCACCTCATTTTTCACTTGGGCAGCGGTATGAACATTGACTTCTCTTACTTCAAGTAACCTTTGCCTTCCCTCTCTCTTCCTCCCTCCCCCCTTCCCAGTTCTCCGACCAGCCTGACTGTCCTTGTTTACATTTTATCTCTGTTTACTTTGTTGTTACCTTCTCCCAGCTAACAATTATCTATTGTAGGTTACACAAAAAGCTGGAGAAATTCAGCGGGTGCAGCAGCATCTAAGGAGCGAAGGAGATAGGCGACGTTTCGGGTCGAGACCCTTCTTCAGACTATCTATTGTACATGTTCCTTGATCTTCATCCCCTTTGTCTCGTTTTCACACCTTACACTTCCTTATCTCTGTATCTCCCCGATTCAGTCTGAAGAAGGGTCTCGACTTGAAAAGTCACCCATTCTTTTTCTCCAGAGAATCTGCCTGTCTCGCTGACATTCAGCATTCAGGTCAGGTCAGGTCAGGTCGGGGGGAGTTCCCCCGCCACGTGCTACCTGCTCCATGGTCGGATAATCGGCGATTAAACCGTCTCCCCCACCCGGTTTACCAGGTGAGGAGGGGGTTGTGGACCAAAAACAAGACCTGTCAAAGGGCAGATGAGCTCCTAGCGAGCCAACGGCCATCCACACTTCAGTAGAAGTTGCGATCACTGTCGTACACAGCATTGTAAGGCACCGTGCCCGTTGATGTTTTCAACGATGATGATGATGATTTGTGTCTATCTTTGATTTAAACCAGCATCTGCAGTTCCTTCCTACATGATTGCAAGCAAGCTGTCCACAGTGTACAGTATAGATACAGGATGAAGGTATAACGTTTAGTGCAAGATAAAGTATGATTAAAGTTTAATTCAACTGCCATTAACATAGGTGGGTACAGCAAAGGAGCAATGTCCATGCTGAACATGATGCCTAGTTAAACTAAACTCCTCTGCCTGCACATGATCCACATCCCTCCATTCCCTTCATATCCATGTTAGGAACAAGGAGATCCTTCTGCAGTTGTACAGGGCCCTAGTGAGACCATACCTGGAGTATTGTGTGCCGTTTTGGTCCGCTAATTTGAGGAAGGACATTCTTGCTATTGAGGGAGTATAGCTCAGGTTCACGAGGTTAATTCCCGGGATGGGCGGAAATCCTGGGGGGGGAGGGGGGGACAGGAGGATACACAATGCCACCCCCCCCCCCCCCCCCCGCTTTGATTGTTGGGGGACGATCCCCCCCCCCCCATGTTTTGTAATCTGGACTTTATCAGCTGCTTTCTAAGGGCTGAATCGGCCTGTTCGCGGGGCCTTTCAACGCCCGGCGCGGCTTAAAATCAAACTGCTGCATCGAGGCGATCGAGGCTCCCGATGTTGAAGCCCCAGCCGGCCGATGAAAGACCCCGTGAACGAGCTGATTCAAGCCCCACGATTCGGGGCGGACGAAGCTGCTGTTGCTGGAGTTCAGAGTCCGTCACCAACCAGGTCAGCTCCAGATGTTACCGTCCACAGGGACCACGGCCGAAGCCTCGCGTGTGTGCGCATGCACGCGCGGCCGCCAAGAAATTGTGTCCCCTGCATGTTTTGATAGCGATTTCCGTGCCTGATTCCCGGGTTGTCGGGACTGTCATATGCTGAAAGAATGGAGAGGCTGGGCTTGTATACTCTGGAAATTAGAAGGATGAGAGGGGATCTTATTGAAACACATAAGATTATTAAGGATTTGGACACGCTAGAGGCAGGAAACATTTTGCCAATGTTGGGGGAGTCCAGAACCAGGGGCCACAGTTTAAGAATAAGGAGTAAGTCATTTAGAACGGAGACGAGGAAACACTTTTTTTCACAGAGAGTTGTGAGTCTGTGGAATTCTCTGCCTCAGAGGGCGGTGGAGGCCGGTTCTCTGGATACTTTCAAGAGAGAGCTAGACAGGGCTCTTACAGATAGCGGAGTCAGGGGATATGGGGAGAAGGCAGGAACGGGGTACTGATTGGGGATGATCAGCCATGACCACATTGAAAGGGCGGTGCTGGCTCGAAGGGCCGAATGGCCTACTCCTGCACCTATTGTCTATTGTCTACAGCCTGACTCCAGTCTGCAAAGACTGGGCTCTTTCCCACCCACCCTTCTCTAATCACCACTTAAAACCCAATTACAGCCTGACTCCAGTCTACAAAGACTGGGCCCTCGTCCACTAGCCACCGCCTCCTTGCTCCCCAACATCAGTCTGGCCACTTCTCCATCACCAACAATAGAGATTGAGGAGGTGGAGAGGCTATGCAGAAGACAGAAAAGCCGGAAATCTCCAGGACCGGACAATGTTTCCTCCTTCACCCTCAAGCTCTGTGCCGAACAACTGGCACCGGTCTACACAGACATTTTCATCCAGGCCCTGTAAACATGTACTGTCCCTGCCTGCTTCAAAGTCTCCACTATTGTCCCTGTACCCAAAAAGACAAGGATTATTGGTCTTAATGACTACAGGCATGTCGCACTGACCTCTGTAATCGTGAAGGCCCTTGAAAGACATGCTGGCCCAGCTGAAAAATATCACAAACCTCCTGTTGGACCCTCTGCAGTTTGCATACTCGGCCAATAGATCAGTTGATGACGCAGTCAACCTGGGACTACACTTCATCCTCCAGTGTCTAGACCGCCAGGGGACCCATGCAAGGATTTTGTTTGTTGATTTTAGCTCTGTATTCAACACCATTGTGCCAGAGCTACCACACTCCAAACTCTCTGTTGACTGTGCCTGAACCCCTCTGTCAGTGGATCACTAACTTCCTGACAGACAGCAAACAGCATGTGAGCCTGGGAAAGCACATCTTGGACGCGCAGACCCTCAGCATAGGAGCACCTCTCCCCTCATTAAGGTGAGCAAAGGTCTTCAAGAGTCTGAAGAGGGGTCCTGCCCAGAAACGTCACTCCAAGTCCTCCAGAGATACTGCCTGACCCGCTGAGTTACTCCAACAGTTTGTCCTTTTATGTTAAGCAGCATCTGCAGTTACTTATGACAAAGGGAGATGTTCTGTATTCTAAACTATAGTTCCCCCATCTGCCTCGTTACTGAACCACTGCTGCATCTCAGTACTTAGCTCCTCACTCCTGCATTGAATGATCTCCACTTATTGTCTCGGGTAAATCCCCAGCAGTAAAACCCACTGCAATCCCGTCGCTCCTTTCACTGTAGCCTCGATTCCCACAATTTTACTTACTTACAGGTCTTTATTCTTTGGAGCGCAGAAGGTTAAGGGGGGACTTGATTGAGGTATTTAAAATGATGAAAGGGATAGGCAGAGTTGACGTGGATAAGCTTTTCCCATTGAGGGTAGGGAAGATTCAAACAAGAGGGCATGACATGAGAATTAAGGGACAGAGGTTTAGGGGTAACATGAGGGGGAACTTCTTTACTCAGAGAGTGGTGGCTGTGTGGAATGAGCTTCCAGCAGAAGTGGTGGAGGCAGGATCGATTTTAACATTTAAAAGTAAAGTGGATACGTATATGGATGGGAAGGGAATGGAGGGGTATGGTCTGAGTGCAGGTAGATGGGACTAGGGAAAAATAAATGTTCAGCACGGACTGGAAGGGCCGAGAAGGCCTGTTTCCGTGCTGTAATTGTTATATGGTTTTATGGTTACAGCGTTACTTTTACTCTTGAAGACCTTTGCTCACCTTTCAATGGGAAGTTCCGGGAAATTCTGAGCAGGTGATACTTATGTGATTTGAAATGTGACTTCTGATCCAAACTAAAATCTTAATATACAAAATCATATACAATTTTAAGTAACTTACCTGGATAGGAAAAACGGCAGAAATTGGCGCCGTTACGGACAAGCTACTAGTGCACCTGAAAGCACTAGTGATTTCGCGATCTCCCGCAGCTGCGGGAGCCTCCGACTGCAAGCATTCCCTGGACCGCTGGAGAGAACCCAACCCGGCTGGGAATGAAAGAGACTGTACCTGGAAACAACTCTGGAGCCAACGAGCAGGATTTCCCGGGAGCAACGGAGCTGGAGCTACCGTCTGGGAGGGAATCCCCAATCGGAACGGAGCTGGAGCTGCCGTCTGCAAGGGAATAGTAAGATTGAACGAGAACTTACCAGTTCGAAGGTTGATCTTTATTTTATGAGGAGTCGAAGTGAGGGATTTCGTGAAGAGCCCGCCGGCGCGCATGCTCGACATACTTCAAAGTAGCGGCGTGGAATCACAGAAACCAACAAAGAAATGACTTCGCATAGTAAGATTGAAGTGACTAAGATTACCAGATGAAGGTGATTGAGGGTTGGGCGAGGAGGGCACGAAATCCCTCACTTCGACTCCTCATAAAATAAAGATCAACCTTCGAACTGGTAAGTTCTCGTTCAATCTTACTATTTCATTTCGGAGTCACGTGAGTGACTTCGTGAAGACTTCAAAGCTTCTGTGATTACACGCCCTGGACCACGTCCATGCTGACACACCACTACCAGGGATGGATGGGAGGAACAAACTTGCTCAATAGTTCATACTGCAAAACAAGAGCAGAGTTATTAATAACAAATCAAAACCCCTCATGCGGGGACATCTCCACGTTCGTGACCTGCATTCAGCACGGCTTCTGCAAACTGTAGAGGAGCAGCAACAGGCTTGTTATAAAAACGCTGGAACACAGCTTCATTAGCCCATCCTGCTGTGGCGAGAATTTGGTCCATGGGCACCTCCATGACCCTCGCCGTTGACGTCGATGCAGCCCTGTTGGAAAGAGACTTGAACACATTAGTGTCGATACCTGACTTACCCAAAACGACTGGAAGCCACATGGATATCGTCTGGACTGTCACTCGATGATGAGGTCTCTTATGAGTGACAAGCAGGTATCTCTCCATTCCTCTGATGCGTGCCGTCACCTTGACATAGTGGCGGATATGTGAGGCTACACATAGCCTAGCATCTGCGGGGTATGCCGGGAACTTCAGCTGCAGCCCTGCGCACCCAGGTCTATGCTGCTTTAGTAGCTCGTCAATGAAAAAGACTACTTCTGTGGGGGTAGACGTCATTCTGTCGACACGAAGTTTGTGTAGTGTCTGTACCCTCTGAGCTGAAGTCAGCGCTAGTAACATCACCAGCTTCATGGTGCGTTGGTCCAGTTGGAGCCCTTCCATAGGTGACCACGTTCTGAGCAGGGTTAATACGTCCCTGACATCCCAGGTGATATTATAGCGTGGTGTAGGCGGATTCATATTGAATATACCCCGCATGAGTCTGGACACTAGCCTGTTGGATCCTACCTCCAAACTGAGGTAGAATGATAGCGCACTTCTGGCGCTGTTGATGGCACTGTAACTTAAGTGTTCATCATGGTGCAACCCCGCGAGGAATTCCAGGACGTCGGTTGTTGTCACGTCATCGTACGTGATGCGAGAGCGGCTGCAGTAGGCTTCCCACTTCTTAATATGCGAGCGGTATCTTCGCCTTGTAGACTCTCGACACGACGCCCCGGTGGTATCCATGGTCCGAGCCGAGAGGCCGTATTGGACTAACGGCCTGTTCAGAACCTGCAAGCCAACAAATTTAAATAGCCATGGCAGGGATGCGGCTCCCCTGAGACAGGGTGAGTAACCAATTGTGGGCAACCCTTCAAAAGGACCCAAGGTTCGTTGAGCATGTCAAAGACCACCGGATACCAAGGCTGTGTGGGCCAGTCGGGTATAATAAGGATGCCCTTGGCAGCATCTGCCTGAATCTTTCCCAATACCCGACTGATGAGGCAAAATGGGGGGAAGGCATAGAAACCACTTCCCCCAGTCCAGCGAGAATGCATCTAGCGCTATTGCCCCAGGATCTGGTTCCCATGAAACGTAGGTTGGTACCTGATGGTTCCACCGTGACGCAAAGAGGTCAATGTCCGGTTTACCAAATTTGGCTGTGACTTTAGAAAAGATCTCAGGATGCAACATCCATTCAATATTGTCATTAAATTTGCGTGACCTGGTGTCCGCCACAGTATTAAGCTCACCTGGCAAATAGGTAGCTGAAATCCAAATGTCTCTTTGAACACACCAGAGCCAAATTGAGTTTGCCAATTTGTCACACGAAGCTGGCCTGGTACCACCCATATGGTTTAAATATGCTACTGCTGTGGTGTTGTCTATTTGGAGACGGACATGTGCTCCAACAAGCTTAGAACAATACGCACGAAGTCCGTTGAATGCTGCCAGCAACTCCAAATAGTTAATCCCTTGAGTTAACAACATCGTTGATTCAAGGGTGTCCCATCTGCCACCACAACTAGAGCAATTATTCGTGGATCCCCAACCATTGGAGCTTGCATCAGTTTGCAAATATACCACCGGATTAGCCTCCCTAATAGGCTTGAATGAGTTGCTAATGTGACACACCCACCATTGCAACTCATTTATCGCTTCGGGCGGCAGCTGCATGGACCGATCATAATGACCAGCGTTCTGTTTTAACGCAGCAATTTTAGCTCTTTGCAAATTCTGATAATGCGAAGGTCCATATCGCGCTGCCGAAAACAAAGCTACCAGCTTCCCAATTATTGTAGCTAAGTGCCGAATCGATGGTATATTGGTGCGGATTAAATCTTGACACACCTGGGTAACCTCCTCAATCTTGTTAATTGGAATGGTAACCCTCATGCTTATAGAGTTCACCGTGAACCCTAGGTAATTAATCACCTGGGCAGGGTAGAACTTTGATTTCTCTGGATGGACAATAAACCCCAATTGTTGAAATATATTGACAGCAGCTGCAACACCCTGTTCAGCCAATTCCAGGGTGTGGCCCACAATTAAGACATCATCTAAATAGGCCATACTATATGGTGTCGTTGTCTCAAATAAGCCATAATTGGCTTCACTAATTTAGTGAACAATCTAGGGCTGTGGTGAGCCCATTAGGCAAAGCCTTGTACTGCCAGAGTTGCCCCATGCAGATGAATTTTAAAACCTTCTGTCACATTTCTGGACGGATACGGAATAATATGCGTCTTTTAAATCGATGCATGCCATAAAACAACCATGAGAAATCAATGATTTGGTTGTTTCAACGTATCCATTTTAAAATGAGAATATGTTACAAAAGTATTCAAACGGGTTAGATCAATAATGACACGACAACTTCCATCCTTCTTAGGTCTGGTGAATATGTTCGAAACAAATTCAACTGGCTCATGCACCACTCTCTTAATCACTCCTTTGCTCAAGACTTAACAATTCCTTATAGCCGGCTGCCTGTTCTGCAGCAGATAATTTTAAATGTTCGAGCGGGCATGTGCTGGGATGGAGGAATGTCGCCATTAATAAACTCAATTTTATGCCCCTGAATATTCTGCAACACATACTCGTCACCAGTGAAATTACCTCATGCACCCAAAAAACCACCGAAGGTGACCACCAACATGTGAAGTTAAACAGAGAGAAAAGAGAGAACCAGACCCCCTCACCTCCGTGGTTACCGGCGGTCTTTGACACGCGTGTGTGGACGTGGAGGTGCTGGGTTGGCTTGAGGGCGCGGCGTCTTCGTTTTCCACCAGGGTCTCTGCCGACCCTTTCCTAAAAAATACCCCTGGTGCTGGGTCTGATGTTGCTGTCGTTGTGGAGCTTGAGGGTGGGTCCTCGTCGAGGTACTGGCAGACCCTCGTGATCGAATGTATGGAGACTTTGAGCCTGACGGTGTGGGGGCACTCCGAGGGCGCATGATCCCCACCGTTTTGGCTTGCTCGTCAAGCTCTTTGACTCTCTTCGAGAGGTCCTTCCCAAAGAGCTGACGGGGCGGGGGCGGCGGCGGTGGTTTGCACACTCCTGCAAACTTTGGATTGAGCGCTGGGCGGATGCTGGTTTTGCGAAACCCGTTAATTTTGTGCTGGGTCGCGCACAGGAGGGCCAGGGCATCTCCCTGGTCCAAATTCAATTCGTCCCCGTCCACCGACCGCACAAAGGCGGTAATACCGGCCGTGAGGAGCTTCAGGATCTGCTGCAGTTTTACCTCCTGTTGACGGATAGCCGCACTGATGTTGCCCCATATCGGCGTATTGACCACAGGCACGTTGAGGGAGTTGCAATTGGATGGAGCCTTGTGACGGCTCATTGCCTGGATGAGGACTTCTTCCTGCTGCTCCAGGCTGATAGTAGATGTTTGTGAAGACGCCCTGTGCCTGTTGCTGCCCTGCTGTTGTTGACGTTGAAGCAGGAGCTCCAGCAGCCGCTCCATACGGTCAATACGCCCTTCACCCTGAACACTCAGGTGGTCGGAGTCCTCCGGCTATGAAAAGAAAACCGGGCTCCTGTCATCGGCCCGCACCTCGTCGAGGCCCTGCCGGTGCCGGTAGTTGTCGCTAACAGCCGCCGAGGCGAACTGCGCGATTCCTGCGCGGGCGTGTTCAACCGCCTCCGTTTAGCGGGAGCTGAAGCCGCTGCCACTAAGGGCACTTGCGGCGAGGTGTCGGCACCAGCCGAAGCATGGCTGCCTGGGGCCCGCGCAGTCTTGCCGGCTGCCCACATCGTGGACGTTGCCGACGCATGGTCTCGCCCACCCATCCATGGGGGGCTCGGCGACCGTGACGAGACCCGACTCGACCGACCCGTCCCGGCGTCGAGAGTTGGGGCGTGCCGGCTGGACCTCACAGCCGCCCCGGGTCTTTCCCTGGAACCTGACCGCTCCTCCGTGTCAGGCAATGCCTTAGCCCTGGTAGGGTTAGGCTTCTGGGCTCCTGCCCTTCCCCTTCTCGGAAGGCTGAGTGGAACAGGCCGTGCAGCCGCACGCACCCAGCTCGAGGTCGCCAGCGAGCCCGCTGACGACCTGACTGCCATGGCAGGGTCCCCCTGCTCTGGCGGCACACCACACTCCTCCTCGTCGAACTCCTCCGAGCTGTGGTGTGCTGGCGGATCTGGACCTGTAAACACAGGGCTTACCCACATCTCCGCCTGAGTCCCGGCCTGCGATGCAGGTACTGCCGATGGTAAAGGCCCCGGAACTGTTGACCGGCGAACTCGTCCTGACGTCCTCCGGCCCTTGGAACTCCCATCCATGTCCTTGCTGCAAGACAAAACCAACAACAAGGACCACCAACTAAAGGTAGAATACTTACCTCCGTGGCCCCTTCTGAAGGGCTGGCGAGGAGCGCGCTCCACCGCCAGCCGTCGCAGCAACGCGGTACGACGATATGTCGAGCATGCGCGCCGGCGGGCTCTTCACGAAGTCACTCACGTGACTCCGAAATGAAATCCCTGTTCCAGCGCAGTTTCGCAGAAACAGCAGGTACAGGAAGTACAGTACCTGGAAAGAAAGGGGAAGCCTCCATTGTGTCCGGAAACGTGGCCGACGGGCAGGACTTCAGGTCAGACTGAAGCGCAGGGGACTTTGGCCCCCTCTCCCTACTATCCTGCTGGCCAACGTACAGTCCCTTGAAAATAAAGTGGAGGACTTAAGGGCAAGGCTGCTTTATTCAATTCAATTCAAGTTTAATGTCATTGCACAAATACAAGTATAGGTACAACGAAATGCAGTTTAGCGTCATTCTTAGTGATAGCGATATAAAAAAATAAATACAGAGTGCAGTGGTAGCAGTACGGAAATAAATAAATACAGGGTACAGACAAGTCTATCAGCTGGGCTCCGAGTTCAGCAGTCTGATGGTGTAGTTGAAGAAGCTGTTCTTCGTCCTACTGGTGCGGGACCTGAGGCTCCTGTACCGCCTCCCTGATGGGAGGAGGGCAAACAGTCCATGGTTAGGGTGTGAGGGGTCCTTGATGATCTTCCTGGCCCGCTTCAGGCACCGTTTTCGGTGGAGGGCATCCATGGCAGGGAGCGGGGCACCGATGATGTACTGGGCGGTTTTCACCACCCGTTGTAGTGCCTTCCTGTCTGCCACGGTGCAACTGCTGTACCATACCGTAAAGCAGGTGGTCAGGATGCTTTCAATGGTGCAGCGGTAGAAGTTCGTCAGGATCCGGGGGGACAGGTGGGCTTTTTTGAGCCTCCTCAGAAAGTAAAGGCGCTGCTGTGCCTTTTTGATCAGCTTTGAGGTGTTGAGGGACCAGGACAGATCCTCCGAGATGTGTACCCCGAGGAATTTGTAGTTGGAGACCCTCTCCACCTCAGTCCCGTTTATATGGATGGGGGTGTGTCTGCCCCCTCTGTTCTTCCGAAAGTCAACAATTATTTCCTTCGTCTTCTGGGAGTTGAGGACGAGGTTATTGTTGGCACACCAGGTAGCCAGGTGCTGGACCTCCTCCCTGTAGGCTGATTCGTCATTATCACTAATCAGTCCTACCACCGTGGTGTCATCGGCAAATTTTATAATGGCGTTGGAGCCATACTTGGGGATGCAGTCATGCGTGAAGAGGGAGTAGAGTAGAGGGCTGAGCACACAGCCCTGTGGCACGCCGGTGTTCAGTGTTATAGTGGAGGAGGTGAGGTTGTTGACCCTAACAGACTGTGGTCTGTTAGTGAGGAAATCCAGTGTCCAATTGCAGAGGGAGGTGGAGATGCCAAGACCGCTAAGTTTGGTGATCAAGCTAGTGGGTATGACAGTGTTAAAGGCGGAGCTGAAGTCAATAAACAGCAGCCTGATGTAGGTGTTGTTGCTGTCCAGGTGGGTCAGGGCAGAGTGTAGGGCCGCCGATATGGCGTCCTCTGTAGACCTGTTTGTCCGGTAGGCAAATTGGTGGGAGTCCAATGTGGGGGGAGGCTGGCTTTGAGGTGAGCCAGGATCAGCCGCTCAAAGCACTTAGCGATGACAGGGGTGAGTGCCACTGGCCGGTAGTCGTTGAGGCTCCCTGTCGCTGAGTGTTTGGGCACTGGCACAATGGTAGATGTCTTGAGGCAGGTGGGGACGACACCCTGGGCCAGTGACAGATTGAAAATGTCAGTGAAGACCAGGGATAGTTGTCCAGCACATGCCCTGAGCACCCGCCCGGGGATGCCATCGGGGCCGGCAGCTTTGTGCTCATTCACCTTGCTCAGTGCGTCTTGTACAGCAGAGGTGGAGAGACTGAGGGGTTGTTCATTCGGGGGTGGAGCAACTTTAATGGCTGGAGTTTTGTTGTCCCGGTCAAAGCGAGCATAGAAGTGGTTTAGCTCGTTAGGGAGGGAGGCGTTGTCTGGGGGGGGGGTGTTGATTTTATGGTAGTCGGCCATGGACTTAATACCTTGCCACATGCGCCTAGGGTCGGAGTTGTCACGGAAATGCTCCTCAATCCGCTGTTTGTGATTGAGTCTAGCAATCCTAATTCCCTTTTTCAGATTGGCCCTGGATGAGCTGTATCCCTCAGCGTCGCCAGATTTAAAAGCGGCGTCTCGAGCCTTCAGCAGGAGTCTGACCTCCCTGCTCATCCACGGCTTCTAGGGAAGGTCTTTATCACTTTATGGGTGGTGACGTTATCAGTGCAGAATTTTATGTAGTCCAGAACGGTTGAGGTGTATGAATTTATGTCCACATGGGAGTTAAAGGTGGCCTGCGGTGCTCCAGCGGCGACCTGGGTCTCGGGAGCTGCGGTGCTCCAGCGACGTTCCGGCGGCGGGCCCTGTGGCGGTGTTCCAGCGGCGGGCCCTGTGGCGGTGTTCCAGCGGTGGGCCCTGTGGCGGTGTTCCAGCGGCGGGCCCTGTGGCGGTGTTCCAACGGCGGGCCCTGTGGCGGTGTTCCAGCGGCGGGCCCTGTGGCGGTGTTCCAGCGGCGGGCCTGTGGCGGTGTTCCGGCGTCAGCGGTGGCGGAGGCCTGGATCTCCTCAGCGCAGAGGGAGAATAAGGAGGGGAGAAAGACAGTGACCCTAAGACTTTTGCCTTCCACCACAGTGAGGAGGTTTGGTGAACTCACTGTGGTGGATGTTAATTTTGTGTTTATTGTACGGTATTGTTATTTTTATATATGTATGACTGCAGGCACGTAATTTCGTTCAGACCGAAAGGTCTGAATGACAATAAAGGAATTCAATCAATCAAGGGTGGCAAACACACTCCAGTCTGTTTGCTGAAACTGTTCCTGTAAGACAGAGACAGCCCCCTCAGGCCAGACCTTCACTGTCCTCACGGTAGGTTTCACACGTCTGATCAGAGGTGTGTATTTGGGAGCAGGAATAGAGAGAGGTGATCAGACTGTCCCAGGTGGGGGAGGGGAAGGGCTTTGTATGCTTCAGTAATATTAGTATATACAAGGTCCAAAATATTATTACCTCTTGTTGGGCAGGAGACATGTTGGTGGAATCTGGGGAGCACAGTTTTTAGGTTGGAGTGGTTAAGATCGCCAGCAACAATAAAAGCCCCCTCTGGGTGGGCAGTTAGTTGTTTGCTGATAGCAGCTTGCAGCTCTTCCATTGCAAGCCTGGCATTAGCGTCCGGGGGTACATAGACTGCAGTGATGACAGTCGATGTAAACAACTGCTCCTTCTGCAGTCGAGAGGGGTGGATGTGAAGGAGGAACTTAGAGACGTGAAGGACCGGCAAGCTCGGCTCTTTACCTCTGAATCCTCCAAGATCATCTTCCGATCCAGGGTCCGCCATGTGGAGCAGGATGAGACGTGCTCACGTTTCTTCTTCCATAAGGTTCACAGGGGGAGCTCTGTGATGAACAGCCTTAGGGAGGAGGACGGCTCGGTAGCATCCTCACACACAGACATGCTGAGGATCTGCAAATCCTTTTACACAGATTTGTATGACCAAAAGGCCATAGACAGCACCTCCTCCCAGAACTTCCTGTCCTCGATCACGGAGGTCTTGGAGGACAGCAAGCGGGAGAGTCTGGACCAACCACTGACCCTAGAGGAGCTGACTGGCTCCATCCGTTCCTTTGACTCGGGTAAAACTCCCGGAAGCGATGGCTTACCGGCCGAGTTGTATTCGGCTCTGTGGGACTGGATGGGCCCGGACCTGCTAGAAGTGTACAACGACATGCTTCTAGCTGGTAGCATGTCAGACTCCATGAGAAAGGGCAACATCACCCTAATCTACAAGCAGAAGGGGGAGATGAAGGACATAAAGAATTGGAGACCCATAACACTCTTGAATGTAGACTACAAGATCCTGTCTAAGGCCATCGCCAACCGGGTCAAGTCTGCTCTGGGACAGGTGATCCACCTGGACCAAACTTGTGCTGTACCTGGCAGGAAAATCTCAGACAGCCTAGCGCTGCTGAGAGATACCATCGCCTACGTGCAGGACAGACGGGTGGATGCCTGCCTAGTCAGCTTGGACCAGGAGAAGGCCTTTGACAGGATTTCGCACACGTACATGAGGGACGTGCTCTCCAAAATGGGTTTTGGGGAGGGAATCAGGAATTGGATCAATCTGCTCTACACCGACATCCGTAGTGCAGTCCACATCAATGGGTGGGAATCAGACAGTTTCCCTGTAAGGTCTGGAGTCAGGCAGGGTTGCCCTCTCTCTCCTGTCTTGTTTGTCTGCTGTATTGAACCTTTTGCCGAATCCATCAGGAAGGATGCGAGCATTAGAGGAGTGACACTGCCCGGCAGTGGGGGCATTCAAGTAAAGACCTCCCTGTACATGGACGATGTCGCTGTCTTCTGCTCGGATCCAGGGTCGGTCCGCAGATTGATTAGTATCTGCGACCAGTTTGAGTCGGCCACGGGAGCCAGGGTGAACCGCAGGAAGAGCGAGGCCATGCTCTTTGGCAACTGGCCCGACAGATCTTCCGTCCCCTTCACCATCAAGCCTGACTTCTTGAAGGTGCTGGGGATCTGGTTCGGGGGGGCTGAGGCGTGTAACAAGAATTGGCTGGAGCGGATAGCCAGGGTGGGGAAGAAGCTGGAGCTGTGGAGGCAACGCTCGCTCTCCATAACGGGAAAGAATTTGGTCATCAGGTGTGAGGTGCTCTCGGGCCTGCTGTACTTGGCACAGGTGTGGCCTGTCCCTCCTTCCTACGCCACAGGGATCACCCGGGCCGTCTTCCAGTTCATCTGGGGGTCGAGGATGGACCGGGTGCGACGGGCCACAATGTACAAGTCGGCAGACAACGGGGGTAAAAGCGTGCCCAACGTCGCCCTCATCCTGATGGCCACCTTCGTGTGTGGCTGCATCAGGCGGAGTGTAGAGCCAAGGCACGTGGGCACCAAGTGTCACTACCTGCTGAGGTTCTACCTGTCCCCGGTGTTGCGAAGGATGGGCCTGGCGCAGATGCCACGCAATGTGCCAGTCAGCTGGTCACTGCCGCCCCATCTGTCGTCTGTGGAAAGGTTCTTCCGGACCAACACCTTTGACCACATGTCCATTGGGCAGTGGTCAGCACAGAATGTCCTGCAGGTACTGCAGGGAAAGGACACATAGAAACATAGAAAATAGGTGCAGGAGTAGGCCATTCGGCCCTTCGAGCCTGCACCGCCATTCAATGTGATCATGGCTGATCATCCAACTCAGTATCCCGTACCTGCCTTCTCTCCATACCCCCTGATCCCTTTAGCCACAAGTGCCACATCTAACGCCCTCTTAAATATAGCACTCGATGGACCCGGTGGCGTGGTTCCCTGAGCAGACTGCCCAGCTTGTCTGGCAAAATGCCTCATCGCCAGAACTCACCAACAAGCACCAAGACCTGGCTTGGCTGGCGGTGAGGGGAGCCCTCCCAGTCAGATCCTTCCTGCACCATCGGAACCTCACTACCAGCGCACGCTGCCCTCGGGACGGCTGCTATGGAGTGGAGACGGTTGCCCACCTCTTTGCAGAGTGTGGATTTGCCCAAAGAGTCTGGAGGAAAATGCAAGGGTCCCTGGTACGCTTTATTCCAAACAGCGCTGTCACAGAGGACTCTGTGATTTACGGACTGTTCCCAGGGACACATTCAGAGACTGACATCAAGTGCTGCTGGAAGGTTATCAACTCGGTGAAAGACGCTCTCTGGTCTGCCCGAGCTTTGTTCACCACCCAGCAGAGCGAGATGTCCGTCGGGGAATGTTGCCGACTGGCCCACTGCAGACTGCAGGAGTACGTACTAAGGGACGCACTGAAGCTCGGTGCAGCCAACGCCAAGGCTCGGTGGGGGAGGGCCACAGTCTAAGGTCCTTCCGCTGCTGGACATGGGGGGCACTGTATGGTGGAGACGCCCCTCAAAATAAGGGAAGGTATCCCATGCCGGGGGGCCACATGAGTGGCACGGGTGGGGGATTAATTAGTAAAATTTGAAAAATGTATATAGACTGCATGGAAGAATTTGTATAGCCTCCGAAAATGTCGGATGGATTTTTCGCATGGTTGATGTATTGTAAATATTTATTACTTGAATAAAGTCTATTTTGAAATATTAAAAAAAAGATGACAGTCGATGTAAACAACTGCTCCTTCTGCAGTCGAGAGGGGTGGATGTGAAGGAGGAACTTAGAGACGTGAAGGACCGGCAAGCTCGGCTCTTTACCTCTGAATCCTCCAAGATCATCTTCCGATCCAGGGTCCGCCATGTGGAGCAGGATGAGACGTGCTCACGTTTCTTCTTCCATAAGGTTCACAGGGGGAGCTCTGTGATGAACAGCCTTAGGGAGGAGGACGGCTCGGTAGCATCCTCACACACAGACATGCTGAGGATCTGCAAATCCTTTTACACAGATTTGTATGACCAAAAGGCCATAGACAGCACCTCCTCCCAGAACTTCCTGTCCTCGATCACGGAGGTCTTGGAGGACAGCAAGCGGGAGAGTCTGGACCAACCACTGACCCTAGAGGAGCTGACTGGCTCCATCCGTTCCTTTGACTCGGGTAAAACTCCCGGAAGCGATGACTTACCGGCCAAGTTGTATTCGGCTCTGTGGGACTGGATGGGCCCGGACCTGCTAGAAGTGTACAACGACATGCTTCTAGCTGGTAGCATGTCAGACTCCATGAGGAAGGGCAACATCACCCTAATCTACAAGCAGAAGGGGGAGATGAAGGACATAAAGAATTGGAGACCCATAACGCTCTTGAATGTAGACTACAAGATCCTGTCTAAGGCCATCGCCAACCGGGTCAAGTCTGCTCTGGAACAGGTGATCCACCCGGACCAAACTTGTGCTGTACCTGGCAGGAAAATCTCAGACAGCCTAGCGCTGCTGAGAGATACCATCGCCTACGTGCAGGACAGACGGGTGGATGCCTGCCTAGCCAGCTTGGACCAGGAGAAGGCCTTTGACAGGATTTCGCACACGTACATGAGGGACGTGCTCTCCAAAATGGGTTTTGGGGAGGGAATCAGGAATTGGATCAATCTGCTCTACACCGACATCCGTAGTGCAGTCCACATCAATGGGTGGGAATCAGACAGTTTCCCTGTAAGGTCTGGAGTCAGGCAGGGTTGCCCTCTCTCTCCTGTCTTGTTTGTCTGCTGTATTGAACCTTTTGCCGAATCCATCAGGAAGGATGCGAGCATTAGAGGAGTGACACTGCCCGGCAGTGGGGGCATTCAAGTAAAGACCTCCCTGTACATGGACGATGTCGCTGTCTTCTGCTCGGATCCAGGGTTGGTCCGCAGATTGATTAGTATCTGTGACCAGTTTGAGTCGGCCACGGGAGCCAGGGTGAACCGCAGGAAGAGCGAGGCCATGCTCTTTGGCAACTGGCCCGACAGATCCTCCGTCCCCTTCACCATCAAGCCTGACTTCTTGAAGGTGCTGGGGATCTGGTTCGGGGGGGCTGAGGCGTGTAACAAGAATTGGCTGGAGCGGATAGCCAGGGTGGGGAAGAAGCTGGAGCTGTGGAGGCAACGCTCCCTCTCCATAACGGGAAAGAATTTGGTCATCAGGTGTGAGGTGCTCTCGGGCCTGCTGTACTTGGCACAGGTGTGGCCTGTCCCTCCTTCCTACGCCACAGGGATCACCCGGGCCGTCTTCCAGTTCATCTGGGGGTCGAGGATGGACCAGGTGCGACGGGCCACAATGTACAAGTCGGCAGACAACGGGGGTAAAAGCGTGCCCAACGTCGCCCTCATCCTGATGGCCACCTTCGTGTGTGGCTGCATCAGGCGGAGTGTAGAGCCAAGGCACGTGGGCACCAAGTGTCACTACCTGCTGAGGTTCTACCTGTCCCCGGTGTTGCGAAGGATGGGCCTGGCGCAGATGCCACGCAATGTGCCAGTCAGCTGGTCACTGCCGCCCCATCTGTCGTCTGTGGAAAGGTTCTTCCGGACCAACACCTTTGACCACATGTCCATTGGGCAGTGGTCAGCACAGAATGTCCTGCAGGTACTGCAGGGAAAGGACTCGATGGACCCGGTGGCGTGGTTCCCTGAGCAGACTGCCCAGCTTGTCTGGCAAAATGCCTCATCGCCAGAACTCACCAACAAGCACCAAGACCTGGCTTGGCTGGCGGTGAGGGGAGCCCTCCCAGTCAGATCCTTCCTGCACCATCGGAACCTCACTACCAGCGCACGCTGCCCTCGGGACGGCTGCTATGGAGTGGAGACGGTTGCCCACCTCTTTGCAGAGTGTGGATTTGCCCAAAGAGTCTGGAGGAAAATGCAAGGGTCCCTGGTACGCTTTATTCCAAACAGCTCTGTCACAGAGGACTCTGTGATTTACGGACTGTTCCCAGGGACACATTCAGAGACTGACATCAAGTGCTGCTGGAAGGTTATCAACTCGGTGAAAGACGCTCTCTGGTCTGCCCGAGCTTTGTTCACCACCCAGCAGAGCGAGATGTCCGTCGGGGAATGTTGCCGACTGGCCCACTGCAGACTGCAGGAGTACGTACTAAGGGACGCACTGAAGCTCGGTGCAGCCAACGCCAAGGCTCGGTGGGGGAGGGCCACAGTCTAAGGTCCTTCCGCTGCTGGACATGGGGGGCACTGTATGGTGGAGACGCCCCTCAAAATAAGGGAAGGTATCCCATGCCGGGGGGCCACATGAGTGGCACGGGTGGGGGATTAATTAGTAAAATTTGAAAAATGTATATAGACTGCATGGAAGAATTTGTATAGCCTCCGAAAATGTCGGATGGATTTTTCGCACGGTTGATGTATTGTAAATATTTATTACTTGAATAAAGTCTATTTTGAAATATAAAAAAAAAAAGACAGTCGATGTAAATTCCCTGGGCAGATAGAAGGGCCTGCACTTTAACATCAGGTATTCCAGGTCAGCAGAGCAGTGGCTACCAATCCTGACAGCGTTTGTGCACCATGAGTTGTTCACATAGATGCACAGTCCGCCACCCTTGGTCTTACCGGATTCCTCCGCAGATCTGTCGGCCCTGAAGACAGTGCGCCCCTCCAGCTCGACGGCGTTGTCCGGAATGCTGTCGGTGAGCCATGTCTCGGTGAAGACCATGGCGTTGCAGTCGGTGATCCGTCTGTGTGTGGTGATGCGCAGCCGAAGTTCGTCGGTTTTACTCACCAGGGACCGGACATTCGCGAGGAAGATGCTGGGCAGAGCTGGCTGGTGCGGGTCTGATCTCAGCCTAGCCTGGTGGCCTCCGCGTTTCCCACGTCGTTGTTTGCGGTCCCTGCGCCGCCTCCGGACCCTTCCTGTCGGGAGAGCGGGTCCGCTAGACCACGGTGTCCTGGTGATCTCCGGCGGCAGTTTAAAGTTGTGGCTTCTGGTGCCCGTTCCGAAGAGACGGCCGAGCTCCAGTAGCTCCTGACGGCCGTACAGAGTCTTCGCTCGAGTGCTCCGGGCGAAAACTAATGTAAGTGTGAGTAGGAAAAAAGCTATCTTACTAAAACTACGGAGACGCAAAGCCTCGCGTTGTACACGCGACGCCATCTTGGATATCAAAGGGAGCTGAGGGAATGCTCTGTGTTCTGTTTCACAGAGACATGGCTCATCCCCAGCTCCCCAGACTCAGTGGTCCAGCCTGAAGGGTTCTCCATCCATCCAGGCATCTGGGAAAGGGAGAGGAGGGGGCGTCTACCTCATGGTCAACTCTGCGTGGTGCTCAGACGTGGCAGTCCTGTCCAGCTCCTGCTCTCCACACCTTGAACATCTGGCGGTGAAGTGCCGTCCCTTCTACCTTCCGAGGGAATTCACCTCCATCATCCTAACCGCGGTCTACATCCCACCCTAGGCAGACGTCCGTCTGGCACTGGAGGAGCTGCACGCCGTGGTCAACAAACACAGACATCTTACCCGAAGGCATTTACCACCATTGCTGGGGACTTCAACAAAAAGCAAACCTCAAGATAGCGCACTCTAACTTCCACCAACATGTCTCCTGCTGCACCAGAGGACCAAACACCCTTGACCACTGCTACACCACCATCAAGAATGCCTACCGCTCTATCCCTCGCCCTCACTTCGGTAAATCCGACTATACCTTGGTGCTGCTTCTTCCTGCCTACAGGCAGCAATTAAAGAGCGCACCCCCAGAGGTGAGGACTGTACAGAGCTGGTCGAGGGGGGCAGAAGAACAACTCTAGGACTGTTTGGAGTCTGTAGACTGGGGAATGTTCAGGGACTCGGCAACGGACCTGAACGAATACGCCACAGTCATTACAGACTTCATAAAGAAATGTGTGGAGGACTGCATCCCAACAAAAACCTTACAAGTGTTTCCCAATCAGAAGCCTTGGATGAACTTTGAGATCCACACTCTCCTGAAGATCAGACACCGGGCATTCAGGTCTGGCGATGCAGTGGTGTACAAGAAGTCCAGATACGACCTTGGTAAGGCCATCAAAAAGGTCAAGAGGGACTTCTGCTCCAAGCTGGAGGATGAGACAGATGTTCGGCAGCTGTGGCGGGGACTGAATGCAATCACCTCTTACAAGGCGAAACCAGGAGGCAGCTCGGATATCGGCGATACATCACTCCCTGATGAGCTCAATGCATTTTACGCACGCTTTGATAGGGAGAACACCGATGTGCCTTCCCGAGCTTTAAAAGGGCATCAATAATACCGGTGCCCAAGAAGAGCAAGGTGACGTGCCTCAATGACTATCGACCTGTGGCACTAATGCCTGTGGCGATGAAGTGCTTTGAGAGGTTGATCATGGCGCAAATCAACTCCTACCTCGACAAAAACCTGGACCCACTGCAGTTCACTTACCGCCACAACAGATCAACGGTGGACGCAATCACGCTGGCTCTCCACTCCGCTCTGGACCACTTGGACAACAAAAACTCATGTGTCAGGCTGTTATTCATTGATTACAGCTTGGCATTTAATACAATCATCCCCACCAAGCTGGTTACTAAACTCTCAGAACTGGGTCTCTGCGCATCCCTCTGCAATTGGATCCTCGACTTCACAGTCCCTTCCTCATTCACAGACCACAGTCCGTTCGTATTGGTGGAAATGTGTCAGCCTCGATAACAATCAGCACGGGAGCACCTCAGGGCTGCGTGCTCAGCCCCCTGCTGTACTCACTTTAGACTCACGACTGCGTAGCCAGTCATAGTGCGAACTCCATCATCAAGTTCGCTAACGACACCACTGTTTTGGGACGTATCACTGATGGGGACGAGTCAGAGTATGGAAGTGAGATCGAGCGACTGGCCGAATGGTGCCAGCACAATAACCTGGCCCTCAACACCAGAAAAACCAAGGATCTGATTGTGGACTTTGGAAGGGGTAGGATGGGGACCCACAGTCCCGTTTATATCAACAGGTCGATGGTTGAAAGGGTCAACAGCTTCAAATTCCTGGGCGTGCACATCTGTGAAGATCTTTCCTAGTCCAAGAACACTGATGCAATTATAAAGAAAGCACATCAGTGCCTCTACTGCCTGAGAAGATTACGGAGAGTCGGTATGTCAAGGAGGACTCTCTCTAATTTCTACAGGTGCACAGTAGAGAGCATGCTGACCGGTTGCATTGTGGCTTGGTTCGGCAACTTGAGTGCCCAGAAGCGGGGTGGAAGATTGCAATCTTCACGTGGTCTGCCCTGTTTCGACAAATGCAATCAACCCGGCGTGCACAATAAAATAAGATCAAATAGAACAAGTTGTCCTTCAACTTTAGGCTGTGCTCGCCATACGCAAGCTTCTCAAGTTTGCGGATGACACAACCCTGATTGGACTGATCCAGGATGGGGGAGGAATCTGCCTACAGACAGGAAGTGTCACAGCTGGCGTCCTGGTGCCATCGCAACAACCTAGAGCTCAATGCTCTAAAGACAGTGGAATTGATTGTAGACTTTAGGAGAGCTCCCCCTCCCCTCACCCCACTCACCATCAACAACACCACAGTCACATCTGTGGAGTCATTTAAGTTCCTGGGAACCATCATCTCCAAGGACCTTAAGTGAGGGGCTACCATTGACTCCGCAGTCAAAAAGGCACAACAGAGGATGTACTTCCTACGGCAGCTGAGGAAGCACAATCTGCCACAGGCAATGATGGTCCAATTCTACACGGCCATCGTAGAGTCTGTTCTCACCTTCTCCATCATGGTCTGGTTTGGCTCAGCCACCAAGCACGACACCTGGAGGCTGCAGCGAATCGTCCGATCAGCAGAGAAGGTTATTGGCTGCAATCTTCCCTCCATTGATGAACTGTATACTGCAAGGGCCAGGAAGCGAGCGGGCAAGATCATCTCTGACCCCTCTCACCCTCGCCACAAACTCTTTGAATCACTTCCCTCTGGAAGGCGACTCCGGACTGTCAAAGCTGCCACAGCCAGACATAAAACATATAAACAGAAATTAGGTGCAGGAGTAGGCCATTCGGCCCTTTGAGCCTGCACCGCCATTCAATATGATCATGGCTGATCATCCAACTCAGTATCCCGTACCTGCCTTCTCTCCATACCCTCTGATCCCCTTAGCCACATCTAACTCCCTCTTAAATATAGCCAATGAACTGGCCTCAACTACCTTCTGTGGCAGAGAGTTCCAGAGACTCACCTCTCTCTGTGTGAAAAAAGTATTTCTCATCTCGGTCTTAAAGGAATTCCACCTTATCCTTAAGCTGTGACCCCTTGTCCTAGACTTCCCCAACATCGGGAATAATCTTCCTGCATCTAGCCTGTCCAACCCCTTAAGAATTTTGTAAGTTTCTATAAGATCCCCTCACAATCTCCAGTGCAGCGAGTATTTGCTCTACTCAACAGCCAAAAATCTGTAGCCTCCCTTTGATCTGGTATTTTGTTGGTTCACATGCTTGATCAATGGTGTTTTATCATGTTTTATTATTATTATTATTATTATTATTATTATTATTAATGTTTAGTGTTTTCTGAGTCATTTGTAACTGTCACTGTATGCCATGTTGTCACTTGAGGGCGGAGCACCAAGGCAAATTCCTTGTATATGAATACTTGGCCAATAAACTTACTTACTTACTATATTCTGTTGTGCTGAAGCAAAGCAAGAATTTCATTGTCCTATCTGGGACACATGACAATAAACTCTCTTGAGTCTTACTCTGATAATTTCCAACCATGACCTCTGGAATTCCCACCTTAAACCTCCCTCCTGTCTACTTGAAGACACTCTTTAAAATATTATGCTTTGACTACACAATGGCTCACTATGTTCATTTCTCCTTATAGCATCTGCATGGATTATTTTTCCAATAAATGTAAAGAGCCTTAAGGTATTTTCTGCAAGATCATTGCTCAGATCAAAGGTCACCAATCTGAAATGTTAACTACTTCCGTCTGCTCGGATACTCCCTGAACTGCTGATAATCCACAGCATTCTTTTATTTCAGGAAAGGGTAAACATGGACAAATAACGGACGTTTACAAAAAGAGTAGTGTAATAAATATGGGAGATTTTATTCTTCACATAGATTGGGTTAGTCAAGTTGGAAAAAGTAGATACCAAAAAAAAATGCATTGAGTGCTTTCGATAGTTTCCAGGCCCAATACGTTATGGAGCCAAACAGGAACTAGCTATCTCAATCAGGTTTAATAAATGAATAAAGGGTCCCCTGGGGAGTAGTAAAGTTGAGTTATTTGTCATGTGCACAAGTGCGGTGAGGTACAGGTTCAATAAAAATCTTGATTGTAATAGCATCACAGGCACATTGACTCGGACAATACACAGAAACAAATTATATATAAATTTGACAAGGCAGTGAAAAGAAAAAGACTGTGAAAAAATACAAGACTTTTGTGCATGGAACAAATATAAATGGTCGTACACTTCATAAAACTTTGGTTAGTCCACACCAGGAGTACTCTGTGCAATTCTGGTCACCTCATTATAGGAATGATGGGATGCTTTGGAGAGGGTAAAGAACAGGTTTACCAAAATAATGAGTGGATTAGAGGCATTAGCTATAAAGGAGAGATTGGACAGACTTAAACTGTTTGCTCTGGAGCATCAGAGGCTGAGGCTGATAGGTATGTCAAATTATGAGAGGCATATAAAGGGTAGATAGTCAGATGGTGGAAATGTCTACTCTTTTTCACAGGGTGGAAATGTCAGACTCCAGGGCCTAGATTTAAGGTGATACGGGCAAAGTATAAAGGGAATGTGTGTGGCATTTTTTACACAGAGGGTGGTGAGTGCCAGAGAAGTGCTGCCTGGGGTAGTGGAGGAGGTTTGTGCTACACAGGTGGGTTTAAACTAAACAGTGGGGGGTTGGAATCAACAACGTGGAAGCGTGTGCAAGCAGTTAATGGGACAGAGAGTGTAGGAAAGGTCACGTTTAAACTAACAGGGCACGGGGGTGGGAACCAATGCAAGGAGACAGAGGGACATAAAAGGACTGAAGCAAAAGGTAGAAGGGAGGTAAGAAAAATAAACCTGAAATCTTTGTGCCTTAATGCGGGGAGCACTTGTTATAAGGTGGATGGACCAGGCGACTGGCCATCTCCTGATCCAGCACGCAGACCACGTAATAGTACTTGGTGTCATCGGCCGTGGTGCGTCGAATATGGAAGTGGGACTTAGCCTGTTGGAACCACACTTGGGGCTGGAATGTCCAGAACACGGGGCAGCTTGTGAGACGGCATTCTGCTGGGCCGGATCGACGGCAAAGCCATGTTGCAGGGGTTGATCATTGGCTGCTAACATTGTGCAAATGTATAATAACAATTTTGGATCGTCGGGGTCACCACTATAGTGAGTCACGCGTTGTGAATCAAAGTGATCTTTATTGAGGTAACACAGAGAACAGCACACACGCGACTGGGGAGGGTTTCCCCAGGGCTCTCTGTATATACCAGGGCACACCCACCAACCATGTGATGACTCCTTCCCACCAAGCAGTCACGTGACCCTGTCAGCCCAAGTGCCGAGGGTTCCCTCAGTAAGTGGCCTAACCACTAGGTGGCACCACAGTGAATTGAATGTGCAGTTAATAGTTAAGGAATATGATATAGTTGGAATTGCGGAGATATGGCTCCAGGGTGACCAAGGCTGGGAGCTAATCATGCAGGGGTATTCAATATTCAGGAAGGATAGACAGAAAGGACGAGGAGGTGGGGTGGTATTGCAGGTTAAAGAGGAGATTAATGCAATAGCAAGGGGAGACATTAGCTTGGATGCTGTAGAATCGATATGGGTAGAACTGCGAAATAGCCAAGGGCAGAAAACGCTTGTTGGAGTTGTATACAGACCACCAAACAACAGTAGTGAGGTTGGGGATAGCATCAAGCAGGAAATTAGGGATGCATGTAGCAAAGGTACAGCAGTTATCATGAGTAACTTTAATCTACATATAGATTGGGCAAACCAAATTGGTTGGCCCAATATATACCAAATGAGGAGGAGGATTTCCTGGAGTGTATATGGGAAGGTTTTTTAAACCAATATGTAGAAGAACCAACTAGAGGGCAGGCCATCCTAGACTGGGTATTGTGTAATGAGGAATGATTAGTTAACGATCTTGTTGTGCAAAGTCCCTTGGGCAACAATGACCATAATATGGTGGAATTCTGCATTAGGATGGAGAGTGACACGGTTAATTCAGCCAAGGGTCCTGAACTGAAAGAAAGGAGACTTTGAAGGTATGAGACGGGAATTGGCCAGGATAGACTGGCAAATTATACTTAAAAGGTTGACGGTGGAGATGCAACATTTAAAGACCGCATGGATGAACTCCAAAAATTGTTCATCCCTGTCTGGCGAAGAAATAAAACGGGGAAGGCGGATCTGTGGCGACTTCATGCCCATGTGGTTTTTCGTACAGCTTGTTACCACTGGCAGCTAGTCCGAAGCCTCACGTGAAGGTCGAGACTCACAAGCTGAATAACAACTCCGAGGTCAGACGCACTAATTGGTCTTATCACGTGTAGTAATGAGGAAATATAAAAGGGTGTTCTGGAATAAACGAGACACAACGTGTTTGGCACATCTTGGTGTCGCTTGTCCTTTACTATCGGTCGTGAGATTTAGTGGATTCTACAACTGGTGACCTCGTGGCTGCACGCAACCTTCAATTTACTTTCGAAATGTACGACGATAGAAGTGATGCGGTGTCAGTCGATGAAGTAAAACTCGACGTCCCAATGTTTTTTTACAAACAAAGCAAGAGTGTGGTTTTCGATACTAGAAGCTCGATTTCACTCCGTCAATGTCATGAGCCAACGAAAAAAAAAATTGTGTTCCTAGCAGCTCGTCTTCTAGAGCAGATCGCATGCGAAATAGATGACGTGCTCCTTAAACCTAATGATTTGGCGCTATATGACGAGCTTAAATCCGCTGATTTGGAGCGAACGCAGCCCTCGACGCAAGCCCGCATTTTGGAGCTACAGGAGATGATAATCTCGGCGATAAGAGGCCATCACAAATGCTGCGGAGATGGCGCAGGCTGCGGAGAGATAAAGACATTGACAGTGACGTCTGGAAGCAGAGGTTTCTCCGGTGCATGCCTACTCATGTGCCGGGTAACCTGATAGTTATGTTTCAATCGACCAGCATAGACGAGACGCAAAACAGGCCGACATTGCTATAGAGACAACTACTGTGCTGCAGATAATGGTGGTTAATGCAGCGACAGTAAAGCCGGAAAATACACAGCGGGAACAGCAAATTGCAGCGCTCACTGCGCAAGTCCAGGCTTTGGCAACCCAGCAGAGCCATCCCCTTTTCAGGTTTAACGCAAACCTTGGGGGACGGGGCTGAGACGGCGCCCAACGCATTTACTGGAAACACTGGAAATATGGTGCAGTGGCCCGGTCGAGTCAACCTCCTTGCTCCTTCTACAAACAACACCCAGGGAAACGACAAGGCCCGGCAGTAGAGGCGACTGCTGCCCGTGGGCAAACTAACCACCGCCTTTTTCTCAGCGACCGCCGTTCGGGTATGCAATATCTTATTGACTCAGGCGCCGAGTTATCGGTCGTTCCTCCCAGCTCCCAAGTGCGTTTATACCCTAACTCCGGATGTGTTGTCACTGCCTCAAGCAATTCTAGCATGCAGACATTTGGTCAGAAATCAGTCATGCTCGACTTTGGTCTGCAGAAAACGTTTCGCTGGATTTTCACAGTCGCCGACGTATCAAAACCTATTATTGGAGCAGATTTTCTGTGACACTTTTCTTTGCTGGTGGATTTAAGAAATCTCCGCTTGAGTGATTGCTGCACTCGTGCACAGGTGAACTGCATCTGCCGTCCAGCAATGACTATCTCTCACCTTTCCAGCCTCCAACCCAGCACAGGCTCATTCAGGAATTACTGAAACAATTTCCGCGACTAATAGCTCCGTTTTACCGGCACAACGATATCACTCTGTCACGCATCATATTCTGACTTGTGGCCCTCCAGTTTCGGCAAGAGCGCGCAGGTTACCCGTGGATCGCTTCAAGATGGCAAAAGCAGAATTTGACCATATGTTACAGATTGGGATCATCCGTAGGTCTGAGAGCTGCTAGGCACCTCTTCACATGGTCCTGAAGAAGTGTCCCGGTGATTGGCGACCCTGCGGCCACTAGCGTGCACTAAACAATGCCAGATCGATACAGCATCCCACATTTGCAGGATTTCTCTGCGAGCTTACAGGGTAAGCGGGTGTTCACAAGCATCGATCTCATGCGTGCCCATTATCAAATGCCGGTCGAGCCTGCCGATATATCCAAGACAGCTGTGGTCACTCCATTCGGGATGTTCGAATTTCTACGGATGCTGTTTAGTTTACGGAACACAGCGCAATCATTCCAGCATTTCATGGACCACGTACTCTCCGGCCTCTATTTCATCTACGCCCTCATCGATGACGTGTTGGCAATGAGCTGTAGTGAAGACGAATACAAGAAACACCTCGGATTACTGTTCCGGCGTCTCAAGAATATGGTATTGTCATTAACACGAACAATTGCGTATTTGGCACTCGCGAACTCACTTTCCTCGGGAATCACGTGACAGAGAATGGCATCCTGCCCTGCGAATCAAAGGTGTAGGAAATCTGAAATTACCCAGTGCCAAATTCGTTAAACCAACTATGGCGACACTTGGGGATGATGAATTTCTACCGCCACTCTCTACCGAACACCACAGGTTCCCTATTACCCATGACCAACTTACTCAACGGTTCGGACAAATCGTCTTCAAAGAAACCGTTGAGATTACCTGAGGATGCAGTGCAAGCCTTCAACGCCCCTAAGAAGACTCTCGCCGACGCAACTATGCTGGTCCATCAGAGGCCCGATGCCTTATTCTCACTCACCACTGCTGCCGCTGTCAACTCCGTGGGAGCTGTCGTGGATCAGCGAGTCGACGGCAGGTGGGAGCCTCTGGCAATCTTTTGGCAAAATTCTCACTCAGGTGAGGTACAGTACGTTCGGGCGAGAACGTTTGGCTATGTACCTCGCCACCAAGCATTTCCACCATCTGTTGGAAGGCCGTCTCTTCACTATTTATAAGGAGCACCAACCGTTCACATACACTGCTCGTACAAGTGTGGGGACCTATTCACTGTGGGCAATCCGCCACTTAGACTTTGTTCAGCAATTCTCCAGTGATATCAGGCACATTCAAGGAAAAGCAAGTCTGGTTGCCGACGCCCTATCAAGACTGGAGGTGGATGCTCTGAATGCGGCCATTTCTATGCCATTTTTATGCCATGGCTTGCGCGCAGCATACTGATCCGATCTTATCCATTACCGGCAGACGCATACCGTCCTAAAATTGGATTACAGAAAATTGGAAATGTACCTATCAGAGAGAAACCATAATTTGTGACACTTCCACTGGGAAACCTAGGCCGTTTGTGCCTAGGAGGATGCGTCGAGAAATTTTCAGCGCGCTGCATAATTTGTCATATCTGGGCAAGAAGGCAACGATAAAACTAATCTCTGAATGTTTCATCTGGCCTTTCATCAAGCGGGATGTTGGATTGTGGGCAAAGACCTGTCTGCCGTGGCAACAATCCAAGATCTCCAGGCACACTAGGACCCCTTTCGGCGAGTTTCCCGTAGCGAACACCCGTTTCGAGCACGTGCACCTGGACTTGGTCGGCCCACTCCCACCATCATGAAATTCCACTTATCTGCTCACTTGTGAAAGGAGGGAGAGAGAAAAACGGGGAATTGTAGACCAGTTAGCCTTACACCGGTAGTGGGCAAGATGCTGGAGTCGATGATTAAGATGTAATAGCAGTGCATTTGGAAAGCAGTGACGGGATCGATCAAAGTCAACATGGATTTATAAAGGGGAAATCATGCTTGACTAATCTTCTGGAATGTTTTGAGGATGTAACAAGTAGAATGGATAAGGGAGAGCCAGTGAATGTGGTGTATCTGGACTTTCAAAAAGCCTTTGACAAAGTCCTACACAAGAATAATCACATGATATTGGGGGTAGGGTATTGACATGGACAGAGAACTGGTTGGCAGACAGGAAGCAAAGAGTAGGAATTAACAGGTCCTTTTCAGAATGGCAGGCAGTGGGGTGCCGCAAGGCTCGGTGCTGGGACCCATGTTATTTACAATCTATATAAACAATTTAGACGAGGGAATTAAATGTGACATCTCCAAGTTTGCGGATGACACAAAGGTGGATGGCAGTGTGAGCTTCGATGAGGATGCTATGAGGCTGCAAGGTGACTTGGATAGGTTGGGTGAGTGGGCAGAAGCATGGCAGATGCAGTATAATGTGTATAAATGTGGCAAGAACAGGAATGCCAAGTCAAGTCAAGTTTATTTGTCACAAGATGTGCAGTGAAATGAAAGTGGCA
This sequence comes from Raja brachyura, assembly GCA_963514005.1. Next base: position 153,393,372 of record OY740781.1, read on the forward strand.
ATGCCTGCGGACTGTGCAAAAACAACAGAACAGAACCAGTATTTACATTTTAGAGAAAAAAAATAAAAAAAGACACAACACAACAGTAAATTAGTCCCTGGTGAGATAAGAGTTTACAGTCCTGATGGCCTGTGGGAAGAAACACCATCACATCCTCTCTGTTTTCGCAGCGTGACAGCGGAGGTGCTTGCCTGACCGTAGCAGCTGGGACAGTCTGTTACTGGGGTGGTAGGGGTCCCTCATAATGTTGCTTACTCTGGATCTGAACCTCCTGGTGTATAGGTCCTGCAGGGGGTTGAGTGTTGTTCCCCTAGTGCGTTTGGCCGAACGCACTACTCTCTACAGAGCCTTCCTGTCCTGGGCAGAGTGTTGCCAAACCAGATTGAGATGTTTCCGGACAAGATGCTTTTTACAGCCCCAGAGTAGAAGCACTGAAGGATCCTCAGAGAGACTCTGCGTTTCCTCAGCTGCCTGAGGTGGTAAAGGCGCTGCCTTGCCTTGCACACCAGTGCGGCAGTGTGCATTGTCCATGTCAGATCCTCTGTGATGTGGATTCCCAGGTATTTGAAGCTGCTCACCCTATCCACAGTAGCCCCATTTATCTCCAGTGGCGTCTACGTCATCGGATGTTGAGTCCTTCTAAATTCCACAATCAGCTCCTTAGTTTTTGTGACATTCAAGAGGAGGCTGTTGTCCTGACACCAGAGTGCCAGATCAGCCACCTCCTCCCGGCAGGCCTTCTCATCGTTATCGATCAGGCCTACCACCAGTGTCATTACCAAACTTGATGATAGAGTTGGAGCTGAACCTGGCCACACAGTCATGTGTGTACAGGGGGTACAGTAGGGGGCTAAGGACGCAACCATGGTGGGATCCTGTGTTCAGGGTGAGGGGGTTGGATGTATGTCTCCCCATCTTGACCACCTGGAGCCTGGCGGTCAGAAAGTCCAGGACCCAGGCACACAGGGCAGTGTTCAGCCCCAGTTCCAGCAGCTTCTCAGCAAGTCGGGTGGGAACTATGGTGGTGAAAGCATAACTGAAATCAATGAACGGCATCCTCACATAGCCCCCCTTCTGGCTGTCAAGGTGAGAGAGAGTGATGTGCAGAACCTGGAGACCGCATCATCAGTGGAACTGTTCGGATGGTATGTGAGCTGCTGCGGGTCCATGTTGCGAGGAAGGAAGGCGCAGATGTGGTTCTTGATCAGCCTCTCGAAGCATTTCATGACTACCGAGGTGAGGGCCACCGGTCAGTAGTCATTCAAGCAAGCTGGAGAGGCATTCTTTGGCACTGGTACAATGGTGGATCTTTTGAAGCAGGCAGGGACCACGGACTTGACCAGGGAGAGGTTGAATATTGTGGTGAGCACTGGAGCAAGCTGAGTAGCACAAGACTTTAGTACTCGCCCAGATATGCCCATCTGGGCCAACAGGTTTCCTTGTGTTCACACGTGTCAGAGCCCTCCTCAGGTCGTGCTCGGTCACTGAGAATGTGTGCACGTCCCCAGCGGTGGACCTCCCTCCAGCTAAGCTAGCACACTGGCAGTGTTGTTGTTAGCCGGCGAGCTAGGGGTGCTGTTGCCCGTCTCGAATTTTGTGTAAAAAGAGTTCAGGTTATCAGCTAGGGGCTGCTCCGGTAGTTAGTTATAGTCCGTAGCCCCTGCCAAAGGCGTCTGGTGTCCCCCTGCTCCATCTGCGACTCCATCTTGTCCCTGTACCTCCTTTTTGCGTCCTTCACCACCCTTCACAGTCTGTAGGACTCTGCCTTATAGTCATCCATATTGCCGGATGCCAGGCCGGAGTTTTAAGCAGCGGTACGAGCATTCAAGGCAACGCAAATGGAACTGTCCACCCAGGGTTTTTGATTAGGAAAGATGCTAACCCATACCGTGGGGACGATGTTATCGGCTATTGTTGCAATGAAGTCCGTGATCGCTTCCGCAAACACACTGACGTCGCTGGAACTTGCTTGGAACATATTCCAGTCGACATTGCTCAGTGCATCCTGCAGCATGGCCTCTGAACGGTCAGACCACCGCTTTACGTCCCTTGTCACTGCCGCTTCCCGTTCTATCCGTTGTTTATACTCCGGCAGCAGGAAAATGGCAGATTCTCCAAAAGGAGGGAGAGGAACGGCCTTGTAGCCTTTCCTGAACGGCGAGTAGCAGTGGTCCAAAGTTCTTTCCCCCCTGGTGATACACGTGATGTGTTGGCAGAAGTTAGGCATGACCTTTTTCAGATTTGCCTTATTAAAATATCCAGCCACCACCATAGCCGCATCGGGGTTCTTGTTTTGGTGTCGACATAACACATCGTGTAGGGCCGATAGTGCCACTTCGGTGTCCGCACGCGGTGGTATGTAGACGGCTGTGATGATCACTGAGCTGAACGCCCGAGGAAGGTAGAATGGGCGGCATGAGATCGTCAGATGCTCCAGGTCCGGCGAGCAGGAACGAAAAAGCGTCTTAATATTCCTAGGGTTGCACCAGTTATTGTTGGTCATGAAGCAAACACCTCCACCCTTTGATTTCCCGGATTCTTCCGTTCTGTCCGCACGGAAAACAGTGAATGAATCGGTTGCGCAGATTACTTGATCCGGCACCAGCGGGATCAGCCATGTCTCGGTCAGACAGAAGATGTTGCAGTCTCTTATGTCTGGCTGGAATGTGATCCTCGCCCTGAAGAATGCTGGGCAGAGGTGGACGGAAGGCTTGGGCTCTCAGCCTATTCTGAAATCCCCCCCCCCCCCCCCGCTTACCTCGACGTTTTCTCCGACTTTTCCTGGAGCCGCGCTCCCAATGTTGTCTCTGCCGGCCACACTGGATCGGTGAGTAACGTGTCTAAAAGGCCTTGGGTTACTCTAAAGTTTAGTTTCAACAGTGTTTTCCGATCGTACATTGTTAGTACTAATATGTTAGTAGAAATAAATAAATTAAAAATGAACATACAAGTTTAAAAAAACGCACAATCTCTGCGGCACTACCACGACGGCGACGGGACCTGGCTGCGCCATCTTGATGCGGATTATTATCTGAATGGTGCAACGAGACCTGGGTGTGCTTGTGCAAAGTAAGCATGCAGGTACAGCAGGCAGTGTAGAAAGCTAATGGCATGTTGGCCTTAATTGCGAGAGGATTTGAGTTTAGGAGCAAGGAGGTCCTGGTGCAGTTGTACAGGGACCTGGTGAGACCTCACCTGGAGTATTGTGTGCAATTTTGTTCTCCTAATTTGAGGAAGGACATTGCTATTGAGAGAGTGCAGCGAGGTTCACCAGGATCATTCTCGGAATGGCTGGACTGTCATATGATGAAAGAATGGAACGACTGGGCTTGTATTCACTGGAATTTAGAAGGATGAGAGGGAAACTTATACAAATATATATAATTCTTAAAGGATTGGACAGGCTAGATGCAGGAAAAATGTTCCCGATCTTGGGGGAGTCCAGAACCAGGGGTTACAGTTTAAGGAATAAGGGGTAGGCCATTTAGGACTGAGATTGAAAAAACTTCATCACCCAGAGAGATGTGAATCTGTGGACCTCTCTGCCACAGAAGGCAGTGGAGGCCAATTCACTGGATGTTTTCAAGAGAGGGTTAGGTTTAGCTCTTAGGGCTAAAGGAATCAATGGATATGGGGAGAAAGCAGGAACGGGGTACTGATTGTGGATGATCAGCGATGATCATATTGAATGGCGGTGCTGGTTCGAAGGGCCGAATGGCCTGCTCCTGCACCTATTTTTCTATGCTTCTATATGATAGTGGTGTTTAGGAAGCTTTTAGATATCTACATGGATATGCAGGGATTGGAGGGTTATGGAATACGTGCAGGCAGATTAATTTAACTTCTGAAGAAGGGCCTTGACTCGACACGCCACCCATAACCTCTCTCCATAGATGCTGCATGTCCTGCTGACTTACTCCAGCTTTTTGTGTCTATCTTTAATTTAACTTGGCATTGTGTTGGACACAGACACTGGCTAGATGAGCCTGTTCCTGTGCTGTACAAACCATGGTAGTGCAAGAGGTGGTCCAAAGTGTTCTGTTGCCAGAGAAGATTCCAGTTGTGCAGGTCGTGTGTCTGAAGAATGGTCCCGACCTGAAATGTTGTCTGTTCATTTCCCTCCACAGATGCTACTTAACCCATGGATGACACCCAGCTCTTTGTGTTTCGCTCAGGATTCTATCATCTGCAATACCTGAACCTAGTGGTGTGGGACTTCAGGCTTCCATACCTCCTGCCCGATGGTAGCAGTGAGATGAGGGCACCCGGATGGTGGGGATATACAGTACCCTCCATAGTGTTTGGGACAAAGACCCATGATTTATTTATTTGCCTTTGTAATACACAATTTGAGATCTGTAATAGAAAAAAATCACATGTAGTTAATGTGCACATTGTCAGATTTAAATGAAGGCCATTTTTATACATTTTGGTTTCACCATGTAGAAATTACAGCACTGTTTATACATAGTCCCCCCCCCATTTCAGGGCACCATAATGTTTCGGATACAGCGATGTCATGTAAATGAAAGTAATCATGTTTAGTATTTTGTTGCATATCCTTTGCATGCAATGACTGCTTGAAGTCTGCGATTCATGGACCAGTTGCTGGGTGTCTTTTCTGGTGATGCTCTGCCAGGCCTGTATTGCAGCCATCTTTAGCTTATGCTTGTTTTGGGGGCTAGTCCCCTTCAGTTTTCTCTCCAGCATATAAAAGGCACGTTCAAATGGGTTCAGATCAGGTGATTGACTTGGTGTATGCTACTACCATCACCAGTTGTATCATCAATGAAGATAAGTGAGCCAGTACCTTCAGCAGCCATACATGCCCAGGCCATAACACCCCCACCACTGTGTTTCACAGATGAGGTGGTATGCTTTGGACCTTGGGCAGTTCCTTCTCTCCTTCATACTTTGCGCTTGCCATCACTCTGATATAAGTTAATATTCGTCTCATCTGTCCACAAGACCTTTTTCCAGAACTATGGTTGCTGTTTTAATTACTTCTTGGCAAACTGTAACCTGGCCATCCTATTTTTGCGGCTAACCAGTGGTTTGCATTTTGCAGTGTAGCCTTTGTATTTCTGTTCATTAAGTCTTCTGCGGACAGTGGTCATTGACAAATCCACAGCTGACTCCTGAAAAGTGTTTCTGATCTGTAGGACAGGTGTTTTGGGGTTTTTCTTAATTGTAGAGAGATTTATTCTGTCATCAGCTGTGGAGTTTTTCCTTGGCCTGCCAGTCCCTTTCCTTGGCCTGCAAGCTCACCAGTGCTCTCTTTCTTCTTAATGATGTTCCAAACAGTTGATTTTGGTAAGCCGAAGGTTTGGCTGATGTCTCTAACAGTTTTATTCTTGTTTCTCAGTCTCATAATGGCTTCTTTGACTTTCATTGGCACAACTTTGGTCCTCATGTTGACAAACAGCAATAACAGTGTCCAAATATGATGCAAAGACTGGAGAAAAGACTAGGTGCTGAGAGCTTTCTTATACCTGCATTAAGGAGGCAATTAAACACACCTGAGCAATTACAAACGCCTGTGAAGCCATATGTCCCAAACGTAAAAGTGCCCTGAAATGGAGGGGACTATGTATAAACACAGTCGTAATTTCTACATGGTGAAACCAAAATGTATAAAAATACCCTTTAATAAAATCTGACAATGTGCACTTTAACCACATGTGATTTTTTTAATTACAAATCTCAAATTGTGAAGTACTGAGGCAAATAAATAAATGATAGGTTTTTGTCCGAAACATTATGGAGGGCACTGTAGGCAATGCCCGAGACGACAAGAACATTCACAGTTGTGGATGTAGCCAAGTCCATCACACACACCAGACTCCCCACCATTGACTCCATCTACACTTCACGCTACCTTGGGAAAGCAGCCGACATAATCAAAGATGTCCCATTCCAGTCATTCCTTCTTCTCTAAGCTCCCGTTGGGCAAAAGATACAGAAGCTTGAAAGCACACACCACCAGTCTCAGGAACAGCTTCTACCCCGCTGTTACTAAGCTTCTGATTGGTCCTTCCATAAGTTAGGATACTGTCCAATTCACTTCTACCCCATTACGGACATTGGACTTTGTCTCTGGAACTGATGTGCTGCAATGGTGAAAACTATATTCTCACTCTGTATCTTACCCTTTGATCTACCTGCTGTACTTGAAATCGACTTGATTGTATTTGTATAGTATTATCTTATCTGATTGGGTAGCATGCAAAATAAAGCTTTACACTGTAGCATAGTTACAAATTCCTGCCATCAGTGGCACCAGATCTGCCCACTGCCTGTCCGTGCGACTCGAGAGGCTGTGGGAGTAAAATGCAGGTTTTGATTGTCAGGGAGGGATTTCCTCGTACGACAAGCTTATGAGGAAATGTTGTTCTGTCATCCCGTTCGCGATTTAAAAAAAAAACGTTGCTTGACTATTGAATCGCTGGATGAAAGTTGGGCCCAACTTCAACGCCTTCAAAATCATGGATCGAAAGTTCATGGCAAAACAAAAGGTTTGTACTGTAGACTATCAGGTTTGACTATTAGCTGAACGATCTACGAAGAGACTGGCAACACCTTCGGACAGGTGTGAACTTTATGGCACAACCCCAATATCGGCTGAAAGGATTACACCACCTACAGGTTGCACCTGATCCATTTACCCTAAACAAGCTTCATCAGGATGGTTGTCAATGAAGAGAATGAGAACTGGTTGCCATACCATTGGTTTGATGGACTTTGGGGTACTATTGAAGTGGTTGCCATACCTTTGGTTTGATGGACTTTGGGGTACTGTGATACATCATGGCTCTATCATTCAGCTAATCATTGCTCTAATACTTGCGACCATGCAGGTCGGAAACGTAACCCTGGTACCCCCTCCCCCCCCCCTCCCAACCAACACAGCCAGACCCCAGTGTACAAAGAATGGACACTGCACCCTCTCCTTCCCATTCACCACTTCAAACCTACTTAAGGCAGTATGAAAAGACTGGACCATTTCCCACCCCAACCAACACTTCACACTCACTCACAGCCTGACCTCAGTCTGCAAAGACTGGGCCTTTCTACACCCACCCCCCTCCAATCATCACTTCACACCCAATCATGGACAACCTCTGTGCTGCACAACATAACGTATCCAATATCAACAATAAAAATAGAGGAGGTGGAGAGGCTTTTCAGAGGAAATCTCCAGGACCTGACAATGTTTCCCCCTCTACTCCTAAGTGCTGTGCCAAACAGCTGGCACCGGTCTATACAGACAAACATGTACTGTCCATGCCTGCTTGAAAGTATCCACTATTGTCCCTGTACCCATAAAGGCAAGGATTACTTGTCTTAATGACTACAGGCCTGCCGCACTGACATCTGTAGTCATGAAGACACTTGAAAGGCTTGTGCTGGCCAAGCTGGAAAATATCACAAACTCCCTGCTGGACCCTCTGCAATTTACATATCGGGCCAATAGATCTGTGGATGATACAGTCAACCTGGGCTTGCACTTCATCCTACAGCACCTACACCGCCAGGGGACCTATGCGAGGATCTTGTTTGTTGAGTTTAGCTCTGCATTCAACACCATTGTGTCAGAGCTACTACACTCCAAACTTTCCGAGTTGACTGTGCCTGAACCCCTCTGTCAGTGAATCACCAACATCCTGACAGACAGGAAGCAGCATGTGAGGCTGGGAAAGCACATTTCGGACCCGCAAACGCTCAGCATAGGAGCACTGCAAGGCTGCGTACTCTCTCCTCTCCTCTCCTCTCTCTACACCAACGACTGCACCTCCACAGACACCTCTGTCAAGCTTCTCAAGTTTGCGGACCTCACAACCCTGGTTGGACTGATCCAGGATGGGGAGGAATCTGCCTACAGACAGGAAGTGTCACAGCTGGCATCCTGGTGCCGTAGCAACAACATAGAGCTTAATGCTCTTAAGACAGTGGAATTGATTGTAGACTTTAGGGGAGCTCCCCCTCCCCTTACCCCACTCAGCAACACCACAGTCACATCTGTGGAGTCTTTTAAGTTCCTGGGAACCATCATCTCCAAGGACCTTAAGTGGGGGGCTACCATCCACTCCACAGTCAAAAAGGCACAACAGAGGATGTACTTCCTGCGGCAGCTGAGGAAACTGAAGAAGCACAATCTGCCACAGGCAATGATGGTCCAATTCTACACGGCCATCGTAGAGTCTGTTCTCACCTTCTCCATCGTGGTCTGGTTTGGCTCAGCCACCAAGCACGACACCCGGAGGCTGCAGCGAATAGTCCCATCAGCAGAAATGATCATGGCTGCAACCTTCCTTCCACTGATGAACTGTACACTGCAAGGGCCAGGAAGCGAGCGGTCAATATCATCTCTGACCCCTCTCACCCTGGCCACAAACTCTTTGAATCACTTCCCTCTGGAAGGCGACTCCAGATTGTCAAAACTGCCACAGCCAGACATAAAAACAGTTTTTATCCACGAGTAGTTGCTCTACTCAACAGCCAAAAATCTGTAGCCTCCCTTTGATCTGGTATTTTGTTGGTTTACATGCTTGATCAATGGTGTTTTATCATGAATGTCTTATTATTATGAATGTTTAGTGTTTTCTGAGTCATTCGTAACTGTCACTGTATGTCATGTTGTTACTTGTGGGCGGAGCACCAAGGCAAATTCCTTGTATGTGAATACTTGGCCAATAAACTTACTTACTTACCATTGTGTGTACCTACCGAGGACTGTGAATGTTATCACATTTGATAAAAAGGAGGGAATGAAAGAGCTAATAGTCAAATCTAATAGTCAAATCTAAAATGGTGTCATTCTTCTACAAAAACATGGACTAGTAGAACAAAAGAACGGCTTGGTGCCAAGTCTGAATGACTTTGTAAAATATATGGAACACAATATGGAGGACAGGTTGGCTTTTCAATAAAGACATTAAGATAGCAGCCAGCTTCTTCAAAGCCATAAAGAAGCCAAGATTAAACAAATAGCTGATGGTCCAGAGATAAGTAATAACTTGTTATTGGATGAGCTCGATTTGGACCCAGCTTTCCTATATTGTGAAAGGCTACAGAATCTTTCAGTCATGCCATATTCAGGCTTGGTAGTAGTGTTTTTAACTGCAAAACAATAATGATTTTGATTATCTTGAGAGTGGATGCATGTGGATTTTGAACACGTCTGTGTGAAACGGCCCTTGCCTACTGCAGTGTTATAAACTAACAGAGTAAAATTTATGGGAATAAAACAATTCCTTTGATTTGGCATAGAAATTCATGAGAAAATGAGATTTAAAAATAATGTTATAATGTGAATTCTTGTGTGAATGGGATCAGCTTGTTATTTGGATATTTTGGCTATTTAATTTTTTATTTTTAGCCTTTTCTTAAGAATGGGATAGATGTTTAGATCTAGTAATTGAAGTTTGATGAATTAGATTGATTTGATGACTGATGAATTTGAATTTTTTGTTGGGTATTTACTATTTGTTTTAACGTTTAACTTGTGTTAGGCATTTTGTTGAACAAAATCATTTCTACTTTTTTTTAGCAAAACTGCAAATAAAAACTTGTTACTACTTAATGCTGTTCAGTGTTTTTTTCAGATGCCTCCGAAAAAGAAATGCAAAATTGTCGATCCAAATGTCCAGCCTGGCCTAGAGCTCACCTTGAAGTGAATTTCTCTGTAATGTCTAAGAGGGATCTTAAAAATGGACACATCTTGTACTTGTTTACCTTGTTTGGATAAAGTCGGCAATGAATGGGAAAGTAGTGAGTAGAAAAGCACGTCATGCGTGGTTTGCAGAGCAAAAACCTGTAGTTTACAATGCCAAAATTGAAAAGTTGAGGAAAAACAAGGTGTACAGAGATGCTTTTGTGTAACCCTGTACAGAGTTGCTTATTGGTTGCAGTCTGAGGATTATGATGATGCTACTGATTATGATATGCCAATGTACCAGCTAACAGCTGATCTTCTCAATGAAGACTTGGTCTTTTGCTAGAAATTGTAATTTCTTTACCTGTTTGTTACGAACTTACAGCATATCTATATACTTTTAAAACTGTGTGTGTGTGTGTGTGTGTGTGTGTGTGTGTGTGTGTGTGTGTGTGTGTGGGTGTACGGCATTTTGCCTTTGATTCGTTACTCCGCGAAAACCAGACGCAAAAACACCGACATTTTTACCATTTCGCTGGCGATTTTACTTTTACAATTGCATATCCACTCAGTAAATTTGGTCATTTTTCTGTACACATTTTCAATAAAATCCTTCACAAAACGTACTGTTTTCAGCAGCTAAGGACGCGACAATGCCCTTGCGCTCGTGCAACGCCTCCCGCAGCTGGACTTCCACGCCCGCCCGCTCACTGCAAACCCCCCCCTTCTCAAAATACTCTGCATATCGGGAGGTCACAGCCAGTCACTGGAGGTCACTGGCTTGAACATGGCGGCGGCAGTTATTGTCGCGCGGGGCATTACCCCCTCAGGAAAACCTGAAATGCCTCAGTTGCGAGAGCTGCTGAGGCTCTCGACGACGCCTGAGGTCGGCCCTGTCAGAGCCGCCCGCTCACCGAGTTCAGCACCGCCCTCTCCCTCCCCATCCTCCTTCCCTCTCCCCTCCCTCCCTCCCGCTGCAAACCCATGCTGCCAGTCGTGCCTCTCGCAAGTCCTTTGATAAAAACCTTGCGACCCCCCTTCCCCTCTCTCTCTCCCCTCCTCTCTCTCCCCCCTCCTCTCTCTCTCTCTCTCCCCACCTCTCCATCTCTCTCCCCCCCTCCCTGTTCCCCCCCTTCCCTCTCTGCCCTCACTCTCTAACCCCCCCCCCCTTTCTAGATGTGCCCGCGAGTTGGGGGCTATGCGTCAGTAGATAGGCCGATTATGGGGTAAAAGCAAGTTAATAATATTCATATATTAACAAGGGGGGTAGTTAGCGTGTGTGCGGGGGGTAGTTAGTGTGTGTGGGGGGGGGTGGTTAATGTGTGTGATGCCGCATGCCAGCCCCCCTCCTCCCCCCCTCAACTGCACGTAGGGGGAACAGCCCCGACGGGTCTGCACTTGGTCTAGTATATATTAATACTCTTTCGTTAGTTTGTTTCTCTTTCGCATCTCCTCCGAAACCCAACGTGGTAACGGATACATTTTTACATATTCCGGTAGAGATTCACCTCGTGATTTCAAAATTCTCCTCATCTGAAAATTTGGTTCATTATTTCCCGAGTTTTTTTTACTAAAATTGTTTTAAAATTGTAAATAATTGTGGAAGTCGGGGTAAGCGTGAGAGACATGTACCCAACTTCAGAATTCCAAAAGTGAAGCAAAATGAAGGTAAAGAGATGCGAGAGCTGAAGGGACAACAACAGCTAAAGTGCTTGGCAAACATTGGCCGTGAATATATCGGAATTGAAAATATTTGGATTATCGTGTTTGCTCACTGCATTTCATCAACAGTAAGGCATTATTTGTGTTTTTTCTTGATTCCCTTGGTATCTAAAAAGTCTCAGAAATGATAAATCTGGCTGTAAATTTTACTTCAGAGGCGTTTTCTTTTTGTATGTAAAAACCCACTTGAGAACCATGGGCGATTTTAAAATTTTACAGCCAGATTCATCAGTTCTGAAAGTTTTTAGATGCCAAAGGACTCAAGAAAAAACACAAATAATGCCTTAGTTGATGAAATCCAGTGAGCAAACGGCCAATGTTCGCCAAGCACTCGGACTGTTGGAATTCTGAGGTAGGCTAAATGTCTCTCACACTTATCCCGATTTCCATAATTATTTACTGCGCAAAAATTGACAATTCCAGCGGGTTTAAACGGGCCAGCTACGCTGGAAACAATGGTAAGTGCTTACCTGCAGTACATCACGTGTAATCCACTTGGCGTAGCGTAGCAACAGTGCGAGTCATGGGTCGTGACCCGACTGGCGTGAAACCTCCCTATTACTATTTCCGTCACAACGGTTAATTTTGTAATTAGCTACTTAATTAGGCAATTAATTAATTATATACTTTAATTTTATGTTATCCAAGTAAGTTGTATCATATTTGTTTCAGAATGCTTCAATCTATAATAACTGAAATTTTTATTCAGTTCTCTTCATGTTTAAGAAGGTCATGGCTTTTTATGTCAATTGACTGTCCTCGATCACAGCTTTTGTGTTGTTAATGGAAAAGCAATAGGAAACAAGATGCTAATTTCCGAGTATGAAAATTACCATACCTTTTTAAATACTGAAGATATGAAAGTGAATTAGGTATCAAATTAAAGTTTTTTTGTGCTTTATCTGATGGGATAAATTACAGGCTTGATTTTTAACATCTCAACATTTTGTAACATCCCTATACAATGTACAAGTGATAATAATAAACCTGAACCTAAAGTTCTCATCACCTAGTGTTGGTCCTCAGGAACTGATGGACATCTCCAGAGGGACGGGTGGACATCTCCAGAGGGACAGGTGGACATCTCCAGAGGGACAGGTGGACATCTCTGGTATTGAGGGACATCTCCAGAGGGACGGGTGGACATCTCCAGAGGGACGGGTGGACATCTCCAGAGGGACGGGTGGACATCTCCAGAGGGACGGGTGGACATCTCCAGAGGGACGGGTGGACATCTCCAGAGGGACAGGTGGACATCTCCAGAGGGACGGGTGGACATCTCCAGAGGGACGGGTGGACATCTCCAGAGGGACAGGTGGACATCTCCAGAGGGACAGGTGGACATCTCTGGTATTGAGGGACATCTCCAGAGGGACGGGTGGACATCTCCAGAGGGACGGGTGGACATCTCCAGAGGGACAGGTGGACATCTCCAGAGGGACAGGTGGACATCTCCAGAGGGACGGGTGGACATCTCCAGAGGGACGGGTGGACATCTCCAGAGGGACAGGTGGACATCTCCAGAGGGACGGGTGGACATCTCCAGAGGGATGGGTGGACATCTCTGGTATTGAGGGACATCTCCAGAGGGACAGGTGGACATCTCCAGAGGGACGGGTGGACATCTCCAGAGGGACAGGTGGACATCTCTGGTACTGAGGGACATCTCCAGAGGGACGGGTGGACATCTCCAGAGGGACAGGTGGACATCTCCAGAGGGACGGGTGGACATCTCCAGAGGGACGGGTGGACATCTCCAGAGGGACGGGTGGACATCTCCAGAGGGACGGGTGGACATCTCCAGAGGGACGGGTGGACATCTCTGGTACTGAGGGACATCTCCAGAGGGACGGGTGGACATCTCCAGAGGGACAGGTGGACATCTCCTCAGGAACTGATGGACATCTCCAGAGGGACGGGTGGACATCTCCAGAGGGACAGGTGGACATCTCCAGAGGGACAGGTGGACATCTCCAGAGGGACAGGTGGACATCTCCAGAGGGACAGGTGGACATCTCCTCAGGAACTGATGGACATCTCCAGAGGGACGGGTGGACATCTCCAGAGGGACAGGTGGACATCTCCAGAGGGACAGGTGGACATCTCCAGAGGGACAGGTGGACATCTCCAGAGGGACAGGTGGACATCTCCAGAGGGACAGGTGGACATCTCCAGAGGGACAGGTGGACATCTCCAGAGGGACAGGTGGACATCTCTGGTATTGAGGGACATCTCCAGAGGGACAGGTGGACATCTCCAGAGGGACAGGTGGACATCTCCAGAGGGACAGGTGGACATCTCCAGAGGGACAGGTGGACATCTCCAGAGGGACAGGTGGACATCTCCAGAGGGACAGGTGGACATCTCCAGAGGGACAGGTGGACATCTCTGGTATTGAGGGACATCTCCAGAGGGACAGGTGGACATCTCCAGAGGGACAGGTGGACATCTCCAGAGGGACGGGTGGACATCTCCAGAGGGACGGGTGGACATCTCCAGAGGGACGGGTGGACATCTCTGGTACTGAGGGACATCTCCAGAGGGACGGGTGGACATCTCTGGTACTGAGGGACATCTCCAAAGGGACGGGTGGACATCTCCAGAGGGACGGGTGACCATCTCCTCAGGGACGGGTGGACATCTCCTCAGGGACGGGTGGCCATCTCTGGTACTGAGGGACATCTCCTCCATGGCTGCCAACGGCCACCCGCCGGTTTGTGGAGCCACCGGTTGCTTTGACCACTTGTGGCCAGCGGGCGGCGCTCGGTGGTGGCGCCTGCGCATTGGGGTTTGTCGGCAGCGGCGGCGGGCGGAGTGCTGCGGCGGACGGGTACAGCCCGTGTGCGGAGTGCGGCGGCGGCGTTGGCCGGGCGGTTTCCTCCTCCCCCCCATCAACCCGGCGGGTGCGCGCGCAGCCTGGGCGGGAAGTAGTTCGGGCGGCCGCCATCTTGTGGCGAGGAGCAGCGGCGGCGCCGAAGCGAGTGCAAGGGATCGAGTGACCGACGGACAGACATACGTACATATATACAGAGACGGAGTGTGGCCGCCTCGGGCCGCCCGACCCCCGGACAGCACAGCGCAGAGGAGCCGCCGCCGCCGCCCAAGCCCGGCCCGCCCGCCGCGGCTCAGGCCGCTCAACACACGCACACACAAACGCACACACTGAGCAGCAGACGCCCGCTTTCAACACATCAACCCCGAGCCTGAGCGGGAGGCGCCGGCCCGCGGGATGGCGATGAAGCGGATTAACAAGGTAGTGAGTGAGTGGGGCGCGGCCGCGGGCCTGGGATCGGGGAGGTGGGCCCGGGCCTCGCCGGGAGAGGGGGAGAGGGAGGGAGGGAGGGACGGAGTGCCAGGCCGGAGGGCGCGGCCGGAACCGCCGTCGGGCCCAGAGGAGCGAGTACCCCTCGCCCCTCCCGGTACCAGGCCCCACTAAACAACCCCCCCACCCCTCCCTCCACGGTGTCTTCTCCCCCACCCCCGTGGCTGCCTGTCCCCTTCTCCCCCCCCTTGCGAACGGGCTCACCTTCTCACACTACACACACACACCCATTCTCACTCATGGGCTCCTCTCACCTTCACCCCAAACCCATACTCCCTCATCCTCATCCACGGGCTCTTTTCACCTTCAAACCGCAACCATCACCCACCGGCCCCGCTCACCTTCACCCGCCAACCCTCGCCCACCCCACAATCCTCACCCTTGGGCCCCTCTCAATTTAACCCCCCAACCTTCACCCTCTCACCTTCACCCCCCAACCCTCACCCTATGCCCATCCTCACCCACAGGCTACTCTCACCTTCACCCCCCCTCCCTGCGCTCCTCTTTTGCTTCACTCCACCCAGGCCAATTCTCTCGCCATCTCTTTCCCCCCCCCCCCCCCCCATGGCATCCCCTGTCTTGTTTTGTCACATATCTCTAGTGAACATGTTCAGGACTCTGAAATGTCATGACCCTGAGATGTTAACTTTCTTTCTCTCTCCACAGATGCTGCTTGACTTACTATGTATTTCCAACATTTTATTTCTTTCATGTCTGGCATCTGTGGCATTTTAGGGAATCCTTTTGTAGTAACTAGAATGAAACAACGCATTATTATATCGGAGCCAATCATATAAATCTTCTAACTTCCTCTTACATCAGGGTTGAAGTATAGAGTTCAGATATGAAGTGAGATGTTATCTCAGTTTGTGGAACTTGTTCCTGCTGCTTTTGGTTGCTCAGTGTGAATGACTAGGATTAGGTGCTGAGAGTGTTTGTGGGTGACATGCAAGGATGGGTTCAGTATGATCAGTACATTGACCCCAAATCTACCTGCCTGACATTATGAATGCTTGAAGATTATTTGTAGGGGAACAGGTTTCAATTTAGCTTTGGTGTAGTCTGTCGGAAGGTTTTCTAAAAATTGTATGAAATCTTGTATCTTAATTTAAAAACTAATATATTTAAAGCTGGAGATGTCAATTTTCATGGAATTCTAGGTTATAAACCCTTGCAAATTGGTCACAGTTTGAAATTCTACTTGGTAATTGTGGAAGAGCCAGTTAAATGGTTTGTTTAACTGGTTAGTGATTAAATGCAAGTTTTTAATCTAACATGGAAGCTAGGATTTTGAGGGATAATATAGTAAATATTTTGATTTCTCATTCTTTAGAGAATTGTGCATGTTACATAAAGAATAAAAACACCAGAGGGTGTGTCTGATTGTTCAGTTCGATCATGGCTGATATTTTTTGTCTGTGCTGCTTCCATGAACTAATATGTCCTCTAATTTCGCCCTCAACATTTCAAGGAGTTGGCTTGAGTAAACTCAATGACATGCTTCTTGGAGTGCAGGGTTGAATGGGGAAATTCAGAAAATTCACTTCCCCCTGGGAAGTAGAAAAATGTTTTTTGATCTCAGCGCCTAAAAACTATTATTTTAAAGTGACCCCCGACTCTATGTACCCCAATAAGGGCAGAAGTCAGTGTATCCATTCGAAGCCTGCTATGAATTTATGTTCCCCCGAGAACACCTCTCAGTTTTGTGCAAAGTATAGAGCTATATCTTAGCTTCTCCACGGTTTCCTCAACAAGTATATACAGTACACCCTTGTTTTAACAGACCCCTTTATAACTGATTTTGGATATAGTGGACGGACGTGTTGACCTGTTGCCGGCTCGCTGGTTGTTTAGAGCCCTAGCATCAACCCCATCCTCGACTCGCAAGGTACACCAGCGTGCCCTTCTGCCCACCGCACGGTCTGCTGACACGGCTATTGTTGCAGCTCACGTTGTAGCCCCTGGGGATATCGCTTTATTTGGGCCACTATCAATGACAGATGCACTCGGTCACCATGGAGCTCCCTCCTTTCTTGACGCCGATGGTAGCTCTGTCAACACTCGCTCCCCGCTGCCGCCACCTACCGTCGCTCTGTCCACTTGGCCTCTTACCCCCCCCCCCCCCCAGAGCTGCTGCCTGCCTGAAGTCGCTGACGTACTCCACCTTGTAAGTGGCAGCTGGTAAGAGTGGAGAAAGCCTCGCTGTGACTGAAAGTGTCATGTCATTGGCAGCGGCCTGAAGAAAGCGCTGGCCCTGGGATTACTGGGCCACAACAACAGCCACGTGAAAGGGTTGAGGGCACGTTTGAAATGGTCCTTTGGCTCCTAGTTTTAAACGTGCTGGAGTTACTCGGCAGACTCAAGAAGAAATGTCCAATTGTCACCTATCCATGTCTTCCAGAGATGCTGCCTGACCTAAGTTACTCTAGCACTTTGTGTCTCTTTTATGTATTCACCAACATCTGCAGTTGTTTGTTCCAGATAGTACCGTACTCGGTTATAATGGACAACCCCCCCCCCCATGGTCCCTAATAACAAGTGAATACTGTAAATACTTCAAGGAACGGTAAAAGAAAAAGCAAAGTAATAATGGGATGTTTAAAAACAGAACTCTCTGGAAATATACTGACTGACTAAAGAAGCAAAGAGAATGAGGAAGTTGCATTTATACTGCACTACAATAAGCTGAAAAAACACGTTGAGCAAGTATTATCATTCCAAAGTATTGAAGTATTTGGGCCTTTGTCCTGCTTCGCTTTCCCCACATCACTTGATTTAGAGTCAGATAGAGCTCTAGGGGCTCGTGGAATCAAGGGATATTGGGAGAGCAGGCCCGGGTTATTGATTGGGGACGATCAACCATGATCACAATGAATGGCGGTGCTGGCTTGAAGGGCCGAATGGCCTCCTCCTGCACCTATTTTCTATGTTTCCTTCAGTTGCAATTTTGCCACTGCACACAGCTGAGCATATACAGGCTTCTGGAGTAGTGTTCCAGACTGGGTATGTTTTCATGCAGGGTGTGAAAACACCTGCTTTCCTTGCATGGTTTAGGTTTATTATTGTCACGTATACTGAGGTACAGTGAAAACCTGTTTTGATACTGTACAAAGACAATCAAGTCAAACGAGTACTGTACATAGAGTGAAGAGGAAAATACAGAAAATATAGTTCTCAGCATTAGCGCAACAGTTCCAGAGACAGTCCAATGTCTGCAATGGGGTAGCGGTGAATCAGATAGTACCCTAGCTTATGGAGGGACCGTTCGGAAACAAGCTGTGATGTAACCCAACGGTAAATTTTCTGCAGTCAGACCTGTGTGATGTGAGGTTCACAGTCACGGGAAGCTCTGACACAGCAGTCGCCGATGCTACCTTTCTTGTCCACCTTCAAGTTAAAAAGTACCTCCTTCACCTTGTACCTAATCCCTCTAGTTTTAGATACCCTTGTCTGGCTATTCACCTTTTCTCTTATGCCCATCGGGAATTTATAAATCTCTACATGGTCACTCCTCAAGCTCCTATGGAAAAATGTCCTCGCCTGTCCAGCCTCTACTTGTAACACGTACCCTCCAGCCTTTGGTTACTAAAACATTATTTGTACACTTTTCAGTTTAATGACATCCTTGTATAGCAAGGTGACCTGAACTATACACAGTACACCAAATGTAGCCTTCCCCACATGTTGTACAGCTGAACCCTGGCTTCCCAAATCCTGTTCCAATACCCACACAGATAAGGCAAGTGGGACTAGAGTAGCTGGGATATTGTTATCCGGTGTGGGCGAGTTGGGCCGAAGGGCCTGTTTCCACAGTAACTCCATGACTCTCTAAAGCAAAATCTTGCACCGCATTCAGCTGTAGATGAATAAGAACACTTGCATCAGAATGCTATTCATTGACTATGTTTTGGACAAAAATGTGTTTGGCATAGAGTGATACAGTGTGGAAACAGGCCCTTCGGCCCAACTTGCTCACACTGGCCAACAATGTCCCAGCTACACTACTCCCACTAACTGGCGCTTGGTCCATATACCTCCAAACCTGTCCTATCCATGTACCTGTCCGACTGTTTCTTAAATGATGGCATAGTCCCAGCCTGAACTACCTCCTCTGGCAGCTTGTTCCATACACCCATCACCCTTTGTGCGAAAAAGTTACCCCTCGGATTCCTATTAAATATTTTCCCCTTCACCTTGAACCTATGTCCTCGATTCCCCTACTCTGGGCAAGAAACTCTGTGCATCTACCCGATCTAGTCCTCTCATGATTGTATATACCTCTATAAGATCACCCCTCATCCTTCTGTGCTCCATGGAATAGAGACCCAGCCTTCTCAACCTCTCCCTGTAGCTCACACCCTCCAGTCCTGGCAAAATCCTCGCCAATCTTTTCTGAACCCTTTCAAGCTTGACCCATATCTTTCCTATAACATGGTGCCCAGAAGTGAACACAATATTCTAAATGCGGTCTCACCAACGTCTTATACAACTGCAACATGATCTCCCAACTTCAATACTCAATACTCTGACTGATGAAGGCCAAAGTCCCAAAAGCCTTTTTGTCCACCATATCCACCTGCGACTCGGCCTTCAAGGAACCATGCACCCGCACTCCTGTTATCTTCAAATAGTCCTTGCTTTCCTTCTCTATCCTCTCCCCTTTCCCAGTTCTCCCACCAGTCTTACTGTCTCTGAGTACATTCTATCCTTGTCCCACCCACTCTCATGACATCAGTCTGAAGAAGAGTCTCGACCCGAAACGTCACCCATTTCTTCTCTGCCTGTCCCGCTGAGTTACTCCACCATTTTGTGTCCACCTGTACTCCTGGATACCTCTCCTCTGCAATGCTATCTAGAGGCCTACCATTTACTGCCCTTGTTCGATGTCCCAAAATGCGACACCTCGCACTTCTCTGTATTAAATTCCATCAACCATTCCTCTACCCACCTGGCCAATTCATCCAGATACTGCTGCAATCTTTCACAATCTTCCCTGTTTGCAAAGCCACTCACTTTTGTATCATCAGCAAACTTGCTAATCTTGCATGTTCTCATCCAAATCATTGATGCAGATGACAAACAGTAACAGGCCCAGCACGGAACCCTGAGACACACCACTAGTCACAGGCCTCCTGTCCAAGAAGCAACCTTCCACCATCACCCTCTGCTTGCTTCCATGGAGCAAATTTGCTATCCATTCAGCTATTTCTCCTTGGATCCCATGCGATCTAACCTTCCAGAGCAGCCTACCATGCGGAACGTTGTAGAATGCCTTACTGAGGTCCATGTACACAACATGTACAAAAAGTCAATCAGATTTGTGAGATACGACCTCCCATGTACAAATCTATGCTGAGTATTCCTAATCAGCCCTTACCCGTCCAAAAGCCTGCATACCCTATCCCTCAGAATATTTGAAGAACTGCAGATGCTGGAAAAATCGAAGGTAGACAAAAAAAGCTGGAGAAACAGCGGGTGAGGCAGCATCTATGGAGCAAAGGAATAGGCGACGTTTTGGGTTGAGACTCAAGGGTCGAGACCCGAAACGTCGCCTATTCCTTCGCTCCATAGATACTGCCTCACCCGCTGAGTTTCTCCAGCTTTTTTGTCTACCTCAGAATACTCTAATAACTTTCCAACTACAGATGTTGAGCTCACTGGCCTATAGTTCCCAGCATTTTCCCTGCAGCCCTTCTTGAAAAAAGGAACAACATTTGCCACCCTCCAGTCTTCCGGCACCTCTCCTGCATTTAAGGACGACTCATAAATTTCAACCAGGCCTCCCGCAATTTCCTCTCTAGTTTCCCGCAATGTCCTCGGATATATCTAATCAGTCCCTGGAGATTTGGCTACCTTCATACACGACAGTACCTTCAGTACTTCCTCGATGGTAACCCTGACTGCTCTCAATACACTTCCATCGACTGCCCCAAGTTCCTCCGTCCCACTGTCTCCTCGGTAAATACAAAGGAGAAATACTCATTGAGGGCCTTGCCCATCTGTGGATCCACACAGAGGTGATTGCTTTGATTCCTGAGAGGTCCCAATCTATCTCTAATTACCCTTTTACCCCTTATGTATTTATAAAATCTTTTTTGTATTGTCCTTAATGCTACCTGCCAGATCTACTGGCCCCTTTTTGCCCTTCTGATCTCCCTTTTCAGTTTACTCCTTATCCCCCGAAACTCCTCCAGGGATGCACTTGATCCCAGCTGCCTATACCTGTGCCATGCATCCGTCTTGTTTTTGACTAACGTCTCAATTTCCCTCGGCAGCCAAGCTTCCTTACGTTTGCCTGCTTTGCCCTTCACTCTAACGGGGACGTACACATCCTGAGCTTTCGTCAGCACACTTTTAAAAACATCCCACATGGCCGATGTTCCTTTCCCCTCAAATAACCTGCTCCAGTTAACTTGAGACCTTCTCTCATACCCTCAAAGTTGGCCTTACCCCAGTTGAGCATTTTAACACGTGGCCCCTCTCCGTCCCTATCCATAACCATCTTAAACCCAATCCAACTGTGGTCAGTGACCCCAAAATGCTCCTCCACAAACACTTCATTAACTCGCCCTTCCCAATACTAGATCCAGCGTTGCCCTCTCACATGTGGGGGCCTCTACATACCGGTTAAGAAAACTCTCCTGAACACTTTTGAGGAATTGCATCCCATTTAAACCCTTCACACTATCATTTTCCCAGTCTATATTGGGAAAGTTAAAATCCCCTACTTCAACAACCTTATTTGACTTGTAGCTGTGTAGCATCTCCTGGCACATTTGTTCTTCTAGATCCTGTTGACTATTCGGGGGTCTGTTGTACGCCCCAACAAGGTGATCATCCCCTTTTTGTTCCTCAGCTCCACCCATAAACCTTCTGAATTTTGTAGTCGGCAGGGCAGTACTCTGCATATCGCCAAACTTGGACAATTTTACATTTTTTTTATCAAGCCAATTAACCTACAAACCTGTGCGTCTTTGGAGTGTGGGAGGAAACCGAAGATCATGGGGAGAACGTATGAACTACATACAGACAGCACCCTTAGTCGGGATCGAACCCAGGTCTCTGGCGCTGTATTTTGATGTAAGGCAACAACTCTAGTGCTGTGCCACCGTGACCGCCTCACTAGACGAACCGTCCGCAATGTCACCTCTGATCACTGCCGTAACATCCTCCTTAACCAACAATACAACCGCATCCTCTTTTTCCCTTACCCCTGTCTCTCCTGAAGCTCCTGTACCCCGGAACATTGAGCTGCCATTCCTGCCCCTTCCTTAACCAGGTTTCAGTCATGGCTACAATGTCCCATTCGCTCGTACCTATCCATGCCCTGAGCTCATCTGCCTTACCCGTCAGGCACGTTGCATTAAAATATGTGCAGTTTAAACCAACCCTCCTTGCTCACTCTCCGCCTTTCATCGGCTTATTCTGTCAACCAACCTTACCCACACCACCCTCCATACTAGCCTCTCAAGTGCCTCTGTCCTGTACGAGATCCCACCCCTCTGCCAATCCAGTTTAAACCCTCCCATGTAGCATTAGCAAACCTGCCTGCTCGGATGTTATTCCCCCTCCAGTTAAGGTGTAACCTGTCCCTTTTGTACAGGTCACCCTTGCCCCACTGGTGAGAGCAAATGTATTAAAGTCCACGTTCACCACACAGTGTCACCACTGTCGAGAAATTACGCACATGCACCCCTTGGTTTCTTTGTTCTACAACACCCCCCCAGGGCCTTGCCATTAAATGTGTAAGTCCTGCTCTAGTTTCTCTCGCCAAAATACAATACCTTACATTTATCTGAACATAAACTCCGTTTACAATTCCTCCGCGCACTGACACCTTCACAGTCCACCAATTGTAGTGTCATCTGCAAACTTATGAACTATGCCACCTACATTCTCATCCAAATCGCGAATATATGTAATATCGGTAAACCGAACCCTGTGGCACACCACTTGGTACAGGCCTCCAGTCTGAAAACCATCCTCTACCATAACTCTTTCCTGCTTTCAAGCCAATTTTGTATCATTTAGTTGGCTCACCCTGGGTTACATATGATCTAACCTTCCAATGCAGTCTGTCATTTGGTACTTTGTCAAAAGCCTTGCTGAAGTGTAATGTCCATTGTACTGCCCTCATCAATCTTTCAAAAACCTCCAAAAAAAAACCTCAAATCAATCTTGAGAGACACAATTTCCCATGCTCAAAGCCACGCTGACCAACCCTATTTAGTGCTTGCCTTTCCAAATGCATGTAAATCATGTCACTCAGAACCCCCTCCATTAACATTTTCACCACTGATGACCGTGCTGTGATTCCCAGGCTTTTCTTGGTAACATTTTTTAATAAATCGGTTCGCTGCTGTCTTTCGCACTTCATTTGTAGCTTTCGATGATGAAATGTCTCTGAAAAATCACACCAATGCTGGACAAACTGATCGGGTCAAGCAGCATCTCTGGAGTACATGGATAAATAACGTTTTGGGTTGCGAACCTTCTGATGGAAACGTTCTCTGGTCCATGTTCTCCCGAGACTCTAACACTTTGTGTCCTTTTTTGTAAACCAACATCTGCAGTTTTTTTGTTTCTGCTATTATACCTCTGCCTCGGCTAGCACTCATTTTCTAGTTTTCCTTTATATCCTGGGATAAACTTGATCATGTTCCAGGAATTTATCTACCTTTATTTGTTTTGAGCCCTCCAGCTTCCCTTTCTGCGATATGGACATCGCAATTAACACTCCAAGTTGTGAATTTGGACTTTTGCAAGCAGATCTTGGAAGTTTTTGAATCTGCCTTATTGCCCTTCCAGGTCGTGGTTTCTGAAGTTTAGAATCATGCCTCACACAAGTATACATTGTATAGTTTTATATAATGGATATTTTTCTCAAATCCTGAAGGTTGAGTGGAGTCTTGATAGAAGTGTATAAAATTATGGGAGATGTAGATAAGGATAGACAATCAAAAACTTTTTTCCAAGATGGAAATGTCCAACACTAGAGGGTGTAGCTTTAAGGTGAGAGGGTCAAAGTTTAAAGATGTATGGGGAAAGCTTTTTTACACAGAGGGTGGTGAGTGCCTGGAACACTGCCAGGTAGTGGAGGCGGATAGTAGATTTGAGGATTTTAGATGGGCACGGATGTGGTGGGGTAGGGGGTCAAATGCAGGCAGTTTATCTTAGCGTCATATTCAGTGCTGACATGGGTGGAAGAGCCAGTTCTTGTGACTGTTTTCCATGTTCTAAAGGCAACATTTTGTACTTATTCTGCAGTAAATATATTCCACATACCTTTTGCTATAACCTGTCTATCCATTTGCCTAAGTTACTACACATCGTCATGCACAGGATAACTCAGTATGCACCACTTGTGTATATCAAGGGTAAATAATGCCTGGAAAGCAGCACTCCAATCGGAAAAATAACCTGCCAGAGAAAGCTGGTGTGGCCCAAAGGTGACCACGAAACTGGCAGAACCTGTGTTTCACTAACCGTTTTATATGAATGTTGGCAGCTTTCAAGATCAATTTTTACTGTATTATGTTAAAAATTTGTAACGTGTAATGTCCACCAACTACTTTTGACGATTCTTTTTAATTCCTGAAACCAATTGTTTTCATTGTTGAATCTAGGAGCTTCTGGACTTAGCTCGTGATCCGCCAGCACAGTGTTCTGCAGGTCCAGTTGGAGATGATTGTGAGTATTTAAAATGAACTTTAAAAAAAAGTGTGCATTAATTTGTCATTTTATAAATGTATGATCATACATCAAGTGCAGTAATTGAAGTTGATTTGGAAATGGGAAACTTCTCAATGGATATATCCCATACTTAAAGAGCCCTGATTGCATCAGGTATTGTTCACTCATCTTTCACACTTGGACTCACTTAGAATCCTGACCAAGTGTGTGGCTGAGATGAACACCCCAACTACTGACCTTCCCTGAAGAATAAACAGCTTTTGCTCCTGAAGACGTATCATTTTAGAAACAGCATTGGTCAATGCTGACAGGTTTTTTAAAAAGATCTCCAAATATAATGCATGCAGGGACATTTTGAGATGAAGAAGGTGGTGGTATTGTGGTCTCTTAAAGAGCATTGAGGGAAGCAAGAGAAGAGACTGCGGGAGCCTTGACAGAGATCTTTACATCTTCTATAGACACTGGCGAGGTCCCAGAGGACTGGAGAGTAGTGAATGTTCCTTTATTTAAGAAGAGAAGTCCAGCATCATGTCAGTGGTAGGGAAGCTAATGGAGAGGATTCTTCAGAATGGGATTTACTCCCATTTGCAAGAGAATTAGTTAATTAGGGACAGTCAACATGACTTTGTACATAGCATGTTGTGCCTTACCAACTTAATTGGGTTTTTTGAGGAATGACAAGTGATTGATAAGGATAGGATGATGGATGTTGTTTACACGGATTTTAGTAAGGCATTTGATAAATCCCCCATGGTAGGCTAATCCACAATTTCAAGACTGCATTAACAGTGACGTGGTTGTATGGATTCGGAACTGGCTTACTGACAGGTTTGTGGTGGATCTTCAATTTTTAGGCTGGAGGTCTGACTAGTGGAGTTCCGCAGAATCCGTGCTGGGACCTCCTGTGTTGGGAGAGTGGGCAGAGAAATGGCAGCTGCAGAGCTGCCAAGTAGTAAGGATTTTCTGTATTTTGTACGGAAACGCGATAAGAATACGGATGTACGACTTTGTGTTGTTAAATACGGCGTTTCGGGCCAGGGTTCTTACTCAATAGGAAGGAACTGAAGATCGGGCATGATATTCTTCCGATTTAAATTGGCATTCTGATTTTTGTTTTCCTATTTGTCAATTTTTTGTTGCCCAATTATTTGGCAGCTAATCGACCGCTGTCTCTAAGGGGGTAGCATCCAATCAACAACCAGCTTCCCTTAAAATTCCCGTCCAATCAGCCGCTGTCTCCAAGGACATTGTGTCCAATCACATAACGCGCTGTTCACTCGGCGACCAATCAGACGCAGTCCCCGAGGGGCGTTGCAGCCAATCACTGACCAGCTTCCCTTGCTGAAGCAGAAGATGGCTGCAGCCAACACTATTTCTCTGCTGTTGCACGCAGTGCTAGGCAAAGAGACATTTCAGGTAACATTCTTTGTAAAGATATTTTTAGCTGTATGTAGTCATTTATTTCATGAAATATTTATCTTTTGGGGGTTATTTTACTGGTTATGTGTTAGAAAAATTCTAAGCTTTTGTTATGTAAACTACCAGCAGAAAGCTTGGGAATCACTTTCAATTTATTGAAAATGCAGGAACCCCCACTGGGGGGGGGGGCCGAACCGGACTCCTGGACCCCCGGCCAATACTTCCTAGGTTTTTTCGGGTGGTGAATAGGCCTGTAGGAGTAGTTTCGGGCCGGGGTTCTTCTTCAATAGGAAGGAACTGCAGATACAGTTGTCTTTGCAAAATGCCAAATGATTCCGGGAATGCCGAGGTGTGAGAGAACGAGAGAGAGATGGGGGGAGAGAGAGAGAAAGAACGAGATACAGAGAGATTCCAGCCTCTTAACGTTTTCCCAGGCCATGGGGAATCGTTGCTACCAAAAGACTTTCAATGATAAACTTCGGGACAAATGCAAGAAAGCAGCTATGACATATAATACACAATAAACTGCATGACAAATACACAATAAACAAGTTATGCATTCTTGTATTCTTACGTGGGTATGACCGCACATATATTTTTTTAATTCAGCAATATGGGGGGGGATTAGTGCAGGGTGGATGGGGGGTTCAGTACAGTATGAATGGGGGGGTTCAGTACAGGATGAATGGGGGGGTCGCTACAGGATGAATGGAGATTCAGCACAGGATGAATGTTGGGGGGGGGGTCAGTACAGTGTGGGGCGTACGAAAGAAAGAGAGAGGGGAGGCAGGGAGGAAGGAAGGTCAGCGTTCATTGGACACGGGCGGACACGCTGCCTGTCCACCTCCATGTGCCGCCGCGACAGAGGGAGGCCGTTGGGATCCCCTTGCCACCGCCTCCCCTCCTCCGCCAGCCAACAGGAATGTGCGGGGCTGAGCGGTGCAGCTGCTTCAGACAGCGAAAGGAGGCCACCCACTTACTCCCTCCCTCCTCCCAGCCACACTTTGCGGGAGGGTTTATTTTGAAAGCAGCGGCCGCTATCAGGGCGGGTGGGGTGCGGGAGGAGGAGCCGCTGTTGCTGCCACTACTGTGCGGGGCCTGTCATTCGCTCCGACCCTCCATCAACCTGCACCCCGTATCTTTGCCCAGCACGACAGCCTTCGCCGCCGACACGAAACGTCACGTTCCGTTTCTCCGGAGATGCTGCCTGACCCGCTGAGGTACTCCAGCTTTTTGTGTCTATCTTCGGTATAAACCAGTATCTGCAGTGCCAAGCCGGGAAAAATGACTCGGCATTTAGGTTGCCCGGCGGCACTTTGGGTGATCATTGGCACTTGGGCAACCGCTAATTTCGAGCCCTGGTAGCATCATCATACTCCTCAGATTGTAACCAATAAGCAACTCTGTACACCTTGTTTTTCCTCAACTTTTCAATTTTGGCAACTGTACGTTTTTGCTCTTCAAACCACGCATGACATGCCTTTCTGCCCACTAATTTTCCATTAAGAATGTCCTGTAGATCATCACATTTGGAGTAGTCCAAATTCGGATAATCTCTGTGAATGCGGTCTAAATCAGTCTCTTTTGCTGGGCATTTGGATTGACAATTTTGCTGATTTTTTTTTTCCAGCATATTGAAAAATTTTCTGCGGGTAAAATTTGGTCGGCATGGGTCTTTTTAACTAGTAGTGCAGTGGAGTGGGTTGTTATTTACTCACAGGCACTCGAGGGCAGCCGTAGGCAATCTCTTTCGCTCAACGGGCATTTTGATTGGCTCATTGGAGTTTTCAGGACCAAGAAAGACCTACCGGTAGGTAAAATGCCCGCAAACTTTATTATACTTCTTAAAAGTGTCTCCACTCCTTCTACCCCCTCCCCCGCGCTCTCTAAAAGACTTACCGTTACTGTGCAGCCGTTTTACCTTAATCTTCATCGTGCAGACAGCGCTCCTCGGCTTTCCCTGGCCCCCGCCTTCGCGATGTGTTTGTGTGTTCGGTTGGTCGATGCACCTCGCTGTTTCAACATGGACGGGTCGATCCAGCTCGAGGTTTCAACCCGGGCGGTCGATCCAGCTCGAGGCTTTCCAGGCGAGTGCCCTCGAGCTGGAAGGTCAAAGACACTCTTATTAACTCGCCGATTAGATCGCCCAAGTGGGACAGGCCCTTTATTCTGCTCCTATGACCTTACTGTTTGTGATATATATAAATGACTTGGCCAGAAATATAGAGGGTGTGGTAAGTAAGTTTGCAGATGCCACCAAGATTGCTGGGGTCGTGAATTGTGAGGAAGGCTGTCGTAATCAGCAGCTTATAGATCAGCTACAGAAATGGGCTAGGAAATGTGAGATGGAATTTAATCCGAGCATGTATGGGGTGTTGCACTTTGGCAGGTC
Source organism: Raja brachyura (assembly GCA_963514005.1). The sequence continues at coordinate 153,421,575 of OY740781.1, forward strand.
AAATGTAAGGAGAAACTATACAATTAATGGCATCACCCTTAAAAACATTGATGTATAGACGGATCTTGGGGTCCAAGTCCATAAATCCCTGAAGATGGCAACACATGCACACAGAGCGGTAAAGAATGCTTATGGTATGCTTGCTTGCATAGGTTGGGCATTGAGTGTAAGAGTCAGGAAGTCATGATGCAGCTTTATCGGACTTTGGTTAGGCCATGTTTGGAGTTGTGTGCAGTTCCAGTCATCCCATTACAGGAAGATGTGGAGGTTTTGAAAAGGCTGCAGAGGAGTTTTACCGAAAAAATGCTTGGTTTGGGGGATATTGGCACTTTGGGGGGTCAAATGTAAGGAGAAACTATACAATTAATGGCATCGCCCTTACAAACATTGATGTAGAGGCTGGACTGACTTGTATTGTTTTCACTGGAACGCCAGAGGTTACGGGGAGACTTGATAGAAGGACATAAAATTATGGGCAGCATAGATAGGGTAGACAATTGGAACCTTTACCCCAGGATGGAAAAATCAAATACTAGAGGGCATAACTTTAAGCTGGTAGAGGCAAACTTTAAAGGAGCTGTGCAGGGCAAGTGTTTTTACACAGTGGGTATTTGGGACGCGCTATCGGAGGTGGTAGTGGAGGGAGAAACGATAGTGGCATTTAAGAGATGTTTGGATGGGCAGGTGGATATGCAGGCAATCAAGGAAAATGCATTATGCGCTCATTGATTTTATGTTCGGCACTCATTGTGGGTCAAAGGGCCAGTTCTTGCGGTGTCCTATGTTCTATGAAAACTGCTTACAAATTGCTAACTCTGGCCATTGTTCAATCATTTGGTGCCCAGTATTACTGATTTTTTAATATTTGACCCCTGTTAAGCCAAATCAGTCCTATCTCATCTTCCAGAGCAGACTACCATGTGGAATCTAATCAAAGGCCTGGCTGAAGTTAATGCAGTCCCTGCCCTCATCAACCTCCTTGGTCACTTCGAGAAATTTGTGAGACGCGATTCCCCATGTGCAAAACCATGCTGACCATCACTTATCACCCCCTGGCGTTCCAAATGCAAATAGATATCCTTCAAAATCCACTCCAGCAACCTTCGTAACACAGATGTTAGGTTAGTAGGTACCAGGCTTTCTATGCAAACCTTCTTAAATAGGGTTGCACTTTGGTATATCAAATATCAAACTAGGGCATACCTTTCACAGTAAATGGTTGAGCCCCGAGAGCGTTTTAGAACAGAGACATCCAGAAGTGCAGACCCTTGGTTCCCTGAAAGTGCTGAGTCAGGTGGATAGTGTGGTGAAGAAGGCATTTATCTCACATGCCTTCATGGAGATGGGTATAAATGTTGAGACATGATGCAGCTGTACAAGTCGTTGATGAGAGTACTGTGTGTAGTTTGGTTATCCAGATTTCAGAAGAATTATATTAAGTTGTAAAAGGTGCAGAAAACATTTACCAGGTTGTTACTGGACATAGGAGCTTGAGTTATAGGTTGGATGGGCTGGGACTTTATTCTTTGGAACGCAGGAGGCAAATGGGGTGATCTTATTGAGGTGTACAAGATCATGAAGGGCATGGATAAAGTGAACGTTCTTCACACTCTGGGTGTTTTTCCCAGGGTAGAGTAATCTAAAACTAGAAAGCATCGGGTGGCGCCAGCAATGGTTGCCTCGTCAACAGTCTGTCTGCCCTTTCCTTCTTTGTATGTATGTGTTAAATGTATGTTTTTAGTGTTCTTTAGCATGTTTTATGTGTGGGGGGGGGTTGGGGGAAACTTTTCCAATCTCTTACTTCGAGGGAGATGCGATTTTTTTCCCGTATCGTTTCTCCGTCTGCACTGCGGCCGAACATCGAGGAGTTGGCGGCCTTTGCTGGAGACCGACTTTGAGAGCTCCACCACGGGAGCCTGCGGACTCAACATCACGGAGCTCGCGATCCCTGTCGGGGATCGACTTTGGGCGCGGGTGCCTGCAAACTTTAACATCGTGGAACTTGCGGCCTCTGGTTAGGGACCAACTTTGGGAACTCCAAGCCGCAGTAGCTTCGACCGCCCCGACGTAGGAGCTTCGATCGCCCCGATGGATGATCCGAATGCCCCAACCGCGGGAGAATAAAGAGGAAGAAGATTGGACTTTATTGCCTTCCATCACAGTGAGGAATGTGGGGAATCGACTGTGGTGGATGTTTATGTTAACTTTTATGTAGTTGTGTGTTTTGTTGCTTTTTTTTAGTATGACTTTATCATAATTTGCATATCACCGTACCTTAATTGGTACACATGACTATAAAATACCTTTAAACCTTTGACCTTTGAAGTGAGGGGGAAGAGATTTAAGAGAGACCTCAATAGCTTTTTCCACTCAGAGGGCAGTCCATCTCTGGAAAGAGCTGCCAGAGGGAACTATAGAAGCAGATCCAAAGTGACTTTTTAGAAGACATTTGGACATATACAGTACCCTCCATAATGTTTGGGACAAAGACTCATCATTTATTTATTTGTTAAAGAAGGAACTGCAGATGCTGGAAAATGGAGGGTACACAAAATGCTGGAGAAACTCAGCGGGTGCAGCAGCATCTATGGAGCGAAGGAGATGGCCACGTTTCGGGCCGAAACCCTTCTTCAGACTAATTTATTTATTTACCTCTGTACTCCACAGTTTGAGATTTGTAATTGTAAAAAATCACATGTGGTTAAAGTGCACATTGTCAGATTTTAATAAAGGCCATTTTTAAACAGTTCGGTTTCACCATGTAGAAATTACAGCAATGTGCATACATAGTCCCCCCCCCCCCCCCATTTCAGGGCACCATAATGTTTGGGACACAGCAATGTCATGTAAATGAAAGTAGTCATGTTTAGTATTTTATTGCATATCCCTTGCATGCAATGACTGCTTGAAGTCTGCGATTCATGGACATCACCAGTTGTTGGGTGTCTTCTCTGGTGATGCTCTGCCAGGCCTGTATTGCAGCCATCTTTAGCTTATGAATAGAATAGAATAGTTTCTTTATTGTCATTGTAACATGAACCATGTACAACGAAATTTTAAAATGTCAACCAGTCAGTGCAACATTCAAACCATAAAAGCTAACGATACATACAAGGTAAAATATTAAAAAAGATAAACAACTAAAATAAATATGAAATATGAAAATAGCACGCATAAACACCCAACCGTAAATCCTTCTGTCGATTTCACAGTGTACCAACCACAGTCCCTTAGTCCCCGCGTTCCTTGGCGGCTACATTTAGTGCCTTTATAGCAGTGGGGTAAAAACTGTTTTTAAGTCTGTTTGTCCTTGTAGATCTGTACCGTCTGCCTGACGGCAACAGTTCAAACAGGGAGTGTCCGGGGTGGGAAATGTCCTTTATAATATTCTGGGATTTTTTGATGCAGCGGGAACTGTGTAAGTCTTCCAAGGTAAGGAGAGGGCAGCCGACAATCCTCTGGGCGTTGTCAATGGCCCTCTGGAGCGCTTTCCTCTGAGCCGCTGTGCAGCTGGTGTACCACACGCATACACAGTATGTTAGGATGCTCTCATTGGAGCACCGATAAAAGGACAGCAGCAGTCTCTGTGTGATGTTATTCTTCCTGAGCACCCTCAGGAAGTGCAGTCTCTGCTGGACCTTTTTCAGCAGCGCAGAGGTGCTCCTGCTCCACGTCAGGTCCTCCTCAATATGGATTCCCAGGAAGCGGAAATCCGCCACCCTCTCCACACAGTCCCCTCTGATGATTAGTGGTGCGAGTTGTGTTTTGTTCTTCCTGAAGTCTATTATTATCTCCTTGGTCTTTAAGGTGTTCAGGAGCAGGTTATTTTCTCCACACCACACTGTCAGCTGCTCCACCTCATCCCGATAGGCGTACTCGTCCCCCCCGGAGATGAGCCCCACCACCGTAGTGTCATCTGCAAATTTGACAATGGTGTTGCTGTGATGGGTGGAGGTGCAGTCATGTTCAGCATATAAATGGTATCCTCAATTGGGTTCAGATCGGGTGATTCACTTGGCCACTCAAGAATTTACCATTTTTTAGTTTTGAAAAACTCCTTTGTTGCTTTAACAGTTTGTTTGGGATCATTGTCTTGCTGTAGAATGGGCCGCCGGCCAATGAGTTTTGAGGCATTTGTTTAAACGTGAGCAGATAGGATGTGTCTATACACTTCAGAATTCATTATGCTACTACCATCAGCAGTTATATCATCAATTAAGATAAGTATGCCCAGGCCATAATAACCCTACTACTGTGTTTCATAGATGAGGTGGTATGCCTTGGATCTTGGGCAGTTCCTTCTCTCCTCCATACTTTGCTCTGCCATCTCTCTGATATATTAATCTTCATCTCATCTGTCCACAAGTCCTTTTTCCAGAACTGCAGTTGCTCTTTTAAGTACTTCTTGGCAAACTGTAATCTGGCCATTCTATTTTTCCTGCTAACCAGTGGTTTGCATCCTGCAGTGTAGCCTCTGCAGGGCTCTCTTAACTTTTTTTCTCTGTTGCCAGCCTGGCAACCTAGGTAGCTTTTTAGGTTGCCAAATGACAGTTTAGGTAGTCATTTGAGATGGCTTGCATGACGCGTGCGACAATGTGCTCGGAAGAAGTGGGTAGTTACCAGTCAGAATTATGGTCAATGAAGCATTCACATATTATTTCTGCTTCAAATAAAGTCACAAACTAAACATATTCACCAATCAAGACATGATATATATCACAATGAAATGCAGCAAAATTATAATACAGTATATACAGTATCTGAACTCTTTATATACATTGCAATGAATGTAATTTCTATTATTTCTTTCTACTTCCAAACAAAAATGTGGTTGGATTATTCAGCGTATGATCAACCTCGGTGAGACCAAGCGCAGGCTTGGCGATCGCTTCGCACAACACCTCCACTCAGTTCGCAATAGAGGCAGGAAACATGTTCTCCATGTTGTGGGACTCCGGAACCAGGGGCCACAGTTTAAGAATAAGGTGTAAGCCATTTAGAACGGAGATGAGGAAACGCTTTTTCTCACAGAGAGTTGTGAGTCTGCGGAATTCTCTGCCTCAGAGGGCGGTGGAGGCCGGTTCTCTGGATACTTTCAAGAGAGAGCTAGATAGGGCTCTTAAAGATAGCGGAGTCAGCGGATATGGGGAGAAGGCGGGAACGGGATACTGATTGAGGATGATCAGCCATGATCACATTGAATGGTGGTGCTGGCTCGAAGGGCCGAATGGCCTACTCCTGTATCTATTGTCTACAAAGCCAATGCGTCTTTGGGATGTGGGAGGAAACCCACACGCTTGCCAGGAGAATGTGCAAATTCAACACTTACAGTGCCCGAGGACAGGATCGAACACAGATCTCTGGCGTGTGAGACAGCAAGTCTCACTGTGCTGTGCTCATCAGCTGTGCCACTATATTTTGTTTTCCAACACACAAAAATTTATACGTTGATAACTTTGGTTACTAAATAAAAGTAACTCTATTTTCAGTCTTAAATCTCTAAGTGACGCTATGTCCCCTTTTACAGCTACTGTATGTTTTAATTCAGTTCAAGGCCATGGGGCAGTACATTGGCCATAAAGTTGCTGCCTCAAAGTGCCTTTGACCCAGAATTGATCCTGAATATGGGAGCTGTCTGTATGGAGTTTGCTCCTTTTCCCTTTGATCACATGGGTTTTCTCCGGGTGCTCTTGTTTCCTTCCACATTCCAAAGGTGTGCAGGAACCATTTTCAGACCTGACCGAAAATGTAATAAGTTTACATATTGTGCTGCTGCAAGTAAGGATTTCATTGTTCCAACTGGGATGTGAGAGAATAAAACACTTGACTCTTGACTTATGTCGCTAATGTGTGGGATAGAACTAGTGGTCGGCGTGGGCCGAAGGACCTGTTTCCCCACTGTATCATTAAATTAAACTAAAAATACTAAAACCAGAGGAAATCTAAAGAAGGGTCTCTACCCGAAACGTCACCCAATTTCTTCTATCTAGAGATGCTGGGTGCTCCATGGAGTTCCCTCGCACAATTAAAGCATGGAATAGTCTTCACCCTACCATAGTTACCCAACCAGACGCAACTAAATTTAAGGTAGCTCTTTTTTCCCCAAGAACCCTTTTTTGTTTTATTGTCATGTGTCCCAGATAGGACAATGAAATTCTTGCTTGCTGCAGCACAACAGAATATATAAACATAATACAGAACAGGAGATAAGTTCAGTGTGTCTATATACCACAGGCCATATATATATATACACACGCAATAGATAAACAGATGCAAGTGCAATAGGCTGTTATTTTTCAGAGTTTGGAGTTTAGTGGTGGCGGGTCCACTCCAGTTTATATTCCATTTGGAATATTTTTGGAGGACCAGGAAACCAAGAAGCAAGAGTTACTCCAGCTCCAGGGAGTGATTCTGCGTTGGTTTACAGCAGTCGCGGCAAGGCTGCGACCGGACAGCAATGGTGGCTAGATCTCCCACAGAGCAATAGGAGGGAGAAAGTGCCCGGCGCCGACCAGTTGCCGTGACCGTGCATGTGTGCAGGGCGACACATGCGCACAACCACGGTCGATGATGTGCTGGCCGTGGTTGTGCACATGTGCAGGGGGAGGATGTGCAAGGCGACTGGCCATGCCAGCAGGCGGAGAGCGGAGAAACGGCGGCGCGGAGAGTGACAGAGAGAGAGATAGAGAGTGTGGCCCGCTCAGAGTTGAACTATAGGTGTCCCGGGTGCTTGCCAAGCCGGGTAAAATGACATGGCTTTTAGGTTGCTCAGTGGGACTTTAGGTTGCCACTGGCACCCGGGCAACCATTAATTTCGAGCCCTGCTCTGTATTTCTGTTCATGAAGTCTTCTGCGGACAGTGGTCATTGACAAATCCACACCTGTCTCCTAAGAGCGTTTCTGATCTGTAAAAAAAAAATATGAATACATTATTTGACCAGTTTGGGAGTGGTATGGGCAGTCCATTACCTTTGAAGATAGCTCCCTCCATTGTAGGCATCAATATGTTGTGTACAAATGCAGTGTTTTGGTCTTGGTGACAATAATTCACGTGGCTCCTGCTGTTCCCTATCCACCAAACCTAGTTCATATTAATTTTATGAAGATACAAGGAACTGCAGATGCTGGAATCTTGAGCAAAGCACTGGTGGAACTCAATGGGACAGGCAGCATCTGTGGAGGGAATGATAGGTGATGTTTCAGGGTGGGATCCCTTCTCTTGAACGTCACCAGTCCATTCCCTCCACAGATGCTGCCTGACCTGAGTTCCACCAGTGCTTTGTTTTAATTTAATCTTATTTTCCATAGAGGCTTTAGACGTATTGTTTTATCTTTTGTCCACCCATCAAACAATCAACACCCCATTTCCCCCCCCCTCACCTGTGTCTACCTATCATTTGCTAGGCTTTGTCCTGCTTTGTCTCTCTCCCAGCTTTTTAACTCAGTCAGAAGAAGTGCCCTGACCCGAAATGTCACCTGTTCTCCAGAAATACTGTCTGACCCGCAGTTAATCCGCTGTTTTTTTTGTAAACCAGCATCTACAGTACCTTATGTCTATATGAAATGGTTTTCTTTGGATATGGTCTTGCATTTTCTGTGCTTCAGATGTTCAACAAAAACATTGTCCATTTCTAACATAATGATTCTTTGTACATAAGGCTAATTAAAATCCTCGAGGGTGCAATGGTATCTTGACATGGGTAATTTAGAACTGTGATGCCAGTTCACAAGATCAGACTTTGGAAAGACTACCTGATCCTAGCTTCCTCATTGTACGTGGATTTCACAAACATAAATTTGCGTCGATGGCACACCGAGTTACATTGTGGAGATTGATTTGTAAAATTGAGGCTTTGAAATTAAATAACCAGTGTTGCAGCAGTGTGGCATTATTTTTTATCCTGGTGACAGGTCTGCGCTTCCTATACTGGGCAGTCGGTGGTGTCCTTGGAAGTGTTCTTATATTTTTCTCAATGTGTGTTTGCTGGATTGGCCTTGGTATTTGTGCCATTGTAAGGCTTCAGTCTTAAAATTATCCATTCAATTACAGAACATTCCTGTATTCTGGCAATGACTTTGTTAGACATTGATTGTGCTGTGTTGAGTGGTTACTTAAGGTGGCCCCTATTGGGCTTTGTGGAGATGAGAACATTGTAGAATCCTGTAGATCATTGCTGAAATGTCTGGGATGAAGTTTGTCAGCATGGTGTTAGACCAGAATAACAGCAGGAACTCAGCCGATCAGGCACCATTTGTGGAAACGGAAACCGAGTTAACATTTTAGGTTGAAATTTCTTCATCCCTTTCTACAGGTGTTGGGTGTTTCCTTCAGTTTTTTTTTTATTTCAGCTGCCTGTAGACTAAGCTTTGACTGTAGGATGCAATTGTACAAACACATTCATTTGTTTTAGTTTATCTGTTCTGGATCTGGAGTTTGCAATAGTCCAGGCTTATTTGTATTTCATACTAATGATCCCTATTTTTTTTCTCTTTATTAGTATTTCACTGGCAAGCAACAATCATGGGACCTGTAAGTATGCATTCAAAGTTTGATATACAAATGTTATTTGTTCAGGGATTGCACAATTAATTGTATTTATCTCTCTGTAGAATGACAGTCCGTATCAGGGTGGAGTCTTTTTCTTGACAATTCATTTTCCTACGGACTATCCTTTTAAACCACCTAAGGCAAGTATGGCTATTGTCATCTATAAAAATTAATCGTCAAAGTGTTAGCTTTTTAAAAACGATTTAAGCACTGACAGATTGAATGTTTTAAATGTAAGCAGTTTGGGGACTAATGGTTCTCCTGGGCATGGGGCATGGGAAACCCCACCCGCTAGACACTGACTCACACCTGACATCTACCTTTTCAAATCATTTCTAGATACAGTAAAACTGCAAGTCCAACGCCCTTTGGACCTGGGAGACACTCTCTTAATTGTGTTTTGTAGTATTATACATTTCCCAGTCAACCTGTTGAGTTTAAAGGGGGTGTGGGAGTTTCTGGCCAACCAAATATTGGATGATTGAAGTTTACACCTGTTGGTTGTAATTGTTTTGTTTTAACATGGTCAAACAATAGGCATCTCAACAAGAGTAAGGTGATTGACTCGTCTGTTGTGGAGCTGAGGTGTGTCTGTTTGGACACCATTACCCCTCCCTCTCCTCTTCACTCTATTGATGGTTAATTGTCAGTTTACAGTTACTTGCTCAATTCTTCAGAATCATCAGATCAGCTCAGATTCAAAAATGTATATTTTTGAAGTTGTAACAATTGAATTTTGCATGGTTTTGGTGTTTGACTGATTAAAGTACTCTATTATACTGAATCATGTTCATTTAGTCATTTCAATAAAATTAGGTAAACCATGTGCATAGTGAGGTGCAAGGAATTGTAGGTACTGCTTACAGAAGAAAAGTTTGCCTGAAGAAAGATCCAGACCCGAAATATTGCTGATCCATGTTCTCCAGAGATTCTGCTGAACTCACTGAGTTACTTTGTTTTTCTTGTGTTTGTGCATTGTGATGTACATTAGTACCAGTGGAATATTATTCTGTTTTTTTTTTTGCTTTCAGGTTGCATTTACAACAAGAATTTATCACCCAAATATTAACAGTAACGGCAGCATCTGCCTTGATATTCTACGGTCACAATGGTCCCCTGCGTTAACTATTTCTAAAGGTACAGTGACGTTTTAATTTGTTTGAAGTTCTTCATCTGTTTTGCGCATGCCAAATCAAGGGAGTGTCTTCTAAGATCCTCACAGATGTTGGGATATAAAATTGATCATGTGGCAGTCATCCAGGCCATTGGCTATGTTCTGTGTTTTCGTTCATTGCGTGTGGTTGTTGCTGCAGGGCTAGATTGTATTGTCTGTCACTATTTGCTCTTGCAAGGGTGGTGATGACCCTGCACGTGGAACCGTTCCAGTCCATTGCTGCCGTTTTGATAGCAATCCAAGTCTCATAGAAGTCTAAAGAAGGGTCTCGACCCGAAATGTCACCCATTCTTTCTCTCCAGAGATGTTACCTGTCTCGCTGAGTTACTCCAGCTTTTTGTGTCTTATCTTTGGTTTAAACCAGCATCTGCAGTTCCTTCTTACACAAGTCTCATAGTTCTTGCTCGGGGAATTGAGTGCTTCCCAAGTATCCTGCCTCATCCCTTCATAATTGTATACACCTCACCTACGCCTGCCTTCAGCCTCTTCTGCTCCAGGAAAAATAACAGCTTATTTGATCTTTTTTCATCGGCTGTAATTTTCTGGTCTTGGCAGCTTCATGCTATATCTCCTTTGCCACCACCAGTGCAGTTGGTTTTCCCTTGCTGCCGTGCACCTGTGCTGTCGTTTGATGTGTGCATCTCACACAATCACCTTGTCTTGCAATCTGTTGCTTGGATGGAAAATGTAAGCATCCTCTATGCCTTTTTAAACCCCTCATTGATTTTACCTCTTACCTTAAATGATCTTTGCATATTTTAATGTCATTTTATTACTCCATACCACTCAATACTTTCTCCGTAATTATACTTGAACAGAGACCCAATTACATTAGTTTCCGTCCACTAATACGCTGCCTGGCAGAACTTGCCCTCACCCTCAACTTCTCTTTTAACTCCTCTCACTGTCTCAAGTTAAAGGTGTAGCCATGGGCATTCACATGGGCCCCAGTTATACCTGCTTTTTTGTCAGTCACGTTGTTTCGGGCAGTATTCTGGCAACATCCCCAACTCTTTTTCAACTACATCGGGGCTGCCTCATGCACCCGTATAGAATTCATTGATATCTTTAACTTCAATGCTGCCCTCACAATCACTTGGATGACCCCTGACGCCTCTCTCTCCTTTCTTGATCTCTCTGTATCCATCTCAAGGGACCGGCTATCGACTAACGTCTACCACAAATTTACCGACTCCCACAACTATCCGGACCCACTCTGCCTCTTGCGAAGACGCTATCCCCTCCTCTCAATTTCTCTATTTCCACCACATCCGCTCCCAAGATGAGGCTTTTCAGTCCAAGACATTGAAATGTCCTCTTTCTTTAGTAAATGTAATCTCCCCCACCCCTGCTCTGCTGCCATGTCAGACCTGAGGGGCCATTCGGCCCCTCAGGTCTACTCCGCCATTCAGTCATGGCTGATTATCATTCCCCCTCAATCCCATTCTCCTGCCTTCTCCTTGTAACCTTGACACTCTTACTAATCACGAACCTATCACTCTCCACTTTAAAAATACCCCAAATGGCCAACCCAGCCGTCTATGTCAATGAATTCAACAGATTCACCACACTCTGACTAATAAAATTCCTCCTTGTGTTTCCAAGGGTATGTCCTTTTATTCTGAAGTTGTGCCCTCTGGTCCTAGACTCCCCACTAGTGGAAACACCCTCTCCACATTCACACAATCCAGGCATTTTGTAATTTGGTGAGTTTCAATGAGAACCACCCTCATCTTAAATTCCAGCAAGTTTCGGCTCAGAGTCATCAAATGCTCATCATGCGTTGACCCATTCATCCCTTGGATCATTCTCGTAAATCACCTCTGGACCCCTTCAAATGCTCGCACATCCCACCTCTGATATGGGGCCCAAAACTGCTCACAAAATGCCAAATGCAGTCTGACCAGTGCCCTATGGAGATGATCGGGTTAATGTATGATGAGCGCTAGATGGCTCTGGACCTGTACTTGCTGGAGATTAGAAGGATGAGGGGGGGACCTCATTGAAATTTACCAATAATGGAGCTATTATATGCCTTCTCTTTTACTTTTATGCTGCCTTTAACTTCTTTGTCAGTTCTCAGTCGCCTCATTCTCCTCTTAGCATCTTTCTTCCTGTCTGCGATGTCTTCTGAGTTACTCCCAAAAACTCCTGCCATTGCTGCTCCACTGTCATTCCTGTTAGGGTCGCCTTCCAATCAACTTTACCATCTTCTCCCTCATGCCACTGTAGTTGCCTTTACACAACAGTAATACCAACACATCTGATTTCATCTTCTCCTTCTCAAACTGTAGGTTGAATTTTATCATATTATGGTCACTACCTTTTACTTAAGCTCCTCAATCAAATCTGGTTTGTTACACAACCACAAATCCAGAATTGCCATTTTCCTAGTGGAACCAACCACAATCTGCTTTAAGAAGCCATCCCGTAGGCACTCTACAAATTCATTCTCTTGTCAGTCAGTACCAATCTAATTTTCCCAGTCTACCTGCATATTGAAATCCCTCATGACCACTGTAACATTGCCTTTCTTCCATCCCGATTGTATTTTCTGATGTCGTTTACACGCTACTATCCTGGCTACTATTGGGAGGCCTGTATATAACTCTCACCAGGGTCCTTTTACTCTTGCAGTTTCTTAGATCTACCCACAAGGATTCTACATCTTCTGATATTATGTCATCCCATGCCAAGGACTGAATTTCATTCTTGACCAGCAGAGCCACCACCTCTGCTCTCGTCTTCTTTCTGATATTGTGTGTGTCTCTCAATACACATGGATGAATTGGATGTTCATCCCTCAATTCTGATCCTCTTTCAGGCATATCTCTGATGCCCACAAACGTCGTACCTACCAATTTCTAACTGTACTCCACCTTATTTCATATACTACGGGCATCAAATATAACACTTTTAGTTCACCACCCCTCTTCTCGAATTGGCCCGCATTTTGCCTGGTCTTAGACTCTTAACCCTTTGTAAACTTTCTGTCCTATTACCTCTGATGTAGACTTCAGTAACCTCTCCTGTGCTCTCCTTCCCGTTAACATCATCCATACATTCCCAATTTGTCATTGATGGATCCCTCATGTGTCTCATCTTTGTCCTGTCGTTCTGCTCTCGTTCCCCCTGCTCTAGGGCAAGGATGGAGTTTCCCTGATCCTTGTAATTTCCGCATCCAACAAATCATCCTCTGACATTTCAGTCATGATCCCGCCGTCTGATATGTCTTCCCATCCCCACCCCCGTCCATCTTCCACAGAGACCGCTCCCTCTGCAACTCATCCCTTCCCACCCAAACCACCCCCTCTCCGTACTTTCCCTTGCAACCGCAGACAATGTAACACCTGTCCCAATACTCCACCCTCACCTCCATCAATGGATCCCAAGCAATTTACCTGATCTCCCATTTGCTGACCACTTAAACTCCCGTACTGACCTCTGTATCCTGAGCCTCTTCCGGGACACATGCTAACGGAAGGAACAGCACCTCATATTCTGCTTGGGTAGCTTACAACCCAATGGTAACTACAAAACTCCTCCACCTCTCCTTCCTCAGTCACCCCACCGCGTGTCCCACCTAGACACGCATATAATCCCCCCCCCCACCTACATTCCTTCCTCTAACTTCCGTCCATTGTTTAGGTCAAGGGGAAGGGATATGCATCAGTACACTGTTACCAATTGATGCCACAGTGTTTGTCTGTTTCGCCGATTTAATGAATAGCTTAGTAAATGTTCTTCAAGTTTTAACACGTCGGGAAATGTTCATTTCAGCCATGATTAGTGTACCTGCAGTAGCCTTCTGGATAGTATGCAACTATATGGAGATTTCCCAAGAAAAATTGGTTACATTTCATAGCGCTGTAACCTTTAAATAATGTTGGAGGAGCAAGGCAAATTATGTTGGCTGAGTAACCAAACTGAATTTCTTTCTATATCTATTTCAGTTCTATTGTCCATTTGTTCACTGTTATGTGACCCAAACCCTGATGACCCACTAGTGCCAGAGATTGCACGTATCTACAAAACAGATAGAGAAAAGTGAGTAACCGTTCAATATTATGTTTGAATGAAGCCTTTGACACTGGTGTTTGGCTATCTCTATATATTACTAAAACTCTCATCTTGTTTGTTTGTGAGTCAGTCTGTCTGTCTGCGAGTCATGCCCAGAATTACGCCAAAACGGTACACGCTGGCGCTACAATTTATGGACTATCTTAATCATCATTGCCCTGTGGTGTGTTGCATCAAGTTTCTTTCAGATTGAAAGATACAAGCTATTCATATTTTAAACATTACAAATTTTACTTTTCACTTCTCACTGTAAAAAGTCCAAATCCACAATGTTGCAAGTCACAGGACACTGAGTCTTGGCAACAAGTGCAATTGGATTTTATTTTCCTCGCAGCAAGTGCAATTGGATTTTTTTTTAAATTTAAAAAGAGGGAGGGTGAATAAGGGGAAATGAGCTGCCCCTGCACTGGAGGCTGGTGGTGAGTGGTGGAATATTGCGTTGGGGGAACGGGTGAGTGGTGGAATATTGCTTTGGGGAACGGGTTGCGTTGGGGGACCAGGCCTCCCATGGGGGCTATGGGTGAGTGGTGGAATATTGCTTTGGGAGAATGGGTTGCGTTGGGGGACCAGACCTCCCGTGTGACAGAGACCCAACGCGTCCCACCTAGTCTAGTTTTTATATAAAATGATTACATGCATATAATGTATAAAGGAGTCTTTCTATTTTTTTTAAAATATCTTACAGGATGGGCATCACTAAGTTGTCATTTTAAGATGCATTGAGAACTGATTCTCCATAAAATTAGTTGTGGTTTATTCCCATAATAGTTATAGTCATCCAGCATGGCATGTTAATTCGGCCTAACTTGCCCATGCCAACTAAGATGCCACATCCACACTACCGTTCCTATCCATGTACCTGTCCAAATGTCTTTTAAATGTTCAGATCGTACCTGCTTCAACTACCTCCTCCGGTAGCTTGTTCTGCATACCTACCGCCCTCTGTGAGGAAAGGTTTCCTCTGCACTCTTTCCAGCTTAAATCTCCAGTGAATGCTCATCTTGCAAAATTCGACTCTGACCAGCTTGTGTTCTGTGGCATTTTATGAAGTACTTTTATTTATTCAGACCATGTGGACTTATTCAGGGCTCGAATTTAACGGTTGCCCGGGTGCCAATGACCACCCAAAGTGCCGCCGGGCAACTTAAACGCAGAGTCATTTTGCCCGGCTTGGCACTACAGTTCATACGGAAGATAGACACAAAAAACTGGAGTAACTCAGCGGGTCAGGCAGCATCTCTGGAGAAAAGGAACGTGACGTTCATGTCGGCGGCAGCTGTATTGCGAGGCAAAGATACTAGATGCAGGGTGACGAAGCGTCGGAGTGAATGATGGGCTCTGCACAGCGGCAGCAGCGGCCGCGACAGCGGCTCCATCCCCCCCTCCACCCACATGATAGCGTCCTGATAGCGGCCGCTGCTTGCCCTTCTGCCAACGGCGCTTTCAGAACAAACCCTCCCGCATGTCGAGGCCGGGAGGGGGAGGCCTCCTTCCACCGTCTGAAGCAACTGCACCAAAGATCCTATAGCTATAGGATCTTTGAGCTGCACCGCTCGGCCTCGCACCTTGCTGTTAGCTGGCAGTGGCGAGGAGATTCCAACTGCCTCCCCCTTTGGTGGTGGCACTAGGTGGTGGACAGGGACGGCCAAGGCAGCGGGGCGATGTTGTCCGAGGAGCACTGACCTTCCCCCTCTCCAACCCCCTCTACCTCCCCCTCTCCGCCCCCTCCCCCTCCGACTAGAAGTAGGTTTTACTTCTACAGTCGGTCATATACATCACAAATTTGGTCAGGAGATATTTCAGTTGAAATTTTAACGTTAATTCTGAAGTGGGAATGATGGAAACAGCGTTTATCAATAATTTTTTTAAAAGCTGGTGCGTACAAAGTGGGTATCTTCATTGCTGTTCACACTACGTACATCTAATCTGAATGTCTGGTAATATGGCGTTTTGACACCTTTAAACATACTACCAAAGTAACATTTGCTACAATTATGTCCTTTGGCCATCTCTTGTCAGTTAGTGTAATGGTTAACCTGACGGATGGGTATAGTCGGTTTTAACAGCTATTATAAAATGCATTTAGAAATTTCCTTGCAACCTGTATATTTTGTTATGAATAAATTATGTGGGAAGCGAGAGTGTTTCTGTACCAATAGCAATAACGACCCATGCTATGGCCATGCCATGGTAATTTTCGGACCTTCACAGAAAACATGCATCAATCTGTAGTGTGCATGGTTAAGCATATATGTTACCATGGTCCAGGATCTATTGACACTGGTTGATCATATGCTGAATAATCCAACCACATTTTTGTTTTGAAGTGGAAAGAACTAATAGAAATTGCATTAATTAATTGCAATGTGTAAAACGAGTTGAGATACTGTATTATAATTTTGCTGCATGTCATTGTGGTATGTATCATGTCTTGATGGGTGAATATGTTTAGTTTGTGGCTTTATTTGAAGCAGAAATAATATGTGACTGCTTCATTGAGTATATTTCTGATTGGTAACTACGCACTTCGTCCGAGCACATTATCGCACGCGTCATGCAGACCATCTTAAATGACCACCTAAACTGTCATTTTGCAGCCTAAAAAGCTGCCAAGGTTGGCAACAGGGGAAAAAAGTTAAGTGAGAGCCCTGTTATTGTCCCTGAAATGTGCAGATAGTTCTGATCAATCGTGTAAGTTGGTTCAGAGTTGTGTAAAGGCTGAAATGAGTAAGGATGTCAAACTGTAATGGTCTAGTCAGCCATGTGGATTTTACAATAATCTAATTGTCTCATTGTTCCTCGGTTTATTTTAAAATCCCAGGTTTATGTAATGAGTTGAATTCTTTGGCCTCTGGTGGAATACAATCGTGAGTCTAGACCACTGATGAAGAACGTAGTTGGGGTACAGTAGCACTGTGGTTAGAAGCTGAAGGGAGACTGCCACTGAATAAAGGGCCTGTCCCACTTGCCGGTTTTTTTCGGCGACTGCTGGCATCATTGACGGACGTAGCAGGTCACTGAAAAATCCGTGGCGTGGCGCGGCTTAATGACGTATTGATGCGCGGTGTTTTTTCAAATGTTGCAACTTTTTTTTTTGTTGCCACTGGATTTTGAAATGTTCAAATTCTTTTGGCGACCCTGATATGACGCCGGCAGTCGTCGAAAAAAATTTAGACTACCGGCAATGTTATTGCCTCCATTCGGAATAAAGAGCAGCGCCCCTGAAGCAAAAACACTTGCTTTCTCACTTCATTTCTGGAATACCCAACCATGAGAATGTGGAACAGAAATGGGCCCTTCAAGTCTCTTCTGCCGATCTTGGAGATTATGGCTGATCTGTCTCAGCATCACTTTCTACACTTGCCTTGATTTAATAAGCGGACCCCTGCAGCTCTGCTTTGAATGAACTTTCCATGGCTCTCCAACCATGGACCGCCCTCTGAATGAAGACATTTCTTCTTGTCCATGATTGTGTCTCAGTGATAAATGGCCTTACCTTGTACTGAGAGTTAAAATTATAGTTACACAGCAAGGAAAGAAGCCCTTCAGCCCACCTTCATGCTGACCATAGTGGCTTCCTGAGGCAGTCCTTTTTGCCTGCAAAAAAAGACAAACTGCTAGAGTAACTCATCGGGTCAAACGGCTTCTCTGGAGAACATGGATAGGTGAAGTTTTGGGTCAGGACCCTTCTTCAGATAATAATCTAATGCTCTCACTGTTCTTTGATTTATTTTAAAATCCAAGGTTTATGTAATTTCATTCATTGAGCTCTGGGATTACACACCTGTGATTGTGTGGGAAGGAACTGTAGATGCCGGTTTACACCGAAGATAGACACAAAATGCTGGCGTAACTCAGTGGGACAGGCAGCATCTCTGGATAGAAGGAATGGGTGGCGTTTTGGGTCGAGACCCTTCTTCAGACTCACTTGTGACTCATTGATACAGAACTTAGTTGGGATATGGTAGCACGGTATTTAGAAGCCAAAGGGTGGCTGCTACTGAATAAGAGAATTAAGGTTCTGAATGTCAATCCCCCCCCCCCCCACCCCCATACACATTCTCCCAAAATGCTGCTGAGTTAATCCAGCACTTTGTCTTTTTTTGTAAACTTGTATCTGCAGTTCCTTGTATCTGCTCTTGCCTGTGTTTGGCCCATATCCCTCTTAACCATTCCTGCATATGTACCTGCCCAAATGTCTTTTAAATGTGATATTTGTACTGCCGCACCACCTCCTCTGGCATCTCGTTCCATATATCACCATCCTCTGTGTTGGCAACACTCCCCTTTCGCATTAAACCTAGTTTTAGACTCTCCTACCTTGTGACTCTTGTGTCTAGACCTTCCAGGCCGGGCCTGAGACCTCCGTCCATGCAGTTTGTTGAGTGCTTTAATAACTGACATTCCAGGATTCACCTGTTAATTTGCTTGAGGTTGGTTATTGGAGATTGTATGTCTGTCCTGGGGATGGTATGTCACGAAAGGCAGCAACTGATTTTTCCCAGCAAATCAGGCTTCCACCACTGTCACGTCCCAAAGTGACTGAGCTGAGGTTGCTCTTGTGAGTAATAATGTGGGAATCCTTTTCTAGGTGTTCCCGCGATGAGTTTTGGGCAGAGAGATGGTGTCTGCTGCAGAACTGTAAACCTGCAGCAAGTAAAAATTACATTATTCTGCATTCTGGTGAATATGGCAATTTCAACAATCTTGATAACTCTTGCTTTAAGGGCTGCGATAGGTTTACTTACAAGTTCTACATGTTCTGTATGCAGATCTGAATGTGTGCTTTGTGAACGATAAAGTAGCAGTTGCCTGTGAGGCCTATTTTAAAAACGTTAATTTTTCAAAGTGCTTAGGAAAATGGACATTTTTAGAAAGTCAAAACTACCTTGGTTAAATTAAAATCGTCGTCGGGATAGGGCATGATCCATATGCTCATCATTTTGGGATGCTTCTTAAAATCATGTCCAAAATGTAAATATAACTGCAGGATGTTATACATTTGAAAAAATTATATGAACATCTTCGGCTGACAATGTTCGTGCTGAATATAATCCCTTCCCTTCTGATCCATATCCCGCTATTCCCAGCATATCCATGAGCCTCTCAATCGCCACTATCATATCTGCTTCCACCGCCATCCCTGACAGTGTGATCCAGATTGAATGATAAAAGGGAAAGGAAAGTACCGTGTCTGCAAACATTTTTCTTATCAAAAAATCTTCAGTTGCTGGGAATCTGAAATGAAAACAGGGATTGCTAAGAACCCTCAGCAGATCAGTAACCGTTTTAGATTGAAGACATTTCACAGACATTCCCTTTGTCCTATCCAGTTCTCCCACCATCTTTTCGGCAAACTACCTTTTCAACCTATTTCTAGTTCAAATGAAGGATGTTGGACCTGAAACATTAAATCTGCTTCTCTGCACAGATATTGCCTGACTTGTTCAGTTCATAATTTTCTCTCTTTATCTCCCATTGCCTCTCCCCTTATTCCCTTTGCATGGCCAGAATGGTTACTGATCGTTTCTTCATAAAAAGTATTTGTATATTGAGTCCATGATTAAATACTGGAAATGTACAAAGTCTGGAAAATTAAACAGAAAAGCTTGGAAAGGCTCAGCAGGTCAGGCAGCTTCTGTGCAGGGATAAACAGCTATGTGTTGTTATTTGCTATAACTGCCACCTACTGTATAGAATTGACTGTATAATTAAACATTTGTAACTAGGTCCTGTAGCTTAGTATGAGATTGTTGCACCACCTATCACAAAATCTACAAGATATTATTATTGCAGTGGCATGTAGTTAGAAACAACGCACGGGTTTTCTGTACACATTGTTGCCTGTGTGGGTTTTTCAAAAGTATACTGTGCATACTCACACACATTCACGAGACTGATAAGATAATGAATATATTACGTGACACATCACACCATTCAGGTACTGAGTTCTTAAAGGTACAAAATACTGCTCTTCCTTTAGAAAAGAAAATAACTTGTAAATTAGCCAAACAAGAACAATTTTATAAATGTAATCTGATGAGTGGTTTATGCACTCTTTCTGATCCCCTGAGTGGTTTAGGGGTAGCGTCAGGTTGTGGTTCTGAATGAGAGTCAGTTATGGCTCTGAGTATGAGTCAAGTTTCGGATCATTTACCCTTATTCTCCATATTCTTTGGAACTTCGGATCTTACATCTGAACTTGGAATAATACCAAAGTCTGACAGATCTGCTTATTCGTCTATTCTTTGCTCTTGAGCTGGTTCATCCCTTGCTGGGATCATATGGTTTATGACATTCGTGAAATTTTCAAACAGTGTAGCACGAAAATGTGGGCCGTTGTCAGTAACAAGCTCTACAGGTAAGCCATGACACGCAAAGATAGACCGCAATGCGTCTATTGTGCTCTCCATTGTTGTGTTTGTACCCATATGTACCACTTCAATCCACTTTTAGTGGCTATCTACCAAAACAAAAACATTATTATTCTGTTACTCACAAACATCCACATGAACCCTCTGAAAAGGCCTAGTAGGCCAAGACCATGTTTGCAAAGGGGTTTGGGCTGGCCTACTTCTACAACTCTTAACAGGTGCTACATTTGCTTTTATGTCATTGTCCAATCCTGGCCAATACATGCAGCCTCTAGCTGTGGACCTCATTTCTACAATATGTGTTCACTTTGGAGTTCTGTAAGGAATCTTTGTCTTAAAGAATTGGGTACTACTAATCTGTGACCCCATTTAATACATCCTTGCGCATAGTTATCTATTGTGGTACGGTTTTAGTTTATTAATACATGGTTTTGTTACTGACCTTCCACACAAAGTTCCACACAAAATGTTTCCACACATTAGCACTGTGTCCTTTTGAGTTTCAGCTTCTGTGACTGGAAAGTCATTGTCCACTGCTTCTGCGACGTAGATAGCACCTTCAGTGCCCAAGTCTGATTCTTCATGAGACAAAACACGATAATGCATCAGCGATAGCATTTTCTTATGAGCTGTGATACAATATACATTAATGATTTAGATAAAAGGATTAAGAGTAACATTAGCAAATTTGCAGATGATACAAAGCTGGGTGGCAGTGTGAACTGTGAGGAGGATGCAGGGTGATTTGGACAGGATGGGTGACTGGGCAGATGCAGTTTAATGTAGATAAATGTGATGTTATCCACCTAGGTGGCAAGAACAGGAAGGCATATTATTATCTGAATGGTGTCAAGTTAGGAAAAGGGGAAGTGCAACGAGATCTGGGTGTCCTTTTTCAGCTGTCACTGAAAGTAAGCAGGCAGCTACAGCAGGCAGTGAAGAAAGCTAATGGCATGTTGGCCTTCATAACAAGAGGAGTTGGGCCTCTACAGTTGTACAGGGCCCTAGTGAGACCACACCTGGAGCATTGTGTGCAGTTTTGGACTCCAAATTTGAGAAAGGACATTCTTGCTAATGACGGAATGCAGTGTAGGTTCACGAGGTTAATTCACGGGATGGCTGGACTGTCATATGTTGAAAGAATGGAGCGACTGGGTTTGTACTTACTGGAATTTAGAAGGATGAGAGGGGATCTTATTGAAACGTGTAAGATTATTAAGGGATTGGACATGCTAGAGGCAGGAAACGTGTTCCCGATGTTGGGGGAGTCCAGAACCAGGGGCCACAATTTAAGAATAAGGGGTAGGCCATTTCGAACAGACATGAGGAAAAACTTTCACCCAGAGAGTTGTGAATCTGTGGAATTCTCTGCCTCAGAAGGCAATGGAGGCCAATTCTCTGGATGTTTTCAAGAGAGAGTTAGATAGAGCTCTTACAGATATCGTAGTCAAGGGATATGGGGAGAAGGCAGAAAAGGGGTACTGATTTGTGGATGATCAGCCATGATCACAGTGAATGGCGGTGCTGGCTCGAAGGGCCGAATGGCCTACTCCTGCACCTATTGTCTATTGTCAATGCTGTGGTCAGGGGAACTGCCCATCGCTGCATTCTCGGGGCTGCCTTTGCAGGTATTGCTGACAGAGGACCATGCATAGTGAGAAATGGATTATGATCTGTAACCGGGGTGAATTTCCTACCCAGCAGACGCTGATGACGTTTCTTGATCTCAAAGATGATACTAAGGGCTTTCCTGATTTGTGAATAATTACGCTCATTCTTGGTAAGTGTGCATGATGCCAATGGTATAGACTTGTTCATGTTCCATTACACATGAAATCATAGCTCCTACCCCACAGCTAGATGCATCACAAGTTAACCTCAACTCACGATTTGTATTGCAGTGAAGCAGTAATGCATCACTGGTCAAGCTTTTCTTACCATGCATCATGAGCATTTTTTTGCTCTTTAGATCATTCCCAGTTTTAATTTTTTTTTTCAACAACTTGTGAAGAGGAGCTAGCTTTGTTGCTAACTCGGGTAAGAAGCGCGAGTAATACTGTACCATACCCAGGATGGAGCGAAGTTGAGGCACATTTTGTGGTGTTGGGGCATTTGTTATAGCTTCAGTTTTTCCCTTCACTGGTTGTAGTCCACGTTGATCCACTTTCAAACCAAGATACACTACTTCTGTCTGTAAGAATATGCATTTGCTTCTTTTCAACTTTGTATTGTGATCATCAAGCCGTTTCAACACTTCGTTGAGTATCTCCAGATTCTTATCCTTAGACGCACTCGCAATCAGTTAGTCATCCTGATTGCTCTAACAATGTGCTATTGCTTGCCGAATCTTGTCCATTGTAGCTTGGAAGATATTTGTGGTGCTGACTTTGTGGTGCTGTGGGTGTAGGAATACAGGCCCGTGCGTGTGTTTATTGTGAGGTACTGTTGTCTCTGACGATCAACGTTTAGCCGCAGAGCTGCCAAGTAGTACGGATTTTCCATATTTTGTACGGAAATGCGATAAGAATGCGGATGTACGGATTTGCTTTGTTAAATACAGATTTTTTTTTAATCGGCCCGACTTCCCGTTTCATCTTGAGGTTTTAAAAAAATGCAAGGATATAAGTCATACTGTACCTCTAAAAATTATAGCAGATTAAATCTATTAGTATTTTAAATGTCAAGATCTGGACGATTATTTGTGTAAGCTTTGATCTGCCTGTCCCGCTCCAGGTTTACACAGCGCTGTCAGTTTAGCGCGTGGGAATTTAAACGAAGAGCTGTCGGGTTCTAAAAATAGCACTACCAGCTGGAACGCTATGGGCATTACACATAGCGCTATGGGTCACAGACTGTTCGGGGAGGGCGAGAGGGAGGGAGGGAATAAGAGGAAGGAGGGAAAGAGAGGAAGGAGGGAAAGAGAGCAAGGGAGGGAGAGGGAGGCTTCCAAAATGGCATCTACATCATCATCTAATGCTAAAAGCAGGAAGCAGCCGTTCAAACAGCAGTATACAAAGAGATGGCAATGAATGCACTGTCAAGGTGCATCTACGCACCTTACTTGACAGGGCATTCATTGCCATCTCTTTGTATACTGCTGTTTAATAATGCAAAGTTATGCCTTCTTGTATTCTTACATGGGTATGACCGCACATTTCAAAACAATTTTTTTTCCAGCAAAATGGCACCGCGTAAAAATACTGATTTTCAGGTACTAGAATACTGAAATGATCTGACAAAACTTGCAGCTCTGCAGCCGAGCATATGCATGTGATGGATTTCAGAGCGGTGTGTTGCTAAACTTGGATTCATAGGAATTGTTGCTTATAATCGTGCAATCAGCAGCCGCATCATTATGCATAGTAATGCATTCATTGTTCACTTTCACCTTTGTCTGCAAGTCTTCCTTTCCAGATCCAATGCTTTCAGTGTATATCTGTACCATTCAAGTTCATCACTCTCTGAATGTTCTTCGGGGTTATGAAACCCATATGGTTTTTTTTGTCGACCCTTTTGTTTGGCTTTGTCCTGTGATGGTGCTCTGCATGCTGATGCAATATGGCCTTTCCTTTGACAGTTGTAGCAGTTCTTCAACTGGCACTTGTTTGGTTTGTGTTGACCAATGGATCGATAGCACCTATCTGCGCTTTCCTCAGAACTTAGCTGTGAGGACCTTTTCCCTGTTTTGTCATGCTTTCGTTTTTGAACTGCCTTTTGACTATGCCAATATGTGTTGGTTGAAACTCACCTGCACTTTGAGATTCCATCTCCATGGCCAAGGCAGTTTTGCATGTCAAATCAAAGGTAAGGGCTGGTGTGTTCAGTTATTTTGATTGGATTTGCTTATCCAGCAATCCACATACAAATTTCTCGTGCACAGCTCGATCCGGAAATGTCCCAAAATTGCAGTGTAGAGACAAGTTCCTCAATATGATAATGTACTCACCCACTGTTTCATCAGACTTCCAGTTTCTTGTGTGAAATTTGTAACTTTCTGCAATTTCTATGGACTTAGGGTTGAAATGAGCACCAAGTGTAGAAACAACAGAATCAAATGAAACATGTCTTGCTTTCTCTGGGGCTAGAATGTTGGTGATAGTTGCATAAACTTCAGGACCAGTTTCAATTAATAGAATGGCCTTTTTGCGCCCCTGGCTTTGTGCTCTTACCTGCACTTGATCACCATCCTCGGTTTCTTCAGCTTCATTTATGTAATTTGCATTAAAATACATTTCCATTCGCTCACAGTACGAAGTAAAGGTTACCCTGTTCTTGTCGAAAGTCCCTAGTCGGCTGATGTATCCCAAGGACATCATCTTGGCATGTAGATACAACACAAATATAGCCTGACTATCTCTAGATGATTCGTACAGCTGCTGTTTTACACTACAGTCCCATGCATAGAAGGATCTGCAGTCTATCGTGTTCAGTTCACAATCAACTGCGACACACCTCCGTATTTGCTGTTTAAAATGTTAAACAATACCTCAAACTGCAAAACAATCCTGCACTGAATTTAAAAATTGAGTTCACAAACTCCATCCGATCTTCATCGCCATTTGTAAGATATTATGGCAGTGGCATGTAGATAGAAACAAAGCGCAGGTTTTCAGTACACGCCGGTGTTGGTCTTTTTTTTTTAAGTACACTGCGCATATGCACACATATTCACGAGACTGATAAGGAAATTAATATATCACATGCCACAAATCACACTAGTCTGATACTGAGTTCTTAAAGGTACTCTACAAAATCCAATGGTTCCAAAAATTATGAAACATTTAGTATGTCTGATTTTTATACTTGTCGACGTTAATCAGTCTAACAAACTAGCAAAAGGGTGAGGCAGTGGTAGAGTTGCTGCCTAGCAGCACCAGGGTCCCAGGTTCATTCCTGACTAGGTGTTGTCTGTATGGAGTTTGCACATTCTCCCTGTGTCTCTAGTGTGTAGGATAGAACAAGTAAACAGGAGATCGTTGGTTGGAGTGGACTAAATGGGCCGAAGAGCCTGTTTCCAAGGTACATCTGTAAATTAAACTGAGCAATGGAATATATAGAACAGTATGCAAAGCTCTTGGGGGGGGTGCCTGCAAACATTAAAACCCGAGGTTTATAAATGGGAGACTTACGTATTGTGCTAAATGTTGCTGACTGATGGTACATTAAGAGACCGTGTATGAACCACTGCAAGGAGAGAAATGGGAGCAAGCAAGCTTTTGTGGGAATGTATATTGAACAATCGGTTTAAGGCTTTATGCATGCAACATCCCAATATTTTTTTGTTTGTCACACTTCATCTGAGTTTGGCTCAAGGATTGGACACTATTCCACAGTGAGAAGCGAATATTATCATTGTAGATAATTTTGCTGCAAGTAATAGATGAACAATTTTGATCTATATTTTTCTACTGCAGTCATGGGTAGTAGAATATAGTAAAGGATACTCCTATTTCGTAATTCTGAACCTTGACACATTTTCAAAAGTAATTTGTCTTGGTATATCTAGAGGCTTGTCGGTGAGGTTAATAAGACAAATAAATAGCGCAGACTAGGCCAGCTTGGTCTAGTTAGTCCATGCAGTTGTTTGTATTGTCATTGGAGCTGCTTCCTACTCTTGATCTAATTATTTCTGTTTATTCTTCTGATCCTTCCTCTGTCGTGTTTCTCCATCTTCTGCATTACCGCTGTTCAACTACTCAATTACCATCTCATTTTAATGATCTTTTATTTTAAACACTTTAACTTCCCCCCTCCCCCCCCACATTCCCACACTGACCTTTCTGTCCTGGGCCTCCTTCACTGTCAGAGTGAGGCCCAACGCAAATTGGAGAAACAGCATCTCATATTTCGCATGGGCAGCTTACAACCCAGTGGTATGAATATTTACTTCTCTAACTTCAAGCAACCCTTGCTTTCCCTAGCAATGTTACAAAATTTTGAGATTTAAAAAATCAAGTCTGCAATTTATCCCATCAGATAAAGCATAAAAAGAAGTTTAATTTGACACCCAATTTACTTTCATATATTCAGTATTAAGAAAGTTATGGCCATTTTCATACTCGGAAATTAGCATCTTGCTCCCCATTGCCTTTCAATTGACTTAACTCAAAAGCTGTGATCTGGAAAAGTTAAAAGCCCATAACTTTCTTAAAAATTAAGAGAACTCAATGAAATTTTCAGTTATTATAGATTGAAGCATTCTGAAACAAATATTAAACAATCTTACTTGGATTACCTGAAATTAAAGCATATAATTAGTTAGTTATCTAATTGTAGCTAATTACAAAATTCAATGAGTAGATCTAAACATCTATCCATTTCTTAAGAAAAGATAAACTTTTTTTAAATTGCCTAAGTGTCCAAATAACATTCACACAATAATCCACAATATAACATAATTTTTAAATCTCATTTTCATGAATTTCTGGGCCAAATGGAAGGAATTTAGTGTTTAATGCCTGTAAATTAATGGCCATTTAAATCAACTAGCGAGTGGGTTTTAGTGGAATGCGGTGGATTGGAACGTTGCGGTTAGCGGTGAAGTGGGGGGGAAAATACTGTTTGTTCATACATTTTTTGGGACCCCATTTCACAACATAAAAATATTATTAAAGCCTCCCGAAAAACCAACTTTTAATATAAAAATAAACTATTTACCTTTTTTTCTCCCCTACGGAAAATCCTTCCGGTTGTCAGTGCTCACGGCTTTTGAGGGTGATTTTTAAATTATTCTAGTTAATAAATAATTTAGAGTAATTTAAAAATACCTTCATTGATGAAATGTCGGAGCGATTTTTCTTCCGCAACGAAATCGCCCGACATTCATCGATTATCCAGGTCTGTTGAAAAACGGCACTTTAAGCCCACCCCCCTCTGAAAGGCGCTAAAGTCGCGCACACAGGGAGCGGCAGAACTGCAGCGCCGCTAAAGGTAAGTTTTGCAACATACCTACTTTCCCTCTCTCCATCCCTCCCCCATCCTACTTCTCCAACTATGTGTAGGAAAGAACTGCAGATGCTGGTTTAAATCAAAGGTAGACACAAAATGCTGGAGTCACTTAGTGGGGCAGGCAGCTTCCTGTCCCGTTAAATTAGTCCAGCATTTTGTGTCTACCTACCTCTACTAGTTTCATTGTCCTACTGATTAAATGTTACTGATTGTATGCCTCATTGTTGCCTTCCCTTAGCTAACAATGATCCATTCTATATTTTTCTTGGACTTTGTCCACTTTGATCTGGGTTTTCACACCTTACCCTTCCATATCTCTATTTCTCCTTCCCCTTGACTCTCAGTTGGAAGAAGGGCCCGAAATGTGACCCATTCCTTCTCTCCAGCAGTGCTGCCTGACCCGCTGCATTATTCCAGCATTTTGTATTTTATCTTCGGTGTAAACGAACATATGCAGTTCCTTCCTACACACGTCGTGCAGTAAACCACTGATGCAGGTAAGCATTTACAATGGCTGCCAGCACAGCGGGCCCTTCTTCTGTCCCAGCATCTGGACTGGTTGCACACTTGCGGACCCCGGGCCGTCTATCCCCGCGGCCTGGGGTTGGAGGAGAAGGGGGTCGGTGCAGCGCGGTCAGTGACTCTGGGTGGACGGAGGGAGCAGACCGTCCCTAACTCTGCTGCAGCTGACGTTGCCCGGAGCCGCTTCACCAGGCAATCAAATTGCTCTCAGTTTGAGTTCACTTTATATAGCGAAGGCTTATCGAGATGGTGCTGTCTGGACACGACAATGAGTCGTGGATTGTAAAAGACACCACACCATGAGATAACACCAGTTTAAACCTTATACCTTCCCGCTTTCAATGACCCACAATTATTTACAGAGCAAAAATTGACCATTTCGGCAGTTTTTAACAGGTAAGGAAGTACGTGTTTCATGTTTTCACAGTGTGTGCCGAGGCAGCCATATCCTCCATGTGGATTGAGCTGCTCCGTGTGTCGCGCCCTTTGACCCGATGACCTTACGTGCAACCCTCCTTATAGCCCTGTCGATATGTGTCAAAATGTCTTTTAAAAGACATTATGTACAATATGGACAGAGTGAGTCCCACCGTAAATTGGAGGAGCAGCACCTCATATTTTGCTTGGGTAGTTTACACGCCAGCGGTATGAACATTGACTTCTTCAATTTCAGGTAGTCCTTGCTTTCTCCCTCTTTCCCCTCCCCTTCCCAGCTCTCCCACAGCCCACTGTCTCTGCCTCT
Organism: Raja brachyura; assembly: GCA_963514005.1. The sequence continues at coordinate 153,449,963 of OY740781.1, forward strand.
TCCTTTCTTCTTCCCGCCCCCACATCAGGCTGAAGAAGGGTCTCGACCCGAAATGTCACCTATTCCTTCGCTCCATAAATGCTGCCTCACCCGCTGAATTTCTCCAGGATTTTTATCTACCTTCTTATGTACAGTCTTTATTTCTTTATCCAAGAAATGATGAACTTGCCATAGGAGTGCAGTAAAGGTTTACTAGATTGACTGCTGCATGGTGTATTTAATGTAGGAGTGATTGGGCTTGTACTCTCTAGAACATTGAACAGTACAGCACACGAACAAGCCCTTCGGCCCATCATGTCCTGGTTGAACATGTACCCTATCCCTCTATTCCGTCCATACCCATGTGCCTATCTAAAAGCCTGTTAAATGCCACTCTCATATCTGCGTCTACCATCACCACTGGCAGCATATTCTAGGCCAATCCCCGCCAATTGTAAAAAAACTTTAGGGCAGAGATGAAGAAACGTTCCTTCCCTCGGAACCTGGTAGAACATGGAATTCGCTTCCCGCTGGGCCTGGCAACTAGGTTGTTGACAGATATTGTTGATAGATTTTATATTTTAAGTAAATGGAGGGGTATGGCGAGTGGGTTGAAGGTGGGCTGTGATCATGATGGATGGTGGAACAGGGCAGGGTCTGCATTTGTGTTCAATATCCCTTGCAATTAATGATAGCTTATTACTTGCAATATTCTGGCTCTAGTCATTTGAAACTGAGCCAGAATATCCACATCCTAGAACATCCACATCCCTCTATTTGACTTTCACAATCTTGCCAGATAGATAAGTGCTGCTTTTATTTTTCCTGCCAAAATGGACAGTTTACCGTTTCTCGGGTTATACCCCTGATCTTTGCACATATCTCTTTGTAGCGGCCTTTTGTCCTCTTCACTACAAATGTGTATTTTAGTGCAGAATAAATGAGCCATCTGTGCGGCACTTCCTGCTTTCGTGCTAAGAATGTAGCTTGGGTGTTCAGATGTGCGAGTTGTTGAACAAATACAATTTAGCACTGCGATGAACTTGAATGATCGTGCAGAGATCCATCTTTAAAATTAAACTTTTAGATATGAAAACAATTTGCAAAATTCCAGGAATCAGGGCTGCAATAAATTAGTGTTGCCTTTGTTTTTGCTGTTGGAATGTACTTTTTTTTTAAAGATGCAGGTAGTAGTAATTCGGCCCACTGAGTCTATGCTTTCCCTTGGAGCACTCCCATCAGTCCTATAACTTATTATTTCCCTGCAGCCTATTCTCATTTGACCATTAACTTGCCCTGGATTTCACAACAGTGTTAATCTATAGCTGCCAGTTTGACCAATGTTTGGGATGTGGGAAGAAACTGATGTGTGCGGGCAAACCCATATGTTGGGGAACACAAGGCAGCAGAGGTCAGCATCAACTACTCTGCAACTACTCTGTCACCTATTGGGATTGTGTTTTGGTGTTTCACAGATCTCAGATGTAGAAACTACGTTCACAAAAGCTAGATGCGCAAGCAAGGTGGGTCAAGGAATGCAAATGGCATTTAACCTGGAAACATAGGAAATGTTGCACTTTGTGAGCAATTTTGGACCTCATATCTGAGGAGGGATGTGCTGACGTTGGACAGGGTCCAGAGAAAGTGTACGAGAATGATCCTGCGGATGATTAGCGTATGACAGATCGGGAGTTCGGGGGGGGGGGGGGGGGGGGCGCATGTGAACGGAGCTGCTAGTGGAAGCTATAGAAGTGGTGGAAAGGGTTAATGGTGGAAAGAGTCAAGAGCTTCAAATTCCTGGGCTTGAAGATCTCTCCTGGTCCGAGAACACTGATGCAATTATAAAGAAAGCACATCAGCGCCTCTACTTCCTGAGAAGATTACGGGGAGTCGGTATGTCAAGGAGGACTCTCTCTAAGTTCTACAGGTGCACAGTAGAGAGCTTGCTGACCGGTTGCATCGTGGCTTAGTTCGGTAACTTGAGTGCCCTGGAGCCAAAAAGACTACAAAAAGTAGTAAACACTGCCCAGTCCATCATCGGCTCTGACCTCTCTACCATTGAGGGGATCTATCGCAGTCGCTGCCTCAAAACAGCTGGCAGCATCATCAAGGACCCACCCCATCCTGGCCACACACTCATCTCCCCCCTACCTTCAGGTAGAAGGTACAGGAGCCTGAAGACTGCAACATCCAGGTTCAGGAATAGCTACTTCCCCACAGCCATCAGGCTATTAAACTCAACTCATACAAAACTCTGAACATTCATAACCCATTATCTGTTTATTTGCACTTTATCTATTTATTTATTTATTGACTATTTATTCATATGTGTATATATATTTATATTATGTACATGGACACACTGATCTGTTCTGTATTATTCATGCCTACTATATTCTGTTGTGCTGAAGCAAAGCAAGAATTTAATTGTCCTATCTGGGACACATGACAATTAACTCTCTCTCTCTCTCTGGATACAATTACAACTTTCACGTCATTTGGTCACATATATGAATAGGAGGGGTTTAGTGGGATATGGGCCAAATGCAGGCAAATGGGACTAACCCAGAATGCCAACTTGGTCAGCATGGATAAAGTGAGCTGAGAACCCAGTTATACTTGTGAATAACTGACTACAATGATCAATGGCCAAAATGAAGAAGTTTCCAATTAAAGTGTTGAGATAGTCTTCCAATTGGTTGAACTTATTAAAATTCCTCTAGGAGGCTTTTAGATGAGCACATGGAAATGCAAGGAGTAGCATGATATGGATCATGTACAAGCCGATGAGATCAGTTTAACTATGTCTGGTGTAATTATTTTGGGCTGAAGGGCCTTTTCCTGTGCATATAAACATAGAACATAGATGCAGGAGGAGGCCATTTGACCGCCATTCATTATGATCATAGCTGATCATCCACAATCAGTAACCCGTGCCTGCCTTCTCCCCATATCCCTTGATTCCGCTAGCTCCTAGAGCTCTATCTAACTCTCTTTTAAATTCATCCAGTGAATTGGCCTCTACAGCCTTCTGTGGCAGAGAATTCCACAAATTCACAACTCTCTGGGTGAAAAAGCTTTTTCTCATCTCAATTTAAAATGGCCTCCCCTTTAATCTTAGTGGCCCCTGGTTCTGGACTCCCCCAACATTGGGAACATGTTTCCTGCATCAAGCTTGTCCAGTCCTTTTATAATTTTATATGTTTCTATAAGAAAATTGGTTGGCAGACAGGAAACAAAGAGTAGGGATTAACGGGTACCTTTCAGAATGGCAGGCAGTGACTAGTGGGGTACCCCAAGGCTCGGTGCTGGGACCGCAGCTATTTACAATATATATTAATGATTTAGATGAAGGGATTATATGTAACATTAGCAAATTTGCAGATGACACAAAGCTGGGTGGCAGTGTGAACTGTGAGGAGGATGCTATGAGAATGCAGGGTGACTTGGACAGGTTGGGTGAGTGGGCAGATGCAGTTTAATGTAGATACATGTGAGGTTATCCACTTTGATAGCAAAAACAGGAAGGAAGACTATTATCTAAATGGTGAACTTCACAAGTTGGGAAAAGGGAGAGTACAACGGGATCTGGGGGTCCTTGTTCATCAGTCAATGAAAGTAAGCATACAGGTACAGCAGGCAGTGAAGAAAGCGAATGGCATGTTGGCCTTCATAACGAGAGTAGTCGAGTATAGGAGGAAAGAGGTCTTTCTGCAGTTGTACAGGGCCCTAGTGAGACCACACCTGGAGTATTGTGTGCAGTTTTGGTCTCAATTTGAGGAAGGACATTCTTGCTATTGAGGGAGTGCAGCGTAGGTTCACAAGGTAAATTCCCGGGATAGTGGGACTGTCATAGACTGAGATTGGAGCGGCTGGGCTTGTATACTCTGGAATTTAGAAGGATGAGAGGGAATATTATTGAAACATACAAGATTATTAAGGGTTTGGACATGCTGGGGACAGGAAACATGTTCCCGATGTTGGGGGCGTCCAGAACTAGAGGCCACAGTTTAAGAATAAGGCGTAAGCCATTTGGAACGGAGATGGGGAAACACTTTTTCACACAGAGTTGTGAGTCAGTGGAATTCTCTTCCTCAGAGGGCGGTGGAGGCCAGTTCTCTGGATAGTTTCAAGAGAGAGCTAGATAGGGCTCTTAAAGATAGCGGAGTCGGGGGATATTGGGAGAAGGCAGGAACAGGGTGCTGATTGTGGATGATCAGCCATGATCACATTGAATGGCGGTGCTGGCTTGAAGGGCCGAATGGCCCACTCCTGCACCTATAGTCTATTGCCACTGCCTGCCATTCCGACAGGGACCCATTTATTCCTACTCTTTGTTTCCTGTCTGCCAACCAATTCTCTATCCATTCAATATGCAGGTAGACTGGGAAAATCAGGTTGGTTCAGGACCCCAAGAAAGAGAGTTTGTAGAGTGCCTCCGAGATGGATTCTTAGAGCAGCTTGTAATGGAGCCGACCAGAGAAAAGGCAATTCTGGATTTAGTGTTGTCCAATGAACCAGATTTGATAAAGAGAACTCAAGGTAAAGGAACCGCTTGGAGGTAGTGATCATAATATGATTCGTTTTAATGTACAATTTGAGAAGGAGAAGGTTAAATCGGAAGTATCAGTGATGCAATTCAACAAAGGGGACTATGAAGGCATGAGAGAGGAGCTGGCCAAGGTAGACTGGAAAGGGATCCTTGCAGGAATGACGGCAGAGTTTTCTGGGCATAATCCGGAAGATGCAGGATCATTTCATTCCAAAAAGGAAGAAAGATTCCAAGGGGAGTAGGGGGCAACTGTGGCTGACAAGAGAATAAAATTAAAAGAAAAGATGGGATAGAATAAAATTAAAAGAAAAGATGTATAACACAGCAAAGAGTAGTCGGAAGGCAGAGGATTGGGAGACTTTCGTAGGACAACAGAAGGAAACAAAACGGGCAGTAGTGGCTGAAAATATGAAGTACGAGGGGAAGCTGGTCAGGAATATAAAGAAGGACAGTAAAAGCTTATTTAGATATGTTAAAGGAAGAAGAGTAGCAAAATCAGATGTGGGTCCCTTGAAGGCAGACACGGGTGAAATTATTATGGGGAACAAGGAAATAGCAGAGGAGTTGATCAGGTACTTTGGATCTGTCTTCACTAAGGAAGGCACAAACAATCTCCCAGAGTTACTGGAGGACAGAGGATCAAAAGGGGTAGAGGAACTGAAAGAAATTATCATTAGGCAAGAAATAGTATTGGGTAGGCTAATGGGACAGAAGGATGATAAATCCCCTGGGCCTGATGGTCTGCATCCCAGGGTCCTCAGGGAGGTGGCTCTAGAAATAGTGGACGCACAGGTGATCATTTTCCAATGTGGAATAGATTCAGGATCAGTTCCTGTGGATTGGAGGATAGCTAATGTTATCCCACGTTTCATGAAAGGAGCAAGAGAGAAAACGGGGAATTACAGACCAGTTAGCCTGACTTTGGTGGTGGGAAAGATGTTGGAATCAATCATTAAAGAGCATTTGGATAGCAGTAAAAGGATTAGTCCAAGTCAGCATGGATTTATGAAAGGAAAATCATGCTTGACTAATCTTCTGGAATTTTTTGAGGATGTGACAAGCAAAATGGATGAAGGGGAGCCAGTGAATGTAGTGTATCTAGACTTTCAGAAAGCCTTTGATAAGGTCCCGCATGGGAGACTGGTGACTAAAATTGGAGCACATGGTATTGGGGGTAGGGTGTTGACGTGGATAGAAAATTGGCTGACAGACAGGAAGCAATGAATAGGAGTGAACGGGTCCTTTTCAGAATGGCAGGCAGTGGCGAGTGGAGTGCCGCAAGGCTCAGTGTTGGGGCTGCAACTGTTTACCATCTATATTAATGATTTGGAAGAGGGAATTAGGAGCAACACTAGCAAGTTTGCAGATGACACAAAGCTGGGTGGCAGTGTGAACTGTGAAGAGGATGTTAGGAGGTTGCAGGGTGATCTCGACAGGTTGAGTGTGTGGGCAGATGCCGTATAATATAGATAAATGTGAGGTTATCCACTTTGGTGGCAAAAACAAAGGGGCAGATCATTATCTCAATGGGGTTAGGTAAGGGGGTGGTACAGCGAGACCTGGGTGTCCTTGTACACCGGTCACTGAAAGTTGGCGTGCAGGTAGAGCAGGCTGTGAAGAAAGCTAATGGAATGTTGTCCTTCATAACAAGAGGATTTCAGTATAGGAGTAGAGAGGTTCTTCAGCAGTTGTATATAGCTCTGGTAAGACCACACCTGGAGTATTGTGTACAGTTTTGGTCTCCTCATTTGAGGAAGGACATCCTTGTGATTGAGGCAGTGCAGCGTAGGTTACTGAGATTGATCCCTGGGATGGTGGGACTGTCATATGAGGAAAGATTGAAAAGACTAGGCTTGTATTCACTGGTGTTTAGAAGGATGAGGGGGAATCTTATAGAAACATATAAAATTATAAAAGGACTGGACAAGCTAGATGCAGGAAAAATGTTCCCAATGTTGGGCGAGTCCAGAACCAGGGGCCACAGTCTCAGAATAAAGGGGAGGCCATTTAAGACTGAGGTGAGAAAAACCTTTTTCACCGAGAGAGTTGTGGATTTGTGGAATTCCCTGCCACAGATGGCAGTGGAGGCCAAATCACTGGATGGATTTAAGAGAGAGTTAGATAGGGGTGGAAGATTGCAACCTTCACGTGGTCCGCCCTGTTTCGACTAATGCAATCAGCTCGACGTGCACAAACGGAAGATCAAATAGACCAAGTTGTCCTACAACTTTAGGCTGTGCACGCCACACGGAAGAAGAAGAGTTGGATAGAGCTCTAGGGGCTGGTGGAATCAAGGGACATGGGGAGAAGGCAGGCACAGGTTATTGTTTGGGGACGATCAGCCGTGATCACAATGAATGGCGGTGCTGGCTCGAAGGGCCGAATGGCCTCCTCCACCTATTTTCTATGTTTCTAATACCCTACCTCCAATACCATGTGCCCTAATTTTCCCACTAATCTCCTGTGGGTCCTTATCAAAGGCTTTCTGTAAGTCCAGATACATTACTTCCACTGGCTCACCTTCATCATTCTACTTGTCACATCCTCAACAAATTCTAGAAGATCAGTCAAGCAGGATTTCACCTTCATAAATCCATGCTGACTTGGACCAATCCTTTTACTGCTATCCAAATGTGCCGTTATTACTTCTTTAATAATTGACTCCAGCATCATCCCCACCACCGATGTCAGGCTAACTGGTCTATAATTCTCTGTTTTCTCTCTCCCTCCTTTCTTGAAAGGTAACTACCCTCCAATCCATAGGAACTGATCCTGAATCTATAGAACATTGGAAAATGATCACCAATGTGTCCACAATTCCTAGAGCCACCTCCTTGAGTACCCTGGGATGCAGACCATCATGCCCTGGGGATTTATCAGTCTTCAGTCCCATCAGTCTACCCAATACTATTTCTCGCCTAATGCAAATTGATTTCATTTCCTCTGTCTTCCAGTACATCTGGGAGATTGTTTGTGCTTTCCTTAGTGAAGACAGAACCAAAGTACATGTTCAACTCTTCTGCCATATCCTTGTTCCGCATAATAATTTCACCTGTTTCTGTCTTCATAGGGCCCACATTTGTCTTTACTAATCTTTTTCTCTTAACATACCTAAAGAAGCTTTTACTATCCTTCTTTCTATTCTTGGCCATCTTACCCTCGTACTTCATCTTTTCGCCCCGTTTTGTCCTTTTTGTTACCATCTGTTGTCCATTGAAAGTTGCCCAAACCTGTGGCTTTCTGCTACACTTTGCTATGTCATACACCGTTTCTTTTAGTTTTATTCCATCCCTAACTTCCCTTGTCAGCCACAGTTGCCTCTTACACCCCTTAGAAACTTTTTTCCTCTTTGGAATGAAATGATCCTGCATCTTCTGGATTATGCCCAGAAATTACTGCCATTGCTGTTCCACCCTCATTCCTGCTGGATTCCTTTTCCAGTCGACCTTGGCCAGCTCCTCTCTGATGCCTTTGTTTCAACTGCAACTCTGACACTTCTGATTTAACCTTCTCCCTCTCAAATTGCAGATTCAGACTTATCATATTATGTTCACGACCTCCTACCTTTACCTTGAGTTCCCTTATTAAATCTGGAGTTCCCTTATTAAACCTAACAGTATTACATACTGTTCGATGTAATGAAGAGGTTCTGGGTCTGAATATCGGGTGAATGTTGATTAAAAGTTAATGATGAGGCGGGCGAATAGCTTGGAATGAAAGTGGATTCCTACTTCAAGGAGGTTCAGCAATGGAAACGATGTGTGGCCTGATAATACTTTGGTTTTTGTCCATTCTGCATGGCTGTGGTGCAGATTTCGAGCGTAGGCTTCAGGCAGCAACAAAGGCTCAAGAACATTTCCTGGGTGTCCTTAATTTTCCCTTCACTTTTGGTTAATAGATGATTGAATCTTTTCCTCCCCAACCCCCCTCTCCCCTCCCCAGCCACCACCCCTTTATATTAGTTGGTGCTTAAATGTATTCTATTGCCTTGATGCGCTTGTATTTATGGTCAAATTCAGAGGTTCAACTTGATGTTAAGTGTTTGTCTTTAATTCAAATCCATCAAAATGTCAAATGATGCCTCTTTTGTTTACTTACAGGTACAACAGACTAGCACGGGAATGGACTCAGAAATATGCAATGTGATACCTGATACCTTGGAGTTCAAAATCTTGCATCATAGCTGGAATAAACTTTTAAATTACTGATTTATGATTTTCCTATTTGGCTGCCCCCTTGTAAGATCACATCTTTCATGCCCCTCGTTCCACCTCTTAACCCTCCTGGCCCTCTCCTTGCCCTTCCTGCTCCACTCCATTCACATGCTCTTGTGAGAAGGCAGTTTAGTACTTTGTGCTTGGAACGACCACTCTGGACTTCTAATGTAGTCTCATCAATCATCTGAAATTTTGACCTCCTTTATATATGGAGCATGTGGTAAGTGGCCAATACCTTCATAATAACTTGGTTATGAGTTTTAAAACATTCTCATTGAAATAACAGTCCTGATTTATATGTGAAATTAAATGAGTCATCTTCATTATTATGGGATTGCTGCATTAATGGGACAGCATCTTTCATTTTCCCTGAATAAAATGGTATTTGAGTCTATTTACTTCATGCTCATAACTTTGTTATGAATGCTGGATTGGTTCAGAATGTTATAACGTCGGCATTAATTAAAATATATGCTGTATTTTATGCATGTTAATAAAAGGAATGACTTAAGGTTTTTGTTGGTTTTACGCAGAATGGAAATGGAAGTTACTGTCTCTTAATCTTCCTCCTCAAGCGAACAAACAAATCATTTTGTAAATTTCATTTACAGTACTGCTTTTTTAAAATAAATACAACTATCAGTTGATCTGTTTCCCACAACACTTTTACATGGCACTGAGTTACGGTTTTCATCTTTCGGTAGACTGATCAACTCATAGCTTGTATTCATTGGGGTTTTCTTTTAATAAAGTTGCATAAACCATTGTTTGAGCAGCCTGGATGAATGGGGTACAACCTTTTAAGGTACAGCTATGATAAAGTGATAATATCCTCAGTTGATAGCTTTTAAGGTTACTTATGAAAACTGGGTGTGACCTTGAACGGCTTGTCATGGTGCATTGGAACAGTTTTGCCAAACAATGCAAGCCAGTCATTTTTAAATGCTTTAATGCGTTCTCTTGGTTCTTGGAGTATCCTATTATACATTGTGTTCATGCCTACATAGGGGTACAATAATTATTTTTTTAGTTTAAAATTTAAAGAAAAATGTAGTTCC